>CM037876.1:146329853-147529853 GCA_021292165.1 Shinisaurus crocodilurus
AATCCCTAGGAGTGATAGGGTCTTCTCTCTCCCCTTCTGCATGGCCTCAGATGGTTTAAGGGATGTGGGAGGGAAAAGAAAATAGAGGACTAGAACTCAGAGGCTACCAGTTGCCAAACCGGTTGTAAGTATTTAATTGTATAATCTTAATGCAGCTTACATTTATAGGCTAATTAGTACATGTCACTAATTAAACTAATTACTCCTGACTTTAGACATTGCTCATCATGAGTTCATTATATAGTGTGTTGCTTCTGAGAGGCTTGAATGTATGTTGGGCTTATAACATGGTGCCATGTCAAATTGTGAACAATAACAACAAGTTAATGGAACTTCACGATCCATGTCATTAAAGGACAGGAAACAGCAAAGCCATTATCTTCACAGAAACTTGTCTGAAAAATAATATTATTAACTATCTACTCCCACAGTTGTTGCTAAATTGTGCAACCAACTTTCTTGCCATAGATTCTTATAAAAGCTGCCTCTAGAAACAGAGTAGAATGGTCTTCTTTCTATTTTGTTAATTTGTGCTGTAAATAACTTTTAGAGATAATCATGTAAACATTCTTTCCCTCTTGACTCGATTAGGCCTGGCCCATGCTTTCCTGAGAGTACCTATAATAGTTGGCAAAAGTAATTTAGGGGACACAGAGAGAAAATATCACTCTTATATAATAAATGCATTCTCTGAAGTAATGGGTGCAGGTGTGTAATTTCATTTTGTAGATGGTCCTGGATTGTTTCAGTTTGTACAAAATCTTGTCATCTACGTACTTTTGCCTATATTCTGATCTGTCCATGTTACCTCATAAGGATGCTTTTGTCACTTCCAATCTCCAAGAGATTGTTTAAAGCACACAATCTAGATCCCCCAGGTACATTCAGATTAAGAAATAATTTAAATAAATAAGTAACAGCAAGGTGAGGAGATGTTTCCCCCACCTCACCCCACTATCCTGAAGTTCTGATAATTCTGGTGTTTAAGAACAATAGAAGCAAATGGAGCAATACAGAACAAAAGCCAGGAAGCATTGAGAGACAGGTGAAGGATTCCCCCAGCAGTAGTGGGAAGTGGTGAGCAAGGATTCTGGTGTGTTTGGGTATATACAGGCCTGTGGCTCACGCTGGCTCAGCTTGTCTGAGTGTGGAAAGCTAAGCAGGGTCAGGCCTGGTTATTACTTGGATGGGAGACCCCTCCTCTAGTTTCCTGCATTGAGCAGTGGGTTGGACTCGACAGCCTTGTAGGCTCCTTCCAACTCTATGATCTATGGAATCTATGAAATCTATGAAGGAATAAGTTAAAGCAAGGACCCAACGTACACAAACAAGCAGCAATGAGATGCCCACCAGGTGGAGGCTCTTCCACACAGTAGATTGCTTATGAACAGGTCTTAGCCCTGTGACCCAGCTATATTCTTCCCACAAAAAACAAAACACACCAGAATCCTTGCTCACCACTTCCCACTACTGCTGGGGGAATCCTTCACCTGTCTCTCAATGCTTCCTGGCTTTTGTTCTGTATTGCTCCATTTGCTTCTATTGTTCCTAAACACCAGAATTATCAGAACTTCAGGATAGTGGGGTGGGGTGGGGGAAACATCTCCTCACCTTGCTGTTACTTATTTATTTAAATTATTTCTGAATCGCCCCTCCACTCAATGAATGCTTGAGGCGATTTACAACAAAACTATAAACATATAAAATACAAAAAAAATTCAGATAAAACTGATAAAACGACATAACAATAAAACAGGAGAACCTTCTAAAATCAAATAACAGGCTTAATCAGTAAAGCTGCAGTGGAACAACTGGTACATAGAAGGCCCTGTCTCTGGTCCCCACCAACCTCAACTCTCCAGGAGGTGGGATATGTAAGAGATGAAGAATGTAGGCTCCAGCCAGGTTCATATGGGAGGAGACAGCCTCTCAGATAGCATCTTCTGATCACAGAAGGGCTGTTACCAACTTAGCACAAGAGCATTGCATGAGAAAAGTGACCCCAAATCCTGAGGAGTTCCTCTGTTTGCACAAGCTCTTGTGTAAGACTGCATAAGCTCATTCTGAAAACCTTTTTATGCCACTCTAGACTTTATACCAGGGCTCTCCAACCTTGGGTCCCCAAATGTTGCTGGCCTACAGCTCCCAGCATACCCAGCCAGCATGGCTAATGGCAAGAGATTCTGGGAGCTGTAGTCCAGCAACATCTGGGGACCCAAGGTTGGAAAGCCCTGCTTTATACACTAAACTAAAGCCTTTATTACTTACTATTTCTTATTCTGTAAGGCAACATTGTGGCACTGGATTGCAAGAAGTCTGCTGCTAGCACTAAACAGAACAGCACCAATGTATCTTCTCCTTTCGCTCAAAGTTCTTTGGATCCAAGCATTGTGTTTGATGTATGATTGCACATGTAATTACTTTCTTCCTTGGGGAATGAAGAGGATTGGTTATTTTTGAATACTGCTTCATTCATGAAGAGGGAGAGAAATACAGACTATCCTGAAAATAGCTCCAAACCAATTTAGTAAAGATGTGTGCTCTTGTTAAACAGGCAGAGTTATTTTCAATCAACAAGAAGACTTTGGCATTTAAAAAAATAAAATAAAGGAAGAATTTAAAATACCATCTGTTACCTATGTTTGTTTTAATATAAAATAACACCAATCAATGTTTAGGGATGCAAAGCAAATGCACAGTTGACATTGTATAAGGAAATCTCATAGCAATGTTGTTTTCACTATCAGCAGTGAAGAATAAATTATGATTATATATTCGTCAGTCAAATTCAGCCCAAGTCAAGAAGTTTATAGCTACCAATCGTTTTTCTGAGTGGATAGTATTTTGTTCAGAATATGCACTGCTTTTTAAAATAGTGCGTTTATACATACATAATTTTAATGCTGTAATCTATTCTTCTATCTCCTAGGCTGCTGGGAAATACAGACAGCAAGGCAGAAATTACATAGTGGAAGATGGAGATATTATCTTCTTTAAATTTAACACACCTCAACAGCCTAAGAAGAAATGAATATCGGACCTGTTCATTGCTCAGAATTAAACTCTGTTACCCAAAAAAGCATACGAGTTTTTATTTAGATAGGGATATCTTGGGGGTGGGGGTGAAGAAGGGGGAGGATACAGTGTGTATACCTAAGGACAAATAACCCCGACAAATGAAATCCCTCGTGTTTGTTTTGAATTAAATTATGACATCTCCAGTGAACATACAAGTTCACTTAAATGTGAACAGCTCTGCATTTCGAACGATTAAGACTACTCCAAATTGCGGGAGCTTTTCAGGAACCATATTACTCTCATGATACTTCATTAATCTCCATCATATATGCCAAGCCTGACATGTTTGACAGTGAGGACAATGTGGCTTGCTCCTTTTTGAATCTACAGATAATGCATGTTTTACAGTACTCCAGATGTCTACACTCAATAAAACATTTGACAAAACCAGCCTCTGTGTGTTTGGGGATGTCTGTATTGACTGAATGTGGTGTGCTGAATGTGATATGGCACCTGGTGGATGCTGATTACAGAATTTTAAGACGTGTGTATGATACAGTAACTGGCAGTGTGGGGCAGCTACAATTGTATCTTTAAAGGGAGCCTTTCGTTGGAATTAGATTATTGGGATGCCAGTGATTTGTCTCAGAAAAGTTAATGTATTGGTAGCTTGCTAGCACCTTCAAGTGGAGGTCGAACATGATAAAAAAAGATACATGGCTTAAGTGGCTTTTTAGAGAAAGGAGAGATTGTGTGTTCCAATCGTATTCTTTGAACACTTGTGCAAAAATATTTTGAACATGACTTTCCTTGAAAACGTGTAGCACTTTAATGTGTTGCCCTCTGAGAGCAAGATTGTAGGTCATTGGCAGGGATATTGAAGTCACTCTCGAGAAAGAAGGGGCTACGTTGCTCTGATGGTTTCAGTATTTCCAATGGCATGCTGTAGCTGAACAGTTTTCTCTGAATTGTAGAAGAATGAATGGATGAATAGGCCACAAGTTTAACTGTGTATTCATTTTAGCCTTGCTGTTGTAGTCCATTTAGATACTTTAACACACACACACACACACACACACACTGAAGTGAAAATTTAATTAGGCCCTGGGTGAACATGAAATATGAAAAGTATGAAAATTCTTAAGACATACGTGTACAGGCATTTGTCCTCAGAGAAATATCTCCATAAAGCCCCACCATTTGTACATGGGGAACTCTGGTGATGTCATAGACCCAGTCTGTTCTTGTTATTGTAGCACTGTTCATTTGGGCTTCTCTTTGCAGCAGACTAGTTTCTAGATCAAAGTTCACACCATAGTACTACCTATTGTAAAATAGTGGCATCTGTGTCTGAGCTGTATTTGATACAGGAAAACGGTGTGTCATACAGATGGTGTCTCTTTTTTTGGTCACTGTGGGGGAGAAAGCAATTTCTATGAAAAGGCTCGCACTTAGAGTTGCAAATCAGAACAGAATTTGGGGGTGTAGTTTTTGTTAATTATCAAAGCATTCTCTTGCCAAGCATGTTATGTGTTTGTACATTCCCCTTTTAAAAAAATAAACGTCAAAAGTTTAAATACCACAGTAAATAACATTGAGTTAAATCCAGAACAGAATTTGGGGGTGTAGTTTTTGTTAATTATCAAAGCATTCTCTTGCCAAGCATGTTATGTGTTTGTACATTTCCCTTTTAAAAAAATAAACGTCAAAAGTTTAAATACCACAGCAAATAACATTGAGTTAAATCCAGCCCCCCGCATGCACCCACATCTGCACCAGCAGGGAGGGGAAATCCATTCCACCAGCGGTTTTTGTTCCACTGGCAAGACAGTGTTGGATCCAACCAACCCATTATAATCCAAGATTGGAGTATGGTGCTGTTGCCATGTCGTGTACACCTTTGGTTGAGGTAGCAACGTCAGCCTGGTGGGAATGGTTGACCAGCCCAGGCCAAATACTGTTTCCTCCCCTGTGCTGTCTTGGGGAGGGGGCTGCTGCCTGAATGACCCCAGGCTTTGTTGGGCACCCGTACTCCAAGGAAGTGCAACTAGCTCCAGGTCATTTGGGAGGTTCTTTTCCAGATGTGTGGTCTGCTGCTGTCACAGGAAGAAGGTGTTCTAATTCCCCAAGCAGCCATGCTTACTACCATTACTGACAGAGATAACTTCACACCTCATAGGAATTAGAGGCTTTGACTATAGTAGAGTACACGCAATAAGGAACACAGTGAATCTATAGTTGGTTTGAATGCAGGCTTCTCATATAAAACACTTTGTTGGGTTAGACGAGCCGGTGAGTCACACTGCTTGGTGGTGTTTAGGCCACCTGACCAATTCCAAGTTGTTGCACCAAACTTGTGGCTTGAAGCTTTTCTTGCTCCCATTTCAAATCTTCTCTAGCCAGTAATGTTGATCTTTCTGGGACTGGGCAGAACTAGCATGATAACAATAAGGGTATTTTGTAAAGTAGCATCAGCAGAAAGTAGCTTGATGGTGACCCACCACAGATACATTGCTGTTACTGCATGGGAATAGCAGTATGCATTTGTTCACCATAGGCCAGCCACCTGTCCTGAATATGTCCCTGCTGTAACATTGCTGTGTCACAAAGGGAGTGTTACTGGCACCGTAGCACCAGTAATTGTTGCTATTTTAATAGTAGGCTAGGTGGGAGGCTACCAGGAGAGCGGTCTTCTCAAGCTGGCACTAAGACTATGTTCAATTTTATTTTTTATTTTTGAGCTGCTGAACTGGGGCAGCGTGTAGGATCATCACCTGACTCTGTATATACCAGAGAGAGAACCATAATGGTACATGACCTTCTAGCACCACTGGATGAAGTTCTGTTGGTATCTGTCAACCACGACTGACCACTAATGGTCTCTTCACTGAATGTCTTGCTTAGTGAGCTTGAAGAAGAGCATTTATTCAGCAATGGCTGGGAAATGGAATTAGAATTTTAATAGATAAAATGTTTTAGCTAATTACATTGACTATTCTCACTTGTGTCTGTGGGTGTCAAAGGGGATACAGTTCTTTTACCGTCACATCTGTCACTCAGCCTCTCTTGCCAGGCAGCCGTGCTTTCTCAGTTGGCTAAGAGGCAAGACAATAATCGGTATATTTAAAAATAAGCCGCTAGGAAACCCATATATAACATGAACTCTGAATAGTCAGAAAGTCCAAGGGTAATAAACTAGTAGCTCATCTGTATCTAAGAGTGAATTAACCCAAAGGCTTCAGTTTACTCAGCGCAAAAGTTGTACCCTTCTGAGAATTCAGATTAAAGTGAATCAGCAGCCCTGGCTTCATGGGCACCTCTCCTATTCTAAAGGTTAAAGACTTTCTTCTGCAATATATCCACTACAATGTTTGGATATGCAATGCAATATGCATAGTATACTACAGCTATGTATATGCTAGCATGCAGGACTCCCTCCCTGCTGCAGCCCTCTGCACCACCTGAAATCCTCCAGGGGTTTTCCAGCCCCCTAGATCAGATTTTGGGGTGTGCCCAGGGGCTGAGGAGGGAGAGGAATGGAATTGTTCCCTTCTTGGTTTCGTAGACAGAACTGTTTCTGCCATGGTGTTGAATGTTTCCAGTTTCCAGTCAGTCACTTTTGAAATCAAGGAAATTTGGTCAGTTGTGTGTTTAAGAATCTTAAGGACGCTTTTTAATATCAAGAATATTTGTGGTTTTCCACTCCCACAGCAAAAATGGCATCTTTGTGGCCTGAACAAACAATAGGTTTGTGAAAGTTTTGTTTGACCTGTGACGTGGGAGTACTTTGGCATCATGTGCACTAGCTAAGCAAGACCAGTTCTTTAAATGAACAAATGAGCCATGCTTGGCATGCTCCATGATAGCTCTCTGATGCTATTATTGAGTACTTTAGATGGAGAACTGATAAGCAGTGGCCTGATGTGATGTACATAGTAATGGATAATAGCTACCCATGTCTTTGGTTTTGATAGGGAACCGATAAATATCCTGAACTAGGGATTTTGGTACTTTGCAAAATACCCAGTCAATGCTTTGCATTGGGAATACTGACTAATAACAGAAATTAGGTATCTGTGATGTTACTGTGTTCATGAAGTCTGAAATATCCATGGGGAGTGTGTGAGGGGATGTTAGAAATGGTTAATTTTTTTTGCACATCCCTACTTAGGTACAGGCTGAATGAGCTTTTATGAAAAACAAGTATATGTAGCAGTGGTTGTAGAAAATGTGAGGGATGAAGTGCAATGCGTTTGCTTTTAAGGATTGAAAATGGGACCTGCTAGCTGAAGAAACCAAGTAAATATTTTTTGAAGTTGTCTTGAAATAAACAGTGTAATTTGTAAACCCAAGTACCAGTTCCTTTTCAGTACAGAGATGGGTGCAGTCACAGTTTATTTCCTCTTCCAAATACCTAGTGGGTTCCCTAACAAAAGTATAGCTCATAGAACAAGTGTGTGTGTGTGTTTTAAAGTTTAGGTTAAAATGCACATTGACAATTTCAAAACAGTCACTAATAATCCAGTAGGTAGCGTCTATCAAGAAAAAACAGCACATGAATGCCCCCTCCCTCCCCACACAAGGAATGTTGTAGCCCTAATGAGCTAGTAGTTGTCTTACTGCTCACAAATATGGAAGTCACACTATTTTATTTTTTGATAGGCTGTGCTATGTTTTCTATAAAATGTAAGAAGACAAGTAAAATTAGAGCATCGAGGCATCAGTTATTATACTAGGGATAAAACATCCATATGTGCTGGGAATATTTTTGATGTCTGCTTGGTGGCCTAGGAATATGTGGCACATGCCGTCCAGCAGGCCACGGACTCCTCTCTCTTTTTCTGCTTGAGCTGGCAGGGCTACAGCAAAGTGCGGAAGGCACCATAGCAGAAACAGCCGGCAATCATGACCATATTATTACAGCTTTGAAGGGAGCTCATTTAAGGCATCGCAGCTTGAGCATCCTTGTTGAGGCCAGAATCCAGCATAGTATGAAAAGAAACATTTTTTTGCAAGGGTGCAAAGCAAGGCTCTCATATAGCCACAGCGTCAGCACAGCTCACCTGATGCAAAAGTCTTTTGACTTTGTGAATGGAATTAACTGGCTCTGGGTGATGCCAAACTGCCTTGTGCATTCCTGACAAATTTTTGGGAAGGTTCTAGCTCAGCCTCCCCCAGCCTGGTGCCCTCCAGATGTGTTGGACTACAAGCCCCCATCACCTCAGCTGGGTGATGGGGATTGTAGTCCAACACGGAGGACACCAGGTTGAGGGAAGCTGCTATAGCTGATAAAAACAACTCGCTGCCCTTAAGATTTGTTTAGATGTTAGAATGGTAAGAGACCAAAAACCCCCCAAAAAGATTGAAACCAAAGTTTAAAGATAACTATTCTGTACACTTATGTGTAGGATGGTACAGAAAGCCTTGCACCGTCTCTTTTGTAGTTAAGCCAGGTCTAATGCTGAAGTACAGATCCCAGTTATATCAAGCTGAAAGCCAGTAGGCTTTTTATTTGTGCCTTTTTATGTTGCAAGGACTGTGAGCCATAAGATGGCGAGATCCCTCCTAAACTGCATACAAACAGTGCTTTCCTTTCCCTTCAGGTTCTAGCATGTTGACACAAGAGCATGAATTTAGCAGCAATGAAAGGTGAAATCTTCCCTGTCCCAAAGTGGTTTCAGTCCATCACTAGTTCACTGTGAGTTCTCTCCCATTTTCTTCAATGGAATATATGCATCTATATGCAAGTGTCAATCATTAAGCCAAAATGTCTAACTGGAAAGCATGCAAACCAAAATAGAACTAGTTGATATAAACAATTGTAATAGCAGTTTATTAGAACAGGATGAACTATTAAGGAGAGAGATCTGCTGGTGGTTTATTTTTATGCAGCATTTGAGATGAGGGGACATGAGAGCTATTCCTTCATAAATTGTGCAGAATGCTGAGTCGTGTCACCGTTCAACACACGGGGAACGTGATTGGCAGTGCTATAGGAGAGACTCTTCCCATATATGTGGCTGCTGGCCCCTGGAAAGCCTCCCCCAGTAATTCCCTTCCATCACTTCAGATGCTTCAGGATTAGCTGTTCAGTTTCTAGCTGTAGAGAGCACTGCACCGCTCACTGAAAAACAATACACAAACCTGAGCATTGCACAGACTTAAAACTGCATGTGGAAAATACAGCTAGTGAAATTACCTGTACCTATTATCTTTAAAATACTGGTTGGGAGTTTTTAAGGCACATTTTCTTCATCAAATAATAGTTGCTCAGGGCCAAAATAACAGCAATTATGTATCTGGACTGTTTAGCTTAGCTATTCAGTGCTCTTTGGAACAAAGGAGCAGGAAGGCTTGAATGAAGAAATATAAACTGGACTGGAAATGGTCAATCTTTGCTCAGCAGTCTGAAGTGTGTGCACACCTTTTCCCACCCACCCCTCGACAAACTGGCAAGAAAGCATAGCCAAATCCCTATAGTTTTGTCTTTGGGTTTGTTAAATCTCTAGTACTGTTCAGGTTTTAGTACAAGACCATCTAAGGTGAAAAAGAGATAACCCAAATAAGTGAGTGAATCATGATATTAGCACAGCTGGAGACAATCAAAAAGCACATGAGGTAAAGAATCTTTTTTCAGGTCAAACTGGGGATCGCCGAGTGACTGCTGCTATAATTTTCCAGAACAAAGCCAATGGCTGAAAATGGTAAATTATAAGTAATACACAGTTGACTGATCAATAAATTATAACGACATTGGATCTTTAGCAGCTGAATTGAACGTGGGGAGCAATGGCCCATCAGCGATCATGGGTGGAAACTGCCCTACAGCATTGGACTCTACAAAATAATTGTGTCCTGGAGGCATCCTTCTAAGGAATCCACAGCGCCAACTGGCTGGCCCGTAAGCAATCACAGGCATGGTTTCAAATCACATAGCAACCATTGCCAAGAACAATTCCTTGCCTTCGCAAGCTTTTGGAATACATACAGTGACGGCAGCGAGACAGCTGTAAATGCAGTTAGCCTTCACTTTGGAGAATTCCATGGTGCTACTTCCTGCTGCTGCTGGATACCTCTGCCAGGCTATCGACCGTCTCTGCTTTCCTGTGTGAAATATTACCAGCGACAATAACTGCAGGAGCGAGTGCTAACTTTGCACCGTCGACATTCTCACACTGTCCCTGGCAGTTCCTCAGTGAGTCACCAAAGCACTGCATGCTGATGACACCCCCACATTACCCATCAGTGAAAGCACCAATCAGAAAACTTGGTAATGACACCTGTGTGTCACCCTACTGCCCACACCCCCTCCACATACAGCACACAGACACACTCCCAGGGAAAGCCCACAGTGCCTCCCACTCCTCTGAACAGTGGGAGGGTAGCAGCTAATATCTGCAGCCAAACGCTGCAGGTCTGAGTGCTCTGCAGCCCAAATAGCACTAGCCTGTAAACAATCACCTTTCACTAGGAGAAAAAAACACAAAAAACCCACCCAGGCCAGGCAGGGAAAACCAGACTGCCATACCTGCTACAGCTACCAGCTAACTTTATAGCAGTGGCCGAGTCCAGGGCCGCCTCTGCATGCCTCCCATCCATCAGGTGTGGTGAGGGGTGCACGGAAGAAGGCTTGGCCATCACGCACTTCCCTGCTGTTTGCTCCAATCTCAGATTGGGATAACAGTGGGGTCCCTCCTGGTTGGGGTGCCTGGTGGGCTGGATTAGGCCTATGGGTTTCTGCACCAAACCCATGCTCTCCAGATAGGAGTCACTGCTACAACCTGTCGAGGAAAGGAGACTGCAGCGGGCGGGGGGGGGAGGACTCTCTGCGGCTATTAATGTTTGTCTTCTGAATACCTGTCACTTTCCCTGGCCATGGGCGGTGGCTAGATGGAGGATTCAAGATTCATGCTTTGAGGCAAGACACAAAGCAGCCCTTCCCTCCCCAGTGGGTTTTAGTGTCTGCGGTACGTGTAAGAGTTATAAGAAGAAAAGTGTTCTTTATGAGCCCGTGTTCTGGGCAATGTGATCCATCGCAAGTCTCCACTTGTGAGCTCCTAGTTCTCTAAACCTGGAGGCAGAGTGATGCACCCCATGCTTCTTCATATATTATATGTGATCTGTACTCCCTTGGTGGGGATTTACATGCTGTGGTGGTGTACTGGAATCAGCTGCAGAGATTGTCAAAATCATGTCCTCTGTTGTTCTGGAGTGGGAGGGATTGGAGCATTCATTCTGGGTTCTCTACAGACTTCAATAGAAATATTTTTTTTTCTTAGACCATCTCTTTTGCAGGTGTAATGTTATGCTTTTGTCAGAGATTAGACCAACTCCAGACCATACATAAGATCTGGATTAAGCTCTACTCTTTCCCCACCAAGCCCCCCAACTCCACCCAGATTTCCACCTTGTGCTGGTGGTGTAGTGTCACCATTGTGCTAGCCATATATTATTATTCTCACATTAATATCATTCATTTTCCTTTCCTTCTCATAAATGACAACTGAATGCCTGTTCACGCCAGAACATTTATTAAGGGTTGTATACAGCGGTGTCATTCTGCTAGCACAAATGCTGTTGTGCTAGTGGAAACCAAGTTCCAAACTATGTGCAAGCGGAGAATCCAACTAAAGTTCCACTTGCGCAACCGAGTTGCAGAACTCAGGTTTATAAAGGGGTCTGCTAGCACTTGCGCAATTGCTTATGCAACAGGAAAAGGCAGCGGAGCTTCGCTAGCGCAGCAATTTCTTCCACTAATGCCACACTGGATTTAGGCCTAGACATTTCATCAAATACCTGGAGGCACTCTGAAGCATAATTGCAGCGCTTTGGACATATTACACATGCTTACTACACAGAACTCTTTTTACTGAACACCACTTTATTAAATCTGTGCTACAAATGACAATAAGTGATGGCCAATGCTGCATGTACCATCCACGTCTATCCGATAAAATAAGCTTGCAACAAAGTACCTGGCATGAGGAATTAATATGTAAGTTAGACCTTAGTTGCTCCCTTCAATTGCTGTGCCTGTTATTTTAATGCATGCACTTAAAACCAGACACACAACATCGCCTAGGCATCTGTTTTAGAAATTAAAGGCACAGTTGTTTTGGAACTCCTATTTTGCAATGTGACACCAGCTACAAGCCATTTTTAAATGGCTCCCTACAATATTAAGCTTGTAAACAGTCGCTCTGCAAACTTTTAAAATTCAGAGGTGGGATAGTTGGAAAAGAAAAGAATAAATGGTTGTTACACAAACGATCATATTTATCGTCCATAATCATGACTATGACATTGCCAGGTAAAGGGAAGACACAGAAACAGAGAGAGAGAATTTCATTTTAAAGACAACCTTAACAAGGGCTCTTTCTTTGTTTTTAATTCCACCAGTTCTTTTCTATACTTTTAGATGTGTGATATGGGACTGGAAAAGGAAATGCTTTCAGTGGAGGAAAGAAAATCTGACAATGATGTAAATTTTTAAAAGAAAGGGTAAAGTGTCCACTGGTGTGTGCTGGGTAAAAGGATCACCTTTCAAGTGATGCGTGCTGTGACTTTGAGATAGTGACAGCCAGTGGAGAAAGGAAGCCGCAGATAAAGCACTTTCAAAATGGAGCCAGAGCATGAATACATTTCAGTGGTACCTAAGACAGCGTGGCACTTGCAGTTAGCCAAAGGGCACATGGGTGCCTGGGGGCATGTCGGGGGGGTCAGATTAGCTGAACCAGTGCATCTGATTCCTAAAACTCATACTTGTGCTTGGGTCCTCACTGGCATATTCCAAAGAATGTGGGGAATTGTTTTATGCGGTGCTGGTATTTTAATGCAGGGGTGGGCAGAAGGTAGATCTCCAGATGTTTTGGACTTCAACTCCCATGAGCCCCATCCAACATGGCCAATGGCAAGGAACGCTGGGAGTTGAAGTCCAAAACAGCTGGAGATTTACTTTCTGCCCACCCCTGTTTTAGTGGATAATTGTTGTTAGCTGTTTTAAATTATGTATGGTTTAATTTTGTTGTAAGTTGCCTGGAGCCTTTTTTGGAGAAAGGTGTCTAAGAAATCTAAAATGATGATGATGGTGGTGATCATTGTGGGCTGAGCTATAGGCATTCAGTGGGCGGGTTTGCACTACCAGGCAACAACTGTGGTACGTCACCATGACTGTTTGCCGGATAGCAGGAAGCAACAACGATGAGCCTGACAGACAATCAGGCTCATGGTTGTTTCTTCACGCCTTCCCCTCCCTCCTCATTCCTCCCAGTGATATCCCATGGTACACCACGGGGGAGGAATGAGGCTCCTCTCTTTGACAACCATGATTGTTTTTAAGCCAATTTCAGCTCACAACGGCTGTCAAAGATTCGCTGTTGTGCAAACAGGGCTTGTGCCCTGAAGCGCAACGAGGAGGGGGGAGCCTCCACCCCGCTCCTCGAGAGACTTGCCCGCTGCAGCCAGGGGCTGGCTGCAGTTGGCAAACCTCTCGTGTGGCAGAGCAGGAGAGGGCTTGCTCCTGTTCCTGGCATGGCGGCCGCGCCAGTAACAGGAGCAGGCTCCGCCCCTCTGCGACGCCCGAGAGGTTTGCCTTTGCCAGCTGCAGCGGGCAAAGCTCTCGGGCGGCGCAGAGGGATGGAGTCTGCTCCTGTTACTGGCATGGCTGCTGCACCAGGAACAGGAGCAAACCCCATTCTGCTCCGCCACACGAGAGGTTTGCCCACTGTAGCCAGGGCACAGAGGGGTGGAGTCATCTACGGTGGGGAAACCTCTCGGGCAGCGGAGCAGGGTGGTGGGAAGCGCCCCCCACTCTGCCCTTTGCTTTCCTCCACCCTGCTCCATAGCCCGAAAGGTTTACCTGCCGGAGGTGGTGACACCGTCCCTGCTTCCAACAAATAAACCTCTCTGGTGGAGCGGGTGGTGGGAAGCCCCTGCACTCTCTGCCCTTTTCTTTCTTGGGTTCTCCAGGGAATGCAAAGGGTGGAGAGGGCGGGCGCTTCCCACACACACTGGGGGGGCGGCACCGGTGGCTGCAGGAAGCAGCTCCGTCCCCGCTGCTGCTTGGCACACGGAGCAACCACAGGGATCAGAGCACAGCCTCCCCCTGGGAGCAAACCTTTCAGGGAGGAGACTGTGCTCTGATCCCCGCACCGGCTCAGCATGCCGGGCGGCCAAACACAACAGATCACCGCCTCCCACCTCCTCTTCCAGAGGACTACTCTGGAGGAGGAAGCGGGGATGCCTGATCCGCTCTGCTGCGGAGGCAGAAAAAGCCTCTGACACCTGCCTCCCAGCACCATTTTGGCACTTTGGGGGCAGCTGTCAGCCGCACTCTGTGGTCAGAGTGCGGCAGAGTGCGGCAATGTCCACTCTTGCCAAGCAGCTCGCTTGTTAGGGTTTGTGCCACAACAATGGGTCATGTTGTCTGAGTTCGGATGACACGACAAACCATTGTGGTACAAACAAACCCTAGAACAGACCATTGTGACTTATCATAAACAACGGTAAGTCACAATGGTGAGTCACAACAACTGGGTTCGAACGACACACCCGACAAGCAATGGTGAGTCACCTACCATTGCTTATTGTGTCGTCCGAACCCAGTCAGTGAGTTTCTTTAAAATATGATTAGTAAGATCCCATGGCAAGTGACTCTCACGAGAAAGGGAGCCCAGGAGGGGTGGGAGTTTTTAAAGAAGGAAATTTTAAAGGCACAATTGCAAACAATTCCCACAAGGAAAAAAGGCAGAGGGCAACAGAAAAAGCCAATGTGGCTTCACAATAAACTCAAAGATGACCTGAAAACAAAAAAGGACACGTATAGGAAGTGGAAGGAAGGACAGGCTACAGGGGAAGAGTACAGGCAGGTAGCACAGAACTGCAGGAATAGTGTCAGGAAGGCTAAAGCTGAGAATGAGCTAAGGTTAGCGAGGAATGCTAAAAGCAACAAAAAAGCTTTCTTCAGATACATGCACAGTAAAAGACAGAAGAAAGAACTGGTGGTTCAACTACGCGATGAGGATGGCAAATTGATAACAGAAGACAAAGAAAAGGCAGAAGTGTTCAATTCCTACTTCGGCTCGGTCTTCTCCCAAAAGACGGTCTATGACCCCCCTGGCAAACCTGAAGTGCAGACTGAAGGGGCAGGATTGCAGCTTGAGATTGATAGGCAAATGGTCAAGGAGCACCTGATTACTCTGAACGAGTTTAAATCTCCAGGGCCTGATGAGCTGCATCCTAGAGTAATAAAGGAACTGGCAGAAGAACTCTCAGAACCACTGTCTATTATCTTTGAGAAATCATGGAGGACAGGTGAAGTGCCAGACGACTGGAGGAGGGCAAATGTTGTTCCCATCTTCAAAAAGGGCAAGAAGGAGGAACCTGGGAACTATAGGCCAGTCAGTCTGACATCAATCCCTGGGAAGATTTTTGAGCAGATTATAAAGAAGTCAGTCTGCAAGCACCTTGAAAACAATGCAGTGATTACTAGAAGCCAGCATGGATTTGTCAAGAACAAATCCTGTCAGACTAATCTGATCTCATTTTTTGATCGGGTAACCTCCCTTGTGGACTGTGGGAATGCTGTGGACATTATATATCTGGACTTCAGCAAAGCTTTCGACAAAGTGCCTCATGATATCCTGATTAGTAAGCTAGCTAAGAGTGGGCTAGATGGAACAACTATCAGGTGGATCCACAATTGGCTAAAGAATCGGACTCAAAGAGTGCTTATCAATGGTTCCTTCTCAAACTGGGGAGAGGTAACGAGCGGGGTACCACAGGGCTCGGTCCTGGGCCCGGTGCTCTTCAACATTTTTATTAATGACTTGGATGAGGAGGTACAGGGAATGCTTATCAAATTTGCAGATGACACAAAGTTGGGTGGAACAGCTAATACTCTGGAAGACAGAAACAAAATTCAAAGTGACCTCGATAGGCTGGAGCGCTGGGCCGAAAACAACAGAATGAAATTTAATAGGGATAAATGCCAAGTGCTGCACCTAGGGAGAGGAAACCAAATGCAGAGTTACAGAATGGGGGACACTTGGCTCAACAATACTACAAGTGAGAAGGATCTTGGAATTGTGGTAGATCACAAACTGAATATGAGCCAGCAATGCGATGTGGCTGCAAAGAAGGCAAATGCAATTTTGGGCTGTATTAATAGAAGTATAGCTTCCAAATCGCGGGAAGTGATAATTCCCCTTTACTCGGCACTGGTTAGGCCTCATCTTGAGTACTGCGTCCAGTTCTGGGCACCTCACTTTAAGAAGGACATAGACAAACTGGAGAGGGTTCAGAGGAGGGCAACAAGGATGATAAAGGGACTGGAAACAAGGCCCTATGAGGAGAGACTGAAAGAACTGGGCATGTTTAGCCTTCAGAAGAGGAGACTGAGGGGAGATATGATCGCACTCTTCCAGTATTTGAAGGGATGTCACACAGAGGAGGGCAAAGATCTCTTCTCGTTCATCCCAGTTTGCAGGACACGGAATAATGGGCTCAAGTTACAGGAACCTAGATTCCACCTAAACATCAGGAAAAATTTCCTGACTGTCAGAGCAATAAGACAATGGAATCAACTACCTAGGGAGGTGGTGGGCTCTCCCAGTCTGGAGGCATTCAAGGTGCAGCTGGACAGACATCTGTCAGAGATGCTTTGACCTGGATTCCTGCATTGAGCAGGGGGTTGGACTCGATGGCCTTGTAGGCCCCTTCCAACTCTACTTTTCTATGATTCTATGATAGACTACTTTTCAGTTAAACATTACCAAAGCTGTGAAGGACTGCCAACCGGTCCTTTCCTCAAGGCAAAGAGATCAAAGGTGCAAAACTGCCAGCCTTAGCTCTGCCGTCTTGACCTGATTCTCTCAGGGCCTTGCCCTTGTCTATAAACTGGATTTAGCACTGAACCACAGAGGAACCACACACTCTGTGTGGGGTAGAACCAGGAAAGTTTATTTAAGGTAAACAGATTACAATAAAAGGTGGGAATGAGGGAAGAGGGAGAAAGGTGGGGAGACACTTTGGTATACACAAGTAGAGCTACAAAACAACAAAACTAGTCCCTTACTATATAAATACCCAGGCACTTACTCCTTGCCTGGGGGATGGTCTTCTTAGGGCTTGCCTCAGCAAAAAAAAACACCCTACTCCGCGTCTAGACAACAACAACACAAACCAGAAGCCACAGCTCGCAGTATCAATTTCCCCCCACCCCTCCTTTTGGTAGCTTGGCTGTCCTTGGCCAATCAGGATGAACTTCATCTGGGCTAGGCAGAAGACTAGATCATGACTAGAGTGCTTGGGCCACATTTGCATGTGAATACCTGTGTCACAGGGACATCAAAGAGACATGGGAGACTCTGAGGCCATCAGAGGAAGGCATTTGCATGGTGGTGGTGGTGTTTCTCAGCCTCCAGCTGGGATTACACTTATTTACACGTGTGTGGTGTAGGAGACTCTGATGCTTTTCTTCACAAAAGCAGTTTACAAAAACTAAAAGACACATCAGCTAAAAGAAAACGAAACAAAAAAGATCAAGCACTGTTTACTACTCCCACCACTGAGTGTGTGTGTGTGTCATCTATCTATCTATCTATCTATCTATCAGCTTAGGATAACACGTCATGCACCTATGAAAGCCGTACGCATAACAAATTTGTTAGTCTTTAAGGTGGCACAAAACTCTTTTTTGCCCCAAGTCTTACAGTTGCTGTTACAGTTCTTGTTCTCTCCCCAACTCCTGCAGCAAGAAATACCCAAGCCCTCCACCAGCCATAGTAGAGGTGTTTGGGGGGAGTTTGTGTAGCAGTCTGCAGAGCTTCTTGGATTGTTTGCTGTTGAGAAGCAGGTAGCTGGAACGAGTTGGGCTCTGTGCACTCAGGTTTTGTCGTTCTTTTATGTGGTGGTAAAGATAATGAAGAGCAATGAGGGGACTGTCCCAGAGTAGGCAGTTGCCTTGCTTGCTTGCAACATTCAGAGCTGAGAGCAGAAGAAATCAGTTTATTGCCCCACTTACTACAGATGCTCCACTGCTACAGCTGAAAATGGAGTTTGTGGAGATGATATAAGAGAAGAGATTTCACTTGGCCAGTTCCTGTAACCATAGAGCAGCCTCCCCCAACCTGATGCCCCCCACTTGTGTTGGACCACAACTTCCAAAATCCTATGCTTGCTCGGGATTCTGGGAATTGTAGTTCAACACAGCTGGATGACTGTTATAGAAAGAAGTTCTCTCTCTCTCTCTCTCTCTCTCTCTCTCTGAGTGTGTGTGTTGAATATTTTTTGCATACAGTAGAGAAATGTACTTTCTGATGTATAAATTCAATGACGATGATATAAATCAGACTTAATAGAAAAGAAAAACATTTTAAATATGGGTGGGGGCCAGGGGGGAGAGATCCCTAAAGCCCTTGAGCCTTGAGTAAGAAAGAAAAAATATGATTGGCCCTATCCATCTATAGTACTGTGTGTTTAGAAGAAACTACAATTGGCTGCTTATGATGCATTTTTAGGGCCACTCTGAACTTGACATGGCATCATTTACATGTGTTGGTGATTTCCAAAGCAAACACACAAAGTGTGGATCCCATCGATACATCTTTAACACCTCTGTACACATTTCTGGGAACTGTAGTGTCCCAGACACATACATGGGTGTTCAAAGATGCACGTATGTTGTCCACACTCTACATGTTTGCTGCAGAGAACTCATTTAGCACATGAAGTGTGGAACTGCCCTTTATAGCTGTTGGCTAATTAAAATTGCAGTCAAAACCTATGGCTAATGTTTCACCAGGTAATTGGGTGAAATGGTTAAGATCACTGATACCTTCTAGGGTTGTTTTCCTAGAAGGTACTCGTTGAATTATTAACAGCCTGAACAGGAAGTGGGTGTTGCTCCCAGCTTCTTCCTCTTCCTGTTCAGACTCTAGTGAGCGTGGCACCACCAGGTTGTTGTCTCCACGTGGTCCTTGCAGCAGCATGTAGCCAGAGTTGCTGGTCTGAACTCCACAAGTTCAGACCCCAAGTATTTCCAAATGAACTTGTAACCAACTGTAAGAAACGTCTTTTAAGCCTGCCTGAATGAAACTCAGGACCGGTGCAGGGCAGTTTGGCGCCCTAGGCTACATTATATTTAGCGCCCCCCCTCGTGCCGTGGGGGGGGCTCCGGAAAGCAGCCCTGCTCTGCAACCTCCACCGGACCCCCCCCCGCACGCTGCCGCTGCCGCCCCCCCACCTACCTTCCCAGTCCGACGCCTCCTCCGAAAAGGGACCCCCGCGCTCTGTTTTTCGCCGGGGGAAACCAGAGCAACAGGGCTGTTTAAGCCCTGTTGCCCTGGTACTTCCCGCCAAAACAGAGCGCGGGCGGGGCTCCGGAAACAGCACGGAGAAGGTAGGTGTGGGGGGGGGAGGCGGCGCGGAGGAGAGTTGAAGCGAAGCGAGGGGGGGGAGGTGGCGCGGGGGGGGAGGCGGCGCAGAGGCGAGGCGAAGCGAGGCGAAGCGAGGCGAGGTGGGGGGGAGGTGGCGCAGAGGCGAAGCGAGGTGGGGGGAGGCGGCGCGGGGGGGGAGGCGGCGCAGAGGCGAAGCGAGGCGAGGTGGGAGGCGGCACGGAGGCGAGGCGAGGTAGGGGGGAGGCGCCCAGGCTCGGCCCCACCACTACTCCGGGCGCACTTACCTGGCTTTCTTGGAGAGGAGGGCGGGCGGGCAGGGCAGGAGCGCGCCGGCAGTGAAGAGGAGCGCAGCGTTCTGCGCCCTCTTCCGCTACGCGCCCTAGGCAACCGCCTAGTTGGCCTAGCGGTAGTGCCGGCCCTGATGAAACTGCATAATCTGAGTGAGTAAATGTTACTTTTAACTTTTACAAGACTGTGTCTCTGATTATTGTTCTGAGGGAGAGAAAAGGGGGCAAAACCAGGGAAATCCAGTCTGCCTTAATGCATCCTGGATTACCAAATGCTAACTGGCTAACACTAGCCAAATCTAAGTTTCTTTTAAGCTGGAAAGGGACTCTGCTGATCTCACTAACGTGAGATAGGAAGGATATTACTCCACAATATATCCTCTCCTAGTATCTTTTTCAAGTCCCAACAATAGCCTTGTTTTGAGCATGTGTAAAATGGTCACAGGTTGGGAAATGCTGATGACCCCTCTATAGACCAAGCATACAAAATAAGTTGAGGATGGATGCAACTGTGGGCAGACTTCAGGCTTGTGGGGCCATATTGTTTTTTTTTGGTAGCACCCTGAGATACATGAACCAAAGCCAGATGAGGCAAGATAGTGGCTCAGGGTGGGTGAGGACAGATGGAAAATGGCAACTCAGGGGTGGATCCAATTGCCTACCACACCCCATGAGCCATACGATGGGATGGCCTGCATCATCAGAGTTATGCAGCCAGGTGTCCTACTTTACAGAGGATAGCCCTCTATTTGAAGAGCTGTCAGAGGACAGTCCTCTGTTCGAAGGTGTCCATTATTTGATCAACTGCCCAGTTCAAATCTGGTGTAAAGTTGAAGAATCACCAGAAGGGAGAGCAGGGAGAGGCCTTGAAGTTGCCCATCAAGAACAAGCACAGTGGACTGAGCAGGCACACAGGTCACCTGGTCAGTCTTCCTCAATATAGTGAGATGTATTGGATTTTTATTTTTAATTACAGCAATTATTTCTAAATTTGAATTTATACACATACATTAGCATATGTAAATGTTTTGCAAATTGGTGTTCTCTTTTGTCCTCTTTTTTTGGTGATGCATTTCCTCTTTTATGGTGATATCATCTAGTAACTAGGGTGACATCACCATAAAAGAGGAAATGCATCACCAAAAAAAGAGGACAAAAGAGAACACCAATTTGCTAGCAGCCTAACTGAGGAGAGGGAAGCCTTTTTGTTGTTGCTGTTTTACAAGGATCAGGAGTCTGAAACCCTTGCAGATCTACTGCAAATCACCTAAAGATCTACCAGTAGATGCTGACCTACCATCTGGTCACCCCTGGTTTAAAGGGCATTATGTGCTTCTCTCCCCCAGACACACGCACTCTCAGCCTACTGCATGGTACAACCACCTGCAAATATATCCCTTGCTTCTTACCCTCCAGCCACTTGAGCAGCTAACATGAAAGCAATTTAGGAACTCCACCTGCATCTTCTCTACAGTCCTTCATCAATGAGGATGGAAGATAAAAGTAGCAAGCAAAGGGCTTTGCATGATAAACTGACTCCAAATATTGAACTCTGGAGTGGAAATTAGCAGAGAGAAGTAGATGGAAAATAGAAGGTATGTATTCAATTAGACAACTAAATGGTGATTTGAATACAATGCAGAAGAAAGTAGTTAATTCCCAAAGCTGGCATGGGCTATGTGGTTATGAGCAGGGAAAATGCAATCAAGTCTCTATCCCTTTGAAAAAGAAGAGCATTTTACAATGTATTCCCAGGAGTTACTTGGTGACTGCAAGGCAAATAGGTTAAGTGCTTATGCATAGTATAAAATAAACATGCAGTACTTCTCAGTTTATGTTGCTCTTAGTCTTGTTGGATACACTCTGAAATTCTAAACAATATATTTTTGCTGTACAGCAGAAAACACTGTACTCACATCCATACTCTTATTTTTTCAACGTAACAATACAACATTGCATGCTAAAAACAAAATATGTCCGGTGTTTTAAAGGTATACAGAGCTATTCATTAGTAATTGATGCTCTGCTGTAATTATGCATTTGTTTATTTACTTTTTTAAAAATTCTATCCTACCTTTCGAAAACATAAGATATGCTAAAAGATACACTAGTACAAAATCTTAATAAAGACATAATAAAAATAGCAATGTTGAAATCTGCAGCAGACAGGAGGACAGCATAAAACCAGAATCGGAAGACAAAGCTTACAATTAAAATGAAAAGGCCTTCACCCAGGGAGCCAGAATAACACCCAGGGAGCCTTCTGGGGAGAGTATTCCACAATCAGAGAGCCACCACAGAAAGGTCCTTTCCTTTTGTTGTGGTAGTTATTAATACTCTAATATACTCTAATATACTCAAGTATAAGTCGAGTTTTTCAGCACATTTTTTGTGCTGAAAAATGCCCCCTCGACTTATACTTGGGTCAGCGCACTTATACTGGAGGCAATAAGTTTTCCCAGTTTTTTTGGGTGAAATTAGGGGCCTCGACTTATATTAGGGTCCACTTATACTTGAGTATATACGGGTATTTCTGATATTTTCCTAGCTTTTTACAACACATGTAACTACAAATTTCCCATTTTCTCTCCCACCCCACAGCCTTCCCACTTCCAACCCCAGGTTTTGCAAATATATTGCTGCTTCACTTAGTACAAACTGCTTCTTACAGTTTGCTTTTATGGGAAATGGATAAGAGGAAAGGGACACATGGAAAGGAGAAAGTGAAGAGATAAAAGCGGCGGTCCTTCCCTTAATCACCACCCACCCACCCACCCACCAACAGGAGGGGAACCCCAAAGAATAGGGCCTTTGCAGATGCCCTTATGCTTGAGTAAGGGGAAAGGAGTTGCCTTTCTCACAGGGGAAAGGCAATCAAACAGGTATCCCTAGTCCCACGCTGTGAAAGGTTTTAAAGCTAAGTAATGGGACCTAAAACTGGGATTGGGTTGGAAACCGGGATTGGGCCTGGATTTGGGGTGGCCACGTATGCATCACTGGAAATGAGACTGATTTGCATAAAATTTGCATATGCTAATCAATATGTATAAATGAAAATTTAGAAAGAATGAATAGAAATACAATATATTTCATGATCGCAGGGAAGACCAGGTGGCCTGTGTGCTGTTGTTACGACAGATAACAGGGCGCTGTTAGGCGCTATATTCCCTCTAACCCCACACTCTTACGAAAGGTTTAGGATCTTTGGCTGGGGTAAAACCTGCGCTGTTAGGGGGGAATATGCGCTTTGCTCCTTTTACACTTAAACAAGTGTAAAACAAGAGCCAGTGTGGTGTAGTGATGAGAGTGTTGGACTGGGACTCAGGAGATCCGGGTTCTATTCCCCGCTCGGCCATGAAACTCACTGGGTGACTTTGGGCCAGTCACTGACTCTCAGCCTAACCTACCTCACAGGGTTGTTGTGAGGATAAAATGGAGAGGAGGAGGAGGACTATGTAAGCCGCCTTGAGTTCCTTGCAGGAAAAAAGGCGAGGTATAAATATAATAAATAAATAAATAAATAAATAAATAAATAAATAATAAATAACAAACCTACACACACACACAGACTCTAGAAACAAAAGGGTGGTTTTATTGAAGAAAAATACAGAGAAGGTACAGCGTCTTACTTGTTGGTAAAGCAAACCTAGTGATATCAGGCAGCAAAATATCCTTACGCTATGGTTCAAGCACACTCTGTATTCTGGAGAGGAGAAAGAGTCCCTTTTGCCCTGACAAGCCTGAACAGAAAAAAAAGGGGGGGGAGATTCCTGCCTAGAAGGATAGAAAAGCAAAGTCTCAGCTACTACCTGTCTGCTGTGATGAGGCTCTAGCTGTAGCCCTGCAGTCCGCGTTCCAAGGTGACCCCCTCAGCTCTTTCTCCCGACACCCCTTGCTAAAATCTCTTGGTTCTTATAGTCTCTTTCCCGCCTTTTAGGAGGGAATGAGAGCAGTGGGGGTGGTCTTTGCCCCACAGATGTCTTCAAACCCTGCTAACGACCTTACTCTTTGTATTTTGATGACTCATAATGGGTGTACTTAGGAAAACCTATGGTACAAACCCTTTACAATCAAAAGATGGCACCAAACTCTTAAAAGAGTTTATCTTTCCAACGCAGTCTATTGCACTGCGTTGGAAAGAGCATTATTATGACCTTTTAAATCGTAAATCTAAGGTGGATAATGAGATTTTCTCGCAAATCCCACAAAAACAAATTAGAGAAGAACTTGCAATACTCCCCACTTTGGATGAAGTAAAAAAAGCCATTAATCAAATGAAGAATAACAAAGCCAGTGGACCAGATGGGATTCCTGCTGAAATCTTTAAAGAAGGCCCCCCCGAACTTGTACAACATCTTCATAAACTCATCGAAAAAAAATCTGGATAAGAGAAGAGATCCCAGAAGACTTCAGGGATGCCATAATTATCACCCTCTTTAAGAAAGGTGATAGAACAGACTGTGGAAATTATCGGGGCATTTCTCTCTTAGCTACCGCAGGTAAAATATTTGCCAGGATTCTCGCAAACCGTCTTCTATCTATTTCAGAAGAGATCCTCCCTGAAACTCAATATGGTTTCCGCCCCTCTAGAGGGACAGTAGACATGATTTTTACTGCACGTCAGCTCCAAGAAAAATGCTGGGAGCAAAATCAACCCCTTTATATGGCATTTATCGATCTGGCTAAGGCCTTTGATACTGTAGACCGTACAGCTCTCTGGACTATCCTTATGAAAATTGGATGCCCCAATAAATTTGTGAATATCTTGCGACTTCTCCATGACAACATGACGGCTACGGTTTTGGACAACAACAGCTCTCATGGTGCTCCATTTAAAGTGGGATCAGGTGTTAAACAGGGATGTGTTATCGCCCCAACATTATTTGCTATTTTCATCGCCATGATTTTACATCTTGTCGAGGGGAAACTTCCCACTGGTGTGAGAATTATATACCGAACAGATGGAAAGCTTTTTAATCTCAGCAGGCTGAAAGCAAAAAGTAAGGTAATTACAACCTCCATTGTGGAACTTCAGTATGCTGATGATAATGTGGTCTCCGCACATTCAGAGGATGATCTCCAAACTATCCTAAATGCTTTTGCAGAAGCATACGAAAAACATGGTCTCTCACTTAACATCAAAAAACCCAAAGTGCTTCATCAGCAAGTGCAAGCTAACCCTTTGGTGATGCCATCTATCCAGCTTGGCAGGAAAATACTGGAAAATGTCGATCATTTTCTCTATCTTGGCAGCTATCTTTCTGTTACAGCTAACATCGACAGTGAAATCCAGCATCGTCTGAGCTCCGCAAGTGCCGCGTTTTCTCGAATGAAACATAGAGTGTTCGAAGATCGGGATATTTGTAAGAAGACCAAAACACTGGTTTATGAAGCCATTGTATTACCAACTTTATTGTATGCCTGCGAAACATGGACTATCTATAAACGTCACCTCCAACTCCTTGAAAGATTTCATCAACGTTGCCTTCGGAAAATCCTGCGAATTACTTGGGAAGATAGGCGAACAAATGTCAGTGTACTGGAAGAAGCAAAGACTACTAGCATTGAAAAAATGATCCTTCAACGCCAACTTCAGTGGACCGGTCATGTTGTTCGAATGCCTGACTGCCGTCTCCCGAAAGCAGTTACGGTACTTTATTCCCAACTCAAGGATGGAAAGCGGAATATCGGTGGTCAATATAAGAGGTTTAAAGATGTTCTTAAGGCTAATCTTAAAAAAATGCAATATAAACATCAAAAACTGGGAAGCTCTGGCCCATGAACGATCTAACTGGAGGTTGGCCTTTCACAAAGGTTCTATGGACTTTGAAGAAGCCCGAGTGCAAGGTGAAAGGGAGAAACGTGCTAAGCGAAAAGCACGTCAAATGAATCCTTTACAGGACCATCTTCCATCTGGTAACCTGTGTCCTCACTGTGGGAAGCTGTGTGGATCTAGAATTGGCCTCCACAGTCACTTACTAGACACATCACTAGAGTCTACACAATTTTCTTTAGAATTTTCCTCCTTTTAAAATCTCCTTTTTGTAAATTTTCTTTTTTTTTATCCTGGAAGACAATCTTACTCGGTCACGAGTGATCGCCTGACTGACTGACTGACTTAGGAAAGCAAAGGTTTGGGTCTACCTGCAGATGGGCTTGTTTTTGGATAAAGCTACTGGTGGTATTCGTCCAGTGGGGCGGGGGATGAGCCATATCTTTTCAGGAGAAATCCTCCTGTGTTTTAGGCGATATGCAATATTCAGGTCTTAATCAATGCAAGCCTGCCACTCATTTGCCTATGCATGCCTCTAGGCTTCACTCACTCTTCCATTCAAGCCTTCAGTCATGACCTTTTGCCTTCTGCCCTGCTGGGGAGGTGGGCAGGCTGCTTCTTTTCTCCTGAACCCTTGCTTACCCAACGCTTCTTATGAGGGCTGTGGACTTCCTTTTGGAGGTGTAGCCCTGACCAAATGATCAGAACTATATCTCATCTTAACAGTCCCCCCCGTTGGTAGCTTGGTATTCAGAGAATATGAAGCTACCACCTCTTTAATTGGCACCGGGCATCCATTCGCAGCTGCAGCTTCTGGAACTTTCGTGTCAACCTTTTCATCTATACAAACATACCTAGGGTTGCAATGAAAAGACAGCTTTGCACTATGGCCATGATTACGATTGGGTGGAGCAAGATTGCCCACACTCCTGCCAAATTTGGTGACCACCCCTCTAGTGAACTCTACCAGCTCTTTGCTCCTGCTGCTTGCCTCACTGAGGCTGCAATTTTCTTGATTTCCTGGTTGTCATGGTGAACTTCTAGGACTGCTTGCTCTCCTAGTTCTTTAACCATGTCTAGTTCTTTTTGCAGTGTTGGGTGGGCTAGCAATCTCTGTAGGTCTTGCAAGCCATAATTTAAGGAAATGGGTGTGAGGGTAGGGTAAAGCCCTACCTGTTCCTTAATCATTTGCACTGTCCATACTGGCACACTAAATTCAAAATCACAACCTACTATTGTACTTATGCTACAAAAACACCTATGGTATTTACATATAGCTGATGGACTAGTCCCTTTGCCTGCATGCACGACATTGCTAAAGAGACATTTTGTTGTAAAGACATGACAGTATTTACAATCTTAAAATTGTCCTTTTCCATCACCTTTTTTCACAATGGGAGGATTGCAGAAATGATTTGAGGCACTTTTACTGTGTGTGCCAATGCCCTGGTGATGGGCTCTGCTAGTTCTTCAATTTGCTCGGTGGCATACATCAGTTTATTGTCCACAATCTTAATGTTTCTTGCATCTAAGAAGCCTACGCTTAAGCTTAATGCTTCTCCGACACTCTTGGTGTTCCTGGTTTTCCCAAACCTCCCTTGCTATAAGTCTTCCCATTCGCTGGCTCAGCTTGTCTGAGCGTGGAAAGCTAAGCAGGGTCAAGCCTGGTTATTACTTGGATGGGAGACCCCTCTTCTAGTTTCCTGCATTGAGCAGGGGGTTGGACTCGATAGCCTTGTAGGCTCCTTCTAACTCTATCGTCTATGAAATCTATGAAATCCCTATCCCTGCTGACTCGTGGTCAGGTATGGTGCACATTGTGGAAACTCCTGGGAGATACTCAATTTATGGAGTGGTATAATGACCTGTTTCAAGGATCTTTTTGGTTGCCAAATCACTTCTTGGAATTGATTCATTTTTAGCACGTGTGACCTGATTATAGGGTATTCTAACTTGGACAAGATTGTCACATTTTTTATTAGGGGATCTATTGCTAGAACCTTCTGCCCAACCCTGAGGGTGTAAGGGCCCGGGGCACTTTGGAAGTCAATAACAGCGTCATAACTCACAGAGCTAAATGGAATATGTTCCCTGTTGGTTCCACAGTGCCTCTCATCTAACATCAAACCCCAGTCTAAAATGCCTTGGCTTTGCAGCTTCTTCACAGACATGTGGCCTTTAAAATGCTTTTAGTTCTGGAAAGATCTCCAGTAAACTTGCCCAGTGGAGGCCGTTAGAGTGAGCAGGATTTCTTCACTTTTCTGCCTCTCCTTTTCACTAACCACCATGATTTGGAAGTGGACTGGTGAACCTACTACCCAAGTGACTGCGGTGACTAAGATGATGTGACAGACAGGCTCTCTGGAAACATCCACTCCTTGGCTGGTGTTGAAAAGGGGTGCGCATTGCAACTGTGCCCTGGAGCTCTTGTGATCGCCAGTAAAGCAGAAGCTGGTTTGGATCTCCGCCCCACTGCGCGTGCAGGGAATCCTGTGTTCTGCCTCACAAGCTGCCTCATGATGCACATTCACCCAGAAGGAGGATTTTAATGCCTTTCTTGGGACTTGTTCCCGGATTAGGTCAGTCAGAGTGCACGCCATGTCGATTTCTGGCCGCGCCACCTCCTGGCACTTCCACCCGTTGGTGACTTCCCAATCGCCCATGACTCTTCACACGATTCCCCACAGAACTAGGGTCTTCCACATGTTGGCTGGATAGGGTAGAGAGAGAGAAACTGTGAAGTCCTAACCCTCCCCCACCCGCCTAGTTTGGCGATGCCCAATTATTTCTAATCACACACAACATACAAGACAGACACACATAGACTTCTTGCCCAGATCTTTTTGTGGTTTTCTTCTCTGTGCACTTGCAATCTGAGGCTTGGGTCATTCTGTGAACACCAGGAGAGAGAATGCCTGTTTACTGCTCAGTTGCTGTGCTCAGATCTACTGCACCTGCATCTGGAGGCTTTCCTTTCTATTCTTTTAACTGGGGGCAGTGAAAGTATTTCTTCTATGCTTTGCCCTTTTTACCTGCTGGGATATCAACCTGGTAGACTGCCGGACTGGCTCTGTCTACAATTAAGGCTGGCCCTTCCCACTTTTGCCCTTGCTCATGAATGAACTGAATCAAGTCCCCCCGTACACACCCTGGGACTATCCAGTGGTGAACTTGGTCTGAACTAATGGCCCACCACAATCCATCTTCCTGCCGGATTTGGTATTTTCCCTTTGAACTTCGGCCTGCTGCTGCTAATGCTTCTACCTCCTTGTCTCCCTTCTGCAGCTCTGCTAGGTCTAGAGTGGTTACACTTGCTTTTCGTGCTTGTCCCCTGGTTGTGAGTGCAGCTATGGGATGATTGGACTCTGCCTCTTTAATCAGCACGCTCTCATTCACGCGCCCACACTCTATATTGTTTTTAGCCCAAACTTCTGGAAACTCCTCTGTCCACGGGTCATCTACCAAGGCTGCCAGAGGCTGGGGTGCCTTGATAGCTGCACACCGGTGTACAGCAGAGACCTCCTTGGGGCCTCCCTCAATTTTCCACAAAACACTATTTGCCAAATCTACTACCATAGAGTGTGCATGCAGGAATGGAATTCCTAGAATGCCTTCTCCCCCGTGCAAAGCTCCTGTCACTGTCCCTTTAAATGGTCCTAAAGCTATGGGGATGTCTTGCCAGACTGTGGCTTCTTGCAAGGCGCCGCCATATCCCTTGATGCTAATTACAACTTTGGTGTTGGTCCCTTGGTTCACCCAGACTGGATCCAGCACATTTACTGATGCACCTGTGTCTACTAAACATTGGGCTACAGTTCCCGGTTCCCCAATTACAACCTGAACTGTTGGCCTCCCCCACTGGTCAGGCGTTAGCCTGCAGATGAGACTAGGAGGGGCCAGGGGAACCGGGCCTCCCTAGCACAGATCCCACTGGATCTCATGCAGTGCCTGAATGGCTTCTTGCTGCTCTGCTGTCCGGGCATGGATTGCTGCTGTGGGGCAGGCCCATTGGCAGGCTCTGGATACGCTGGGGCAGAGGGCACGACTGAAGCTGTGGCTTCTTCTCACCCACTAAGGTTACTCCCCAATTTTTGCCGGACCACTTCTTTTAACATGCTGGTTGGCTGTTGGTCAAACTGCCTCATGTCTTCCTCAAAGCTTTTTAGCAGTCTCCACAGGACTCCCCGTGGAGAGTTTTCTCGGTCTCTGGGCCCATCCCCTTGGCTTCTTAGGACTGGTTCTCTTTTGTCCCTCTGCAATATCTGTTCTAGCTGCAGCCTGGCATTTGCCACTGCAGTCTCACCCGGGTAAATAGGAACCTTTCTTGGCAGGCAGCCTCTTCTAACCCAATTTTGCCCTTTCCCTTGGCCTCGGCCCCACTTAGATCCATTCTGTTGCCTGGGCATGCCTCTGTCTGCCCCAGGGACTACTGAAGAATGAGGTCCTTGGTTTGTGTAGGTCAATGCCTGGATTGGCTCTGGAAGCCCTTTCTTTTTGGGGGTTCCCTCTTTCTGGGGGGGCGCTGTTGCCCTTATCCACTCTGAGACTGCGTGTGCAGTCTCCTGGACTGCCTCCTGCAGTCTTGCTGGACTGCCTCCTGCAGCTCGGCCCATGTAATCTGTTGGGGGGTCTATTCTTCTTATCGCCCTCCTTGTCGGGGTGTTTAGCCCAGTGTAGGCTGCCTCAACAAACTCCCTAGTGTTGTAATCCCATTGCCCCTGTGCTCTGAAAACTCCATTTGCTAGTCTGGCTAGCATTTTCTTTCTGTTTAAATAGACCTCTGGTCCCTCATGAAGCGCCTGAGAGTCCATTAAATACAGTCTGAGGCATGGTGTGCCTGGAAAGAAAGTCCTTATGGCCACCTTCATCCAATCACTGAGATTGGGACCAGTGATCAATCCTACTCCTGCCTCGATACAGGTGATGTCATTCCCAGAGGCGCAGTACCGTGCCACTTGGCCTACATCAAAGATGTCAGCAATGGGGTGCATAGTACTGATTCGAGAAAGCCATGCCAGTACCGTTGCTTTATTGAGTGGGACTCAACACCTCAGCCAAAGCTTTTGCCTGAGATGGGGACCACCTCACTGTGTCCTGTACTTCTTCTACTCTAGGTCTACCATTCCTAGAGCCAATTGTAGTCACTATCTTGCTTATTATTGGAGCTACTGGCATTTCTCCCTTAGCCTCTAGCTCTCTTTCTTCGGGGCTCCCCAGGCGCTGAGCCGGAGGATCTGGCTCTGGGCTTGGCGTGTGGTGGATAAATGCCCTCAACTCGCTAACCTCCGCATCTGGCAAGACGCTTTGGATGGCGACATTGAGCCCTAGCTGAGCTTCTTAGCTGCCTTTGAAGTTCCTGGATTTGCTTCTTGCAGTGGTCATGTGTGACCACATGCCTTTGTCTTTGCAACTTCCCTATTAACACCTCAGTGGCTGCCCTAGCCTGGTTTAGATTTTTCATGGCTTCTTCTATTTCACCACTTGCCTTTTGTGCCTGGTGCAGAGCCTGGTCTCTTTCCCGCTCCATCTGCCTGAGAGCTGAACCCCAACGCACTTTGTCTGCTTGTATTTCTTCTTTCTCCCTGATTAACTGTTGGCATTCCAATTTCCACCCTTCTACAAACTGTTTTTGCTGGTCTAACTCTTCTTGCATTGCCTCTAACATTTTTTGGTAGCTGCCACATGCATTATGCATTCCCCATAGAATGGCTGCCTTTCTCTGTGATTTGGAAGGCTTTCTTTCTTTAAAATACTCTTCCAAAGCTTCATTGAATGTTTTAAAAGGATTGCTTGTTTTAAAACAATCATCTCCCCATACACATGTTCCTCTCTTGGCAATGTATGCCTCTAATTCTGTCAATTCTCCTCCCTTCTTGAGAAATCTCCTGGCTCCATTCATGGGGGAGGCTATAGAAGTAGCTGCCATTACTTTTCTCTTTGTGGTTACCCTAGGGAAGAATAACTCTTTTTGGGGGTGCTGTGGTCCTGCCCAGGTCCCAGGAGTGGATACGCCTTGATCAGAGGCGATCTCTTGCCCTGCAACCCGCAGCTGCTCCAAATCACCCTCCAAAAGGCACTTGCACTTTGCTTATGCTCAGGAACCCTGCGCGTGTTGCTGTGACTTACAAGTCCCACAATGTGATGTTCCTAAGTTCTTTCAAACACCTCTTATGTTTCTTAGCTCTATGAACTGGCTGCTGGTTTCCTGGGATCACGGGTTGGCCGCTTCCCGTTTCCCAGAAGACCCTGCTGCCATTTGTGAGTGCTGTTTCCCATTACTCCTTTTCTCTCCTGTGCACACTTGGATTTCCCTCAACTCACTGTTCTTCCAGTGATCAAGCTCCCAATTGCTGGTTCCTTTTCCAGCAACCAAGAACAAGTGCCTGGGTTTTGACTACGCGCCCTCCACCCAAAACACACAACACAGTCACAAATCCCTGCCCAGGTTTTGGCCCTCGCCCTCCACCTAGAACAGACACAATCCCTGGGTCAGCCCACGCTCGTACCCCAGAACAAACACAAGCTAAGCACTGAGCTCTGGGTCAGCCCACGCTCGTAACCCAGAACAGAATCCCAACTTTTGGACAAACACAAGCTAAGCACTGCGCTCTGGGTCAGCCCATGCTCGTACCCCAGAACAGAATCCCATCTTTTGGATGTTTTGGCCCCTCGCCCTCAACCCAAAGTTGCCTCCCGTGTTTAGAAATAGAAAGGGAAAGCTCCTGACACACTCCTCACCACAACTGCTACACGCTCCCCAGTGAAGATCTTAAGGACCCGCACTTTGCTGCCTGATCTTAAAAATCCACCACCTTGCTGCCCGCATTCTCCACCAATCTGTTACGACAGATAATTTTGGACGCTAGATTCCCTCTAACCCCACACTCTTACGAAAGGTTTAGGATCTTTGGCTGGGGTAAAACCTGCGCTGCTGGGGTGGAAAGTGTGCGCTTTGCTCTTTTTATACTTAAACAAACCTACACACACACACATAGACTCTAGAAACAAAAGGGTGGTTTTATTGAAGAAGAATACAGAGTAGGTACAGAGTCTTACTTGTTGGTAAAGCAAACCTAGTGATGTCAGGCAGCAAAATATCCTTACGCTATGGTTCAAGCACACCCTGTATTCTGGAGAGGAGAAAGAATCCCTTTTGCCCTGACAAGCCTGAATAGGAAAAAAAGGGGGGGGGAGAGATTCCCACCTAGAAGGATAGAAAAGCATAGTCCCAGCTACTACCTGTCTGCTGTGATGAGGTTCCAGCTGTAGCCCTGCAGTCCACGTTTCAAGGTGACCCCTTCAGCTCTTTCTCCTGACCCCCTTGCTAAAACCTCTTGGTTCTTATAGTCTCTTTCCCACCTTTTTGGAGGGAATGAGAGCAGTGGGGGTGGTCTTTGCCCCACAGATGTCTTCAAACTCTGCTAATGACCTTACTCTTTGTATTTTGATAGCTCCTGATGGGTGTACTTAGGAAAGCAAAGGTTTGGGTCTTCTTGCTGATGGGACTGTTTTTGGAGTAAGCTTCTGGTGGTATTCGCCCAGTGGGGGGGGGGATGAGCCATATCTTTTCAGGAGAAATCCTCCTGTGTTTTAGGCGATATGCAATATTCAGGTCTTAATCAATGCAAGCCTGCCACTCATTTGCCTATGCATGCCTCTAGGCTTCGCTCACTCTTCCGTTCAAACCTTCAGTCATGACCTTTTGCCTTTTGCCCTGCTGGGGAGGTGGGCAGGCTGCTTCTTTTCTCCTGAACCCTTGCTTACCCAACGCTTCTTATGAGGGCTGTGGACTTCCTTTTGGAGGTGTAGCCCTGACCAAATGATCAGAACTATATCTCATCTTAACACTGTTCAGGTGCTCACTGTGGTTGGGCAACTTCAAGGCTCCTGCTGTCCCGACTTATTCAGGTTCTTTATCTTTAAGCCGGACTTGGGCTGGACAGCCCTTCAAATAGAGGACACCTTCAAATAGAGGACGTTCCTCTGGCAGCCCATCAACTAGTTCAGGGCTCTCCAATCTTGGGTCCCCAGATGTTGCTGGCCTACAGCTCCCAGCGTACCCAGCCAACATGGCTAATGGCAAGGGATTCTGGGAGCTGTAGTCCTGCAACATCTGGGGACCCAAGGTTGGAGAGCCCTGAACTAGAGGAATGTCCTCTGTAAAGTAGGGCACGTGGTCACCCTACCTGGTGTGGGCCTGGAAACTGGGAGCAAGTGCAGATGTTTCAGTGGTGACAAAATAAGTTCACCTGGTCAAAGTTAGCATGCTTGTAGCAGTATTTTGCACTAACTGCAGTTTCCAAACAGTCTTTGAAGGCAGCCCCACATACAACACATTACAGTGGTCCAACCTGGAGGTTCCCAGGGTAAGTACACTATCCCCAAATAAGCTTGGGAGATATTACAAGTATAACATGTCTCTATGACATTGGCTCTATTTTAAAAACAAATATGTTGATATATTTTGTAATGGTAACATTTTAAAATCTGTGCCAATATTTGAAAAGCCTATGTTGATATACCTAGTCATAGTAATCCAAATTCACCCAACACATTCTCCTATTTTCTGCTGTTACATGAAAGTTATTTATCTCAAAATATACGATCATGTTTGAAGAAGAAGCACTTTGGTGGTCTAGACTTCTAAAATGGGCGTAGGTCGTAGGAGGCTAGACAGAAAAAGTTTTAATCCCTCCTCCCCGATGTCATAAAACAAGCAGAAAAGCATCAAGTAAAAAATCCAAAATGACAAATGAAACAAGTCCATTATTAATTTGCATGTTCCCAATGAGCAGCAATGCATATTTATATCTCCCATTCCCAGACATGTTTGCAGCTTTGGTCTTCATTTGCTCTTTCTCCTCCTCCTCCTCCTCCTTTGTAAATAGAGAAGCATCCCACATGCCCTGAAATGCTTTACATCATACTGGTAACCGTAAGAGAGACATTTATTTGACACACACCTTATTTTCTGAGGTCCAGGGTCAGATCTCTGAACTGTGGATTCCTGCTGAGCTTACGCTTATAGTCATTGCCACTGTTTGTACAAAGCAAGGTAGAATAGCCGCTCCATAAAGATTACTCTTACATTCCGTGCCTTTAGAGATGAAGTTGTGTTCTTATTTCCGAGGCAAGGAAGCGCTAACAATTTACCATCTCTGCACTTTCTCATCTTCTGATTCTCAGTGCAATTGCCGTGAATGGAAATCATTTGGTTGCTGTGATAGGTGGAGACTTTACTTTCTCTCTCACTCTCTCTTCCTTTTTAAGAATGAATATATATATATATATATATATATATATAGAGAGAGAGAGAGAGAGAGAGAGAATATATATATATATATATATATATATATATATATGAACTTAATGTTGAAGCTATGATAGATAGATAGATAGATAGACAGACAGACAGACAGATCATAATAGCTTATCATAATGATATATAGATAGATAGATAGATAGATAGATAGATCGACGAAAAGTAGATAACACAGTCTACTTCATAATAGCTTCGTCTTTAAGTTCATGCAAGTTTAGGGAGTTGTAAGTGGACTAAAAAGATGAGTGGCTCTAAGATTCACTGAGTGATACTGCAAATACAAGGACTGCAATACGAAAGGAGTAAAGGCTATGTAGACCTTTGCCCATTACATCAAGAAAATGAAGACATTAGAAAGGGGAGGGGGAGGACGAGATTCCTGCGTTATACATTTCAAGTCCTTCTCCAGCCAGCCTATTAGCACAGGTGCCAGGAAGCGTGCTTTTGTGACATCTTACCAAACACCACCTACATTCACCGGACCACAGAAAGATCAATCCTGTTTGAAAACCACCCATTACCTAAGACATCTAATTTATATTAGAAGCTCACTAAAAGGCACAGTCTGGCCTCCAACCTTCACTTCCAATGATAAAGAGGATGTTTTACACCATGTGTGACACTTAATCAAAACCGATATTCTTTAACAAACCCTTAACCTCTCGCACGCAGGAGTCACCAGAGGCCAAGGGACAAGACACAGATACAGCTCAGGGTGGCATATCCTTTGATTAAGATGATAAAGATTTCCCTTTTTTTTTTTTTTTTTTATCAGAATGACAAATTCTGGATATGCCCCTTTTTGATTTGTCAGCATTAAATTCCACTGAGAGGTTCAAGCTGGAGAGAGAGACCAGGGACTAGTTCCATCTTCAACTAGGTATTAGGAGATAATTTCTAAGAACCCTTGACTGTAATGATCCTCACATCTTCTGATCTTTCTGTAAGCAAGGTTTCCCAGAGGACCTGGATTTAAACTGGTACAAGCCTTGCTTGCATCTGGGTCCTTTCTCAAAGGGGGGAGTGTCTAAATACACTTATTCTGTTGGTCTCAGATCAGACCACCACCGTCCCGCCCACTTTTCCTTAGGTCTTCCTTTTCAAAGAGACAGATCTTCAAGTGAGTTCTTTCACCCTCTCTTGGATTTCTGGTGCGTGAGGCTTTTACTACCCAGCTTCTACAGTACTTTAGGCAGGAGCTTGGGTAGGCTCTACTCCAGTGTTCTCCAGCCTTGGGTCCCCAGATGTTTTTGGCCTACAACTCCCAGCATGCCCCAGCCAAAAACATCTGGGGACCCAAGGTTGGAGAACACTGCTCTACTCTCTGTGACAGAATCTTTACAACTGGGACCTGCAACAAAGAAGTTACTGTGTTGAGCAGCGGTGTGGTGGCAAATTTTGAAGTGCAGGGAGGGGCTCACCATGACAGTCCCCATAGCCACGCACAAAGAATTCCAAACATTCAGGCAGCTGTGTTGAGCCAGATCAACAGATTATGGAATGATCTCTCCACTGAAGCCTGCCTGGCACCAACTCTGTCATCTGTTCGGCACCAGGTTAAGACTGTCCTCTTCTCCCAGGCATTTAATGGCACTTAAGGGTGTTTGAAGGCATGATGGGGCATTTGTGTCAGCTGCTTTTGACAGGTCTGGTTGTACTGGAATGGTTTTGGCTGTTGGACTGGGGTTTTGTTTTTGTTTTTTAATTTTGTATATTGAAAAAAAAATGTTGTTTTTATGCTATTTTTTTATTGTATTGTGTTTTGTGAATTGTTGTGAACCGCCCAGAGAGCTTCTGCTATTGGGCAGTATTGAAATGAAAATGAAGATGAAGATGAAGATGAAGATGATGATGATGATGATGATGATAATGATGATGATGATAGAACCATTCTAGCAGTTTTCATCTCTACTAAGAGGAGGTCTTTTGTAAAGCTAATGGGTCTTAATTGCCCATTCAAGACCAGGACACCCCCAAATACTTTGCATTGCGACAGGGAACAATATATTGTTGCTGGGAAAATTCATTCCCCTTCAGCTACTGTGAAGATTGCAGTTAAGCTCAGAGGGGACAGGGAAGTCGGAGGGGGGTGGCAGATGATGTCAGTGTCCCTGCTACTCAAAGAGGACCAGCACTGCATCCCTGTGAACCTTGGCTCCAGTTCACCACTGGTGTCGAGTGTTCTTCTTCAGCATTCCAGCCAGCGATCATCTCTGCCAGGCTACTGCATTCCACTCTTCTCTCCTGGTTTTCCATTCTTCTTCCACAACAGATAGTCAATATTCTGTGACCACTGGGCATACTTGGTCCTCACTGGTCTGTTTTGGGGCTTCCACCCATGCTTTTTTTTTTTAATGGTCTCCTTAGATCCTTTTAGAATCCCTCCAACACACACAGAGAGAGAGAGAGAGAGAGAGAGAGAGAGAGAGAGAGAGAGAGTGGACCGGTTTGCACGACCCAGGCTGCGGGCGGGGGAGGCACCACAGGAGACGACCTGCACCCCGCATGCATGGGCGGACTCCGGTGGAGCCTGGCAGTCCCCGCACTGCAGTGCGGGCCTGCCAGCGCTAGGGGGCGGGGCACCCAGAGGGGCCATTTGCCCCTACAGGATGGAGCGGCGGCAGCTCCGGCTGCTCTGGGCTGCCGCCTCTCTGCGGCCCCCACGGGACAGCCACCCGCTGTTCGCACGGCAGGGTGGCCACATGCGGTAGGGGCTTACCCCTCTACCGACCGTGGTCACTTTGCATGCGTCCCATGCGCAGCCATCCGGCAGGGGCACCCCCGGTCGGTGTTCGCAGGACATGGGAATCGCGGGGGACTTCTGCTCCCCCGCGGTTCCTGTGTCGTGTGAACACGCCCAGAGAGAGAGTTCTTGTTCCATCTCTGAGTATGCTGCTGCATCCCTGTCGTTTCTCAGTAGTCCTGTTTTGGCTAAACAGTCATCACAACTCAGCACCTGTTTGTTATTAGTATATACGATCTTCCCAGTTAGTTCATCTTTGCTTTGCTCCAGACTGATATGGCCAGGATTCCAAGAAATAAAAAAAAGAGAGCCAGTCCCATGTTTGGATCAGCAAACCCCTGCCCGTGCTGTGTGTGCACCAGGAGCCATGTGAAACACTCGACATGACTTGATTTTCTCATCAATAATTGCATGAGAACAAATAGTCCACATATAGAAGCCTCTTCTCTCTCTGTATTCAGAAGAAGATCCAGGGACCCTGGTCCATATATCCAGTTCTAAATTATTTATTTGTTCTAGACTGACTTTCTTGGGAGATGAAAAGCTAAAATCACCACTAGCATAGTTTTGTTTGTTTTGTTTTAATGCCCATCTAGTCTGGTTACCTAATTCTTCACCCGTATAGCATTAGGCGGTAAATGACCAAAACTTTCCTAAGCAAGGGCTGGTAGTTACTGGACAAAACGGTGTTTCTCCATGAGATGGAAAGTAAATGTCCATGTGCTTTGGTTAGTAGAGCCATAAATATTCATAATTTGAGACCCAAATACACAGCAGATCTTGGATTACCCCATACAGTCATGCCTTGGATTGAGAGCATGATTCGTTCCGGAAACGTGCTTGTAATCCAAAACACTCTTATATCAAAACGAAATCCCCCCAAAAAAATTTGTACAGAGATTTTTAATTTAAGCCATACTACAGTACTTGTATTGCAAGACGTCGCTTGTATATCAAGTCAAAAATAAATAAATAAATATTTACAAATTTGCTTGTCTTGCAAAACGCTCTCCAACCAAGTTACTTGTAATCCAAGGTATTACTGTAATTGGTTCAGTGGATGATCCTATATATCTCACTGAACCATATTGGTTCAGTGCAATATATAGGATGACATATCCTAGTCAGGGGTGGGCAGAAGGTAGATCTCCAGATGTTTGGGACTTCAACTCCCAGAAGCCCTGCCCAGCATGACAGTGGTCAGGAATGCTGGGAGTTGTAGTCCAAAATGTCTGGAGATCTACTTTTTGCCCACCCCTGTCCTAGTGCTTCGTGCCTGTGATGACTTGCTAGGACCTGGATTCAGTAAGAAGCAGTAATAACCTATACAATACTTGACTTATTGTGTCATTTATCATGCTTAACCTTAGAAGTCAGACATCTTCCCTGCTGGTTCTTTATTTTGCACAGAAAAGCAGTATTTAACTCAGTGGGTGGATTCACACAAAGCAGCAAACTGTGGCTTGGCACTACAGAATGAGCTTGTGCTCACACACTCCCTCTTTCCTTTCCCTCCTCCCCTTCTCCCTGCATGCTTTGCCCCACAGGGCAAATAACAGTGTCAAGGTGTGATTTAAATTGAGACAAAAGGCATGGGGAGGAAGGGCCAGCCCCCCTCCTCCAGAACCAAATTCCAGGGATGGGGACTCGGACTCGAGGACTCGACTCGTGAGTCGGACTGAGTCCCCCCTATGACTCGACTCGGACTCGAGTCCCAATATTTTTAATGGGACTTGAGACTTGACTCGGGACTCGAGACCAAGGACTCTTCAACATCCTGGGCTGTGCCAGAAGGAGTGGAGAGGAGCGTGATTGCCGGCGAAGAGCACATGGAAGCGAGGTGTGCCACTGCTCGGCCACTATGGATGGCTACCAGGAGTGCAGCCCCAACAGTGTGTCAAGATTTATTTTGATTGATGTGATGCGTACTTGGGAGAGGCAGAAGAAGGACCTGAGATTACTCTGTGTGGCTGCTCTGAGTGTGTTTCTGGTTCCAGCAAGTTCATCACCAGTGGAGCGGGTGTTCAGTGAGGGTGGAATTGTGATGAGATCTCACCATTCCAGAATGGGGGCCAAACATTTAGAAAAAGTCATGTTCCTCAAATGCAACATGGATAGGTTTTAGGAAGTACAGCAAGTTTATTTTTTAAAATCATTTTTCTAAAATGCAACCTTTCAGACATTTTGGGTTTGGCTGCCTCTGCCTGCCTGTCTGGGGTTCCCAGCCTCCTCTGCCTGCCTGGTCTCTTCTTGACCAGTTCAACTGTTGAATTGTCCAAGACAAAGGCCTCTGCCTGCCTGCTTCGGGGTTCCCTGCCTCCTCTGCCTGCCTGGTTATTTTGAGTTTTTCTGCCTGGTCTGTTCTTGCCAAAATCAGTTGCAGAGTTTTGAAATAAAAAGGCACACTTGTGCCTAGAATTTATTTAAACCACACATCTGAAGTAGCCTTATTTTGTTGGGGGAAAAAACCATTGATTTTAATAGGGACTCGTGGAGTCAGCTTTGGGAGTGACTCGACCAAGGACTCGGACTCGGACTCGAGACTCGGGTCCAAAGACTCGTGACTCGACTCGTGACTCGAGACCAAGGACTCTTCAACATCCCTGCCAAATTCCTAGCCAGAACCCCCTCCCCCAGCAGTTGCCACTAAACTTAAAACAAAACACAACAACGGGAGAACTGATAACAGACTATCCAGTGTCATATCTAGTTGTGCCTTAGTATAACTACATTTTAAAAAATTAAAATACAGCGTGCAGTATCCAATCTTAGTCCTACTTAGAGTAGGCCCATTGAAATGAATGGGACTTAGGTTAGTCATGACTAACTTAAGTGCTGTTCATTTCAATGGGTCAACTCTGTGTAGGACTAACACTGGGATACTATCCAAGGATTGATGTTTATCCACGCTGGGTCTATATAGTAACTGCGTATTGTCCATTCCCAGCCACAGAATTGCCTTATCCCAGACTTGTCTCCCAATCCCCCTTGCTCCCAGGACTAAAGCTGGATGTCGGGGCGAGCTCTCCTAGTCCCTCCAGTTCTGATTCCCTAACTCCAAAACAGCACTGGTCAGATTCCGTGGGAAGGGACTCTGGAACAGACGGGGGCGGGGAGGGGGAAGAGGAGGCCGCAGAGATGCCTCTCTGTGAAGATAACCAGGACCCAGCTGCGCCGTCAATGTTAGAGGTAGAATCTCTGGGAACAGGGGGGGCAGAGGCGGGGGAAGGGGGGGATGCTCGAGAGCGGCATAAATTACGTAGGCAAGAACAGCTGACGTCTCTTGGTCGAGCAGCTTGGTTGGCTAACAAGACTTTTGACCCGCCTTAGGGGCGGAGTCGGTTTAGTTTGAGGGTGAGGAAGCGCGAAACACCTCAGTGCAGAATCAACTGTTTAACATTCCCGACCTCCCATTGAGGGGATAAAGGGTCTTGAACCACGTTCTTTACTCTTGTGTAACACTTTTCTGCAACCACCTGAGTTGCCCTGCTTTTGCTTAATAAAACTTTACAAAGAAACCCGTGAGCTGTGTTTGATGTTCTGGCTGGAGAGAGGGGAGTAGGAGAGAGAGAGAGAGTAGAGAGAGAGAGAGAGAGAACACTGGCCCAAGAAATGTCGCTGCCTGAGGTGAAGGACAAGATGGCACCTCCCCCTATCCCAATAAAGTCAATAATATAAAACTAATACACATGCCAACACAGCATAAAAAGGGGGTAAAACCAGATTGCAAGGATTAGGATAATAAAACATAAATACATTAACATATTTAAAAATACTTTAAAATACTTTTAAGGTGTAATCCTAGAGCCAGAAAAAAGTCCTATAACTCCCAGCATGCCCCAGCCAGTATGGCATGCTGGGGCATGCTGGGAGTTGTAGGACTTTTTTCTGTCTAAACAGGCTTAGGATTGTGCCCTTAAAGATTTAAAAGGCCTGGGAGAACAGGGTTTGGAGATATGATTTTCTTTAAATGTTTGCTTTACAGTAATTTAGAAAGGAGGACATGAAAAGCATTACTGTAAAATTCTGTCTTGATTCGCCCACTTCATCCCCTTAAAGCAGCAATGCAAGTTTTCAGAGAATAGTCTGTAGCTATAACAAGAATAAAATAAAATGCGGTAGCACTTCAGAGTCAAACTGGCCTATTGTGTCCTAATGGGAACAAATTGAATTGTGACAAGGAAGTCTTTTTGCTAGAATGTTTTCAGGCTTCGTTTCCCCTAACATTTGTCTAATTATCATATTTTCAGTTTAAGGCCGTGAAAACTGCTGATGACTCTTAAAACATCCACAGAGTCCTTGTAGGGAAGATAAAACTTAACATACCGATAGATACTACTAAGTGAAAGAAAGAAGCGGTGGGGGTGGAGGTTTGTGGTTCACTAATGCGTGGAGACTTTGTCTTCATAGAGCAGCTGAAGAAGAGGAGAAAGTCATCCCTATCTTGCAGCTGCTTTTAAGATCGGGTGAGGAAATGTCTTTTGTAAATATGGATGCTGACATGCTAAATGTGGAAAGCAACGGGTAGTATCCAACGCTAGTCCTATGTCAGTCACCCTCAGTCAGTCACTGCTAACTCATATCCCATCAGTTTATACTTGAACTTGGGATTTTTTGCCCCACCGTGCATCACTTAAGGCTTGCTTGCATTGAACCACATTTGCCATTTTGATGCCCATTCTTCCAGTTTGGAGTGATCCTTCTGGAGCGCCTCACAATTAAATCCCAACCCTCTTGTGTGTAGTGTGCCGCTGCAACCTTATGTCGTGAGGAAAGAGGTGGATGATAGAAATTGTTTGCTTCATCATCATTGCCACCATGGGGATGGTTACTAGATGTGGTTTATTATAAGCAGCCGCCCATGGTATGTCGGTGCTGTCTAAATCATTACTTATACTTTTAAAAGATGAGTGTTAATTGCATTTTAATCAGAAGTGCCTTGTAAAGAAGGATATGTTATGTGCTGACAGAATTGCTGAATTCTGTGGATGGCTGGAGGGAACGTCTCATCGACAAAACCTGACTGTGTTTGGTGCGCCTTGGAGGTAGACTTCGGTTCCTTTTATCATCTTCACTGAAGCTTCGGGTGTAGATCCCATGTGCCATTACAGTCCTTGCTAGGGCCTGGACTGCATCCCTACCTGAAACCCTGAAGAGCCACTGTCAGTCAGTGTAGACCAGGGGTCCTCAAACTTTTTAAACGGGGGGCCAGTTCATTGTCCCTCAGACTGTTGGGGGGCTGGACTATAGTTTGAAAAAAATATGAACGAATGGATCAAGTAAAAAAAAAAGACTCAGGTCCTTTTTTTTAATTGATAGGGGTGAATTTTTTCCCCCTTAAATGGAAAGTTATTTTATTTATTTATTTATTTCATTTTTATACCGCCCAATAGCCGAAGCTCTCTGGGCGGTTTACAGCAATTAACAAGACAGTCCCTGCCCGCAGGCTTACAATCTAAAAAGACACGACACACAAGGAAAAAGGAATGGGGAGGGAAGGAATATTATGAATATTCGGCCAGATGGGCGATTGCTGGTTGCCGGCCAGATGGGCGATTAATAAATGTAAATAAATAAATAAAAATAAATACTCCTGGCAGGGCTGGTGGTATTTACATATATAGTTTTACAATTGTTTCATGCCTAACACGAATATACTTTTGTTTTTGCCATCACACAAATGAGCATACTCTGCTTCAATCCAAAGTAGCATTTTTGAAACATTAGAAATCTGACTTAGCTACACCAGCTCATACATAAGAGGTAAAACACCACCACTAATTTTTCCATATTATGGAAAAGAATTAAAAGAATTGGCGCTTGAAGCGAAAGAGTTAAAAAAAAGTCTGCTTCCGCCAATCGGCCGGCGGGCCGGATAAAAAGGAAAGGTGGGCCGGATGTGGCCCGCGGGCCTTAGTTTGAAGACCCCTGGTGTAGACAGTATTGAGCTAATTGGACTGACTCAGTAGAAGGCAGCTTCCTATGTTCCTTTTCACCACCACCATTGTTTGGGCCAGAGGCAGAGACAGGTGAACAAGCAGGTTGTAATGGTGAGGAGGAGGAGGAGGAGCAAGTCCAGGGGACTCTTGTCAGTGGACCTCTGCTGGGGTGCGGGCCCTTGGCAGTTGCCCAACCATGCCTACCTTTGACCTTGAGTAGGCAGGCTGGTCTTGGGGGGGGGAGGTTCTGAGGAGACTGTGAAGAGTGAACTAGAGACAGAGATTGTGAAGGAAGGTTCTCAGGACACCATGAAGACGAAAAGACAGAGACAGGAAAGAGGGCCTAAGGAGGCTGAGAAAAGACCCGGAAAGAAAGCAGGAGAAGCAGCAGCAAAGAATAGCAGCATTCTGCCCTTCTGTTCCAGCTACCATTCAGTAGCGACTCCATGAACAACTGTTAATGACCGAGTGCAGCTTCTTCTGAGTGCTTGACTGCATAGCTCAGTGTTTCTCAACCTTGGGTCCCCAGATGTTTTTGGCCTACAACTCCCAGCATGCCCCAGCCAGCTATGCTGGCTGGGGCATGCTGGGAGTTGTAGGCCAAAAACATCTGGGGACCCAAGGTTGAGAAACACTGGCATAGCTAGAGACAGGGCTTAAGAAATAATCTGCATTGGTGGGCCATATAACTACTGGACTCCCGTTCCTCCATGTTATTGTTTAGAGCAGTGTTCTCCAACCTTGGGTCCCCAGATGTTTTAGCTGGCTGGGGCATGCTGGGAGTTGTAGGCCAAAAACATCTGGGGACCCAAGGTTGGAGAACACTGGTTTAGAGTCTTACTTTAAATTCATATGAATCTTTGTTTTGCTTCCTCCCCCTTTCCCTTTCCCTATTAAATAAATCCTAATATTTGTTTCATAAGTTGTTCACTGGCTTTCCCCCACCCCCTTAGAGGGAAGAGGGAAGAGGGGTCCCAGTGGGTTGGAGGCACCGCAGCATGCTAGTCTGGGGATCAGCATCTTTCTACCTCATCCACTACATATGAACCCAGGTCCCATGGCTTCCACACCGCACAGGGTTGCTGGTAGAGAAAGGGGGGTTACATAACCAGAAGAAATCCCTAACATAGTTTCACCAAACACTCATAACAGTACAGCTGCAGGCCTGGTGCCATTTCTTCTGGCCAAACGAGCATATTACAACAACCTTTATTGAACTTCAGATTTATCATAAAATAAAATGGCTCGGAAAGCTGCCTTCATATTTGAATATGGAACATTTGTAGGACAAGGTAATTGGTGCTAGGGTCCACTTTCTTGACAGTAATTCTTGACATGAGGCTGGAGCCTACTGGCTTTCCGCTCCATTGGAGGCCATTTAAGAGAAACCATTTTTAACTTACAAAGATGCACACAGTCTCAAATATGAGGTCTGTTTTACAGCAACTAAAAGAGAGGCTGTCAAGAGGCAAAACCAGGGAAGGAAAACTATTAGATGGCAGGGAATTTAAAAGTAAGGCTGTCATCTGTCTTCTATCCATTACAGCAGAATATAGACAAAAGGCATCCATTACGTTCTATCGCATTACCGCAGTGTTGACACTTCCTATGCTGAAGTGTCGACAAATGTTAATAGTGAAAACTCAATTAAATATTAGTCTAGAAAGCAAACTCAGTTTTGTAATGGCCTGATGCTCTGGGGGAAAACTTTTTGAATGGCTAACATGATGTATCTATTAAAAATCAGGAAGAATATACCTCAGCTGCCTGTTTTCTGATAGGGGAATAAATGACCACTTATTCCGCAGCTGCAATTAAGTGCAATCGCTGACAGTTTCTTGAAGCGATCAACATATCAGATATACTGGCTCATCAAAAATTAAAAGAAGGAAAATGGCAAAATGCTCATCTCTTAGGATAACGTCTTACCCAATTCTTTCAGATGCAATCCAAAATAATTTCCGGATGTTTGTAATTTCCTGTATTGGGCTACAGAACTTTAAAAAAAAATTAAAAATCCCTGACAAATTGATTTCTAAAATGAGGGAGGTTTTTGTTTTTCCATATGTGGTGGTTGTGTGAAGACACAGCTAAATTTTGGTCTTAAGTCAAGGTGGACATTTCTAATATTTTATTTATCTAAGGGACAAGATTCAATAAAATGTCCAGGTTCAAAACTCTTTCAAAGAACTTAAGATGGCATACATAGTCCCCCTCTCCACTTTATCCTTACAACAACCCTGTGAGGTAGGTTAGGCTGAGAGTCAGTGACTGGCCCAAAGTCCCCCAGTGAGCTTCATGGCCGAGTGGGGACTAGAACCTGGATCTCCTGAGTCCCAGTCCAACACTCTAACCACCATACCACACTATTCCATCTTTTCTTAACAGATTTTCTGCTGTAAGTAGAAAGAGGGAAGAAGCAGTAGCAAAACGTGGGAAGGATACAAGTGGAAGATAATGACATCTAGGCTCCCCCCCCCCCCTGTTACGACAGATAATTCTGGGCGCTAGATTCTCTCTAACCCCACACTCTTACGAATGGTTTAGGATCTTTGGCTGGGGTATAACCTGCGCTGCTGGGGTGGAAAGTGTGCACTTTGCTCTTTTTATACTTAAACCTACACACACACACACACACACACACACATAGACTCTAGAAACAAAAGGGTGGTTTTATTGAAGAAGAATACAGAGTAGGTACAGCGTCTTACTTGTTGGTAAAGCAAACCTAGTGATGTCAGGCAGCAAAATATCCTTACGCTATGGTTCAAACATACCCTGTATTCTGGAGAGGAGAAAGAGTCTCTTTTGCCCTGACAAGCCTGAATAGGAAAAGGGGGGGAGGGGGGAGATTCCCGCTTAGAAGGATAGAAAAGCAAAGTCCTGGCTGTCTGCTGTGATGATGTTCCAGCTGTAGCCCTGCAGTCCACGTTCCAAGGTGACCCCTTCAGCTCTCTATCTTGACACCCTTTGCTAAAACCTCTTGGTTCTTATAGTCTCTTTCACACCTTTTTGGAGGGAATGAGAGCAGTGGGGGTGATCTTTGCCCCACAGATGTCTTCTAACCCAGCTAATGACCTTACTCTTTGTATTTTGATAGCTCCTGATGGGTGTACTTAGGAAAGCAAAGGTTTGGGTCTTCTTGCTGATGGGACTGTTTTTGGAGTAAGCTTCTGGGGGTATTCGCCCAGTGGGGGAGGGGAGCCATATCTTCAGGAGAAATCCTCCTGTGTTTTAGGCGATATGCAATATTCAGGTCTTAATCAATGCAAGCCTGCCACTCATTTGCCTATGCATGCCTCTAGGCTTCACTCACTCTTCCATTCAAGCCTTCAGTCAAAAAAGACCTTTTGCCATGCTGGGGAGGTGGGCAGGCTGCTTCTTTTCTCCTGAACCCTTGCTTACCCAACGCTTCTTATGAGGGCTGTGTGGACTTCCTTTTGGAGGTGTAGCCATAACCAAATGCTCAGAACTATATCTCATCTTAACACCCCCCATTCCATAAATTGGGCAGGGCAATAAAAGCTTTGTCTGGAAGCACCCACTATGTTCAATGTGGCTTACTAGTCCCCTGTAAGTGTGCATTAGACTGCAGCCTTAGAAAACTTCCACATCTTTAAGAGCTTTCCAGTTTCTCTCATACAATTAATGCTCCAATTATGACAAATTATAGCCCAGATTAAATGTTTAAATACTGAGGGTGCCTTTCCAGGACTGGCATTATCCATGTTTGCTGATGTTTTCTACTAACTGGCTCTCTTCCATGTCTTTGGACACAGACTTTGTTAATACAGGAGGGGGCTATTATCAAATTAACTGGGAGGTTGTTTTAAAACTATTATTCCAGTTGCCAGTCCTGGTCTGTCACAGCTGCTGTCCCTTTGGTTGTTCTACGTTATTGACGTCACATGGCTGGCACCATCAGCAGATATTGATTTCTCCAGTTCTTATCCCCAGTTCTGCTTAGCGCACCTACGCAATTTTCTTTCGTAATTTCTTACCAATGTAGGAGGGAACACCCCGAATCCCCCCATCCCATGTTCTTATTACATTTGTATTTTTTATTTAAAAATGTATATGTGAAGGATCAGCAACCGGATCCTTTGCGTGAGTTCGGCAACTCTAGGGTTAACCGGCCGAGCAATACAGCTCGTATCGGCTTTCAGTACAATAGGAAAAACCACAACCCTTTGTATGCCCAAATAAGGCTTTTTATTTGTTTATACAATAATCAGATCGGAACTATCAGCCTTCTAAGAACACGTTTACAGTCAACACAACCTTAGCTGACCCGCGTCTTACCCAATGAGCGGGCTCCGTGGCTAGTAGATGGAATCTGGTCAATATCCTCACATCAAAGATACTACTTCTAGTCAGTTTCAGCCCAGCTCCCGATCGGCGCTTCCTAGCGGAGAACGGTGCACCTGGACGGCTTCTGCTTAGGAGGATATGGCCCCGTGGTTCCCAACAACCCACTACCGGAAGGGAGAGGGGGTTTTCTACCCTGGTTTTCCCACTCCCCCCGCCCTCTGGGTCAGGTGGGGGCTTGTGCCTGCCCCTTCGTTCATGTGGGCTTATTCCTGCCCGGGAAGACGGTGACGTAGTGATACTTTGCAGCTCTTTGAGACTGCCCTGTTTGTTGATGGTCCTTGATGGTCCTTCCTGGACGTTTGTGGATCTCTGCCGAGGTCCTCCTTTGTTGGGGCTGATGATTTGTCTGGGTACTCCCTGGTGACCTCATCCCTCCTCCCTTGCCCCCTCCCTTGGGGAAATGTGTGTGCGTGTGTGTAACTGGGGTTTGGGCTTTCTCCACACCCTCCCATTTGGGGAAAGATGGCATTGGGGTCCACCACCCCAATCCCTATCTAACTGTCTCCTACTGAGAAAGCCCGGGACAACCCATCTGCCACGATGTTGTCCTTACCCTTGATGTGCTCTACCGAAAAATCGAAATCCTGTAGGGCCAAACTCCACCGCAACAGCTTCTGATTGGACCCCTTCACCCTATCCAGCCAGCACAGGGGGGAATGGTCGGTCTGCAGTCGGAACCGGCGGCCCCACAGGTAGGGGCGAAGCTTGGTCACTGCCCACACTATTGCTAGGCACTCTTTCTCGTCAGTGGCCAAGTTCCGCTCCCGAGGCAAAAGTTTTTTACTTAAAAAGGCGACCGGGCACAGCCCCTGCTCTGGCCGTTCCTGCAGCAAGACGGCTCCCATCCCCGCTTCCGAGGCATCCGTCTGCAGAACAAAAGGGGCTTCAAAGTCTGGGGCTTGCAGCACAGGGGCTGCCATCAGGCAGGCTTTCAGTCCTTCAAACGCTGCCTGACAAGCGGCTGACCATTGGACCTTAACGGGTTGCCGCTTCTTGCACAAGTCAGTCAGGGGGGCGGCTAGCTGGCTAAAATGGGGCACGAACTTACGATAGTAGCCAGCCAGCCCTAAAAAAGCTTGGACCTGCTTTTTCGTCTGGGGTTGGGGCCAGGTGCGCACTGATTCTATTTTGGCTTCTAGGGGCTTGACACTACCTCCCCCTACCTTGTGTCCCAGATACTCCCCCTCCCCCCTCCCAACCTGGCATTTCTTCGCCTTTACCGTCAACCCAGCATCCTGAATCCTCTGAAACACCTGGCGGACATGTTGCAAATGCTGCTCCCAGGTGGAACTAAAAATGGCGATGTCGTCCAGATACGCGCAGGCGAACTCCCCCAGCCCATTTAGCATTCCGTTTACCAACCTCTGGAAGGTAGCCGGACCATTGCAGACCCCAAAAGGGAGGGTGGTGAATTGGAACAACCCCAGGTGGGTCACAAAAGCAGACTTCAAGGCAGCATCCGAATCGAGCGGAACCTGCCAATACCCCTTTGTCAGATCCAGGGTGGTGATGTACTTGGCCCCCCCAAGCCTCTCCAGCAGCACATCCATGTTGGGAATGGGGTAGGGGTCCGGAACGGTCACCTTGTTTATTTTCCGGTAGTCTACGCAGAATCGGACACCCCCATCTTTCTTGGCTACTAACACGATCGGGGAGGACCAGGGGCTCGAGCTGGGCACAATGACTCCCAAGTCCAGCATGGCTTGGACCTCCTCGGCCACGACTTGGGCATGGGGCCCCACCGCCCTGTAGGGTAGGGATTGGATGGGGGGGCTATCCCCTGTATCGATGGTGTGTTGTGTGAGTGTGGTGCACCCCGGACGGTCCGAGAACATGGGCTGAAAATCTTCCAAGACCTGGGTGATCTGTTGCCGCTGCTGTTCAGACAGAGAGGGGGACAGTTTGATCTCCTCCATTCCTCCCCCTTCCCCCCACTCAGCCAACAACCCCCCGTCAGGGTCTCCCGGTTCCACACACTCTTGCACTCCCCCCACCTTCGTTACACGTTCTACATACAATTTCAACATATTTACATGGAAAACCTTCTGCCTCCCCGGCTGCCCCGGGAAAGCCACTTGATAATTCACCTCCCCCGACCTTCCAATGACTGTCCCTGGGCCCTCCCACTTCAAGCACAATTTGTCCGTCTTTTGGGGGCGCAGTACCAACACCTGGTCCCCCACTTCAAAAGTCCGTGGTACAGCCGTCCTGTTGTACCACGCGCTCTGCCGCTGCTGGGCCGTTTCGAGATGCTGCTGCGCCGTCTCCCTCACCTCTCGAAGAACAGTCTGGAGGTGTTCCATGAACGTATGCACAGGCATGGAGGCTTCTGCGGCAACCCCCTCCCATTCCGCCCGCAACAGAGCCAAAGGTCCCCGGAGCTCCCTCCCAAACATCAGTTCGTTGGGGGAGAATCCCAGGCTTTCTTGGGGGGAGTCCCGGTAGGCAAACAACAAGTAGGGGAGGGCTTGATCCCAAGTCCCAGGGTGCTTCGCCGCATATGCCCTGATCATTTTTTCAAGAGTCTGGTTGAAACGCTCCACCAACCCATTGGTCTCGTGGTGATATGGCACCGAAGTCAGGTGCTCCACACCCCCCAGTTCCCACATTTTTTTAAACAGTTTGGACACGAATCCCGTGCCGCAGTCCGAAACCACCGTGTGGGGCATTCCTAGGCGGGCGAAAAGAGAGAGGAGAGTCTTAGCCAGGCTGGTGGCGGAGATGGAGGCTAAAGCAAAAGCCTCGGCGTAACGGGTGGCAAAGTCAACACAGTCAATATGAACTTCTTCCCTGTCTTGGTGGGGGGATTCAAGGGTCCCACGATATCCATCCCTATCCTTTCAAAGGGGATGCCCACAGTGGGTAGGGGTTGTAGGGGGGCTTTCGGATGGTCCCGGTTATGCCCCACCCGCTGGCAGACATCGCAGGACTGGCAATATTCCCGCACTTCATTTGCCACCATGGGCCAGTAAAACCCTTCTGTAACCCTGGCCAATGTCCGTTTCTGTCCCATGTGACCTCCCCACGCTACATCGTGGGCCAGCTGCAGCACAGCCTGGCGGTACTTCGCAGGCACAACTAATTGTCTTTTTCTTGGTTGGGGGCCCGGTTCAGTCCTTGGGCAGAATTCTCGGTAGAGGGCTCCCGCCTCCCACAAAAACTGCTCTGACTGGTCCCCTACCCCGGGCCCTTGACTGGCCCGATCCCGACATCCCTGGAGGGATGGGTCACTTTGTTGCTCCTCTTGAAACGCCCTCTGAGTCCCAAAATCTCGGGCCATTGGCGCGAACCCCCCGGGGTCTTCCTTTCTCCCCACAACCGCGGGAAGCGGCGGGGGACGGCTGCCTGCCTCTGCCGGGGCCACTTTACTGCGACCGGGGGAGGGGACCGGGGACAGGGGAGGCTGCGGGGCAGGGGCAGGGGCTTGCTTGGCCCGACGCCGGGTCACCACCCCCACCTTGACCTGGGCAGCCCGGAACGCAATGTCGTTCCCAATGATGATTCCCCAGTCTTGTTGTCCATGCACTATAACATCCATCTCCCCTTCCCACCCCTTATACTTGACCCAGACCCGGGCGAGGGGAACGGCTATGTTGGGAGAGTTATAGGGCTTTATGGCACAGGTGCGCCCTTTTAGCAACTGTCTCTTCTTCACCTTATTCCGAGGTAAAGCAGTGATGTCCGCCCCAGTGTCCCTATACCCCACATGGGAAACATTGTTTACAGAGATGGACTCACAGAATTTGTCCTGGCTCCACCGCAGCTGCTCCGGTGAGGCAATGCGCATCAATGATGCCTGGGAGATGGCCCCTAGCGAATGCTGTCCTCCACTCCTCAGGGACCGCGCTGCATCTTCCCCGTCTTCCTCGAGGGACGAGCTGGACTGCTGATCCTCCTCGTGTTCCTCCGGTTCGCGGGACTCTAGAGCCAGCATCCTCCCCACCTTGCCCGGCGACGTCTTGGCGTTACGGCTCTTCGCGAGGAGTTTGGGGCAGCTCCTCTTGAGGTGCCCCGGCTCTTTACAATAAAAACATCCGCTGGCGCTGGGGCTTTCTTTGGACTTGCCCAGGGCTCCCTCCCGAGGTTTGGAGTTGCCCTTTTCCGCACTCCCCTTTGGCCCGCCACGATTGAGGTTGCCCCCCTTTGTTCCTTTGGGCTGCCGATACAGTCCCATTTGGTCGGCCAACTTGCCCATTTCCCTACAGTTTGGGGGGTCCCGATCCCTCACCACCGTAGCTAGGTCCTCAGGGATAGTGGCACAAAATTGTTCCTGGATCATGAGCTCCCGCACCTCCGCCAAAGTGGTCTTCCCGGTGGCCCCGATCCATGCGTCCCACACCTGCCCCAGGTGCGCCATCCAGGAGGCATACGTGTCCCCTGGGGTAGGCTGCCCGTAACGAAATTTACGGCGACAATGCTCAGCGGTGAGGGCAAACCTCTCTCTCACCGCTTCTTTGAACGCCCCATAGTCCAAGGGAGCAGTTTGGGTGTGGATACCCAGGAGATCAGCCAGTTCCCCGCTGACCTGAGTCCTCAGGGCAGACATCCTTAAGTTGTCCGGCACCCTCTGCTCTAGGCAGGCAGCCTCGAACAGGGTGAAAAAGATCAGTACATCCTGTCCCGACTGGTAGGTGGGGAATTGCTTCCTGTCCCATTTGGGGGTTGTGGTGCCCCCACCCTGGGGTGCAGGGGTTCCCCCTTGTCCGGTGCCCCTGGTCAGCCTGGCCAACTCCAGCTGCATCTGTAACATTTCTTGTTGATGCTGCATCAACTCCCTGGCTTGTTGCCAATTGAGTTGGGGAAAGAGGGCATCCAACCCTCCTCCCCCCATGGCTCCGCCAGTAACCCTTCTGCCGAGGTCTTCTTCCGCCTCTGGGTCCCTTATCTCGCTTCTCCGGCCGCTACTGGTAAGGCTGGGGCTACCCCACTGCTTGGGTCCCTGCCCTCCTAACAACGGTGAGGGGGCTTCCCCCCCTTCCTGCCTTGTCGTCTTTGGCCGCACCACCCACTCCATTGTGGAGGTCTGGGTTGGGGTTTCTGGGCTGCTCACTAGCTCCACCTGCTCTTGGCTCAGACTATTCATTTTTCCTTGCTCTGAGCGCTCCCCAGCAATCTACTAGCCTGCCCGAAGTCCTGCTAGTTCCGACTGTCAAATGTGGTTTCCAATTGTCCCGTCGCCTGCCACCATGCGAAGGATCAGCAACCGGATCCTTTGCGTGAGTTCGGCAACTCTAGGGTTAACCGGCCGAGCAATACAGCTCGTATCGGCTTTCAGTACAATAGGAAAAACCACAACCCTTTGTATGCCCAAATAAGGCTTTTTATTTGTTTATACAATAATCAGATCGGAACTATCAGCCTTCTAAGAACACGTTTACAGTCAACACAACCTTAGCTGACCCGCGTCTTACCCAATGAGCGGGCTCCGTGGCTAGTAGATGGAATCTGGTCAATATCCTCACATCAAAGATACTACTTCTAGTCAGTTTCAGCCCAGCTCCCGATCGGCGCTTCCTAGCGGAGAACGGTGCACCTGGACGGCTTCTGCTTAGGAGGATATGGCCCCGTGGTTGCCAACAACCCACTACCGGAAGGGAGAGGAGTTTTTCTACCCCGGTTTTCCTGCTCCCCCCGCCCTCTGGGTCAGGTGGGGGCTTGTGCCTGCCCCTTCGTTCATGTGGGCTTATTCCTGCCCGGGAAGACGGTGACGTAGTGATACTTTGCAGCTCTTTGAGACTGCCCTGTTTGTTGATGGTCCTTGATGGTCCTTCCTGGACGTTTGTGGATCTCTGCCGAGGTCCTCCTTTGTTGGGGCTGATGATTTGTCTGGGTACTCCCTGGTGACCTCATCCCTCCTCCCTTGCCCCCTCCCTTGGGGAAATGTGTGTGCGTGTGTGTAACTGGGGTTTGGGCTTTCTCCACAGTATACTATTGCAACAATAAGATCAGTTGTGGGGTACCGTCCCACTGAAGCTTAAGATAGAAGTCTTGCATGGTCCTTCAGATGAAATAACCAGTCATTAAAAGCCATTAAAAGTCATTTGCCACAGTTTTGGAGAGCAACAAAGGATTTATTTATTTCTTATTTCCCCAGGCATTTTAGTCTTTCCATTTCTGCTATTTTAAATCTGTTACTGTATTTTAAATCTTTGCATTGTTGCTAGGTTTTATTTTGGTTTTTATTTTTATTTTATACTCTAGTTTTAGACTTTTATATTGTGTTTTATCATGTTGTATTTTATGGTTTTAATTGTTGTGAACCATCCAGTGAGCTTCGGCTATAGACATGTAATAAGTACACAAATATTTATTATTACATTTATATCCTGCCTTTCCCCTCTTGCAAGGAACCCAAGGTGGCTTATGTGGTCATCCTCCATTTTTATCCTTACAACAACCCTGTGGGATAGGTTAGGCTGAATCAGTGACCACCCCAAAGTCACCTAGCGTACAATCCTATGCATGTATAGACAGACAGAAGCCCTACAGCTCCCAACATGCCCTAGCCAACATGGCTGGCTGGTGAATGCTGGAAGTTGTAGCACTTTTCTCTCTGTCTAAACATGCATAGGATTGCACCCCTAGTGAGCTTTTTGACTGAGTGGGGACTAGAACCCAAGTCCCAGACCAACACACTAACCAATACACCACACTGGAATTCACATAAGATGTATTGTCCTTCTTTGTCTGCAGCTTAGATGCTACCGTATTCTTGACACAGGCCCTGTTCAGACATAATGATTTCCTGCTGTGAGAATGAGTCACGGAGAGCCTTGGGCTCATGCACTTCCCCTCGCTTCCCTTCTTTGTGGCTGTGAGGAAAAGATTAAAAGTTTTAGATTTTTATGGTTGTTAATATATTTATCTATCCCTGTGCTGTTTCTCGCTCATATCTTATACTTTTAACTACCCATTTGGATTACTGTAATGTGCTCTACGTGGGGCTGCCCCTGAAGAGTGTTCGGAAACTTCAGCTGGTTCAAAGAGCTGCGGCCAGACTGCTGACTGGGCCTGGCTACAGGGAGCACACAACTCCTCTGTTACAACAGCTTGACTGTCTCCCAGTCTGTTTCCAGGCACAATCCAACGTGCTGGTTATGACCTATAAAGCCCTATATGGCTCGGGCCCAGGTTACATGAAAGACTGTATTCTTCCTTATGAGCCTGCCCGTACCCTGAGATCTTCAGGGGAGGCCCTTCTCTTGGTTCCGCCACCATTACAGGCATGCCTGGCAAGAACGCGGCACAGAGCCTTCACGGTGGCGGCCCCGATGTTCTGGAATTCCCTTTCCAAGGAGGCTAGAGTGGAGCCCTCCTTGTTATGTTTCTGGAGGTAGGCAAAAACTTTTTTGTTCTTGCAGGCCTTTGGGTATAGTCTGGACCTATGAGAATGCGATAGATTAGCACTGTTGTTTATATTGTTATCGCTGTTTTAATTTTGATATTTTATATAATTTTAATATTATAGACGATTTAATTATATTTTTAAGTTTTGTATATTTCTATTTATATGTTTTAATTGTACAGGTTTTAAAGTTGTAAAGCCGCCTTGAGTCCCAGTACTAGAAAAAAGGTGGGATAATAATAATAATAATAATAATAATAATAATAATAATTATTATTATTATATTATTATTTTGTATTGTATTCTTTTAACTACTTGTGTTGTATTTATTTTAATTGTTTGTAATCCATCCAGAAAACTCTTGTTGTTGGGTGGATTAAAAATATAATTAATTAATACTTCCCCCCCTTCTAGATTTAAACCCGCGTGAATAAACCAGAATAAAAACTATGGCTTGATTGTGGTTCATTTGAACTAACTAGAGTTTAAGCAAACCATAGTTCCCTTACTTGAGATGTAACAGGGAACTGTGACATGTTTAAAAATAGCAGAGGACCTCTCCACATGTGCCTGCCTGTACACTTCAACCAAGGCCTTTCTTCAGGTGTTCCTGCTATCTGAGATGCGATGCATGGGTACTGGGGAAATGGCCTTTTCAGTGGTGGTTCTCTGACTGTGGAATGCTTTGCCTAGGGATGCTTGCCTTGTGCCTACTTTCATGTCATTTTCACTGGTCTTTGTGACCAGTTTTATTGCTGGCTCATTAATAATTTAATATCCTAATATTTTGATATTTTCATCAGCTGTATTTTTGTTTTGGTTATCTTATTGTTGTTTGGGGTTTTCATGATTGTAAGCCACCCTGAGAGCATTTGTCAGTTAGACGGCATATCAACTTAATATAAATAAAATGGTTTTCAGTAGCAGAATTCATGAGCATTAAGTTCGATAGCCAAAGCCACATTCCCAAATGGAGAAAACCAGGAGCTCCCACGAAAAGTGAGTCTTTGCAGAAGTGCTAGATAGAAACATCGGGAGGAACAGTGGAACTGCATCATCATGTGCTTACTGTTTACCAGCACCTCAGTAATGCCTTTCTGTCCCTTTAACTCTAGTCTGAGCTGAGCAAAATCAAGATGGTTGTTTTTAAGGATATGCTTTCCCAAATTCTTATTTTCGATGCCCTTTACTGAACAGACTAAAATTCAGCCACAACTCTTGGAACATTTTCAAGCATGTACTGAATGCTTCAGAAATCTCACCATCAGACTTGATTTAATAAACACACATCTCTGTGTTATTATGCAGCCTTTTCCAACCTGGCGCCCTCCAGGTGTGTTGGACTACAACTCCCATCACCCCCAACAAGCATGGTCAAGGGTGACATCAGGTGGGGGTGATGGGAGTTGTAGTCCAACACATCTGGAGGGCACCAGGCTGGGGAAGGCTGTTCTAATGAGCCAGGCCGTGATGACCTTGATTCTGGTGACTGCTCCCTCAAAAATGGCAGCATATGTTCAGCATTTCAGTACTTACTAGACAATCATACCGCTGAAACACTTTTGGGTTCTGTAATTTAACACATCTTACAATGATAGCAGGTTCCTGTAATGCCCCAGGTAATCTTACTTGGTCTTATAAAGTACTTCACAGATTGCTATATGCTGTAGGTGCTTGGTTCTCTAGGTGATATTGGTCATTGTCACAGCAAGAGTTACTCATGCTACCCTCATCTCTTGTCAGGAGGATTGATACTCAGTAAGGCTCCCACAGTTCTTTCTTCAAAAAAATGGATTCTTTCAGCTTCTGTAAGCACCATCTGTGAGAGTCGTTTTCTGCGTAGCAATTACTCACACAGCTGAGGTGATCCTCCTAATGCACTGAGTGAAACAATGTCTACCTCCTTTTTAAAAAAGAAAGACATAACAACTTGGCTTTGATTCTTCTGATAATTTGCACTGTTTTAAGGTTCAACAGGAAGTCCTTCATGAGGTTTTCTGCAAAGGCTCTTTTAAGACTGGAACCTTTAAGGCTGCAATCCAATGCACACTTATTTGGACGTAAGCCCCATTGAATTCAGTGGGACGTATTCTGAATAAACATCATAGGGTTGCCCTGTACATCTTTATATTCTATGGAAACCTGCATGTAGTCAAGAGGTACGTTTCACAGTAATCTGGCCTATTTTCAAAATTTAGAAGATATTGAATATTCACTGTTGAATATCAATTTATATTATTGATGCTATATGCATGTGTAGAACCTGTACATTTAGAAAAAAACGGAAAATGTCCAGAGATAAACAGAGTTACAGTGCAATACTATACACGTATACTCAAAAGTAAGTCCCGCTGAGTTTATGCCCAGGTCAATGGGTACATGATTGCAGTCTGTTCACTATTTCACTATCATGGGTTCTGGCCAGAATCTTTGTCTTCATAGCTGAAATCTTGTAAGAGCTTCTCATTTACAAAATATTGTTTCCACCAAAGGGCTATCTTTTTCGTTTCTATTATGCAGTAATGCAGGGCTGCTTTTCTTAAAATACACTTTGCATTTCAACTTCTGTGCAATGACTCTAGTTGAATCAGACCTTAGAGTCCACAATAGTTGCTGTTTATGGTGACATGTTTGGATTGGAATTTATTTTCTAGTTATAGTATTGAACAGATCCATTTAAATGCCAAGGTTTTAATGAGGAAACATTGATGTGTGGGTTTTGCTAAGCAATTAAAGCACTAATTTCTATAGCATGACAGAGCTGCGTTCTACTTTGTACAGTGAGCACTGACATTAAGTGGAAGAATTAAATATATTTGGAAAGAAAGCACTACATACTCTTAATTAAACTTTGTCAGAGCTATGTAGTTGGCCTTTGCCTATTTTATATCTCTCCTCTTCCCTAGCATTTTTCTTAATGGTTATGATAATGGCTGTTAAGAAAGACTGTTTATCCATTTTATTCAATGACCTTGTAAATATTAAGTATATAGATTGGAAATCCTTAAGGGGAACATAATAAAAAAAATATTTTAAGCAGCGTATCATATATTAGGAGTAGCACTGACCTAGCTGCTGTGATCTCACAGCATGTTTTATAAACATTTTAACTGCTATGTGGGAAAGAACTAGTTATAATAGTGACAAATAACACAGCAGCTGTGAGAGAAGTAAAAGGTTTATTTGGGTTGGGGCAAAAACCTCGCACAAGACCTAAGAACAGAGTGAAATTTTGCGCAGGAGGGAATGGCCATGCAAGAGAACCAGGGGCTGTAGCCAAGAGACAAGGCCAAAGAAGTGGCAGCGGGGAAGGGATCTGAATTTCACATGTTTATTTGAAATAGTCAGCCAAATATTTGGCTGCAGGTCTCTAGTTGATATATCATTGTTGTTACCCGCCCTGAAATATTACGACAGATATTCTATAATTCTATTTGGGTATATTCCCTCTGGCTAGGGAAGCAGGAGGATTGCAACTTTAGATGCATTTGTCTTTCTGGCAGAACAAGGAATTGGTAGGGGATTTACCCATCAAGCTGATTCTATTGTTCACAGAAAATCTAATAATTACATCAAAGCATATTAAAGCTGGATATCTAAATGGGGAGCGTTATGTTTCCGTAGTAGAGAGAATGATGCTGCTGAATTTCATAATTAGTTGGATAACTGGTTGAATCTTGTCCATTTGTTAGGCTCACCTTTGTAACGAGCCTGGATTGATGCATTATGAATTTGCTATTAACTTCAGAATTGATTGCGAGTTTCAGAGCATGCACAGTAAAGTAGTACACGGATTCCCTCCCCATAAATTTTGAGTTGTCCTGCCACCTCCAAAATTACTTGGAGCAGTCTTCTGAGCTGCTTCCCTCATTGTTGTCACTGCTGCAGTCTGGCTCCAAAGAGGAGGTGGGTTCTGCGGGTCCATTGTCATGCTGGCGATCGGTGACAGCGAGCAAATTTCACATGACATCATTGTGCAGGCAGGCCACGTGAAAACAATCTTTCAGAAAGGGGGCACATATTGCAGTGATGCATGACAGCATGCCACACTATGCAATTCCAAACTACAGCTCCCAAGCTGCACCTTGATATTGCTCATGTGTAAAAAAACCTCGTATACATGGAATGAGATTTCATATTAAAGGAGAAATCTCATCTGAGCTCATATGGACGAATTTGTTATTTTCTGAGCAAATAAGTAATTCACTCAGGGCAAGTTTGCTCATCACTAAGTCGAGACAGAAAACAAAATGGCTGTTTCAAATGGCAGTGAAGTATAACAAAAGGGAAAAATAGTATATGCTAGCAAGAACAAAGAAAGCAAACACACGAATGGTTTTTGTTCTGCAAAGAAATTCAGAGATCAGAAGCATGTCCCTTCCTTCTTTTCTAGTTTCAACAAAACTTTTGTACTAGGACAAGGCTGTAGAATTAAGTGAGATCAGAAAACATAGCTGGCTAGTTAAGCATGTACTGTATGTGTCATTGGTTTCGATGAAACTTACTTAATGTTATGTTTGCATTCAGATATTTCTTTGATCACGACAGACTAGCAATTGTGGTTCTGAGTTCATTGGTCATGACAGGGCAAAAGCCCTGTCAGAGCTTTTTACAAGTGTGGAAGAGAGACTGAAGGAATGAAGAATGGCCGCAAATGCAGTCATGAGCACAATCACAATGCAATGCATCCGCCATCACTATCCACAGGGGCTTTTGCTACAAAGTTACTCTGTGAAATAGAAGGTATTGGTGGTACTAGAATATTTTATTTTCCCTCTGTGGGCCATAAGAAGTCACTTTGCTCTTAAGGTGCCTCTGTCGAACAGCCTTCACCAACCTGGTGTCCTCTGGATGTTTTGGACTTCAACTTCCAGAAGCCGCTGCTAGCATGGACAATGGTCAGGAATGCTGGGAGTTGAAGTAAAAAACACCCAGAGAGCACCAGGGGTAGGAAACACATAACCCGCAGGCTGCATGCGCCCCCCACTGTCTCCCAGTGCGGTCCCGGCTGCCCTCCATCACACCCCAAAAAATCAGAAAAAAATTAAAATTCATCAGTTTGCTGCCAAAATTTGGTGGCAAACCTCTATGGCAGGGGTTCTCAACCAGGGGGGAATTTTAGGGTTTCAGGTGGGAGAATTGGGACCACAGACTCAAACTGTTGGAATACTGATCTTTCCACAAATTACAATTCTACAGATTGTATATAATCTACAGGACATCGCACCTTATTGTATGGCACAATCTTGGAAAGTGGGGAATGATATTCTGATATATGGTGAAAAGGGTGCATGGGGCAAAAAAGGTTGAGAACCACTGCTCTATGGGGCTTACTGAGGACAAATTTAGCTCGTTGTCAAGCTAAAATCTATCTTCAGTAAGCCCCATGGTGATTAATCACTGTGTGTTTCTTTTTCTGCAGCTCAAGGGGCGTGCTTGCAGCCCTTGGGTGGGTCCAGCCCCTGGACTGCCCAAGGTTGCCCATTCCTGCTGTAGACTATCTGCAGGTTAGCTTAGCCTCCCCCAGCATGGTGCCCTCCAGATGTTTCAGACTCCAACTCCCATCAAACCCAGCCAGAATAGCCAACAGTTATGTATGATGGGAATTGTAGTCCAAAATATCTGGAGGGTACGAAGTTGTGAAAGGCTGGATTAGTTCAATCGAACAGACATAGGGGGTCACAGCACCATTTCAGGCAGCCTTCCTCAACTATTGGCCATGCTTGCTGGGAATGATGGGAGTTGCAGTCCAACACATCTGGAGCACACCAGGATAGGGAAGGCTGATGTAAGCAGGGCATGCATCAAGGCTCAGGCTCTCACACAGCTGCCAGTGTGGCCTAATTCCTGAGTGGACCTTGGGTTGGCACTACTGACATATCACCTGGAGAAATGTACATGTTCCCACACTGTTCTGGGCAACCCATGTACAGTAGGTAGGGGTGTGTACACGGCCCTGGGATCCCTAGTGGATGAAGGGCAGTTTATACATTTTAAAAATAAATTTATTATATTAAAAACAGGCATGTGTCTGTCCGTCCATCCATCCATCAGTGCCATAGCGCCAAGACCATGGAAGCTAGACACCTAAAACTTGGTATGCATACTAAGGGGACCCTAGTGGTGTGTACCTTGGGGTTATTTTGTTTTTTAAAAAAACACATTCATTAATTTTAATTAATTTAAATGTGTCCATTTGGTTGAAGCCTGCAGTAATCTCCAGCCACAAGGGGCAGGCTCCCCAAGCAGCACATAGCTTTGCAATCCTTACAGTTTGAAGCCAGGATAGATTAGTAGGCCAAGGGATTGTCCCCGCCCCCTTGCCCCCCTGAAGGGAATGTTGTTAGGTAGGCCCCGCAGGTGTGGCTTCACTCAGACGGGGCGGGCACCATGTGCCCAACTCTGACAGCTGTGTAAGTTTGCTTGAAGGCATCGCTGTATCAAACTAAGGGCTATTCCAACCATGTGAAGCTGGGTCTGTTCGCTAGTAAATAAAAAAATGATTATGTGTGCCATACTGGCAATGCCTGGGACTCGTCAGTAAGGTCATGGGTAACCAGGCAATTTCATTATGAAGCCCAACTCCTCTTCTTGTGCAGAAACCCTGCCTGAAGAGTGGGAAGAGTGTTGGAACTTGGAACAGTTATCTGACAAGTACAAATGAATGATAGATTTAATTAAGAACAGAGAGCAAGAGAAATATATTCATCAATAGTTCTATAAATTCGAATGTAAATAACATTATGTCATTGCCCACTGAATTCCTCATATTGAATTATGAAACCCATAAGTATATTGCACAAGAGCCAATCATATGTGAATGGCATGATATCCTATTATTTCGACAGCAAAGAGAATTTTCACAAGTCATACATACTCAGTTGAATTAATGCTAAGACTTAGTGCTGGCGGTTAATTAGTCTCTATAAAGATTTGGCTTTTGTGTTCAGCTGTAGTAAAGGGAACAATTGTTATTGTGCATGTTGAAAGAACAGTACCTGAGGGAGAGCGGAGAAAAATGCTTGCCTGGAATTTTAACAAGTGGAGCTTCACTGCACAGGAGTTATGAGACTCTAACTTTAGTTCTGCATACTGAGCTTTGGAAGATTAATATTCTCTGATAAACAGTGCATAGTGAATGTTCTCAATTTATGTGTGAATGTGTACCTCTTAGATTTGTACCTGAAAGGAAATCCAGTATTTCAGAACCCCGATGACACCCACAGGCTAGAAACATAGTGCCATAGGGCTGTTCGCGTTTGATGTGCTCCGATTGGGCTGCTCTACTAAAACTTCATTTGCCAAGTCAGTAGCAAAACGAAGACAAAGTGCTGAGGCTCCATAGATATTTTGATGACTTATTGTGGCATGAATGCCATCACATGGAAGAAGCAGACCCAGGTGAGAGTTTTCTCAGAGATATATATGAATTCCATAATGGAGCAACAGGCCTTATACTTTCTGTGGGTGAAGGCGGCACTCTCCAGCCTTTTTGGAATGGTGGGCACATTTGGAATTTTGAGTGTGTGTCCTGGGCACTCTCACAAAATGGCTGCCAGAGTGGGCATGGCAGCAACAAAACACACATTTCAAAAAAGGCAAACTGGTGAGGCTAATAGAAAAGTAACTTGCCCAAGGACCTAAATACAAGGCAGAGGTGGGGCCTGAGCTTCCAAACACAAGACTACTCCTTTGAACCTGCAGTTTTCTGCTCCGCTTCACAGAAGGCAAACTGATGCAACTCAAGAGACAAGTAACTTGGCTAAGACAATGAGAGTACAAGGCAGAGGCGGGGTCTGAGCCCCAAATGCCCAGTCGCGTATAGGACACAGCCACATAGGAGGCAATAGATGCCATGCAGAGAGTGTATTTATTTTAAAGACATGACACAAAAAGAAAAAGGGATGTACTTATATCCCATCGGAAAGGCTGTACTTCATGAGCTACAAGTTCCACAGTTCTCCCCTTCTGCTTTTTAACTCCAAGCAACTTGGGTGGACTGTGTTTGGGAGGCAGAATGATGGGTAGGGAGAGAATGCTGAACTCTTTCCCCCTCTGGTTCATAGCTCAGAACCACTCCCCCCCCCAGCTGCTTTTTCACCCACACAGGGAAAAATACTGGGCCCTAGCACTTTCCCCATACCCTGCCCCACTGTATGTGCTCACATACCTATGAATGAACAAACAGTTTCCAGAGGGAAATTTTGTGCTTTGAAAGGACTGGAGAGAAAATAGTTTAAGTATTCTCTCATTGCCTATTCTTCTGCTCAAACACCGTCTGCCCAAGGGGCGTTGATTTTTGTTTTGTTTTTAAACTCAGGCATGGTGTAAAGCAGTGGTGGGGAAACATGCGGCTTTCCAAAAGTTGGTAGACTCCCAACTCCTATCAACCACAGCCAGATAGCCAATAATGAGGGGGGTTGTAGTCCGACCTATGGAAGGCCACAGGGGTTCCCCAGCCCTGAAGTAAATAATCATGTAACTTCATTTCATGTGTAGTTTTGGGACTATGATCCTATCTATGCACTTAAATAGGAGTAAACCCCATTGAGTGGGACTTAACTTCTGAATAAACCATACATAGAATTTCAGTGTACCGGAAAATCCTATGCACATTTACAGAGTAAGTCACATTGAAGTCAGTGGGACTTATTTCCAGGCAAATAAATAGGGTTGTGCTGTTAGAGCCAATTCATGCCTGCTTTACTTTCTGAACTTAGGGTTGAAATTAAAAGTAACCAAATTTAAATGGCAAAATACATGTGCAGTTCTATCAGGTGCACATGGCACACATGTATGTTTGAAACTCCATTCAACTGATGGAGCAGGATGCAAATATTTGTTTGTTTTTTTTTTTAAATGTTTAAATGGCTGTTTTCCCAGTATAGGTGTGGTGATCAGCTACCAGGTCTGTGTTTATAGGATTGAAACGTGCCTGCACCATCCCAGGTGTGTGTGTTTTGCCACTTAAAGTAAAACATGATCTGTCCTTAGGCACATCTCACTTCCTCTGGAGTCAGTCCAATGTTTTTTGTTTTGTTTTTCTTCAGTGAACTCCAGTTTTGCGGCCGTTCACTGCAAATTTCATTTTGTAGCGGTTGTGTTTTTGTAACAACCCCTCTCAAGTTTAAATACATTCACTGTGGTCATAAGCAAGTAATATAATGCAACTGGGTTGAGGGGTGGATAGGGAGAGAAGGCAGGAAGCCATCTCTTCCTGTTTCTCAATCCATCATCTTGGCAGTTTGGGGTTAATACCTACTTCCCAATGTATAATAAAGCAAGCAGTCAGAACAAGGCAAGAGGTCAGTTAAAACATTATGGTACATAAGAAGCTGCCTTACCCCAGGTCACATCATTTGCCCATCTAACCCAGTATTGTCTACTCTGAGTGGCAGAAGTTCTCCAAGGTCTCAGGGAAAGATTTTTCCTGTCATCTGCTCTCTGCTCATAACTGGAGATGATAGGGACTGAACCTGGGACCTTCTACATGCCAAGCATGCATGTTCTATTTATTTATTTATTATATTTATACCCCGCCTTTTTTCCTGCAAGGAACCCAAGGCGGCTTACATAATCCTCCTTCTCCTCTCCATGTTATCCTCACAACAACCCTGTGAGGTGGGTTAGGCCGAGAGGCAGTGACTGGCCCAGTCACCCAGTGAGTTTCATGGCCGAGCGGGGACTAGAACCCGGATCTCCCAGTCCAACACTTTTACCACTACGCCACACTGGCTCGTGATGGCAGTGTTCTGCCACTAAGCTATAGTCCCTCCCCAGGACTGCCATGTCTCTCTCTTTGTATTAGTGCAATCTGGAGGTCACCAGGGCATAGTCAACTGTAGTCAGGCTATCCCTGTACAGGATGGATTGTAGCTGGCACACCAGCCTAAACAGATGGAAGGTATGGCATACAACGGAGGCCTCTTGTGCATCCAATGACAAGGGTAGATCTAGCAGTACCCCCCTAGACACGAATGTGGTCCTTCAGGGGGACTGTGTGACCCTGTCCAGGTACAAGGCATATTAGCATTGTGGTTACTTTCTGCCTAGTTGGTAGTAACATTTAGAACAGAAACATACTTCCAAGTATTTATTTATTCATTTAACTCATGAGTCACCCTATAGCCAAGCACTCGGTGACATACACAAAACTGATAAAAATGAGCCACAATAAAACCCACAATAAAATACAAAAAAGCAGCAATAAATCTCCATTTACAATGCAGTTAGAAAATATTAGCAGTTAGGAAAAGCAGTTAGAAAAGGCCTGAGAGGTGGTCTTGGCATGGTAGCGAAGTCAACAAAATGCCTACTTCCAGTTAGTACTCTTGCTTTTATACCAAATGTACCAGTACCAGCTTTTGTACCAGTACTCTATGTTTTGTACCAAATAAAATTTCCAGACTGTCTTTCAATGGCAGCCCCACCTACAGTGCATTGCGGTAATCTAAACAGGTTACTAGGGCATGGATCACTTCAGCCAGATTATCGCCACCCAGGTAGGGCACCAGTTGCTGGTAGAAGGAGCTCTGTACCACAGAAGAGATTAATTTATAGCAAGGAAATGGAAAGTTCAACATCAGTATTTAATTATAGATTGGTATAAAGAGGTGTGGGATATTGCTTTAAATGATAAATTAACATGTAGTATTAAATGTAAAAAGGGACAATTAAAGAAAAATAATTTTAAGGATATATGGGAACCATTTTTAGATTATGTTTTAGTAAAGGGAAAAGGGAGTAAGCCATGTCAAGATATGATGTATTTTTGGAATATAGATTAATAATGGATTATGTGGATAGAATTATTTTTATGGCCCTGTGGTGACGGGTGCACTTTGTAGTTATATGGATTTGTGGGTTTATATTTTTTTTGGTATGTGTGTTCATTTAAAAAAGAAAAAAAGAAAAAAGAAGACATTTGTGCCTCTAGTGACAGCGAGGGGCCCATAAGCAACTCCAAATTACAAACTAGATTCTTTAGGAGTACAGCCCCTTCCAGAACCAATGCCACTGCCCTGGAAACATGAGCCACCCACCAACAGTAACTCTGACACATCTGGGTTGAGTTTCAATTTATTGGCTTCCATCCATTCCACTACTGTTACCAGAAACCGATAAGCACTTCCAGTGCTTCACCTGGACCTGGATCCGACGAAAAAGAGAAATAGAGCTGTGTGTTGTGAGCATACTGATGACACTTCACTCCGGATGACCTCACTCAGTGGTTAAGAGTAAATGTATGTTTAGGACTGAGGAGTCTGTTTGTCTTCCTCCCTCCTTTAGTTGCAATCATCTACATAAATGGCACTTGAAACCGTTAAAAGTTACACTTCAGAATTATTAAAGTTAAGGCTTCCGAGTATTCTGAGGTTGCTGGCGGCAGGGCGGGAGGAGCGATGGAGGCGATTTTTGTCTCTCTGTCCTCCTTTTACAAAATTATCCTCTAGACAGGGCTACCAAAATTATCCGTCTAGACAGTGCAATGCCAAGGGCTGAAGAGGCCATCAGATTTCTTGTATCCCAGCCTCTCCTCTTCCCTTCCCTTCTTCCCTCCCCAGCTCCCCTCTCATCAGAACACCCTCTTTTCTCTCCTTCCAAGGTCTCATAGTCATTTGTGACCTTGGGAAGAACCTGGCGTGGTTCTTTCCACCGAGGGGATGGGGGCGAGGAACTGGAACTTAACAGTCCCCCTCCTGAGGTCATAACAGTGTCTATGGCCTTGGGATAGGGGACTCCAAACAATCCTGTGTTCCTTGGGATGCTCTCTCCAACAATAATCAATACAATAAAACATCCTGAAGCAATTATAACACAAAATATTGCCATGCAGTCACTTTTATTTAGGAAGGCCAGGGTTTAATTTGTATGCATTTAAATGTATTTGTATATGCAAACATGGTGGTAGCCCTCACAATATCCCAGATGGCACTAACCATGTACAGATCTAAAACGCTTTGATTTAATTTTTTATGTAATGTAGATCATAGTCTATATCTAGGCTTATGTTACACCCTGCAGTCTCTTTCTTCTGCTTGATGAGCTACACTTTTAAATGGGATTGCCCCAAATGGCTGTCCATAGTAGTGGTTTTGAGGGGACAAAAATATGTCCTTAAAAGAACCCTTAAGTGAGAGAATGTTCACCTTCTTTTGAACTTGTTCACTGCCAGTATTTGTTGTTACTTTATGACCATACTTCCACCCCCCAAGTCCCTGTGTAGAGCTTCTTTCTTCTTCCTAGTAATCCCAGCCATGCAAGGATCACAAAATGAATATGATGGCATCACACAACACTATTAGCCAGCCAGAGCTGGCTAAATGCTTTAAATCACTGAGAACAGATGAAATCCATTTAGAAAAAGAGCAACTTCCTGGACTGATCACATGGCTGATCTAACCAATCAGGGGCCATTTAATTGATGTGATGGCATCACTGACAGTGACTGAAGCTTATTCAGATGAATGCTTCTTAAATAGGCAAACACTTAAATCTCTTTTGCATCAAGACCTGGAAAATTGCAGAAACGGTATTTTTCAATGCTGATGAAGTATTTGTGAAAATTCCCCTTTCAACTCAGCCCATCTTCAGAGGGAAGGAAAGGGAAGAGGGCTGTATTGAATCCCATGCCATCATCTTGCAAGGGCTGTAGCTCAGTGGTAGCACACACGCTTTGCATGCAGAAGGGCCTTGGTTCAAACTCCAGGTAGGGTTAGGAAAGTACCCTGCCTGAAGCCCTGGGCAGCCATTGCTGCCAGTCAGTGTTGCCAGTACTGGGCTAGATGGACCAGTGGCCTGACTCAATAAATGGCAGCTTCCGATGTTCCTCAGCACATGCATAACTGAGTCTGTAGGATAGATCATCATGTCCTTTATTGTTAATATAATTAGAGATGCATTCTGAGTGCTTTTGCAGCAAAATCAAATGGATGGCTTGGCCAGTTACTACCTAGATGTCTCTCAAAATATTGTTTAGAGCACAACCCTATCAGGGCTGCAGCCTGCTGCACGGAAGCCTCCAGTCTTGAGTTAAGAGCTTCAGTTCTTTCTACAGAGGTTGTGAATGGGAGGGATTGGATCTTGAAGTCCGCCCCCCCCCCGAAGTCATAGCAGTGTCTATGGTTTTGGGAGGGGGAGTCCAAAAAGTCCTATGACCACTCACAGGGACCATAGGATCACACCCTTAGTTGATGTGATCTTTATTCAGCTGAGATCTTCAAATAATCAGCTCATAATTGATGCTGTTTTTTGATATCTCAATTTGTTACTGCTGTTTATCTATTTCAGAAATTTGTACCCTGCTTTTCCCCTCCAAAAAAAGGAGTCACTGAAAGTGGCTTACAAAATATTAAAAAAGCATAAAACAATCATCATTAAAATACATTTACAACACGCTAAAATCAGCAGCAAAAACCCAAAGAACCGAAAAAGTCAATACATAAAATTAAACAACAGCAACTACTATGGTATTTGACCACTGATTTTGGTTATATTGTCTGATGATTCCACTATGACAATTTCTGTCATATTAGGGTTTTCTTACCCATCCATAAAACTGCTGCTGACCAATACTTTGATGAAATATTTTATGACAATTATATAATTGTATTGCATTATCTGTTAATTCATGCTATGATACTGTGGACCACTTTTCATACCTGGCAGAATTTTTGTAACATTGTTTTAACCAAACAAAAATCAATCATCTGAAATATTAGTTACCCACCATGGCAATTTCAGTATTTCAGGCAATGATATAAATATTTGAAACATTTCTCCTCTTAAGGTGCATATAGTTGCAGGAGGTGATAAATGTAACGAACACTTGTAAGTTACCTATTATGGTATTTCTAAAAAAAACAGTAGCAAAATAGATGGGGGATGTATTATAAACCATCAGGAAATACTTTACACAGATGGTAATCATCTTACCAAAGGAGATCAAAAGCTTAAGTTATCAAGAACCTAACATTAATAAAATCTTTTCCATGCCCCCTCCTTTTATGTTTCAAATATACAGATTTTGTTTCTGAGCCATTAGGAAGTTTTAAGGCTTTATGGGTTGATCCTACCACCCACTGCAATTATGTGTTTAAGTCCTTATACACAACTGACATAGGACCATAGCTACTTGCAAGGCAAAAGTACAGTAATTAGGCAGGGAAATGGGCTTGCCCATCCCACAGAATGCTGGTTCAAATTGGTGATTCAATTACCCTATATGCTGTTACCTTATTTGGCATCTCTACCAGGAGTTATGGTACATGGATTACCACTTAGTCAAAAATATGATTCCTACCACCAATTTTAATGTCTCAAAAAGAAAATTAATAGTGCAGAATATGTAAAGTTGTTATAGTATTTGTTCCTTTATACTGGGAAAAAATGGAAGTGCACCTGTCTAATTAAATGGCTAATAATAGGATTATATACAATCATTTACTGTAGTAGTAACTGTTGAATTGGAGAGCAGAATTAAGATTAATCTACTCCTCTGATTTATTGCAGTTTAAAAAGAAAAAAATTGACAATCATAATGTGCTGAAGAGGTGGATATTTATTTGCTCATAAAATTGCAAAATGTAGCTGGTCGGGAAGATTGTAATTTAATTTAATTGCTGTGGGGCCTGGTGAGTCCGGTTACAGAGCTGATCATTATTATCATTATTCCAGCAACAAAAGATTAAAAAAGAAAATTTTAAAAAAACCACCCGTGTATACATCAATAGGAAACAAAAATACTGTGGAGGATGCCGCATAAAACTCATCCCGTCTTTGTCGTCCTTTCAAAATGCCCATTGGTTCACCTTTTGGTGAAAGAAGTGGCAAATAATTGTGCTACTTGGCTTTTACATTCTTATGCTCTTGGGCCCCAATCCAGTTTTAGTCAGGCACAGACTACCTGTGGGAGAATGGAGATGGAGAAGCACATCAGAATTGATTTTATCTTTACATTTTCTAAACCACCCTTCATCCTTCCTAACCAATTCCAGGCTGGTGTACAATAATAAAATGCACGTCCCATTCAAGGCACTGCAATGTGGCCAGTCTATGGAGCTCATGTGACTTACCAAGTTCACAGTTTACACTGGAAGCAAGAAAGGATGAGGCACAATCGCTCATGTTTTCCTCTGTCAGAGATTCTTTCAGCATTACATGGATGTCTGTATGTTCCTGCAACCCCCATAAAGCCAAAATCAGCCTGGGAAGATTTGTAGTCTGGGCAAACCGACTGAAACAACCCTGCCCACTCCTGGTTTTTTGGCTCAGAATAACCATTCCCAATTTGTTTTTCACTCATGAGAGGCAAATGCAGATAAGGGACTCCATATTCCCTTCCCCCTTCCCCCCCCCACCCTCGAGGATGGTGATTTTGAGCTGGGAAATGACCCTTCCTCCACCCTAACCTGCTGCCATCTCAGCCTGAATTTGGCTTTACAATGCACGTCCCATTCAAGGCACTGCAATGTGGGACCCACCCACCCCCGCCACACTGAACTGTCTAATGTGTAGTCTTAACGTGTGTTTGGGCAGCCCTGGGTTTCCTCAATGAGATCAGTTACAGTGGCCAAGCTTCTCTGGAAAACATATTGTCCACTGTCCAGTGCTCGGCAGGGGCACGGGGTGGCTTTGACACCTTCGCTGCTACGGGAGACATGACTGGCTAAAACTGGGGTGGCGGGACAGGAATGGGGCATCTAGATTTCATTATACATAGGCCTCTCCTCCCATAATACATTCTTGGCCCTGGCATGGTCCATATTCCCCTGCAGCATGCAGCTGCCTACAGCACATTCCTAATACATGTGGAGTATAGTAGGCCCAACTGGCATGAGTAGCACCCTACATGAATGGAGTGTATGCCTGAGAAGATGCCTACAAATCCTTTGTGATATGTAGCAATCCCATAGTAAATGTGTATGGCTTCCATGGTAGGCAAATTGATGTGGAAGGTTCTCTCCAAAGGTAGGAATTTTGAAGACCACTAATTTATACTGTCTGTCTAAAATTATTTCTAGGCTGCCTTTAAGGGTGGAACCCTCTCATGGCACCATAGAAGATAAAAACCACACAAAGCGGATACTACTTAAAAAACCATAAAAAACATGTTTCAGTAAAATCCATAAAAAGAGAGATTGCCCGTTAAATTCATTAAGAACTAAACTTACTGTAGCTAGTTTTTCCTAGTTATGACTTTTATGTATAACACGTGATAATAAAGGGCCAAACTAGAGGTAATGTTAATCCTGTAACTGGTCCTTGTATACTTTTTTTTCTTTACTAAATAGTAGCCCAGGGGTGGGTATGATCTGAATCAGGGCTACAGCAAGTGGGAAGGAGGACTTTAAAACTCTGGCCCCACTTCAGCCTCAACCCAAATTGCCCTGCCCTCCATGGCTGATATTTGCATCAAGATAAGCTCCCGTTGGCGCCAACGGCTGCTTCCATATCAGTGCAAATAGCAGCAGTGGTGAGTTCTACCTGAATTATGCAGCATTATAGTTCTTTCTTCTGTCTTGAGAAGATTAACTGTTGTTTTGTGCAATCAGATAATTCTTAGCAAATCAAATAAAGTTGACAATATAACAAGAAAACAAGCCCACATTTCATAGGAGAACAACCATCACTTCAATTGAAACTATGCAAATGCAAGAAAATAAGACTAGTAAAAAACAAAAAATGTAAACAGAAAATAACAGCAGATTTAGCTCTGTAATGGCCTGTTAAGTTTGTTAGAACATTACAGAAGTTTTGTGTCTGGTTTGGGGTAAGATATTTGCTTCAGGATGCAATCCCAAAACCACATATCAACAAGTAATCTTATTAAGGACAGCAAGATTTTCAAGAACAAGGGATTTTATAACTTCCTGCCGTTGTATTTTAAAAATAATCCACATTGAGCCATTCATTTAATTAAAAATGTCTCTCCTTTTGTTTTCAGATATGATGACTTTTGGGAAAAATACAGTAGTTGACATGCAAAATAGCCATTTTGCTGTTAAAAGTTCTAGGAGGTAGGCAGTACTATGAAGTGCAATTTTTCCCCACTTTTAGAAATGTATTGCTTCATAACATTAATTAGTAACATAAGAAATGAACACAATGGAAGTCAAATTGGGCAACTGGAGGGGATATGAGTCAAATGTGTTTGTTTTCCTTTTTCAAGCTAGATGTGATGATAATTGTGTGAATGCAATTAACTCACCTGGATTACTCCAATGTGTTATATATGGGGCTGTTTTGGCACTTCTCTGGTCATCCCCTCCAAATGAAACGAGGTGGGTGGCTATAAAGGAGGCCCTTTTCAGCTGTGGCATCCCAGTTGTGGAAGACCTTTGCCAGAGGCTCACCTGCTGCCTACATTATCTTTTCAGCACTAGCCGAAGACCTCCTTATTCTTCCAGGCATTTTAGTCCTTCAGTTTTTGTTGCTTTTAAAATTATAATATATATTTTTAGATCTTTACACTCCTTCTGGTTTTTACTTTGGTTTTATATTGTAGTTGTACATTTTTAAGTTTTATATTTTATTGCATTGTTTTATTGTATGGTTTTAATTGTTGTGAACTGCCCAAAGAGCTTCAGCTATTGGACAGTATAGGAATGTTAATAATGATGATGATCATGATAATAATAATTTTTTTAAAATGTAAATAGCTGCTGAAGAGGATGGACAGTACTCTGGGACAGCAGGGGTGTGTGAGTCAGGGGAGTTTAACCCTTCCCCCACCCTAACCATGATCCCAGCGAAAATGCCCCACTGAAGCTGCTGTTTGCATTGGAGGGAAGTGTCTATTGGTGCCAGTAAAGGATTTCCACCCAATGCAAATAGAAGCTTCAGTGGGGTGATTTTTGTTGGGGTTGGGGAAGAAAGGTTAAACTCTCCCTCCCATAGCAGAGGAGAGGGAAGGGTTAAACTCCTTCCCCCACTTCGTGCACTCCATCTGCTTTATTTAAGCGGGCATGCTAATTGCATTCATGCAATTAAAACCAAGTCTAGCTTCTCTCAGAGATGCATTGCGAGACCTTTTTGCAAGAGGATGCAAGCTGCTTCTGTTTTCCTAGTCACATCAGTTTCATTTATTTTATCCCTTATAAAATGATCTGAGAATTTAACTCTGTCAAGTACCTCACTGCCCTTTTCTTTATGTTGGTAATGCATTGCTGGTAGTCAGCATCATGTTTCAGGCCTTGGGTTGGATCCAGCTTCTTTTCTGCTGGCAGGAGAATTCAGTGCAGAACACTCCCACCAGTGAAAGGGTGTGGGGGAGGCATTATTTGCCAATTCTCCTCTCATGCCACATCTCCCACTGTTCTGGAAGGATCCATGGAGCAGTTTTAGGGGAGGCTTGGGGGACTGCAGAGGGAACAGGGAATCAACAAAGACTGTCCCTTCTCCATTCTGCCAGCAGGATTCATTTGCCAGATTGGAAGCCTCCCAGAAATGGAAGAAGCACTTCTGCCCATGGGAGGCAGATTCTGGATCCAACCCTATGTCTCCTTCAATGTTAGGGAATCTGTCAAGTTTACTATTTTTATTTGACGCTCTAAAGATATCCCAAGCACTTAAAATACTCCCCAATCCTCGTCAATTTTTGCAGGATTTTTCAAGGTGTCTTTACAGTTTTATTAATATTTAAGAAGAACGCTGCTGGATTAGACCAAAGGCCTATCTAGTCCAGCATTCTGTTCAGTGGCCAACCAGCTGTCTGTGGGAAGCCCATAAGCAGGACGTAAGTACAATAGTACTCTCCCACTTCGTTCTTCAGCAACTGGTATACCAAGGCATACTGCCTCTGATACTGGAGGCAATATGAAGCCATCATGACTAGCAGCCATTGATAGCCTTATCTTTGGTCATTTGATCTACAATAATAAAATACATTCTACTGGTGCCAGTGGCAGCTCCCCACCCGTTAATTGCCATGCCAGGAGATTTTTGTTGAGATTGCAACTTGGGAGGGAAAGCTTAAATCTCCCAATGAAAAAACCCTTGCTTGGTATTATTATTATTATTTTAAAAAAACCCTCATAGCTGCTAACCAAGCTTCTAAGGCAGGGATCCTCAAACTACGGCCCGTGGGACACATCCGGCCCACCAGGTCTTTTCATCTGGCCCGCCGGCCGCCCTGCGTCTCCTGTGGGGGGGGAAGGGGAGGAGTGGCGGCTGAGCTGGCCCCCCCTGCGGGGTAAAACTGCGCGCTGTTCAGCTGAGTTCCTGGGTTAGAACACCCACCACCACTGTGCTTCAGGCGCCCGCCCGCCTTACCTTCTCCCTCAGGTGAACCCGTCACCTTGCAGGAGCGGGTCCCGGCCAGGCCATGCCCCTCCGGTTCTCAGGAGATGCGGGCGGGGCTAAGGCGCTGCGAACTCGCGGCGCGACTTTCCCCCGCCTCCTAGGTTTCTACTGCAGCTTTAACCTGTTGGTGCCCCCCCCCGAGTGCTTTTTGAGGTACCCGGCGTGTTTGGAACACTATCCCTGGGGGGCTTGAAGCTGCGACTAAGTCTGAGAGGTGGCTCCAAGCGGAGAGCTTCGAACCAGACGACTCTTGCTTGACGAGAATAAGGGGTGTGCCTGGGCAAGAGTGCCTCGCAACATGGCCTCCTCCTTTTCCTTAGGCGGGGATGCCCGAGGAGTGGACCAGGTGAGCGAGCTGCCCTTTCTTCTGCCCCTTCCTCCCCTGTCCCTTGAGTCGCCTGCTCCTTTGCAAACTCTTCCTTTCTGCCAGCCCCCACCTCGCTCGGTCTCTTCTTAGAAAGCGACCTGAAGTTCTGAGCCCTTCTCCGTCCTTGTGTTTAGCAACAGTGAGTTAACTTGTTGAAGAAACAGAGGACCAGGAGCGGAAGAGGGGGGGAGATCCAAAATTCACAGTCGGGCAATGCCTTTATTGGGATCAATAAAAAAATCCACAAAAATGTGCAACTCGAATTTAATAATAATGGTATTTCCCAACTGCAGGTTTTGCAACAGCACCCCGCCTTCTCGTGGACCAGCACGGCTAGCTTTACTTTTTCAACAACAGGAAGGATCTGAATCAAGGTATTTTCATACATGAGGCTCCTGTTTGGTGTGTGCTGAAGGTTGCTGCCCTATAGCCAATTATCTGAGAGTAAGCCCGTTGGACTTTACTTCTGAGTAGATATGTATAAGATTGTGCACTGTAAGGCTGTAAGCACCATTGCGTGCAGTGAGTAAGCATGCATTAGGATGCGGCTGCCTGTCAGTTTGGTAAGGCAATAGTTCTCATGCTTTTCCTATGTGGAACTGCTTTCAGTGTAGAAAACTTGTACCATCTAAAAATGAACAGAGCTGATAGCTTGAACGTGAACTGGGATAGTCTGGCTTCATCCTTGCAGGGATTATTTATTTTATTACTAATATCTACATGGTCCATTTAAAAACAAACAAACAAACCTAAAAAACAGAACAAGAGTGCAACCTTAACTGAAAAGCTATCCCAATCTGTGTTAATTTCATGAGAGGTAGCCTTGGTTAGTCCATGTTGCAGCAAAACCAAGAGTCTTGTGGCATCTTAAAGGACTAACAAATTTGGCTCAAGCTTTCATGGACCAGAGTCCACTGCATTAGATGCAGGAAGTCATTAGCCAAAAGCAGGCCCATACTTCCCATTGAAATACTAATAAGCTTATGTTGATTAAAATTGTTCATTTTAAATATTGTAGTTTTTTCCTGTTTTTTTGCACTACAAATACGGTATGTGCAGTGTGCAAATCTAGCCTTTCTATACCTTTTTAAAATTTAATGTATTTCAATTTTAGACAGCAAATTAATTTATAACCATTTAATTAAGTTAAAAAAAAGGACCCAGGTCCTTTTTTTTTACTTGATCCATTCGTTCATATTTTTTTCAAACTATAGTCCGGCCCCCCAACAGTCTGAAGGACAATGAACAGTTTGAGGACCCCTGTTTTAAGGTAACATCTTCTTTAGTGGTAGGAAACAGACATTTAAATAGGACTCTTACCCTTTCCCACATCTTTACGGGCGTCAAGAGCACATAATGCAGGCCACATGCTGAAGCTAAGCAGGTATGAGCCGGGTCAGTGTTTGGATGAGTGACTGCCTGGGCTGCCCACATCTATTCTCCTGCATTGAGCAGGGGGTTGGACTCGATGGCCTTATAGGCAGCCCCTTCCAACTCCACTATTCTATGATTCTAACCCCATGCCAACAATAGCCTGTTGATAGTTTATGCTGATGCCTGTCCAAGCTTTTGGCTTTTCATTCCTTTCCCATAGCATATCACCTGAAACCGGATTGGCTCCAGCCCTCAAAGCAATGCTGTCTGCCCCCTAGCTGCCAACCTCTTTTCTCCCTCCTGAGCTCTGAAACGGATCAAGAGATTGGCACAGCAAGCCAAAGGAGGGCTCCTCCTTTAACTGGTGTGTTTTAATCACTATTCCTTCCATCTTCCTTTCAGGAGAGCGAGACCAGAATGAATAAGTAGACTGTGTTGCAATGGAGTATTCTTTTTCTCACTGGTGTTCTTGGGTCTCTCCTTAACTGCTGTGTCCCCATCCTCATTTCAGGTGGTGTGTGTGTGAGAAAAGTGGCAGCTTGGTTTGCCAGAAGTCCACTTCAAGTGAGAAAACGGACATCCAAGGAATAGTTACTGACCAGGGATTTAGAGCATGAACCACTAAAGGTAGAATGGGCTGGCTAGAAGATGATGAGCACAGGGGAAGAAATATAGTTGAGCAAGGAATGAATAAAAACAGTAAAACGTATTGTAGTAAAAATGAATTGTACATCTAAAAATAGAATTTTATTTGGGTAAAAAGACCACATGAACATATTGAGCAATCATAGCAATACAGAGTAGTATGAATATCTACAATGTGTTAGTAAAAAGCTATCAGCTTGTGCTAATTTTGAGAAAAAGTAGTAGTATCTGCAGAATAGTAGGATTCTAATACCTTAAAAGGGTGAAGAGTATATTAGCAGATGACGCTACCAAAATTTGATACATGAAAATACAAAGTGGCAGTCACTACATAGTAATTGTAGCTCATTTTCTTTTACAGAAATTTCAGGAAGCTGTTTCTGGTATCTAAATAGAGTTAACTGTGATCAATTAATGTTTCTCTCAAAATAAAATATCCACCGAGATTTTTTGACCTCAAAAATTGCTTATTTTGAACTCGAGCCTGAAGCAATGTTTGCTTCCTAGTGATGAACAAAGAGATCAGTGTTGCCAATGTTATGATCTATGGATCATCACCGCCATCGCCAAAGTCCTTAATAGCAGGATTCCAGAGCCGTGTGATAAATTTATATTTATTTATTTCATTTTTATACCGCCCAATAGCTGAAGCTCTCTGGGCAGTTTACAGCAATTAACAAGACAGTCCCAGGCTTACAATCTAAAAAGACACGACACACAAGGAAAAAGGAATGGGGAGGGCAGAAGGGGGGGGGGGGAAATTAATTAATTCTTCTGGCAGGGCTGGTGGAATAGCCCTGCGCTCCCTCTCACCTCCCTCCTCTCAGCCTGCTGGAATGGTCAAGTTCTTCTGATTTCTCCTGTTTTGCAGTATGTATTGGTCTGATCAACCCTGCTTCACTAAACAGAATGTTTTTCAAACACTTGGCAGTGTTCATCATTGATGCTCCAGTAAATTGCTGCTGCAACATAACTCCCACCTGCTGATTTGTTGAACACTATGGTGCTCTAGTTCTTCTGGAAACAGTCATGAAACCCAAGTGTGTTAAGAAGTTACTTCTGAAGCATCTCCTTTATATTGTTTAATTTTGACCAAGGACATTCACAACCAACATTCATAAGGTTGGAGTACTATTTTAGAAGATTCTGTAATATTCTTGGTTCTTTCATAGATTCATAGATCATAGAGTTGGAAGGGGCTTACGAGGCCATCGAGTCCTACCCCCTGCTTAATGCAGGAAACTAGAGGGGTCTCCCAACCAAGTAATAACCAGGCCTGACCCTGCTTAGCTTTCCACACTCAGACAAGCTGAGCCATGCGTGAGCCACAGGCCTAATCAAGTACAACATAATGGACATGCCTGGAGAATATTTGCTGAACATATGTAAGTTGTATCATCTGGAGGTGCATTGGACCACCACTTTGATCTTGGCAATACACAGCAATACTGTCACAACCATGTACAGTGTACATATATTTTTATTAGGAAGAATTTCACAGCTGCATCTGGACTATGGCAATTTTGCTCACTGACTATATACACGACATGGCAAACCATTGTGGCTAACTAGCCATGATGGGTTGCCATGTCGTCTGAATCTAGACTGCTTCCCACAGGGTGGCTTGTTTGGGGGCAAAAAGCCACCCTGACAACCCAGGGATTGTTGAACCCACAATGAGTTGGCGTGTCGTCCAAATCTGAGACACGGATCCCATCGTAGGCTGCGGGAAGTGGCGAGCAAGCTGCTTGGTAATAGTGGCGAAAAACCCTGGCTGCTCTTGGCGATCTCACCCATGCCACTGCCAGTGACAGCCACTCCACTGATGCCTGAGTGGCATTTTGGAGAGACTCTGACTGGCTCATTACCCCTTTTTTAAATTTGGGTGGCTCAGATGTGTGCAATTTCACTCAATTTTTACCCCCGGCCCTCTGCAGATGAACACCTATGGCTGCCTCAAATGTGGAGCCTTGCCTGACCAACGTCCTGGTAAATGTCTGCTGTCAAAGTGCAGTAGGCAACATTCATGGACATTGACCAAGCAAAGCTGCATATAGGTTGCTTTGTGCACACTTGACAGCTGTCAGTCGAAAAGCAAAGCAGTGAAGGATCCTTTTCCCTGAAGTGGGTGGCAAGTACATCTCCCCCTTTCGGGTGTGATCCTCTACATTCCACCCTTTTTCACAGAAAGGATTATTTTTTAAAAACCTATCTAGGAAATTTGAGCATTAAAAAAAAAAAAAAAAATTGTACAGGGAAATATACACAGAGTTCATTGCTATATATTTCCCTGTCCCCCCGCAAAAGCCCAAATTTGCTAGATAGGTTGAAAGAAAAGCTGTCAAAAGGGGTGGAATGTAGATCTCCCCTTTCCGGAGTACCTAAAGGCTGGGGGAAGTGTGGAAAAGGTGGAGGGGACTGAGAACAGTCAGGGCAATAATAAAAAACTAAACACCCAAAGGGGGAGATGTACTCGCCATCTCCTTTCAGGGGGAAAGCCACCAATTGACAGCTGTCAAGTGTGCACAAAGCAACCTATATACAGCCTCGCTTGGGGGCCACGGTTGGATCAGGGAGGGAGACAAGACGGATTCTGCAATGCAGGACCCTGTGATACTGTCTGGAGGACCAGGGGGGAAGAACCCACAGTAAGCCTGATTGTCTGTCAGGCACACCATGGGTTGCCCACACTGTGTAGCTTATTCTCACCATGGGTTGCCATGTTGTGTGTTGCCATGGTCAGCACCAGGTACTAGCATTTCCTCACCTATTTTTTCTTTCCTACATATACCTTGCAGTGGCTGCCTCCTACATGTGAAGGTAGCCTTGCATATTTTGTGAAGATATACACCTCTTGGACTACCATCTTAATCCATGTCCTCATACACAGCTCCATCTTTATCTAGTGCTTGACTCTTCATTTCATTTCACAAGTATGGGATAGGCACTTCTGTTATGTTCATTCTCACACCATTCACCACATAATACACACCCCAGTCACCATGGATGGAATCCAACATCACGTGAGTGGACTTCTGGTTGTACAATGGAACTTTCCCCAAAATCTGCTCTTGAGGGTCCTCAGCCTTCTGGAGCATATTTTGAGGATGTGTGTGTGGGGTACAGAGGAATCACCTCCTCCCATTCCACAGACAGAAGCCATTCCATCAGCTGTGTGTGTGTATGGGGGGGGGGCGGCGCTAATTAGATACAACCCCAAGTCTTCCCTTTCTGGCTGACGTCCAGGAACTGCTTTCAGCACGGGGTGGACATTGTTTAGCTACTGAGTGACAACATTTGTATACATTAACGGAGCCACTGTTAAAAAGTGCCAAAAAGAAAAAAATTACAAAGATTTCAGTGAAAAGATATATACAGTAACCTGTAAAATTAAAAGTAAAATTTTGGAGGTTTATATACATCATAGGATCCTTTTTAATTGATTTTAATTTTTGCAAGGCTAGATGGAATAAAAATCAGTTTGTCTTTATTACCTGGAAATAGATGAGCTCCATTTACACATTCACCTTGCAGTGCATGTGATTTTTTGTGGCATTCAAAATGTTGCAGATACCAAACGCTTCATTTTTTGTACTATGTAAGCTGCCAATTCCACCAATGGTACAACTCCAGGTTTGTTGAAAATATCTTGTTTGATGTACAATTATTTATATGCTTCCTGTTCTTTAACATAGTATAATTCATCTTGCTCATCTTGGGTTTCAGCTGTTGGCTTACTCAGTCGTCATCTTGTGAATTTTTAAAAGCACAATGAGTGGTGTTTGGCTTCAGATGCAACTAAATCCTGACTTTGCACTATTGCAAGAATTTAACTGTCTCCTTTTTTCATTGCAACCTCTTTTATTGTTCGACCAGTTCTAAGCTGCACACATTGAACCAGGTTCTCACCTCCTGGTACTACCCCTGTACTTGGTTGACTTTATTGCAAAATAAACATTTTTCTTCAAATACTGGTGTTGAGATTCCTGCTGTTATAGAAAGTGCCATGATCCTGCAAGGGTGATCCAAATATGTCTTTATACACGGATCCCTTTCTGGATCAGGAGCTGCATGCACAAAATGTGTGAGTTGTGTAAGTGGTTACTTCATCCAGCACTTGAAGCTGTGCACATCATTCCCTTCTACTGAATTGGGATTGTGAAATCAGAACCAAAGATCTACTTTCACATCAGTTGCCCGAAACACGTAATGAACCAATAATTAATTTTCCTACTGGCATACTATTAAACCACTGTCATACGTTACTATAACTTATGTTGAGTGGTCCAAGAAACCCCTAATTATTCATGTCGCTTGAGGCAGAAAAATAAGTTTTAACATGAAAAAATATAAAGTATATATTAAATATGGGTGAATGCATAACTATTACCTCTTTCTTTCACTGTCTTAGCCCTAGCCACTGAAAGTCAGCCAAAAGAAAAGCAGAAAAATCTTAGGCTTAAGAATTTTACACCTGCATGGCAGTTTGTCAGTATGAACTGATAAATTGTATCACCGAGAAGGCATTTTTGACCAGCTACAAACAGACACAAGAAAGGTAGAAGTCTCTTATGTATGCTGGTCCATCACCCCTACACTTTAGAATATCATTGCCCAATCCTGGCAATAGTGTTCTCTTGCCACTCCCAGTAAGCAGAATTCCTGTTTTCGTAACAACATATAAAATCCACTTATTCCTGCCACATACTGTCAGTTATCTGAGTTAGACCCATAGTGCAAACCTAAACAAACTTACTAAAGAGTAAGCCCCACCAAAGTGGGAATCACTTCCAAGTAAACATGCTTAGGACTGGGTTGTATGTCCTGTTGAATTAATTCTAAACATGCACAATATCAAACCACATTTAGAGTTCAACATCACCTTGAAGCCAAACTCAGCAAGATTCACCAAGTTAGGAACTACACAAAATCATAAAATATAGTTTGCGTGGAATTTTGGGTGTCCCATACCATTTTTTTTTAAAAAAATAATAATCCAATATATATGAAAAACTCAAGTTCATTATATAAAATGGAAAGGAGGATTATGTAAGCCGCCTTGAGTTCCTTGCAGGAAAAAAGGCAAGGTATAAATGAAATAAATAATAAAAATAAGTAATTTTGACAAAGAACTTGTAACACTGATCCTAATTCCACAAGTGCTTGAGGATTAGGGCCTGATCCATAATCAATGAACTTATCCATTGATCTCAGCGGGAGGCAAGATTGCTTCCTTAGGGAAAAACTCAGAACCACTGAAATCAATGGCCGTTTTGCCAATTAGAGGTGTGGTTTTTACCTTATGTTTTTGAAGCTCATTTCTTCTAAATATGGTTTAAGGACTCATAGAAAAAATATAAATGTTGTTTAAGTAGCAACGAGAGATTTGCAACACTTAAAATATTGCCATTTCAATATACAAAGCACTCTACTACACTTGTCATTTATCAAGCACTCTGTATCAATTTGGAAGTCTTTAACTCCCCAAGGAGAAACTAGTTCCGGAAATTAGTGTACACCTACTAGGGACTATTTTTGAAACATGCAACAACTAAGAACTACTGAGGGGGGGTGGTGGAATCATTTGCAAGTGGCTAAAAACTGAAGGCTATCAATGTGACAGAGTAAAAAATTTGCAAGCAGAGGCCCCGGGTAGGACACCCTCGGGCCTCAGCCATAAATATCAGTGAGGCCTCCTTTGGACAAGAACGTGCCGTCCGACATTTTAACTCTCGTGTTTTGGTTTGGTGTTTTGGGCGGATAAGCGCAACCTCCAACTTCTCCTCCTCCTCCCGTGAGCCGCTGTCACAAACGCTGAGTGACAGTCGGAACGAGGGAGATTTCAAAACCCTGCTGAGAGCTCCTGGGTCTCCCATGGAAATCGAGCGCTGACACGGCCCGTCTCCGAGGCAAGAAAGCGCTCCAGGCTTCTTCCACCAAACGACTGAAATGCTGGGCGGGGGGAGAAATGCTCTGCAGGCGGAGGACAGAGCAAGGATCAGCCTTTAGTGTTCACAAATCTCTGGCGGTGGGGGAGAACTCGGCCGGAACCCTAACTGCGTGGGCTGCCTGAGCCCCTTCTGCCTCTCTCGGCCCGCGACACCGTCCCGGTAGGCGGTCAAGGCCTCGGCCCCGCTTCCCCCCCCCTCGGCCCGAACCCATCTGAGCAGGCCTTGCTCATTGTCTCTCACACAAACCCTGGCAAACAGGAAGCCAACACGGCAAGGGAGGGGGACCTACAACATGTGAGCGACAAACCAGGCAAGCCAGTGAGCGCCCGGGCTACGGAGCGGCGCAGCCAATGAGCTGGCGGGAGCGCCAGGGGGAGGCGGGAGTTCCGGGCTGGCAGGCAAGGCGGCGGCGGTGTCGGCCGGGCCCCCTCTTCCCTGCTGCAAGCCCCACCTTTAGGCTTCCTCGCACCGTCAATCAAAATAGGGGAAAACCCCGGAGTGGGCTCAAGGCCGCCGCCACCACCACCACCATCATCACCACCACCTCAGCAGCAGCCGTCCGCGCGCACCATAAGCATGTCCCCAGCGGCGGCCGCCTAGCCCTAGTGGCAGCAGCGGCGGCGGCGGCGAGCGGGGCCTGCGCGCGAGCGAGACAGCCAGCCAGCGCTTTCCTTCCTTCCTTCCTTCCTCCCTCTCCCTGCTTGCCTGCCAAGTAGGCAGAAGCTCCCGTTGCCGCTCGCTCTCACACCATGACCGGTACGTACGGGCCTCCGCCGCTTTCTCTCCTCCTCCTGGGTCCGGCGGGCAAGAGTGTCTGCCTGCGAGTGTGGCTCGAGCGGCACTGGCTGAGCAGCAGGAGGAGCAGAGCCAGGGGGAGGAGGGAGAAGAGGGGCAGGGGCAGCAGCGACGGCGGCAGCAACAGCGCGGAGGGAGGAGGAAAGAGGAGGAGGAGGGCTCCTCTGCTGCGCGGGCGGGTGGGAGGGAGGGAGGAAGGAAAGCAGGGCGGGCTCCTCTGCGCGGGAGGGAGCGCCGGGGTTATGGGGAAGGGAGGGGGCGAGCGCTCCCGTCAGTGACTCTCCTCCCCTCCCCCCACCACCCAACCAACTAACTACTACTACCGCCACCCAACCCCCCCTCCCCGTCCCCCTCCGCCGCCTTTCTTCTTCTCCCCCCGCCGCCCCCACCCCCGGTCCCCGTTATGCCCGCAGCTCCCGAGAAGCCCGTGAAACAAGAGGAAATGGCTGCCTTGGACGTGGACAGCGGCACCCACGGCGAGTATCTGCAGCACGGAAACGGCGCCTCGGCAGCCACTTCGGCCGACGCCTCTGACGAGGCCGGCACCCCCCAGGTAAGCGCGGGCGGGCGGGCTGGCAGAGCGCCTGGTCCCTCTTTCCCCTCGCCTCCCCCCCCAATTCCCCGCGCGGCCTCCCCCCACCGGCCCCGGTGACACGTTGAGAAACGCGGGACTCGGTGGCGCCGCCGCCGCTGCCTGCGCGCTACCCTGAGGGAGGGGGCGAGGGAGGGAAGGAAGGAAACCGAAAAGGCTGCCGAGCGCCCCGCACTAACCGCCGCCCTCCTCCTCCTCTCCCGGCCCGCCTGTCGAGCAGGACACCCAGCCGTCGCCGCTGGCGTTGTTGGCGGCTACCTGCAGCAAGATCGGGCCGCCGTCACCGGAGGACGACGGCGAAGCTTCTCCATCTGCCGGAGCGGTAAGTGCCCGCCCCGCCGCGCTCGCACGGCCCGCCGGGGGGAGAGAGAGAGAGGGAGAGAGACAGCGCAGATCGCCCGCCCGGGGGGAGGGACGGGGAGACACCGCATAGCACTGCCCGCCCGCCCGGGGGAGGGACGATCGCAAGGCCGACCTGCCAAAGAGGGGTCCCCAGGCTCCCCTGCCTCTCCAGGAGGAGCCGGGCTCCCTGTGGGAGGAGGCGGCGGCGGCACTGGCACTTCCCCTCGCCTCTCGTAGCGGCGCCTTCCCTTGCTTTCAAACGGGGGCTGGGGGCGAGGGGGGGAGAGGCGAGAAGCTTCCACGCTCCCGTTCATCCCTCCCCCAACAACAGGGAGGTATCTTGTATTTTCGTCCCTGAAACGTGAACAACCCCCTTTTCCCTCCTCCTGCTGAAAGTCAGCTGTCACCCCGGAACCCCACAATAACACAAAATGAAGGCTGGGCTGAAAGAGAGGATGCACTTTAAGGGTAAAATGGCTGTTTGAAAAAGCAGCCGATACTCCCTAGCGGAAGCAAGCTGTTTTGAACGCGGTTTCTGGGTGCAGTTAGCTGTGCACTGCGGATCATTAAAAAAAAAAAAAGTTTTGACCGTTTTATCTCTTTTGTGGGGTCTCTCCCCTATAAATATCCTTGCAGTTCCTCCTCAGTAGTTTTTGAGAGGAATCTGGTAGGGATATAATAGAATTAAAAATCTTTTGTGCAGGTATTTTATTGTTTGACCAGTTAAATGAGCAGGTTCTAAGGGGTGGAGGGGAATTAAAGATCAAGTTTTAAGTAATATACATGATCGTTTCTTGGTGGATTGATGGCTAATGTTCAGATTGCTTTGAAGGATTTAAGGCACAATCCTATGCAGCATGTTTAGACAGAAAAAAGTCATACAACTCGCAGTATTCCCTGTCTAAACATGCATAGGATTAGCCTTGTAAGAAAGATAGTGGAAATGGGCACAAGTTCTTATTTTTAAATCTGTTTGTAATAACTGATAGGACAGATAGTACATTTGATGCTGAATGAAAATCTTCATCTTTGGGATGCTTTCTGGTTCTTTTCTGAATTTTATCAGTGTTTTTTTTTAATATATTGGATGAATGTTGTGGTGGAGTGGAATAGAGGGAATGTATATGTGTGGAATGAGAGGTACTACATTAGCTTCAGTGAGACTGGTTACAATCCTGAGTACACTTGTGCATATACCCCATTGAATTTCTTGGGACTTTTGAGTCAGTGTATGCATAGGATCACAGTGTTCCAATGTCAACTTGGAAAAATTGTTAACGTTTGAACTCAGTTATTATTCAGCATTTGTTCACTTAATTTAGTATACACTACTATACTCACTTGAGTGCTCATAAGTCGTATCAACTGCAGTGGAGGTTAAAAACCATGCCAGTGGATTAAGGTTTGTAGTGTCACATGGTAGAAATAAAGTATTTATTATCTCTATAGCACACCAGGAAGCGAAGATGCAGTTCAAGTTAATCACTTGTCCACAGCCTCAGTGAGTTAGTGTCAGAGCTTGGAACAGGGCCAAATTTTAACTTACTCATATGTGTCCTTCCAAATATGACGCAAAGGAAAAATAATGCAGCAGTGTGTTGTCTGATTCTAAAACAGCCTGAAGCAAAATTTAGACATCGGTGAAGTTCTCCAGTCTATCATATTGATTAAAACAGGAACTAAAATTACACTCAGATAACAATAAATGCATATTTTTGTAGTCTAGGTTTATAAATTGGGTAAGATTAAAAAGAGGTCATCAGGAATTTGCCAAGGAAAATATGGGCAGGGGAACAGGCAGGCATAAGACAAAGGCAACAAAAAGGAATGAAGAAGAGAGCACAAATGGAAAGGATTTTCCCACAAAAAAGTTATTGGTCTCTGTAAGCATTTGTGGAATAGGGGATGTTGGGGTAGATGGTTTAAACAGTAGAATTGCTATACCTGTGGTTTAGCTGTGCCCCCCCAATGTGCTGTGGTTCAATTTCCAGCACCCACATTCAATCCCCAGCATTTCCAGGTAGGGCAAGGAAAGAATCCTGTCTGTAACCCTGGAGAGCTGCTTCCAGTCAGTGTCCACAACAATGGGCTAGATGTCTTGAGTCAGTATAAGGCAGCTTCTTATGTTCCTATGCCATGATCCCAGCTCAGTGTGCTTGCAGCTGAAGTAAGAATGTAACTGATTCACGCATGGCATTCTCTTGTTCTTTTCATAATATTAGAAATTCTGGACCTCTTGAGTGTTTTTCCACATAATGGTACCATCAAAGATGTAAATAATGGCAGCAGTTGAAGAGAGTTGGAGAAGGAGAAGCATTAGCACAGGGGTCCTCAAACTTTTTAAACGGGGCCGGTTCATTGTCCCTCAGACTGTTGGGGAGCCGGACTCACTGGGACTCACCAGCCGCCACCCCCCCCCCAGGGCCCTGCTGCAGCTCAGCTGGCGGAGGCCCTCAGCTCCCGTGCCGCCTCCATCATGCTGCCCCCCGCCGCTGCAGGACCCTCCCGCCGCCTCCGCAGGAACCCCCCCCCGCCGCTGCTGTCCCCGCCCTCCCACCACCGCAGGACCGCCCCCTGCCGCTGGACCCCCCTGCCCCCCCTGCCGCTGCAGGACCACCCCGCTGCCGCTGCCCCCGCCACAGGACCACCCCACCGCCCCCTGCTGCCGCCGCCGCACCCCCCCGCCGCGGTCGCCATCACCCGCCCCTGTCCTACCTGGTCCCCTGCACGCTGCTGCCACCAAGTCCGCCGCCGCCGGAGCTGCTCTGTCGCATCCATCCTGGACTCCGCCTGCGCTCAGTTTTGAAAAACAGTGCGGGCGGGGTCCAGGATGGACGCGCTGGAACAGGGTCCCGCCGCGGCGGAAGTGACGCGACGGGACCAGTGGGCGGCGAGGCGGATAAGGTAAAGCCCCCTGCGGCCCCCCCACTGCCTGTAACCCGCCCACCACCACCGTAACCCGCCCCTGCCCCCCCACCGCTGTAACCCGCACTCCCCGCTGTAACCCGCACCCTGTTGCCGTTCCCGTCCCCATCCTACCTGGTCCCCTGCGCGCTGCTGCCACCGAGTCCGCTGCCGCCGGAGCTGCTCTGTCGCGTCCATCCTGGACCCCGCCCGCGCTCAGTTTTGAAAAACAGCACGGGCGGGGTCCAGGATGGACGTGACGGAGCAGGGTCCCGTCGTGTCACTTCCGCCACGCCGGAAGTGACGCGATGGGACCAGCAGGTGGCGAGGAGGATGAAGTAAGCCTGCGGGGGTGGACGAGAAGGGAGGAGGATGGGCGCTGTCCGCGTCCCGCCACCGGCTAAGCTGCCCCTCCTCCCCTTCCCCCCCAGCAGGAGATGCAGGGCGGCGGGCGGGCGAGCAGGCGGCCCGTGCCCCCCCACTGGCTTAGCCAGCCCTCCTCCCCTTCCCTCACAAGTTAGATCGGCCGCCGGGCCGGATGAAAAGACCCGGCGGGCCGGATGTGGCCCGCGGGCCATAGTTTGAAGACCCCTGCATTAGCATGAATCTTCTTAAAAGGGGTTTTCCATCTTCAAGGGTAGATACATTCTTAATAGTATTTAGTGAAGTGTTCATTGAGGAAAAGAATTAGTGCATCTGAAAGTGCTAGCAAAATAACAACATTCTATGAATTCTGTGAATGGAAAGAAAATTGCAGATGTTTACTTAAGCACACAGATAAGAAATAAAGTTGAATCAAGTCTTCTACACTAAATTCTTCATCCAGCACATTGAGATGTAACTAAAACTAGTCAGCATTTATGATCATTGGGCAAAAGTAACTGGATTTTTTCTGAATCTCTTAAATGATGTGTGCTCATTTCCCCCCCAAACATTATAATGCAGTTAGGATCAAGTCACAACAGTTATATTCCTAAATCTTGTTATACTGTTGTCTTTTGTTAAAATTCAGATTTCCTGACTACTGTAATGCTTGTTGCTAGATTAGAATACTACTATGGCCTACCATATATTTTACATTTTTAATCAGGATGGTGTCTAACAATGAGGCAACTCTCTTGCTAAGTGTTTTGCCACAAAGATCATGTCAGTATTTCCTGGCTTTGACCTAATAGTCTATTTAATTACAGCTTATATTGTAGAGTATCTTTCACACTAAGGTCTAGTTGAGGTGCCACAACCATTTGCACATTGTGAACAGTCTTTGAATTTATGTGCTCCCTCCTCCCCTCATGTGTTCCTATTCCTTCCCTCACTTCCTGATTTACAGTTACAGAGGCCCTGTTCAGACATATCTGGTGGCATTCATGGGTTAATTAACCCAGGAATTGTGGGGATATGCACAAGCTGCTTCCAGTTTCCTGAAACAAACTATGAATGCTGCATTCGTAGGCTGTTCCTGGAAACTGGAAGCATCTCGCACACAGCTCAGGCATGGTGCATGTCCCAACAATTTGTTAGTTATAAATTGCATCTGGACACTGCTGTTAGGTCCAAACAGGGCCTATACCTTGTTGTAATCTCCAAATTGGGCAAATAATGGTTAATATATTTTCATTTGCCTCCCAGTTTCAACTAGGTTTCCAATATGGTTTGGAGGCAATCTGGTTCACATAGAGCAGGGCTCTCCAACCTTGGGTCCCCAGATGTTGCTGGACTACAGCTCCCAGAATCCCTTGCCATTAGCCATGTGGGCTGGGTATGCTGGGAGCTGTAGGCCAGCAACATCTGGGGACCCAAGGTTGGAGAGCCCTGACGTAGAGCATAGTTTGCCTGGTTCAGATTTAATGGCAAATGATGGTTTGCTGCAAACCATGAAGTGAGAGAGTGAATTGGAGTGTCTGAAGAATAGAGCTAACAGGCAAACCGGTGTTTGGCCATTATATCTGAAGTGGCAAAAGAGAATAAGTTGATTTGCTCTTGATATAACATAAGAGTAATTATTAGTGCACTCATCTGGCCAATGTAAATATCTATGAAATAGTTTATGTGAGATTTTAAAATTTAAATCTAGCACATGTTCTAATGGAGGATTCTCAACATGTCAGTTAACGTTAATACATGTTTAATCCCTTAGAAAAGAAAACCGTTAGAAACTAACCGATATAATCCAGATTATAGGGTGCTGAAAATAGCAATCCCAAATCAGCAAGAGCCCCATTCCGCAATGCAAGGAATTGTTGAAGAAAATAATTCACTCTTGGGTCTGCCTGCCTAATCTACAAACAGTAACATCTTTTCCCCCCCTCTGTTCTCTCATGTGTTCCGACATCACCATAATAGTTTTTTTGTAATACCGAACTTGGTGGTTTATACCTATCTTTGTGACAGATATTCACAGACAAGGTAGTGGTTTCTGCATATTTGGGGAACTCCCTGGCTATTTAGAAAAATATTGCAAGGGTGCAATCCTATGCATGCTTAGACAGGAAAAAAGTCATACAGCTCCCAGCATTCCTCCGCCAGTATGGCTGGCTGGGGAAGGCTGGGAGTTGGAAAACATTTTTCTGTCTAGAGATGCATAGGATTGTGCCTTAAATAGAGCAAAAAAAACAAAACATCCTAAGGTCTGAGCATACTTAGTTGCCCCCAGAAGTCATAAGGGTGTTCATTTATTTAAAAAAAGAAAAGAAAATTGGGAGGGGAAACTGGTGTGCTTGAGTCCCAAACAGCTTATCTTGGAAGTCGGGTTAAGTGTTGACTGGTATACATCCCACGAAGTTAAAAAATGTTCCTCCCTGTATAACCTCTCAGTGAACTACACTGAGAGGTTATAAAACAGAGGGAATGAAAAAGGACAACTTTTCTTTTACCCACTCTCCAGAAACGCATCCACCTACTGTATAGAAATTACAGTAACCAAAGGGGGGATTAGGCCAGGGAATGTGTACCATGAGGTGTAAATCCCAGAATCCTAATTCCCCACCCCCAATGCGATAAGCTAAAAGTTATCTGTATGTGTGTTAATTAAGATTGGAGGAAAAGCCCTTCATCCACTCCTAATTAATCAGCCTTCCAAGGACACTAAGGCTCTGCCCCATCAACGGCTTAAAATATTCTGGAATAAGGATGAAATCCCATACAGTGTTGGGAAGGAAAGATAAAGGTACCTTTCCTCTTGTATACTGCTTGTGTGCTGCTTAGGTTCAGAGAAAAAAATTATTTATTTATTTATTTAATACATTTTTATACCGCCCAATAGCCGAAGCTCTCTGGGCGGTTTACAACAGTTAAAATCATAAAATACAATATAAAATTTAAAACCACAGATTAAAAACAAACAGCAGAGCTAGCAGCAGCAGTTACAATAACAGAATTAAAAACAATTACAAGATTAAAATGATTAAAATGCCTGGGAGAACAGAGAGGTCTTCACCTGGCGCCAGAAAGAATACAAAGTAGGCGCCAGGCGAACCTCTTTGGGGAGCTCATTCCATAACCTGGGTGCAACAGCAGAAAAGGCCCTCCTCCTGGTAGCCACCTGCCTCACTTCCTTTGGCAGGGGCTCTCGGAGAAGGACCGCTGATGCAGATCTTAGTGTCCGGGCAGGTACATATGAGAGAGGACGATCCTTCAGATACCCTGGCCCCAAGCCGTTTAGGGCTTTAAATGTTAGCACCAGCACTTAGCACCGGAAACAGACTGGCAGCCAGTGCAGATGAGAAAGCACTGGCGCAATATGTTCTCGTCGGCTGTCCCGGTTAATAATCTTGCTGCCCTATTTTGGACCAGCTGAAGTTTCCGGACCGTTTTTAAAGGCAGCCCCACGTATAACGCATTGCAGTAATCCAAACGAGAGGTTACCAGAGCATGGATAACTGTAGCTAGGCTATCTGTCCAGATAAGGACGTAGTCGGTATATCAGCCTAAGCTGATAAAAGATGCTCTGTGCCACCGAGTTGACCTGTGCCTCGAGTGACAGTTGTGGATCCAAGAGCACCCCCAAACTACGAACCTGATCCTTCAGGGGGAGTGCAACCCCATCCAGAACTGGTTGAATATCACTTAGCCGGGCAGACGAACCACCCACTAACAGTACCTCCGTCTTATCTGGATTGAGTGGTAAACATCCAGCTCACCGAGCCCCGAACTTCAGTAGTCAGTGTCATAGGGCAATAGTGCTACATCACTAGAGTGCTGAGGTGTAGCAGGGGGTATTTATGTAGCTTTAGAGCTCAACAGTCCTGTTCTTGCTCAGTGAAGGGGATTTTCCAATAGTTTATCCTTTCACAGTTCCTTGCAGGGCCCCAATTTATAGAAAAGTTTAATATTAAGTTTGTATACCTGTGTATCTTTCCCTTTGTGGCAGCTCCCTTTTAGATGTGGAGGTATTCATATAATAAATATCAGCTCTTTTAAAGGTGCATTGTAATCAGCAGTGTGTGTATAACATTAAAATATATAAAATCTTGGTTTCTGTCATACTTACAAATAGCTCTCATCTACTCCATTCCGCTCATTGCACACTTCCACTACTGGTTCTCTTTCTTCTTACTTATACCCCCACCCCAGTAGTTTAACCATTTCAGCAGCAGCTGTCTGAGGAGAAGTGGTACTTTGTACGCTTTTATACTTTGAAGCTTTATATAACTTGTGGGGTGTGGGTGATTTTATAGCTTGAGTACAAATGACACCATTGGGATGCCTTTGTTTTGATGTAGGCTTTCACCTAGATTTCTTTTTTGTCCTTTTTCAGCTCATCTTCTGTCAGCTAGCATTAGAGGCATGGCATTTTTTCCTTAAGGGAAATCTGAAATATATAGACTGATCCATTAAAAGAGCTTGTTTGCTACATTGGTGCCATTTTGAAAAGGAATTACCAATATGTAAGACATTTTGAGGGCTTTAAATTTACGCTGCAATCCACTGCACACTTACCTAGGAGTAAGACCCTTTGGACATAGTGGAACTTACTTCTGAGTAAACATAGATAGATTGTGCTGTTAGTGTCTTAGCTGTTCTTTGAAAAAGTGGTGTGCAATAAGCAAAATGTATAATAAGAGCAAACATACAAGGTATGGCCACTGTAAAAGAAAACCCTAAAACCCAGATTTTATGTGCAGTTTTGTATAAAATGTACTTTTGAGTTTACCTATGAAAGAATTACATCCATGGTAGAGAACAATCAAATCAACCAAGTTTTAGAAATTGAGTAAATACTTAACTGTATGCCTCCAAAACAGAGTAAACCCCAGAACATTTGAAGTAGGACTCATTAATATTGCAAGTAAGGGACAAGGCTATATTTTTGTGAATTTGAAATACAACCTCTGTGTAGTAGTTACATGCTAAAGCTAGAAGAGAAACGGATGTGTTTATATAAATAACTCCCTGTGTTTGTGATTTTAAGACAACTGGGTCTTAAAACTGGGTAGGTAAGTTCTATTGAACCTAAAGTAAATACATTTAAATTAAATACAATTAGTGTTGAGGTTAAACCTAATCATGTTTACAGCACACTTTAATAGTATGTACATGTCCCAATTATATAATGGCAATATGTAGCAATTTTAATTAAGTATTATCGTAAGGAGACTGTGGGTCACTGAACATTGACTGCTTGAGTCTGTGGTATGCTCTGGGGATTAGGAATCTGGTGTAAACATACTCCAAATAGTGACTGTAAATTTAGTGAGTACTTGCATCTCAGATAAGTCAAGTGACTGAATTCATCCTTGAAACATATTCTTGTAGTTTTTGGTGTGCACCAACCCTCTGATTTGGCACTTTGAAAAATGGCTTCGTTTAGCTCAGACTGATTCAGAGTCCATCCATGTTGACTTGTGTTGAGGTTCAAAAATTCAAGGCTTCATGCCTCCCATTTACTATTATGGGAAATATAAAAATGGCTATAACTTTTTTCTCTTGGTCAGATTTGAATAATAGTTTCAAGCACAGTAGCCTCCTAGGACAGGATTATGTCTGCCAAGTGTCAGAAAAATAGACGCAGCATTTTTTGTGCTATGTGCCTTTATATTTTGGGTCCCCCTCTCCCCAAGGGAACTGCCAATAACTTCTTTTTCTTGGCAGAATTGGATTAAAATTGTAGGGATATTTGCCCATTCTGAGCCTGCCAAATTTCAGAACGATAGCTGCAGGGGAGGTTGTGCAAGAGTAGCTTTGACATTTTGAGCATCTCCAAAACATGATACGCTTATCCTCATATTTTCCTTGTTGACCATTGTTCTGAAAACAACAAGAGCCTAGACAGAGGGACAGTAAGAAACCAGCAAAGTTTCAGGATATGTGGAAGGGGGTTCTCAATTTTTTTTGTAGGGTGGAAGTCGTTTGCTACCCTTTCTCCCTGCTTTTTTGTTTGCTTTTGGTTTTTTGGCAATTTGCATGAAAATGGCCCACATCCTAGAGGTATCTTCAGGAAAGAAACCTGCAAAGTTTCAGAAGGGTAGGTGCGAGAGCTTTGATGTTTGAAAAGTCGTTTTAAAAAAATACTAAAGCCTGGTAGCTTTGGAAGAATGGTCATCTCGCGGTCCCATCCTTGCTCTACCCCATCTCCTCTATACTGGCCACCCCACATAATTGTACCACTTTGTTTGATTTTATAGCTGTATGGCAACTCCAGTCTTGTGAGGGGAGACTTTTCAACTTTTACTGCTAGGTGACCATCAAAGGTTGAAGGTGCAGCAAGGAAAAGGGGGATAATGACACACACACACACACACACACACACACACACACACACAGGAGAACTAAATTAAAATTATTTAATTTCTTTTTCTAACTAGGGGAGGGGGGAAAGGATTACCTAACTAGGGGAGGGGGGAAAGGACTACCTAATTGTACACAAACACACAGACAGCAACACAGAACAATGGACTGAGAACTCAAAGGGTATCTCAAAGAGAAAGTTTTTACAGGAAAAAGTCTGAGAGAAGGATTACATTAAAGCATAATGAATGAAATCATGAACAAACAAAAAACTTGAAGCTAAGCCACCCTCCCCAGACAAAATACTAAAGCCTGGTAGCTTTGGAAGAATGGTCATCTCGTGGTCCCATCCTTGCTCTACCCCATCTCCTCTATACTGGCCACCCCACATAATTGTACCACTTTGTTTGATTTTATAGCTGTATGGCAACTCCAGTCTTGTGAGGGGAGACTTTACAACTTTTACTGCTAGGTGACCATCAAAGGTTGAAGGTGCAGCAAGGAAAAGGGGGATAATGACACACACACACACACACACACACACACACACACACACACAGGAGAACTAAATTAAAATTATTTAATTTCTTTTTCTAACTAGGGGAGGGGGGAAAGGATTACCTAACTAGGGGAGGGGGGAAAGGACTACCTAATTGTACACAAACACACAGACAGCAACACAGAACAATGGACTGAGAACTCAAAGGGTATCTCAAAGAGAAAGTTTTTACAGGAAAAAGTCTGAGAGAAGGATTACATTAAAGCATAATGAATGAAATCATGAACAAACAAAAAACTTGAAGCTAAGCCACCCTCCCCAGACCAACACACAAGAAAAACCTATCAGTTCACTTCCTACTCCCATGCAGCTACACTGCAAAACTTAAGAGAAATAGAAGACAGTGAGAATTTTATTGAAACATTCAATGGAACTCAATCCCTTCCCTGAGCACAGTGATTGGAAACTCTGGTAAAATGTGCCCTAGGATTAGAAGGTGGCCTGGCATTTTATTTATTTATTTCATTTATATACCGCTCTCTGGGCACTTTTACAACAGTTCATAAAAACAAGACCATAATACAATAAAACATAAGATTAGAAGGTGGACCTGTCCCCTCTCAGCGGTTTAGAGAAACAAAACTTAGATGCTATGCATTTGCAGGAGACAAAAAAGTCTCAGCTTCCCAGAAACTTAGACACTTTGTCAGTAACGAGGCCTCCTTCTGAAGCAGGTTCACAGTTCCATTGCCTTCAGAGGAAAGCCTGCTTTGACACGGGAAGCAACAGAACCAGGCTGAAGCGGCCCGATTCTGCTCAGGCTCCATCCAAAACCTATGCACATCCCCAGTTTTTATATATTATTTTCATTTGCTTAATACAGCTGAAACTCAGGTTTGTTTAGAAATAGTTCTTTAAGTCCTGATGATGGTTATTATGAAATAGACAAAGAGAAGTTATTTTAAGGTTTTTCCATAATACCATAGAGCCAATTTGCTTACAGGTTTCCCTTACTCGTTTGTAGGCTGCTTTTTCTCTTCTCCCCACCATGTAAGGAAGCACGTGAGCAAAATTGGGTAGCACTTCTACATCTCTCCAAATCGGCTGAGCCAAAACATTTAGCGTAAGCAAATGAGACCTCCACTGGTCCAGTTCAGACAGTAATCTAAACCAGGGGTAGGCAACCTGATGCCCTCCAAGCATTTTGGACTGCAACTTTTAAAATCCCTGACCATTGACCTTGTTGGCTGGGCTTCTGGGAGTTTAGGTACCAGGTTGCCTACCTTTGATCTAAACCTCGGGTGCAGAGCGACAGGCCTGGGGGTGAAATCCAGACCTCCTGGCAGCCCAGTGCAGCCCTCCAGGGTTCACCAGATGGTCATGTCCCTAACTACCAATCATTTGGTGGTTTCCTGGCTTTTGTGCAGTTTTCCCCCAATTTTAAAAGGTTGAAATGTCTCCTAAAGCTGTGTTACTGGCAGCAAGAGCTTTAAGCTAAAATATGCTGGCATTTTGGCCCCATCCCCTTTGCTTTCGACCCCACCCACCACTGGAATATGGCTCTCAAGAGCATCTGTGAAATGGAATTTGGCCCTCTGGCTGAAAGAGGGACTGCACCCCTGATCAAAGCATGATTTAAAGTTTAGATGATGGTGACTGTGCTGTGGCAAGCGCAGGCTGACATGCCTCCCCTACACAATCCTGCTTCTTTGCATGAGAGAGGAGAGCAGAAGCTTCTGCTTTCACCCCTGACTAAACCACAGTTTCCTGTTATGATCCTGGGAAACTAGTTCATTAAAGCAAACCAGGATATCATAACCACAGTTTGATCCTAGTTTGTTAACCCAGAGTTGGAACAAACAGCAGTTCCCTGAGTTCATAAGTAACAGGAAACTGATTTAGTCAAAAGTGAAAGCAGAGTGTTTACCTTCTTCTAATTATGCGAAGGAAGAGAAGAGGGCTTGGGAGCATATGAACCAAAGGCTCAGTGTGGTTTGTTTGTGATCATCTAATCCCAGTGCAATTAGGACAGGTATGATGAGTCTCCTTAAAAGCAATTGGGCTAACAGATTAAATTCAAGTGTGTTACCTTTTTATATAACTTCTCACTTTTCTTTTACACACAATCCTAGCAGACCTTCAGCGACTCGTACCCCCATCAGTATCACCTCAGCTTACCTGGCTTTTGGTACTATGAGGCAGGCTGGCAGAAAGAGCATAGAAAACAACTCAAATCTCAAAGTACTGTAGTGTGGCATTTTATTACTCCGAATGGTCTTCAGTATTCAAAACCAATGGTTACCTGTGTACCTTAATTGTGAGTATATACTGACTGACAACAGCAATCCATGTTCTGCCATTTTGAGAAAAAAGGAGAGATGCTATGTCATGGTGCTGCTTAATGTCCACAGCTATGATATAAATAATTATTACATGCTCCTTTATTGCTCTTAGATGTTCTCCACCTCCATGAAATAAGGCAGGTCATGGAATCTTCTTCTTCCTTAATCATTTAATATATTTCTACTAGTATTCGGTAGGTTGGATCCTGGCTTTACTCCCACTGGTGGGAGGGGAGTGATTTTTGCTGATTTCCCCCCTCCCTCTGCAAATCTGCACCAGAGGTCTGGAGGGAAGGGGGCCTTCTGGTGCATTTTTGGAGGGTGCAAATGGCTTCACGGGGTGTGTGTGGCAAAAGTCACCTCCCCCCTTCTGCCAGTGGAGTCCATTTATGAATGGAAGACATACTTCTATTTGCTGTTTCCAATCCAGTGTGTGTACATATCACTGGCTTTAATGTGTGAAAATCTTCTTTTGTTTCCACTCTTATTCTACTCGTTCTACTATGTATTTCTAGGGGGGAAATGGTTATAAATTATATTTTTCTTCTCATATCCTTATTTACCTATGTATGTATGGTGTGTCAAAATGCTTCATTGTAGCCATTAGTCACTGACAGATTTATTTTCCTTTTCCCTTATTTTATATTTTGCCTTTTGGAAGCGAATTCTTTAGAACATGAGGTTGGTAACAGGCATGCAGCAAGATGCTTCATGCCAGTAACTCCTTGGGACTGATAAAGAGTATGTATTTCACTTGTGCAAGAGTGGATTCCATTGTGTTTTGTTCATCTGTTGCATGAATATACTGAGAATTTTGATGCCCTTGGATACAGTGGTTTGATAGTCACTTTAGAGTTTTCCTTTTCATATTCTGAAAGGATTAGGGAAGTGGCTAGAAGATGGCTGAAGACCCACATCCTTAAAATGTCAGAAAAGTTAGGTGTGATTAATGACATTTGAACTTGAAAGATTCTAGGAGTCTTGGAAGATGTGTGTCTTACTGGAATCTGACTGCTCTGAAATTACAGTACTCTACAGCTTTGCTTCTAGCTGCCAAATATAAGAGTAAACCCTTGCATTACAGCTTCTGGCTAGTGCAAGGGAGTGCCATTCTGAAGGGGAGGCTGTCACTTGGGTTTTTGACGTTTTACAGAGGGCATGAGAGAGAAGCTCCGCTGTGGCTTCTCCTTTGTTGGCTTTGACTGTACATCAAGTTTGATGTACATTTGACTACATCAAATATTTAAAACATGACTTTGAAGTAATCTGTAGGAAGGGTCCCTTTTTGATTTTGCAGTAATCTATAGGAAGCGGCCCTGAGTCTGCCTTTTGACTAGCGACTGAAAAAGATAAACATTTTGTACTTTATAAGTGTATAGGCATAAGAAAAAGACTGGAAATTGTTTATTATAATTCCCAATATTGTACATTGCTAATTCTTTTTGGAAAATGATCTGAAATGGAGAATGATTAGAAATGTGAACTTGAACAGTTTTTTGTAGGGGAGACTAACTTCTTTGAAAACTTTAGAGTGTCTCTGTTGTCCATGACATCCTTCTAAACAGTTTAGTAGTTGAGCGACAGCAGCTCATCTTTTGAATCTGCTGTTAGAGGACTTTTCATTCTAATAAATACAATATCTCTTAGGATGTTGTAGCAGTGTAGCAAAGCTTTAGATCTGTTATGCTAGACTTTTTTGCTTTTTTTCATTATGACTCTGCCTAAATTTTCTGATTTTACAAGAAAAAATGTTATAGTATCCCACACCTCATTAATGTGTACAGCAGGGTTTGGGAAGAAAGGAAACAGGGCTAAGGTGATTAAGATTGGCAGTCAAAGCAATGAGACTGAAACATCTAACCTTCTATGACCCAATTCAGAGGAACATTCCACAGTGCTACAGGATATATGGAAAGCTGTCAGTCCTGTAGTCTTGCGGCTGCAGTTCAGGTAGAGTAGTTTAGTATCTTCCAAGCTGAAAAGATAGAATGTAGTACATCATTTCTATCCTAGGTTCATGAAGTATTAATCTTTGTCATTAACCCCAAAATAAATCACTGTCTAGTGATGACCAACATGGTTTCCCCCCCATTAAACTTCTAAATCAGTTAGGCATTAAAATGCTTTAAAAATGAAAATGAGTTTAAATGTCAAAGTTCCAATACTTAATACATTTTGACTAAGGAACAATGAGTATAATTGGCTTTTTCTCTCTAGATGTATTAATGTGCATTGTTCTTCTCCATATACTCTTGGTGTGAATTCAAAGGGTTCTGTGGAGATGGGCATCCAGCATAGTACAAGGAGGTGTGGCCAGAGCGGAGTGGGGAGGGAAATTCATATGTAACCTATGTATTTCATATGTAACCTAACACTTACAATCTAGATGTCTTAACTTTGCTTTTGTTTTTCTTTGCTTCTGTTCAGACAGGAGATTTGGGCTCTGTACAGTTAGCAGGAACTCCAAATAGATGGGAGGTGTTGTCTGCTACACCTACAACTATCAAAGATGAAGCTGGCAATATAGTACAGATCCCAGGGGCTGCCACAGTAACTTCAAGTGGGCAATATGTTCTTCCCCTTCAAAGTTTGCAGAATCAACAGATATTTTCTGTTGCACCTGGATCGGATTCATCGAATGGTACTGTGTCCAATGTCCAATATCAAGTAATACCCCAGATTCAGACAGCTGATGGCCAGCAAGTTCAGCTTGGTTTTGCAGCCTCTTCTGACAATGGTAGTGTAAATCAAGAAACTGGTCAAATTCAAATCATTCCTGGCTCCAATCAAACCATTATTGCCTCTGGAACATCTTCTAGTAATATTCAGAATATTTTATCACAGACTGGCCAAGTCCAAGGGGTTACAATTGGTGGTTCATCTTTTCCTGGGCAAGCGCAGGTAGTTGCTAATGTTCCTCTTGGACTACCAGGGAACATTGCTTTTGTTCCCATCAACAGTGTTGATCTAGATTCTCTGGGACTAAGTGGTTCTCAAACCATGACTGCAGGCATTAATGCTGATGGACACTTGATAAGTACTGCACAGGCAATGGACAGTTCGGACACTTCTGATAGGACTGCTGAACAGGTTTCTCCTGAAATGACAGAAACCACCACTGATACAGACTTATTTGTGCCAACATCATCTTCATCACAACTGCCTGTTACCATAGACAGCACTAGTATATTGGAACAAAATGCAAACAGCTTGCCTACTACTACTGGGCAAGTACATAGTTCTGATCTTCAGGGAAATTACATCCAAACATCAGTCTCGGATGAGACACAGGCTCAGAATATTCAGGTCTCCACAGCACAGCCTATTGTACAGCATATACAGCTTCAAGAGTCTCAACAAACAACCAGTCAAGCCCAAATCGTACAAGGTATTGCGCAACAGACAATCCATGGTGTGCAAGCCAGCCAAGGTATATCGCAACAGGCTTTGCAGAATCTTCAACTTCAGTTGAATCCTGGAACTTTTTTAATCCAGGCACAAACAGTGACCCCATCTGGGCAGATAACATGGCAGACGTTTCAAGTACAAGGAGTCCAGAACTTGCAGAACTTACAGCTGCAAAATGCCCCTGGCCAACAGATAACGTTGACACCTGTGCAGACGCTCACTCTTGGTCAAGTTGCAGCAGGTGGGGGCTTGACTTCAACACCTGTTAGTCTAAGTACTGCTCAGTTGCCAAATCTGCAGACAGTTACAATAAATTCCATAGAATCTGGTGGCATTCAGCTACACTCAGGAGAAAATGCTGACAGTCCTGCAGGTATTTATATTATTATAATTGTCTGTATAAAACTGGCCTCTCTTATGCTTTCAGTATTGATAAAATCTAGTCATATTTTCTTATTGAAGCATGCAAGCCCTTATACTGCTATGTAATGAGAAATACTTTATTTCAACTGTCAAATTAGGCATTTCACTTTCTACCATGTAAAGTTCTGCTTCTCTTCTAAATTAAGTTATCCATGTCCATGATGTCTAAAGTTCATATTTTCTGAACTATAATATGTTCCAAATTTTTGATTTCCAAGATTCTAGGCAACAGGTTTAGAAACCCTTTTTGTATCACCTAATCTTCTGTTAAAGAAGCAGCTTTTAATAGATCCATAGCAAAGGCAATGACTCCAGTGGTGTAATTTGTTCTTCAGTTGGCTGGTAACTCCCTAAAGTACAGAGGCCAGGATCCAAAGAACATATAAACTAGTTCTGTAAGCTGAAGGGGCTTTAGACTTGTTTTTATCAAAAATAATTTCCTCATGTCACGTGGCAAACTGCTTTTGAATCTGGGGTTTCAAAAACTTTAGCACCGTGGTTTATATTTATTTATTTATTATATTTTTAAATCGCCCTCTGAAGTAAAACTCTCAAATTTGACTTGCTGGATAAATGACAACATTACCTGTCCTAGAACAGAGGCTATGTTTGACATGGATTCGTTAGCTAGAAGTATATTAATGTGAGTTATTCTGCAGATATAAGAACAGCCTTTGTGGATATTTAGTCCAATATCCTGTTTGCCACAGTGGCCAGCCAGATGCCTCTGAGATGCCCACAAGCAGAACATGAGCGCAACATCCCTCTCCCACTGATGTTCTCCATTGATAATTGAACCTGTGCCTAGCTGCCTAGCTGGTTTTTGTTTCTTCTCACATCAGAACATGATATGAGAGCATGACAAACATGGAATTCAGGAACAAATCTTATGAGTAGCAAAATGCCATTGTTATAGCAGATGATTTAGCAATATGGAGGAAGTACACCTCTGTTCTAGGACAGGTAAAGTAGCTGTTTATCCAACAAGTCAAATTTGAGAGCTTTACTTCAAAAGTATCCATATACAGTAATACCTTGGATTGCAAGTAACTTGGTCTGAGAGCGTTTTGCAAGACAAGCAAAATTTTTTTAATTTTTTTTTACTTGATAAACAAGCAAGGGTCTTGCAAGACAAGTCGTAGGGATGTAACCGCTCGCCTCGAGTGGGCGTAGCGGGCCGAAATCGGCCCCGCTCACGCCTGCCAGAGACTCGCTTTGATATTAAGAGTGTTTTGGATTACAAGCACGATAATTTGGATAATTTGGAACGAATTATGCTTGCAATCCAAGGTATTACTGTAACCCATGGTGCTAAAGCACATCCTTAAATTTGGGGCAGTTCACAGATGTGAACTCTGGCTGTTTTTGATTCTCCATGTGACCCGTACATGAAAGGAATTGCATGGAGAAATCTCAGTCTGTGTCAGGCAGTGCGTGAAGATTGCTCACAGCTATTTTTGATGATATGCTGATACTTTTTCCAAAGATTCAAGCAGCAAAGCTTTCTAATTCACATGCTTGAGAGTGAATCTGATGCCAGGTAGATGGCAAAGAAGAGCTGCTGAAATAACTTCAGTCAAACTTGGAGTATTTTAATATCTTGCTGTTCAGCTTTACAAAATGCTTATGCCAAATCATGTACCAGAGCCTATATGTAAAAGTTGCCATATAAGTCTGAACTGCAATTTTTTGGTCAGTTTGATACAGTACGCCTGCAGGGACACTGCAAGCTCTAGTGTAAATATTCAGAGAATATAAAATATAGTCAAAGAAAAGGGGCTTGATGAGTGAAAATTAATGGGTTACTTCTGTACTGATAATTCAACACAGACATGGATAAGGTTTACATGGCTTAATTTGAAACTGAGGAGACTTTCCAAAGCCATTTGTGATATGGTATAGGGGTCTACTGTTTGTAGAAAAGATGGCAACGACATTGGGAGGAAAACTCACTGTGTATATTCAAGCACTTGTGTGTGCTCAAGATAAAGTTGTGTTTTTTTGATCCCAGCTAATAGCATCATTATTGTTTGGATATGCACAAATAGGTTGAGTTTTGAGTTCACTATAGGTGCACAGTAAACATATATGGGGTAAAGCACGTAAATTAGTTATGGATGGAAGGTCAGCACTGAGTTAACGTTGTATATCCTTTGCCATATAAACAAGCAGCAATGATGGCAGTCATGTATTTGGGCAGTATCCAGTGCTGCCTATGCGTTAGCGGGAATGACAGCTAGTGCAATGGGAAGCTAGCACTGGATAGCATAAACCAGGGTTGCAATGATTTAAATCAGAATGATTTAAATCAATGATGAAATCATCAATAAATTTTTTTAAAAAAATTGCAAAAAACCCATGATTTTTTTCGAACCCTGTCGTGTAGGCCTAGTTCTGATTAATATTTTCTGTATATAATTTGGTGTTCTTAACTATTAAGTGTAGGCTATTTGTACATGTGGTTGCCTGAAACTTTGAAATTAATTTTACTAAAAAAATTCATGGGAAAATTGATTAAATAAAAAAAACCATTGATTTAAATTTTAAAAATCGATTTTTTTCCAAAAAAATAATCATGTTCCCCCCCCCCCTTCAACCCTGGCATAAACCTGGAAACTAGCCCGAATTAGTGCTTCCAGAATGGGGCAAGTCAGGGGAGCTTGTGGAAGGAAGCTCCACTGACTTGTCCCATTCCAGAAGCTCGTTCGAGCTAATTTCCAGGGTTGCTCTGTGAAGTGCTAGCTTCCCACTGTGCTAGTGGTCATTCCCGCTAATGCAACATGGTTGACGCTTGCAAAGTGCCAGCATAGAATACAGCCCTCTAACTACAACTAATTAGTGATAAGGTCGTGTTAAACTAAAGTATGTCACATACAACTTAGTTAATTTTTAAAGTTTTAACTATTTAATCAATTTGTTTTCTTTATCTGAAAACAAATTGATTAAATAGTTAAAATTTAAAAATAGTAGTTGGAAAATGTGGTTATTCTTTTCATTTATGTTATATTAAGTGCTTTGAAAATTACTTGCAAAATAAAGAATGAGGGTCATTTACCTGGTTAACTGCAGTAGCTTGATATCCAGGCTACTAAGATTTGCTGTAAAGAGAAGATACCAAACCTGGAATTATTAGTGGGGGAAAGAAATTTTCTACAAATGAAATGTTAATCACTTTCTTCCCCCCTTTCCATATTGCCAGTTGATGGATTGTCTCCTTTCTAAGTATGTGTCTTTGAGTTTACCTCATATGGGGCAATATTAGGCAAATATGAATCTGTTTCTGTGAAAATAATTCAAAATGAGAATTCTAATCAGGGTTAAAACAAGAATCTAAGAATTATGAACTGCTCCTCTTAATGATCTCCCCAAGTGTGAAGTGTTCATAGTATCCAACAGAGCGGCATCATAGCTTCCCAATGGGGTAGTATCCAATGGGTCCACTGCACTCCTGGCTCCCGTCGATTCCATTGTGTAAGCAAGATCCACTGCTTGCACAACTGGGATTTGGTGCTTCATAAAGCAAGCCCCAAAACAAATGGAAACACTTGTTTCTGGATCAGGACAAGTTTGCGGAGCTCCACTGACCTGCCCCGTTCCAGAAACGAGTGTTTCTGCTCACTTGTGGTTCCTATCCAAAGCGATAATTTTTATTTATTTATTTCTTATATTTATTAATCGCCCATCTGGCCGGCCACCCTGGGCGATGTACAATTAAAATACAATAAAACAATACAATAAAATATAATAATAATTAAAACAATATAAAAAGTTCTTTTAAAAACCTAACCCACCCCATATTCCCGCCTGAACAGCCATGTTTTTAATGCACGGCGGAAGCTCATCATGGAGGGGGCATGGCGAAGGTCACTAGGGAGGGAGTTCCATAATGTGGGGGCCGCCACAGAGAAGGCCCTCTTCCTAGTCCCCACCAGCCTGGCTGCTCTGGCTGCTCTGGCTGATGGGATAAGGAGAAGGCCGTCCGTGGCAGACCTTGTTGAGCGGCCTACTTGATGTTGCTGGAGGCGCTCCTTGAGATAAGCTGGGCCGGAGCCGTGTAGGGTTTTAAAGGTCAAAACCAACACCTTGAATTCGGCTCGGCAAGCAACTGGTAGCCAGTGCAACTCATTAAGCACTGGCGTGATGTGATCACGCCGGCGGCTGCCCTTAATCAGGCGAGCCGCCGCGTTCTGTACCAGCTGAAGCTTCCGGTCCGTCTTCAATAAATCCTCATTGCACAAGCGGTGAGTCCCGCTGGTGCTTGGGTAGTGTTGGATACTGCCCTTAGAGTAATCATTGTTACCAGGACTGATAATGCATTTGCCTTGCTATTGTGTAATGCCTAACATTGGCACAAGTGGGCACCTCTCTCCTCATTCTAGCTGCCCGTCTAGCAGCGATCATAGGTGCTTCTGTGCCAGCATTGAGCAAAACCCCTTACACAATACAACATTCTGAGGTGAAGTCTCTGCCAGTAAAGGGCTGATGCAATGTGATGTCATGATATGCTAAATTGTTAGCAGGAAGTATTTCTGATCTTGGTAAGATTTGCTAAATGAAGCAGAAATGAGCTGTCAGTGGCCTTGTGATGACCATGGCCTAGATCAGCCATGATTGTTGTGGCTTGGTCAGTTGACATGACATTTCAATTTAAAAGGTTAAACATCCATTTTGGGAGCTGGAAAAACTAGTTTCCTGGTATGTGCATAGATCATCTCTCACCTAAACAACAATTCTTCTGCACCTCACCCCTCTCATCCTGTTTAGTTAATGGCTGTCCAATCATGGTTAAGTACCTAAGAGAATTGCCTAATTGCCCTGTGGTCTTCTGTGCCTCCCGCACCTGAAGCAGATTGTGTGTGTGTGTGGTGGGCTGCAAGGGCAAAGAGAGGATAGGCAATGTCCATTGCGTCAGTGCACTTAATGCAGGCCACATGCTGACGCTAAGCAGGTATGAGCCAGGTCAGTGTTTGGATGGGTGACTGCCTGGGCTGCCCACATCTGTTCTGCATTGAGCAGGGGGTTGGACTTGATGGCCTTATAGGCCCCTTCCAACTCTATTATTCTATTATCTTTCTCTGCTTTATGACTATGATCTATAGAAATGATTTGCCTTCAAATGCTTAAAAGGCAGAAAGCAAAGTTTGAAGTGCCTGTTTGGAGTGGGCACTTTGGAGTGCCTCTTTTGCATATCTCTTCTATTTGTGTGTGTGTGTGTGTGTGTGTGTTGTATGTTTGCTGTTCATATTTTAACTGTGTGTTCGAGGGAACAAGAAAAAAATATTTAATAGAAATGAGGTTGGAAAAAAGAGGTTCAAGGTGAAAGTGGAGCACATTGATCCTAGATGCTGGAGGACTTGTGTTCAAGTCCCTGGCCATTGGCCTTTGGAGTCCCTCAGGGTTCTGTTTTGTCCCCCATGCTGTTTAACATATACATGAAGCAGTTGGGAGAGGTTGTCCAGAGTTTTGGGGTTCAGTGTCACCAGTATGCTGATGACACCCAACTCTATTTCTCTTCTCTATCTAATTCCAAGGAAGCTGTTGCTGTGGTAAACCAGTGTCTGTCAGCAGTAACAGACTGGATGAGGGCAAACAAATTGAAGCTTAATCCAGACAAAGCAGAGGTGCTCCTGGTCAGTCGGAAGGCAAATCAAGGAATAGGGATTCAGCTTGTGTTGGATGGGGTTACACTCCCCCTGAAGACACAGGCTCGCAGCTTGGGTGTACTTCTGGATTCAGCCCTGTGCCTGGATGCCCAGGTTTTGTCGGTGGCCAGGAGTGCATTTGCACAGTTAAAGCTAGTGCGCAGTTAAAGCTAGTTCCTAGAGCTGTCTGATTTGGCCACAGTGATACATGGCTTAGTTATATCCCATTTGGATTACTGCAATATGCTCTACGTGGGGCTGCCTCTGAAGAGTGTTCGGAAACTTCAGCTGGTTCAAAGAGCTGCAGCCAGACTGTTGACTGGGGCTGGCTACAGGGAGCACACAACTCCTTTGTTACAACAGCTTCACTGGCTCCCAGTCTGTTTCCGGGCACAATTCAAAGTGCTGGTTATGACCTATAAAGCTCTATACAGTTCGGGTCCAGGTTATCTGAAAGACCATATTCTCTCTTATGAGCCTGCCTGTACCCTAAGATCTTCAGGGGATGCCCTTCTCTTGGTTCTGCAACCATCTCAGGCACACCTGGCAGGAACTCAGCAGAGGGCCTTCTCAGTGGCTGCCCCGACACTCTGGAATTCCCTTCCCAGAAAGGCTAGAATGTTGCTCTCCTTGGTATGCTTCCAGAGGCAGGCAAAACCTTTTTTTGTTCTGGCAGGCCTTTGGGAATAGTCTGGACCTGGGTGAGAATGTGATGGATTGCAGTATTTATATTGTTAGTGTTTTAACTTTGATATTTTATATAATTTTAATATTATAGCTAATTTAATTATATTGTTAACTTTTATATATTTCTATTTATATGTTTTAATTGTACAAGTTTTATTGTTGTAATGCTGCCTTGAGTCCCAGTATTGGGGAAAAGGTGGGATGATGATGATTATGATTGATGATGATAGATGGTGGAGAGGCTTTGAGCAGTTGTCAGGTAGTGGATATGCAAGAGAAGAATGTAAGCCAGTGGGAGCCAAGGAAGTATAGTGTTGCCAGGTCTAAACCTACGAAGATTCCAGTACCTTTAAGAGGAGCTTAGGGAGGGTATCTTTTGACAGTTAAAACTTCCATCTCTGCAGCACTACGAAAAAAACAAGAGCTGGTGAAGTTCTCCTTTCTGTGTATACTTAAAAAATCTGGACCATGAAATGTTAAGAGATAGTGAGGCCAGGAGATATTCGGGTGGACAATACAGTTTAGCAGAAAAATCAGCCATAAAGCAAAGGAATCTGGTCATATTGTCAAGAGTAAAATACAAGGGACCAGTTTGATGGGCCTCAAAATATGGACAAATCTCTTATTTGGAGATGGAAGCAATCCTAGTCTTGTTTGTAGGTTTCCTTTCCAAAACAAAACAAAAAATAATTTTAAAAAAAGATTTTTTTTGCCATACTTTGTACCAAATATTTTCTGCATTTGACTCATGTCCTAAAAAACTGGCATTTGCAAAGACATACTTCAAATGTACTATGATTTCATACCAGAAAGGTAGACAGGCATATAAGTACATTATAGAAATATGCACCATGGCAGCACACTACAGCAGTGTCCTCCATCCCAAATCATATTTTAAGCTTCCTGGGGTGGGTATAAGAGGACTCCTGAACTATAAAGCGAAGAAAAAGTATACACATCAGTGACCTTGCTTGACTGCAACTATTGTGCACCATTAAGTCCTACTGATTTCAGTAATCATTTCACACAATGTGACTAGTATCAGAATGTCAGTCATTTTACTTTATGATTACTAAGACAAAATATCTACTCTAGTTGGTGCTTACAGTCAAGAATAAGTGGTTCAGTAATAGGCTACTGAGGCGGATCTTTTGCAGTACAATTCTATACATGTTTACTCCTAAGTAAATGGCACTGTGTTCAATGGGGCTTACTCCCAGGTAAGCATACATAGGACTGCAGCCTTGGACCCTCGCTGTTCCAACTCCCATCTGCTCCAAAAATGTGTTTCCCAGAAAGGCAGTCAGGAACAAAAAAATGTCTGTGCGTGCATCTAAGGTGCTTCCACATGTTTTCAGAAAAGTTATCTTCCAACTGCAGCTGTTTGTGTTAATCCAAATGACAAGCATGAGGACTTGCTGAACTTCTACAACTGGTTTTTCAGATACCGTTGGGGCTGTGAGGGGGTACTTTCTGTGTGGCCCCTTTTCTTCAGTTATGTACCGTACTTACCATTTGTACATGTTACTTATTATGGTTCACTGGGTTGTTCTCATTTATTTTGTCAAAGCAAATGCAGGAGACACAGAGCAGTCATTCTTGAAGTCCCTTTTTTCTTTGGCTAGGATCCCAAGGTCTGCATGCATTTGGGGTTTTTCATAGCACCAGATCAGCATATAATGTGTTATGACAGGCTGGGACTAGAAGGAAAAATCAGCAAGTATTCTGGGCACATGTGGAAACACCTTGGGTAGTCTCCAACTGTGGCCCAGTGCTAGTGCTAATGATGTTGCGCTAGCATAAACCAACACATGCTAAGGCAATGGGGAAAAGCAGCAATTTGTCACCAAAATTCAGTGGCAAATCTCCACTTTTCCCCCATTGCCCTAACAAGTGCTAGTTACCTTGCACACGTGTTGGTTCTTGGATTTGATTCCTCATCTGTTTGTAGAGTTTTCTTCTTGGAATTCCCTTTACAGATCACTTGCTAGCTATAGCGCAGAGGTGCAAAACCTCAGGCACAGGGGGCAAATATGGCCCTCCAGGGTTTGCCAGCTGGCCACGTCCCTTTCCCCCAACCACCTTTTATTTGATGGTTTCCCAGCTTTTGTGTGTGTGTTTTCCCCATTCTAAAAGTTTGCAATTCCTTTCCTAAGTTAGCTTAGTTACTGACAGTAAGAGCTTTAAGCTAAAATATGGCATTTTTGGCCCTGCCCACCATTGGAATGTGTCTCCCAACAGCCTCACTGAAATGGATTTCGGGCCCTTGGGCCTAAAGAAGGTCAACACCCCTGCTCGTTTTAGCAGATGATCTAAAATAGCTGCTGGCAAGTTAAACATTTTAGGAGGCAGATGCTATGTAGTACAACTAACAACTCATTCCGTTGTTCTAATTTGCAATTTGTGATTTTGTTTGCATATGTCAGTCAATTAAAAGCTTTTGTATCATTACATTGTATCAAGCAGCTGTTTGAGCTGTTTAGACAGTGACAGTTTCACTTCAGTTGTGTTCACATCCCATAGCACTTGGAAAGAGTAATTTACAGGGATTTTAATAAGCATTCTTGAAACTTTCTTTCAACCTTTTTGAGTTTTCCCTCTGGATTCAATGAAGTTCATTTACATAGTTAATTAAGAGGGGTTTTTGATAATTCATATTGGAAGGTTCAAAAAACTTTGTCGTAAATTGAATACGCCGTTCCTTTCTATTATACAGCATGTATTTTTTTTTCTTCCAGACAGAAAAACAATTGTTTTTATTTGTAGCAGTTTTAATTGTGTGTGCTGGTTTTAAAAAAACAACACCTTTTCTTACATTGATGATTTGGAATGTGTGGCTAGGCATGTCTTTTAAATAGAGAATGGGCACTAGGGGATCTAGCCATAACTCAGGTAGGCAATAAAAGCGCCTGACTTTTCAACTGGAACACAGTGTTATATATAATATGTTAAAGGGGTAAGATCATTATTGTTTGCTTCCCTCCATTTAATAGGCTAGCTACTGATCGCTGTTTCTTGTCCTCAGATATTAGGATTAAAGAAGAGGAACCTGATCCAGAAGAGTGGCAGCTTGGTGGTGATTCTACACTGAATACCAATGATCTGACACATTTGAGAGTGCAGGTGGTAGATGAGGAAGGGGACCAGCCACATCAAGAAGGGAAAAGATTGCGAAGAGTCGCTTGTACCTGTCCTAATTGTAAAGAAGGTGGTGGAAGGTATGTGCTTCTTGACTTCTTATGTGGTAAATGTCCTTACAATAAATGAGGCAAAAGGGAGAGAGCTCATTAATTTCTACACCTGTAGCTGAGGCGGAATCTATGCTTCTGGTGCTTTCACTGAAAATGGGCGGATGCCTGACTGGGGAATGTGGCATGTGTTGTCATTCTGAGGTTCAGCAATAACAGCTCCTATGGCTCCTGAGCCAGTTCTAAATGTATACTGAGATGTTTGAATGTATCTCTTTACAGTTCAGCAAAATGTACAGCATGCTTAGAATCTGAATGTGTTGAGTAACTTTTGTTTTAATACATATTTTAACAGAGGAACCAATTTGGGGAAAAAGAAACAGCACATCTGTCATATACCAGGTTGTGGAAAAGTGTACGGAAAGACATCACATCTGAGAGCTCATCTCCGCTGGCATTCTGGAGAGCGTCCATTTGTTTGTACTTGGATGTTCTGTGGCAAAAGGTTTACCCGCAGTGATGAGTTACAGCGGCACAGGAGAACACATACAGGTTACCAGCATTTGGGTTTTTTTTGCATGTTCGTCTTTGGTGAGGGAGAGTGAAACTTAAAATGTCTTTTTACTTATTGCTAATTTCTAAGTGTTTGTAAAAATTTAGCCTATAGCTGATTCCTTTTGTATCAATCCACTTTTATTTGATTTACTACTTAACAATCTATTTTATCCTGAGATCAGCTTAGGTTTCAGTTATGTTGTATTTGACCACATTTTGGGTGTGTGTGTTGGTGTGAAAAAAACTTTTACTTTATATTTTCAACAGGTGAAAAGAAGTTTGTCTGTCCAGAATGTTCAAAGCGCTTCATGAGAAGTGACCACCTTGCCAAACATATTAAAACGCATCAAAATAAAAAGGCTATTCATACCAGCAGTACCGTGCTGGCATCGGTAGAAGCAACACCAGAGGATACTTTGATTACTGCGGGTGGAACAACACTTATCCTTGCTAATATTCAACAAGGTTCTGTTTCAGGGATAGGAACTGTTAATACATCTGGCACCAGCAATCAAGATATTCTTACCAACGCTGAAATACCTTTACAGCTCGTTACTGTTTCTGGAAATGAGACAATGGAATAAATATACACAAGATACCTATTAATTGTGGTTATTTTTATACAGTAGTGAGAAGAATATTGTTCCTAAGTTCTTAGATATCTTTTTATTGATGTGCAAAAATTTTTGGATTGACAGTAACTTGGTTATACATGACACTGAAATGCCTTACTTTGTATGATATTCCATAGTATATTAAAATGGTAAAATTGCATGGGTTTTGTAGGTACTTTTGGAATCTAGAAGAGATTAAATTTTACCAACTTGTATAAAAAAAAATTTAACGATGGAAATGGTAGTCTAATCAAATGCATCAATCCTTTGTGGTTTAGTGTAAAAATGAGAACATGTTGGTATTTATCTATTGTAAGATAAAAGTTGATTGGTGAAAAGAAATCATGTTATGATAAAAGAAATTTTGTAATTTTCTTGATGACTGGAATTTTTATTATGCATAACTGACAAATCAAGTTTCCAAGCAAATGTTTCATTGTATAGGCTTTACTTAGCTCATCAAGTTGTCATTTTGAAGCTAATTATTTTAATTAGGTTAACTATGTACAATATTTTAAGCATTACTCTTGTAAGATTTTGAAAGTGACATTTTAACATGGAACTCTAGGGATAGTCAACTTTTAAATCCTGTTGAAAAGCCATGTTTAAAGTTTGATTTTGCCAAAATAATGTATTGTTAATATTCTTTCAATAACTAATTTGGGCAATATATATAACCAATGTTTAAAATTATTCAAAGGCTGAAAAAAGATAGGTTGCAGCATTTTTGGTGGTGAAACAAAAATAATAAGATGCCCTTTTCTTGAATATTGGAGGACCAAAAACTAAGGGGTATCCATTTCAACAGTGGTGTTTTTGTTTTGTTTTGTTTTAATTAATTTTGTCTCCAAAAACATCTGTCTGCCAGGGCCTTAAAAGCCATCATGTAAATTAACTGAAAAAAATACCCAAACACACACACACATATGCAAATAATATAAAGTCAGTTCCATAGGGACAATACTCCATATTAATATTAGTCATAGTAAAATAAGGGTTTTACAACGCTTTCTTCTGCCAAGCTTTTGGTTAGTTGAGCTGCATTTAAATGTCCACATCTTTCCTTTATGCTTCCCTTAAATTGTATGTATCCAGTACATTTAACTGATAAACATATATGTTTTTTATTAAGCTGAATTCTTTTTTATTTTTTAATTACTGTTTATATTTTCAATTATAGAAAAATGTACACACTTAATTTGCATAGCCAGTCTGTATGTGCTCTGCCCATTTTACAAAAAAAAAAAGTACAATCATTACAGCAGTTCACTATTTACAAACATTTGGAAATCTGTTCATTTGTTCAAATCACCTCAAATTTAAAGACTACCTTATTGTACGTTTAAAGTGTATTATAACAGTGTGGTAGTTAATAAAACACTATTTTTTTTCCTTTTGACTTGGGGTTTCTGGTTTTTCTTGGTCTTTTCTTTTGCCTGAAGAGAGTGACAAGTGATTTCTTGCAAATGTATGGTAGCTGGTGGTATACCTATTTACCATTTTCCAGTAGAGCGAAGCTTTGAAATTTTACTGTTGACCAATAAACCTGTACAATTCTTCCCTCATACCTAATTCGCGAATAAGCAGTGTTGCCAAAAATATGTTAAATGTAACTCTTGCTTCATTCTTACGGACTGTTGTACACAGGGCTGGTTAGGGGGTAGGCACAGGGTAGGCATGGTTAGGCACCTGCCAAGGGCCCACACCTCAGCAGGGGCTTGCTGACGAGCCCCCTGGAGTTGCTCCTCCTCTATACCATTGCCGCCTGTTTGTTCACCCACCTCTCGTTTTGTCCCAGACAACGGTGATGGAGAAAAGAAGGAGCAATAGATACCACTGCCTCTTTGCTCCCTGGCTGTCTCTGCTTGCCAAGCAAGCAAGTGGTAGCAGTGGTGAGAAAGGGGATGAGGAATGAGCAGCTGGTGACAATGGTGGTGAGAAGGTAGACTCACTGAGGGAAGGGCCCCATTGAGGGTGTCTTGCCCAAGGGACCTCCAAAACAAGTTGGCACTGGTTGTACATATTCTTTGGGTTGAATTCTTTACCCATGTGTCTTTGCATGGTATAAGGGCCATTTTTTCTTTCAAAACACCTATGCCTCTGTCAGATACTGGGCCGCCCTTGTGTGATCTCCCACAGAAGAATTAAGGGACCCCTGGTGGGCTTGTGGCCCAGAAGGGATCACTTTGGAGGCACCAGTTGATACAATTGGCACCTCCACGCAGTCCCTGGCAGGCCAAGGTGCACTCATTCTGAGCAAAGTACGAGCAATTTCACTAAGTAAGGTTTGACACTGCATTTTGCCTGGAATTGCCTGCATTTTGCCTGGAAATTTATTTGTTCACTTCAAAGCCTGGCTGATACTCCTGAGGCCCAATATGTGGACTAATATTTATGTGGACTACTTCCATCTCGGTTCCATGAACATTTGGGTTAGACATATTTATCATTTTATCCCACCTTACTCTGCAGTGCAGGCATAAGATGTATCTCAACAAACCAAATATAAGAAAAGTACAAAAATGGGCTTTTGTCTGCAGTAGCACATACATTTTTGGAATCTCAAGCTTTTTAGTCTTTCCACCCCTCCCTGCCCAGATCTCACTAGTTTTGTTCTTCATTACACTTTCTACTTTTCTCTGCCTCATCTAAACTGGGTTTAAGCTGCCTTTTGTGTCACATTCCTTCAAATGCAGTTGATCTGAAATCCTAATCCTAAGCATCTCTTGGACTTTTAGGTTTCCTTTCGCTTCTTCAGGGCCAAATTAAAAATTATGTCAGACCTGTTTTTTTAAAACCTGGACCTGTCTCAATTACAATTTTTATGTAATTGAGAGGTCCAGGTTTAAACAAACAGGTCTGACAACAAAAGTGAAGTGGGGAGGGGTGAAGGATCCATTAGAGCAAAAGGGGCATGTGGGTTAAGAGAAGTGAACCCTCCCCTTGCCTACTACTTTCTGGAGCCAAGTGTTTTTCCCAACTTCTGCCCCCCCCCATGCCTTTACATGCTAGATTATTCATTTTAAATAGAAAGGCAGGGTAGAAATGTGTTAATACATAAAGAAGTTTTCTCTCAGCCAAGCTCATTTCTGGTAATGAAGCTCATCTGAGGAGAAAAGTGCTTGTGGGAGAGAGAGACTTCAGGGAAGTAAGCTGCAAGTAGTGTGGGTTTATTGGCCCCCATTCCCTACTGGGGTCTCCAACATGGGTGTCCTTATGCTCATCCTGATTTTTATTTTTAAGTTTAAAAAAATCTAACGGAGGCTGGAATGCTGCAAAGGCAAGTGCCAGCTACTGGCACCTTCTTCATTTCCAAGAATGCTTCTAGACCCTGCATGGGTCCCAGAGGCATTAAAAGAAAATGAAGATAGTGGCTGCAACCCAGCACTTTTTTTTTGGGATGTGTGCCCACCCACCCGGAAAAAAGCAGAAGGTAAATGGGGAGTATCTTGAGGGGCTAGAGGTTGGACGAGAGGAATATTCTTGCCTGTGTGTATGTGAGTGTTAGTTGATTTGGTTTTTTGTTTGTTCGGGGTGTGTTTCTGTGAGCATCACCAGCTCGCCTTCTGTGAAATAGCTGTTCTGCTGTGATTTGTGGGGGCCAGTGACACTGAGCATTCCAGAAGTGCTCACCAACCGAAAAGAATTGGGGAGCCCTTCTTTACTCTTTAGATCAGTGTTCTCCAACCTTGGGTCCCCAGATGTTTGGGCATGCTGGGAGTTGTAGTACGCCAGTGTGGCGTAGTGGTGAGAGTGTTGGACTGGGACTCGGGAGATCCGCTCAGCCATGAAGCTCACTGGGTGACTTTGGGCCAGTCACTGACACTCAGCCTAATCTACCTCACAGGGTTGTTGTGAGGATAAAATGGAGAGGAGGAGGAGGAGCCGCCTTGAGTTCCTTGCAGGAAAAAAGGCGGGGTATAAATATAATAAATAAATAAATAGATGGTAGTAGCAGACCTGGGTTTAAACAAAGAGCTGTACCCCCATCACACTTCATTTGGTCCTTATTTTCAACCAACATTTAACCCATTTCTATTTCTGTGATTTCGATTATTTCTATTTCGAATGTGCTCCTTAACACAGGAACTGATTTATTTATAGTAATAGTGGCAGATTTGAGAAAAATGCAAGTATAGCATGTTTTGAAGCTTTGGGAAGCCACTGGCAAGGCTGTTGGGAGGATTTCCAGTAGTGGAAGATGTGCTATCTCATATTGCATCCTATTCCTAACTGCTGCATGGCCCCTGGGAGCCTAACGTCGTCTTGCTGGAAGCCACCATAAATAATTATTATAATTTAACATTGATGCCTGTGCTCTCATGTTCCTGTTGTACATATTTCACAGAACCTTCATTTGCCCATCTGTGCAAACCTAGCAAACATGATTTAGCATCTCCTGTCTCCTAATATCCTGTAGTTTGAACTTCAGAGATCTTGTAATTGCCTTCGTAGCTGATCATGGCAGTGTTCCCACTCTTATGGGAAATGTTAGATACTTTAAAAAACACACACACAAACCCTTGTGTATTGTGTCCTGATTGAAAGTTACTATGGGGTGCTCTTCAAAGAACTCTTACCATTATGCAAGTATGCCAATGAAAGTAAACCAATTGCCTGAAGGAAGGTTTACTGATTGGCTGCTTTCCCTAGGATATTGTGCATTATCCCTAATATTTTAGCTTTGTCTATAAAATGTGAAGTTGGTGAGCATGCTTTCCCCCCTGCATTCCAGTCTGAGCATTTTGTTTTCAAGTTGGAGCTGTCCAGCAGATCTTTGGAACTGAGAGAGTCTCTACCCCACAAACCTCTTTGTGATTCAGCACCAACATTTTTTTTAGAAACGTTGAAGCAATTCCAGTTCTTCCAGGAAACTGAAATGCATGGGAAAGAATTCTTGATAAGCAACAGTACATTCCCTGCCTGATGAGTCTACAGTTCAAATTCAGGCACTGCGTATAAATGAATATGAGCTAGTGCAGCCTTCTCCAGACTGGTGTCTTCCAGATGTTTTGGACTTCCAACTCCCATCTGCCACAGCCAGTATGGCCAATGGTCAGGAATACTGGGAGTTGGTAGTCCAAAGAATTTGGAGGACCCCAGGTTGGGGAAGGCTGAGCTAGGGCATCCCTCTAAAGTGCTACTTCTGGGAGCAACAAATACCAAAACCCCTGACTGGGTGGTGTAGCGTCCACCAACAGAAACACTGAGGGGGCTACAATGTGTGCCTGTGAGCAGAGAAGTATTCCCCATGTGCTCCTTACATAGGCTGGCCTTTCCTCCTTGCTGTTAAATAAGTCATCTGCTATAACAATGGGCATTTTGCTACTCGTATAAGATTTGTTCCTGAATTCCATGTTTGTCATGCTCTCGTAGTATCATGTTCTGATGACACAAGAAACTAAAGACAGCTAAGCAGCTAGGAACAGATTCAGTGATCAGTGGAGAGGGATGTTGCGCGCTCATGTCCTACTTGTGGGCTTCTCATAGGCACCTGGTTGGCCACTGTAGGATAGAGATGAAGTTTCAGGATGTTGAAAAAAATACATACGTAGTTTTATTCCATGGAGATTCAGTTGCAGGATTCGTCTTTTTCAGAGATCTCTGCAGGCACCTTTAGAAATACAGACCCTTGAAGAAAGCCCATATATATTAGGGCCGAAACACATAGGGCTATCCTCTGCATATTTTTTCAACATCCCGAAACTTTGTCTCTTTATTCCATGGGCATTTTGGATGTTCTCCAGTTTTTTTTTATCCTGGCCTCTATGGGAAAGATGCTGAATGAGGCAGGCCTTCGGTCTGATCCAACAAGGCTCTTCTGATGTGCTTACAAAGTAAAGGGGCTGTAAGTAATCAGCAAGGTGAGAGGAGGCAAAACGTACCTCCCCTTAAAGAAAAGAAAAATTTACTGAGTCGGTGGGAACCACAAGCCCCATACCTTTTCTCTCCCCTTAATAAGTGCTCTCCTGGAGGACATCATTGTGGTGGGGGCTAAAACATTGTGGGACACCCCCACCCACCCAGGGGAGTGGGTGCAATATGTCCTTGCAATACATAGTCCCTCTCAAGTTTGCCGCCTCTGTCATGATGGACATTTTGTTCGAATTCTGTAACACCTAGACTCGGCTAAGCAATTGTGAAAGGGGGCAGGGTCGAAATGTGGGGGCTTGCAGCAGCCCCAGGTGTTGTGGAATTTGCTTTGCTGAATGGTGTGAACAATTTTAAAATGTGTTAATGTGTTCCTTGCTTCTACATGATAAAAGAATAGGGCTGGTGATTAGTCCATAATACAATTGCTTTTAATTTAATTTAATTTTTTTTAATTTATTTTTTAAATAAGATTGAAATTGCTGAGGTGCTGTGATTAATAATGAACCACACTGTGGCACATTGTACAGTTTTCCATATGTTTTCACACTGATTTTTATGTAAGTAATGTGTCCTAAATATATAATTATTTAACACCAAAGGAGCCCCCATTACACAAAATATATATTTTTAAAGAATAGCTTTGTTCCTGCCTGTGATTTTTCTTTAATTTGTTGAATATTTACCTGGGGTACTAAAATGGGCCATTTTTGAAAAGGTTAATTAATTCTAATTTTTTAATTACCATGTTATTATGTACTTACTTACTCAGACTTGAGTACATGACAATACTATGTACGTTTATTTAAAGTGTTAAACTTCAAAGCTACTCAATCAATAACTTGCCTTAGGGGAGCTGACTTTTTCCATTTTTAACTTTTGCATTATATTGCAATGCAAACAGACACAGTAACGGGAGAAACAGTAGAACAGAAACAGCAGAAACAGTAACGGGAGACTTCTGGACTGTACAAAACTGAATGCAAATGCATACAGGGCTGGCCCTACCATTAGGTAGAGTGAGGCACCTGCCTCGGATGGTAGATGGTGGGAGGCAGGGAGCAGCAATGAGGTGTTGGAGGACATAATGTTTTGTGCTGCATCCCATTCTCCCCTCCCATGCTTTCTAAGTTAGTCTGCTGCCCTCAGATACAGTGGAAGTTGCTGTCCTAGTGAAGTAAGACTCAACTATTAGTCTGGTCAGCTTCTATACACAGAATGGAGAGAGGCGCCAAATTGACCTTTGTTTCAGGCAGTAAAATGTCTTCAGTCAAGCCTGAAGACGTACCATAATGCAGGGGGGCAGGGACTTCAGGCCTGTAGGCCAAATGTGGCCCTTCTGGGGTCCCTATCCGGCCCTTTATGGTTCCCCAGGTGGCCACACACCCTTTCTCCTGACCACCGATCATTTGGTGGTTTTCCAGCTTTTGCACATTTTTATCCCCACCACACCCCGATTCTAAAAGGTTGAAATGCCTTTCCTAAGGCTTAATTACTGGCGGCAAGAGCTTTAAACGAAACTATGCAGGTATTTTGGCCTTGCCTCTTTTGCCTTTGGTCCTGCCCACCACTGCAATGTGGCCCCCAAGATCTTCTCTGAAATTGAATTTGGCCTTCAGGGTGAAAGAAGTTCCCTGCCCTTGCCATGATGGGTTGCACTCTGGAGATGTTACCTTTGTGCTATCGGAAAGTGCTCTCTGTCAGCGATCACACTGGCAAGACTTGGGGCTTTCATCAGCTTTTAACAATTGCTATTTGACACCTTAAAAGAGAAGAGGTGAGAGCTCAATAGTAGAACACTTGTATATTTATCCCCTGGCAACCTCAGTTGAATGATCTCTGAGATTTGGGACTGGGAAAGACATTTGCCTGAGACTCCGGAGAGGCTGTCTGTCTGACTTGGCCACTATGGGTTCTATGGACCATTAATTTGATTTAATCAAAGCATCTTTTTTTTTAACCGACCACTGCTGCAGAACAATGTGGGCCAGAGTATGCCACAGCCTGTTCAGCATCTCTAATATGGCAATTGCATTCAAATAACCAAAGCCACACGTTTATTGGCACATGTAGCATACAGCATCATTATCAAGTGAAAACAAGGATGAACCACAGCTTAACATAGACGGCCCATCACCTCTACCAATCTTAAAGGCTAATTCCCCATGCAACTCTCAAAAGTTGAGTCATGGCAGGCAGTTTGGTTTTATTAAGGTTGTTTAGTCTAAAATGCTATATTGTGCTAATTTCTTTGGTGTGGCTTTGTAAACAGTAACTACTGATAATTGTGATGAGCCTTCAAGTTCAGACGAGCTGGGCTCCCATATTGAAACATTGCCTTTACAAATTAAAGCAATCTTTGAAAGAGATCAGGTCCAAGCCAAGAAGAGGAGATGCAGAGCAACTGTAACAAATGAACCAGAGAGCCAACTTACATTATACATTTTTACTGTAGCCATGGACTGGTTCATATGTTTATAAATGGGTCTACTCTAAGCATGACTAGGTCTGGATCCAGCCCAATAAATACAAGCTGAAACAACAAATCAGTAAGTAATCAGTCCGCATCATTCTGTAGAACTGATTCACAAAATATTAAACTCAATTAACACCACAGAAGGTGAAGATTTGACAGAAGCATAAAGAAGGAATAGGGAAAATATGAAATGTATTCTTAAAGGGCCTTAGAAAAACTTCTGCTCTCCCACAACCATTAAGCATGAGTACAAGGCTTCCAGAAAAGACATGTGGTCTTCCTGCATTTTAGCATCATGAACCTGGCAAGTCAGCTAGTGTCTGATCATAATATTCCACACTGTAGACCAAACTTCCAAACCAGGTGTAGTGTTGGACTACACCCCCCATCATCCCTGGCCAGACTGGCTACTTGGCCTGCTGGCTGGGGATTATGGGAGTTGCTAGTACAAGACAGCTGTCAAGCACCTGGTTGGAGAAGCCTTCTTTAGACATCCATTCTTTGTGAGTCAGGGCCTCCTGTTGCTTCCAGTTGGTTGCCCAAGCTAGCCTTAGCGGCTAGAAATAAAACAGCAGTTCTCTGTGCAGGGCTAGGGAATGATCTGATTCTATTACATGCAACGAAACTGGGCTTTGATCCATTTCAACTGAACAGCGTAAGTCCCCCTTACTGGATACTGTGAAGGAGGGAGAGATTTCTGTGCAGGCAACACGACTTACCTTACTGTATGCTGTCTGTACAGTCACAAGTGTATCCATCTATTTGCGACCATCAGGGCAAGGCAACTAGAGCTTTAAGAGCTGTAGTTCTACATGTCTGATTCTGCGTGGATTTTTGTTCAGGTGAAATTTCAAAAGAGGAAAAACTCTGGTTGTACATACAGGAAAGGTATTTAGGGGAGGGGGACAACAATGTCTGGTCTAGGGACTTACAGAAGAGACTTACAGTGCAATCCTGCGCATGTTTACTTAGAAGTCTGTCTCATTGTTTTCTACGGAGCTTACTCTCAGGTAAGTATGTATAGGATTGTAGCCTAATTTTGTTTTAGAATCTGTCACCCAGCTGTTGACTTGGGGGTAAATCTTTAGTATTGGAAATGCATGCATGTGCTTTGTTTTGTTTATGTTGACAGTTGGCAAGTTTCATTGGCCTTTTTTGCTAATAAGAATGCAAAGGGCATGAGGTGGATAGAGGTTTTTGACATGGGTGCTGTGTTTCCTTTTTCCTGTGCAGATATTTATGTCTGTGGTGCTTTCCAGCAGTTTCACCTGATGGCTTAATAGCTAAGGTTAAGAGCTCAAATTTTGACCAGAGTGACCTGCATCCCTCATTAGTGAAGCCCAAACCGCCCCTTTAAACCTACGAGTCTGCCTTTCCCCTAATCACAGGAAGGCTTTTCAAACTTTTGCTTGAGCTCTCTGGGTGATGGGTTCAAATAGAGCCCCTCCAAACCTTGCCATCCTGGCTTTGCATTTGCTGGAGGATCCTGCAACAATTACAGGCTGCTGTTCCAAAGGCCTCTCCATTGTCTTTGTAAACAATGACACAATACTTATAAAAGAGACCGTGCAACCCAAGCGGCTGTTTTGCTCAAGTTGCAGTTACCGAGAGGTCTTGTGCCGCTCAGCTGTCACTGTCTTAACCACAAGGAAGATCCACTTACCGCTGTGCCTTTTCTTGGAAGCAGGTGACATGAAATAGGGGGCCGAGAGGGAGGACTGTTCTCGCTTTTTAAGGCACATGAGGAAGCCGTAGCTCCCATTAGCATCCTTTGCTATTTGACAGCCTCTGAGAACACCATGGCGTTGACACACTCTATCAGCAGAGTGTTATATGGGAGCCTGCTTTCTTGAATTTGCTGCACGAAGAGGAAAAGGTTCCTTGCTGCACTTCCGTCATACAAATGGTTCCTTCTTCCTGTAGCCAGAGTCCTCGGCTAGAACCATCCAGCATGTTGGGATCTGCAGGATGTAACAGCTTGGATTCCTTTCCCAATGCTGCCCTGGGTCCAGCTCCCATCAACTTGAATTCCACTTTGGCCAAAGATGAGCGCATTGATCACATCAAGGAGCAAGCCTTCAAGTCCTTTAAACTGAAGGCTGAGAAATGGAATCGCTTCATCTCAACAGAGGAGAATCAAAGGATTTTGCTGGATTTCTTGGATCAAGGCCAACACCAGCGGCTGAGCCTTTTTACTGGCCCAGGGGGCAATCTGTGTGTTGGTGATGGGCAGGTAGGAGCAAAATACACCAAGCGCTGGCATGTTCAGCATTATTCATTCATTCATTGTTTCATTTATATCCCACCTTTCCTCCAAGGAGCCCCAGGTGGCATACATATCCCTCCTCGCTAGTTTGTTCTCACAACAACCCTGTGAGGTAGGCTAGGCTGAGAGTTAGTGACCTGCCCGAAGTCATCTAACGAGCTTCATGGCTGAGTGGGGACTTAAAGCCAGATTTCCCCAGTCTCAGTCCAACACTCTAACCACTACATACCACTGGCATGGGGAAACTTCTGATATTCAGTTTTTGGAAGCCAAAGACTGGTTAATCAGCCAGCACTTACAGGGTCATTCATTGAAGGTGCTGCTGCTGCCATCTTCGGATGTGTGAAACTGGGGAAGGGGGCTTCACTTGGTTAATGGTGCAGTCTTTGGATGTTCTGAGTTGATAGCTATCAAGATGAAGGCGATTGCCTTGGATGATGAAGTGTCAGCAGGGGTGTAGGGAGGAATTATGAAGAAGAAGAATCCTGTTAAGGAATATTGGAAGAAGATGTAATAAACAGCATCGGAAAAGTTACAGGCTATGAGTTGCAATTAACCCCGACAAGTCTCCTCCTGGGCGATATTAAAGATCAGATCCCTAGAGATTCAGTGGCGGTGGTGAGTTATATGTTAATAGCTGAAAGGATCCTCTTAGCAAAAACTGGGAGATCAACATGCATACCGTCTCTGGTACAGTGGAAAAAATATTTGGATTACCATGGTAATGAATAAAATAATGAGCGATAAATTGCTATGGGGGAGAAGAATAAACTCCACCCAGACTTTCCCAAAAAAGTTGGATATCAGTTATCAGTGATTGGAATAGGTTCCTGCCAATTTGGTAACTATAGATATACTGTATATGTGTTAAGTTGAAGTATTGTAATTGTCTTGAATGATGAAATGTCGGCTGGGCTGTAGGGAAGAGTTATGAAGAAGAAGAGTTTCCAAAGTTGTGCGTGACTCTGGTGCACCAAATGTAATATATGCATTAGAACAGGGGTAGGTAACATGGTGCCCGCCAGATGTTTTGGACTCCAACTCCCATCAACCCCAGCCAGCATAGCCAAAACACCGGGAGGGCCCCAGCTTGCCTACCCTTGCGTTAGAAAGATGAATGGCATATTGTTAAGGACCAAAAATGGATTTGGCTGCCTAAACAAAATGATCTGATATGTTCATCATCATATTTGCGCAGGAAAGGTCAATGATTTTCTTTGCCATTCAAAAGTAGCATGCGTGTATGTGAGCGAGCAAACACATACAGGCACCTGTTCCATTGATATGAAAGATCATGGTGGTCATACGCACGGGAGCTGGGTAGAAAGAAAAACATGCTGACAAGTAGAGTAACGTATTAAAAAAGCTGATGAGACTGATGTGTACCTACCACCCACCAACTAAATACAGCTAAACAGAGAAAAACAGTCCTTCTAGTATTCCTATTTTCTTATACAAAATCGTTGTATGGAAAGCAAATGTATTTCTGGTGTTTGATAGAGGGGTGATTAGCGTTAAAGGTATGCTAGGATTTTTTTTAATCCTGTTGCAGTGGGCCTACCTGAGGCACTGTGATGGTTAATTGTCATCTACATTATTTTCTATGCAACTCAGGAAAATTGGAAATGATTTGTGCACCTTGCTCACTTCTGTGTACAGTGCATCTCACGATTAAGACTGCATGGGCAATCTCACAATGCAAATGCAGCTTCCTTGAATGTTTGCATATCCATTCATGCTGGTGAGTCTCGTGTTGCTTGTCACCCAGATGCCTATTTCTTGGGAAACAAAACGTTTGTATGTTTTACGGAAAAGGACCGCTACAAACATATCCCAATCTGGCTGCAAGCAGGAGACTGAATTAGGAGAGGTCTCACATCGGCTCCTGGATCATGTTCCTGTCCTCATCAGCCAGGTGATGTCAACTATGTGGCTGCATATCTCTGATTTTATTTGACATTGTCTATATGACTTTTGTTCTGCCTATATATTTGCATATAATTGGATAGGGGGCAAGGGAAAGGGTGGGGAGACAAGGGGGGGGTCTGTTGATATTTATATGATCTACTTGATGCTTCTTAAATTCTTTTGAGGTGTCTTTGGTGAAATAGAAAGAGCTCATTATAAAGAATGCTGAGAGGGCCATCTCATCTTTCCAGCTCCCGTGCCAAAATTTGCTCTACGTGCAAATATATGTCATCAGCTAGCAAATATTTTGCTGAGTACTTAAAATGAGATTTGTTTGATTAAGTGGCTCAGCAGATTTAATGCTTATATGAAAAAGAAAAGAAAAAAAGCTAGATGAGGGGCGGAGGGATGTTTTGTAATTATCTTTCCCTTACATTTCACGCAGCGCTACTATTTGCTAGGACTTTCTACCTCTGAAGATATTTCTCTTTCCCACTCAGGTTTCAATTTGCTTACCACATCTAAAATATATTTACTCGCCGGCAGGTTCTGTTGGTCATTCTTTCCAACCCAAACAATTACAGTGGCTGGCCCAAAGTGGTGCTGGAAGATGCAAAAAAGCATGTTGAGATGCTCAAAAGCACAGTCTGTGTTCTACAAGGTCACCTCACCAGAAGAACTCACCTCCCCCTCCCCACGTTGGCAGAGCAGCTGGATGAAGCAGCAGTGTAAGTATTTGAGGGCAGAGCACAGCAGCAGCAGCAGCAGTGGAGTATATTCAACACACACACACACACACACACACACACACACAGGACTTGTTTCAAAAATAGATGCTTTAAAGTAAACAGCAATAACGTAAGTTTATCTTGTGTACTACAAGCTTGATGATTACAGATTTTGGTAAGCACAGTTTCTTAAATGTTTTTCTTATCCTGTGAAGGAAGGAAAAACAACAAGACAAGTCATCTACTGTACCAAGCAAGTGTCGGTTATAATGGTTGACTGTCCTGTCGGGGAGAGAGAGGGCCTGGGTTCACACAACACGATAATAAGCCATGGTGGCTTATACGCCAGGGGTGGCTTGTCGTGTTGTTTGAACCCGGCCAAAGTGGCTTGTGCATGGCTAACAAACCATGTTGCTGAGTTCAGACAACATGGTAAGCCACCCCTGGCGTATAAGCCACCACTGTTTATCTATTCTATTAGTTTTATCGTTTGTAGCCAATGGCCATTACAATATAAACACACGAAACATATTTGTAAAATATTGGGCAATCAATCAAATAAAACACAAATCATAAAATACAAACAGTAAAATTTACATCTCTAATTAATATTAAATGGAGCAAACAAAACACTTCTTAGCCTTTGTCACTGATGTTATTCAAGTAATCCGCTCTTATCTTTGTTGCAGCTAACGCATACAGGGCTATTCTATAGCTAACAAATTTATTTGTACCTGCCAGCAGCCATCTGATCTTAGATTCATCGGATAGACCTTCTATCGAGGTCTGAAAAGGGAGAATAAACTTGACCCTAGAGGAATTAAACAATGGGCAGTATAGTACGTAATGCACTACATCTTTCGTTTGGCCCAATCTGCACACACAAAGGCAATTTTTTGTTGGCTTTTTGGAAAATCTGCCAGCCAGATATTCAGTGGGAATCAATTAGAATCTAAGCTGGGTAAAAGCATGCCTTATAGGGAAGAAGGTGAATTCCCTCAAATAAGTAGCCCTTTTATGGTCTAATTTAATTTTGGCATACCAAATAGCCGACTTACAGCTCTGTGTATATTCAAAATTTATCATGTTGTGTGAACCCAGTCAGTGAAGAGAACTCTAACCTGGTTGCTAGGCAACATCCAGCATTCCCTCCCCTGATACAACCAAGTGGTTCATTCCACCGAACCTTGCCTCCTGGCTCCTCAGAGAAGCTTAGTTTCTCCCTTTGCCCTTCAACCAAGACTATAAAAGTCTACCTTAATGCTTTAATGGGCAATCAACCTAAAAACCCTCTCGGCAGAGTTGACATCTTCTCATCGCATATTCCAACAGTATTCACACAGCGGGGTGGCAGTGCTCACATGAACTCTCTCGCATGTCAGAAGCTCACATGAGGGGGTTGCAGGGTCCCCACCACCCAGCAGCAATTGCACATACTTTGGCAGAAGTGTGAAGGAACCCTAAGGATGTACCCCAAGGGACGCAGTGTTGGCACTTTTTTATTGGCAGGGATGCTGTCATCTGGCACCCCACCCCCCCAGACTTCCCTGCTCCCTCTGAGCTTAGCTGCAATCCTCACAGTAGTGGAGGGGAAAATGGATTTTCCCAGCAAAAATATATTCTTGTGAGCTATCCCTGTTGAAATGCAAAGTATTTTGGGGTGGCCTGGTCTTGAGTGGGCAATAAAGAGCCAATGTGGTGCTGTAGTGGTTAGAGTGTTGGACTGGGACTCAGGAGATCCAGGTTCTAGTCCCCACTCAGCCATAAAGCTCACAGTGTGACTTTGAGCCAGTCACTGACTCTCAGCCTAACTTACCTCACAGGGCTGTTGTGCGGATAAAATGGAAAGCAAGAGGATTATGTAAGCCGCCTTGGGTTCCTCGCAGGAAAAAAGGCAGGATATAAATGTAATAAATAAATCAATAAAGCTTACATTAGCTTTACAAAAGACCTGCTCTAGATGAAAACTGCTAAAACTGGATTGTTGATATGGATCAGCACAGCCGCCTGAACTTTTGGCCGCTCCTTGGGGGAGTAGCTATGTGGACTGTCATGATGAGCACCTGCACTTTAGAATTTACCACGACACCACTGGCGATTTATGTGTATAGGATGCCTCCTGGCAAGGGAAAATCTTCATACAGCTGCTGAACAGCCAGCTGCTGGGGGGGGGGAGAGGCGTGTGTGGCTACCATGCGTGCCATTGATAGGGGCTGGGGTTAGCCGGTGCAACCCCAGAACCCCCTTACACATGCTTTGGCTCATCTGAACTTCCTACTGCAGGGCTGGTGAACCTCCCGGGGCCTCCTGGGGTGCCACTCTGGCCACCCGGGTTTCCCCAGAGGGTCATGCCCCCTTCCCCTCATTCCCCCCTTCCCCTTGGTGGCTTCCTGGCTTTTGTGCAGCTTCTGCCCATTCAAAAAGGCTGAAATGTCCTTTACTGGCAGCAAGGGCTTTCAGTTAAAATATGTTGGCCTTTTTGGCCCTGCCTCCTTTGCCTTTGGCCCCGCCCACCACGGGACTGTGGCCTCCGAGAACTTCTCCAAAATCGAATCCAGCCCTGAAAGAGATTCTGTGCCCCCGTCCTACTGTTTTTGGAAATTGTGGAGGAAGGGGGGGGGGCTGACTGACCCGCCACACCCCCACCCTTTCTTACCCAAAAGGACCCAAGAGTCAGACCCCCAGAGATCTCAAGGTACCAGATTGCCAGCCTCAGCTGTCTGCAATCCTACTTGAATCTCTGTTCAGGGACTTGCCCTTTGTAACCTGGATTTAGTTACTGAAACCACAGAGCAATCCACAAACACCATGTGGGGTAAAAACCTAAGCAAGGTTTATTCAGTAGCATTTTACAACAAGAATAGGGAAATGAGAGAAGCACACAAAATTAGACAGAGACACTTTGGTACACAGAGTAAAGCTACAAAATAACAAAACCTACTTCTTTATATCTCCCAGGCACACAACTCTGTTACCTGGGGGTCAGTTCTCTTCCAGGGTTGCATCCAGCACAGCCTTGCTGCCCGGGAGGACTACTACACCTACCCGAAGGTCCGAGATGGGTAGCCCTCCACAAGGCTTGCCTTTCCAAAGCCCTCATTCAGCTAATTTCACCAGGAGCTACCTGGGGTCTTGGGCCTCTCCTTGGCTTGCCGCCATTGCTCCAACAGCCGGCAGCCACGCGATGACCAAAGACAAAGAACAAAACCCACACGTTGGGAAATATACCTTCCCCCCCCCTTTTTGTAGCTTTGCTGCTTCTTAGCCAATCAGGATGAACTTCACCTGGCCAGGCAGGGAGGGGAACTCATGACTCATGGCATTTGCATCTGAAAAGCCGTAGACAGGACTTTCAGGACTTCCAGGCGCCACCCAGAGGAACTATGCACACTTCGCCCGCCCCCCCCAGCCTTTAGCCGGTTCACACATGAGGGTGTGTGTGTGTGTGTGTGTGTGCATGCATGTAGGAATCCCCAAAGGCTCTTTTCTTCACAGAAATAATCACCAACTTCCCCAAGTTTTCATCTGCGATTTAGGGTTGGTTCCAATGTTGTGCGTTTGTCAGAAATTGCTGGAGGAGCGGATTTCACTTCCCCTCTGCATGCCCCACCCCCAGTCTGTTCCAGAAGGTCCTGACGCTGCAGTGGAAGGTCAACAAGGAGGAACAAGATGAACCTCCCTAAGTTGGGAGTTCCAAAGTCTGGGTGCTGCAACCGAGAAGGCCCTCTCGCTTGTCCCAACCAAACGTGGGTTTGGAACTGATAAGAAGGCCTTTGTAGATTATCTTAATCAGTGGGCAGACTCATATGGGATCTGCCAAATACCCTGGCCCTAAATTGGATTTAAAGATAATAACCAGCACATTGAAATGGGCCTGGAAAGAAACATGGAGCCAGTTGTTTCTGAAATGGGTTCAGTTCACTATTAATATATCGTATGGGGTGGACTTCTAAAGATTACACTGTCTTGCCCTGATTCTTCCCTGCCTCCCCCACCCTCTGCCGATTCCCCTGCATCCTGGGCTCTCATCTGTTAACTCCCCTATCATCTGGGGTTCTCTTCCAACCAAACCACCTACCTTCAGCCCATGTTTCCAGGCCCTTGCACCCCTTACTGACTACAGTATGTACACTCTTCTCCATAAGCTCGGTTCTATACTTCCCCTCGCTCCCTCAAAGACGCTACACTCTCTTTCAACATTATATACAAGCGACAGAGAGTTTTTAGTCTAATCTTATCTAAATAAATAAATTTACCAATATCCCAAGACAGGCCTGCCCATTGTGTGTGACCCATCACGCACCAAACAGAGCTCCACGCTACTGTATGGTGGCCTACCAAAGAGGTTCAATAAGTCTCCTAGTTTGCTACCTGTCTGGTACTGAAAAAACGGACAGAGGATGTGTGTGTTGTCATATACTGAGCAGGCAAAATAAGTGGCCAGCTTGATGGGTCACATGTTGTGTTGCACAGGCCTTCCCTAAGGCAATGAAATGCCCAAAGAATATTGCCAACGTGTACCACCCAGGTATTCATTCTGAAATTAATAAGAAAACACTACAGCAAGGCTGGTGGATGTTGGAGTTGTATAAAAAGAATGCAGAAACGGAAATGGTTTGATCTCCCTCAGCCCTGGAACTCACTTCACTTTGACCATTTCAAATGCTAATTGCACTTTCAAAATGTAATAAGTGAGAAAGGTAGATCTATGTATGTATCTATTTATCTCTCTATTAACTATTTATCTAATTTATAATTTGCCATTGCGCACATTTACTCGTTAATAGTTAATACAAATGTCTCACTCTTTCATGCCCATGTAATTTGAGGAATGAAATCTGAACTCTCACTGAGTATAAATAATAGAAGCTAAAGTTAAATGGTTACATGTTTCCAGAACGAGTGTTGGATTTCTGCTGCTTATTCTTTTCTTTTCTTTTTGGCCACAGAATACATTATATAGAAGCCAGTTCACTGTATACAATTGAAACCATGGTAGTCCAGTGGACCCATCTGATATCTGATGTTTTAAGATTGGATTCTGCTGAGCTGACTTTGCAGGGGGAAAATCCTGGACCTTCTGCAGAAATCCAGTTTTGGCAGAGGCAAAAGGAAAACCTACTGGGAATTTATGAGCAGGTAGGACAGCTGGAACAGGAGATAATGAACTTGGTTGTAGCCCTTTTGGAGTTTGCATCGTGACTCATGAAATGCTCATCAGTCATCACTATTACAGATGGAGTGGGAGGAGTGCCTATTGCAGAGGTTCCTATTAGCTGTGTCTGTGGGGTGGGCAGCAGATTTCCTTCTCTGCTCTTCCCCGCTCCCAGTAACAGATTGTAGTCCATTTACTTTGTCCGAGAAAGCTCAATGGAATCATGGAAACCATTGAGAAATACGATTGTGTCACATCTGTGTAGCTCCACCCCTTCACCTACGTAGCCATGCCCTGGGGTTTATTTCTTAATCATCAGAGTGTTCCAAACAGACAACATCGATGGAATGGAATATATGTGTCTCTGGGTTCTTGATAATATTGTGTTAATCTCTGCTTTGATATGGCTGTTTGATTTTATAGGCTTTGTTGTTGTTGCTGCTGCTGCTGCTGCTAATGACGTGTTTTATTGCACCTGTGATTTTAATTTGCTATAATCTGTTTGTCATCCAGATATTTCAGGTTATTGGGCGACTGATAAATGAACTAACTAAATAAAATAAGTTGATTGGTTTTACTTGAAGGGCTGATTCACACAATGTTCTGGCTCCTGGCAGCTGCTTTCTTCTTCTTCAATCCCCCTGTTGCAGGGCTCTCCAACCTTGGGTCCCCAGATGTTGCTGGACTACAGCTCCCAGAATCCCTTGCCATTAGCCATGCTGGCTGGGTATGCTGTGAGCTGTAGGCCAGCAACATCTGGGGACCCAAGGTTGGAGAGCCCTGCCCTATCGCAATCCAATGAGTCAATTGTCTGATTCCTTCATGGGCTCATGATGCTAGTTGAGTCTTGTGGGCTACAGCCAGCTCATATTGACATAGCTTGGGATGGCATGCAGGGCTAGCAGCTTCTGCTCCTGGGAAACAAGTCAAGCAACCCAAAGGGAAGCCATCACCATCAGAAGAAGCAGAAGGAAAAATGCCATTCTTAGAGTCTAACAGTAATGTGAATTGGCCATCACTAAAGACTCAATGAGTTATGAAATTAACTAAGGAGCAATATATGGCTGAACAGGGCCGGCCCTATCATTAGACAGAGTGAGTCGGCATTTCAGGCAGCAGATGCTGGGAGGAGGCAGCAATGAGTTAGGAATTAAGGCTACAAGCAGCCTGCCCTGTCAGTGCTCCATAAGCTAACTTGCTGCCTCCAGGTGTGGTGGAAGATACTGTCCCATCACCAGTATTGAAGGGAGATTCAGTTGCCAGTCTAGTTACTTTCTGTACATGGAATGGGAAAGAGCACCATCTTGTTCTTTGCTTCAGGCAGCAAAATGACTTGAGCCAGCCCTGTGGCTGAAACTCAATAAAAGAAAGCTCTTTGTCAAGGAAGGAAGGAAGGAAAGAAGGATTGTAGGTGGGATTCTGAATCATAGAAAGGTTTACCCCAATGGAAAAATAGCTCAGCTGGAATAGTACCCTGGAATATGAATTATATATTTTAAAAATGTTAGAACACTCTGAAACACTGGTTCTCCAGTGTTTCAGGTAGAGGTCTTTTCTATTACCTATTACGTGATCTGATTATTTAATGGGAGATGCCAGGGATTGAACCTGGCGCCTTCTGCATTCGAAGTGTGCTCTACCACTAAGTTATAGTCCCAGTGAGCGATGGGCAAGGGTTATTCTAGGGCTGGTCTCCGAAAATACAAATTACAAGATGACGAGCAAGATGGTATCACGTGACAGTACAAAGTGAATTGAATAACAAGGAGTTTCAGATAACTGAGTTCTGGGTGGTGAAAGATCTACAGAATATATTCTATTACTAGCAAATGGACCTGGCTTTGCACGGGTTTGATACCTTCAAGCAAACTTGCACAGCTATCAGAGTTGGGCACATGGTGCCTGCCCCATCTGAGTGAAGCCACGCCAGCTGGCACCCCTAGGCACGGCCCCTGCCATGGTACACCCCGACAGCCCCCTGGGATGTTACTGCAGGCTTCAACCACATGGACACATTTAAATTAACTAAAATTAATTCAATTCATGTGTTTTAAAAACAAAACAACCCCAAGGCACACACCCCTAGGGTCCCCTTACTATGCATGCCAAATTCCAGGTGTCTAGGTTTTATGGTCTTGGCGTTATGGTGCTGATGGACAGACAGATTATTATTATAATAGTAGTAGGCGATCACTTGTGACCAAGTAAGATTGTCTTCCAGGATAAAATTACAAAAAGAAAATTATAAAAGGAGGAAATTCTAAAAAATTGTGTAGACTCTAGCAATGGGTCCATAAGTGACCCTTCTTTTATTATTATTATTATTATAGATATCATATACAGTAATATTAGATATACTATAGTATAGTATAAAAGCTGACTTGTGAAAGCGATCAGGACTTTTTAGTTACACCTGTCCGAGGTCAATCTGATCTCACCCTGCTTGAGCCCTTCCCCCCATAAAGAAGTGGGGAAAGCCAATTGGAGCGCACCCTACATAGCCCAAGCTTCCCATCGTCCCTTCATAAAGCAGTAGGTGGGAAGAGTGCTTTCGAACTGGGCAACCATCACTCCAGCCTGTACCTCTGGCCCCTGCTCTGAGCACTCAGATCACTTCCAAGCAGTGTGCTGAAACACAGGACAGCCAGGAAATCTTTGCATGGGATCATGGCTCTGTGATCCTGAAGTAGCCGGCAGATTGCTTACAAAAAGAAATAAGCAAAAGAAATCAGGATGGTATCTGTGCTGAATGTCATCTACCCTCTTTTGTAGCTGCAACACCCAAAGGTTCACAAAATAATGGAGATTCTAAATAGGACAAGAAGCAGCTATTACCCTGGGTTCAGTCAACTTATCCTTCAAGTGGAAGAAGGTATGAGGCTTTATGCACACAGGGAATGCACACAAAGCTCTTAAATTCTTTATTCATTTAAAATTATTTAATTAAAAAGTATATTGTGATTTGTTTCTGCAGTGCAGAGTACATTAACTATAGAGTGAAGGCAGGCCTTCTGTATGTATCTTATTTATTTATTAATTATATTTACACCCCACCTTTTTTCTTGCAAGGAACCCAAGGTTGCTTACATAATCCTCCTCCTCCTCTCCATTTTATCTTCACAACGACCCTGTGAGGTATTTAGGTGGAGAGTCAGTGACTGGCCCAAAGTCACCCAGTGAGTTTCATGGCCAAGCGGGGACTAGAACCGGGATCTCCCGCGTCCCAGCCCGACACTCTCACCACTACGCTGGATCAGACCATAGATTCATCACATTCATTACACTGTCAGAAACAATGATAGGCCAGTCACAAACTGGCCATGAAGAAGACAACTATCTTACACTGTCTGAGTTGGAGCGAGAGTCCTTCCATTTGTGGAAGGCTCTGAGATCTAGCGGAGAGGCTCCTTCTGGCGGAAGCGGGGTGGGAATGTCAATTCTTGTTGATTTCCCCTTCTCCTTGCAGTCCTCAGCACCACTTCCCACACTGTTCTGGAGGGTCCATCAACCCTCCAGAGCAGATTTCCAGAGGCCACAGCCACAGGGGGGCTGCAGAAGGAAAGAGGAATTGGCAAAAATTGACTCCCCACAGCAGGAGCATCCCTTGAGTAAGATTCTGCTCATGGAAACTCTGGAAACTCCCCTTGCCTTTGCCTCCAGTGTCTTGTAATCCAAGTATGCCAAACGAGTCTGCCTCAGTTTTACGATCTTCAGGGGAGGCTCTTCTCTCAGTACTGCTGCCATCATAGGCCATCATGGCTGGTGGGGCCACGAGAGAGGGCCTTCTCAGCGGTTGCTCCCAGGGTCTGGAACCCCCTGCCAAGGGAGGCTGGGTTGGCTCCCACTCTCTGTTGTCCATCCGCTGGCAGGCAAAGACATTTTTATTCAGACAGGCCTTTGGCATTTAAGCTGGTCTGTTGCTGAAGGGGTTTTTAATTGGTTGGTGCTGGGTTTTGTTGTGTTTTTAACTGTGTTTTTAAGGTGTGTGTGTGTGTGTGAGAGCGAGAGAGAGAGAGAGCTCTATTTTGGGCTCTTATGAGTAACAGCCACCAATAGACTTATGCTCCATGATTTTCTCTTCTTTGCCTGCCTTATGCTGACTCAGACCTATGGTCCAGCTAACTCTGTCTAGCCTGACTGGGTAGCAGACCTCCAGCAAAAGTGTCTCCTACCCATGATCCTGGAGTTTTATGCCTGCAAAGCATCTCCACCCTTTGGTCCACCAAGATTTCTCCCTTGGCCAATGCAGTAGAGTCCGTTCAGCTCACTTATAGAGCCCATATTCCAAGTAGGATTGCAGGTGGGGTGGGTGGGTGAGAATACAGGCAGGCATGGAGCAAGACTTTACATTGATCCAATACACAAACTGTGGGTCAGATACTCCCCTTGCATTAAGAACACCTGAATAGATTTCACATGAAACTTAGCTAAATACATTTGTTTTCTTTGCAACTATTTTCAGCGGTCTCCGAATCTCGAGATATTTACTTGCACCTAGCCCCCTTAAAACGCTACATTGCTTACTTGGAAGAATCCAGCTTCTCGAATGTGGTACGTCTCATTGCACCCCTTTTCTATACCATCTGTCTGATCTGGACCCATTCCAAATACTACTGCTTCCCCAACAGAATTGTTGTCCTGCTACAGGAGTTTTGCAATCTTCTAATTGACAGGGTAAGGAAAATGTACTTTACGCGTTTCAGTTAGCAAGTTATATGTTTCTTTGATAAAAGGATTTAAATGCCGACATCTGCCATATTAAGCTGCAGTTTATGGATCCTGGTTAGCATGCACAAACTATTCAATTATGGCCTCTTTGCTGGTTCGAGGTGTGCTTTTTCTTGCTGAGAAGCCAACATGATTTTTTTAAAAAATAATACTTGTATCGTCTGCCAGTATGCTACCTAGTACTTCAGTGTATTTACCATCAGAATGCTGTAATTGCAGTATCTGTTTATTCTTAAATAACAGATGGTTAGAAACCCAGTAGTTTGATCTGAAATTTTAAAAAACGAAGTTCCAGATCATAAAAATAATTGCACAAGCATAAAAATGTTAACTCATTGGAGAGATTTATGAGCCAGATTTTCAAGGATGACTAATGGTTTTGGGCACCTCTGTTTAATCGAATCATTACCCCCCCCCCCATTTTTGGCGGAACAATTTTACATTTCAAATGGAGACTGAAAATTAAATGCAGTTCTCTCACCCCTGGTTATAGGTAGCCTTCAAAATTATGGGTCTCCAGTGTTTAAAAAAAACAAAGAAAAAACAGCAAGGGAAATATGAGCAGTATCTTATACTGCCCCCACACTAGTGGAACCAACCTCTAGTGCAACAGGAACTTGCGGTTACTGAAATAACTGGAAATGAGGGGTGATGCTTGTTTCCAGAATGGAGCAGGGCAGTGGAGCTCTTGGAAGGGACCTCCGCTGACCTGCGCCGTACTAGAAATAATAATTTCTGCTCATTTTCATGCATATTTCAGGAACCGCTAGTTCCTGTTGCACTAGTGGCCTGTTTTGTTGTTGCAACAGAACTAGCAGAGATGCAGGCAGCTACAGTATTGGATACTGCCCAAGATGTCCCGAAGCAGGCTTCCATGTAATGCAGCCAATGTGGATTGTGCCACTCATGTCCCATTTACAGCGGCTGCTTGCACATCTCCAAAAAAGAGGAAACACATCATGAAAAAAAGAGGACAAAAGAGAGCAGATGGGATTTAAAGGCCAGAACTTCTGGAGGGCACCAGTTTGGGGAAGCCTGGCTTAAGCCACAGCAGAAGACTATGCATCCAGTTCAAGAAGCTCTAGAATGCTTCTGGTCATAAGGCATGGATGGGTGGCCAACCTGTGACAAATGTGCCTCATGCGGCATAGGCAGTGAGGGGTTTTCACATGACTGGATAGTAGAGGCCTGCGAGAGCGTAGAATCTGGCTAAACTCACGTCTGCACTGCTGCCAGCTCCACGGCTCAGTAGACTAGAAGCAAAACACAAACAAGGCAAATGGAGGGTGCTTACGTACTGCAACAACACGCTACAATTCCAGCCTCTTATATTGTGGACTTTGCTCATGACACAGTTACTACCAAAGTTGGCTACCATGGTCATAATGCCTTCGCATCAGAACTTAGTCATGCCTACATACTTTGTGCACAGGGGCACCCATTAGCACAGAGGTCTTAATTGCACCAAACAATAATACACATTTTGGCCTTGATGCTGCAAAGCACTTATGCAGTGCTGCAAGTGCCACAAGAGCTCTAATGAAATCAGCAGGACCACTTTAAGTACATTACAGAAGAGCTCAGTAATGCTAGGTTTTTTGAATCGGGAGACCAGCCTTCCCCAACCTGGTGCTCTCCAGATCTGCTGGGACTATAACTCCCAATACAGAAAAAATGCGATTAAAAAAAAAATGTATTGGGCCAGCCCTGTCCACAGGATAAATAAGTTACAACAGCATTTTACTACTCAGACCTATGTGAAAATTTGAGACTTATGCAAGCAAATGATTAAGGCCAAAGTAGAAATGATGCTAAATGTTTCACTTATTTATTGTATCTTGGGGAAGAAGCTGGCAGGTGGATCAGCTGGGCTGCAGGGGGTGGGAAGTGTGTGTGTGTGTGTGTGTGTGTGTGTGCCTCTGGCTTCGCAGACTGCTTTGGGAGCAACCAAGGCCCGCGTATGGCCCACAGGCCTCAGGTTGTCCACCCCTGCTCACCAGTCCCAGTTAGCAATCTTTCAGCCACATTTTCTTCCAACTGAAGTTTCCAGAGCATTTTCAAAGACATGTAGCACACATGTACAACACATTGCAGTAATCCAAGCGGGAAGTTACCAGGGCATAGAACACTGAAGCAAGGCTATTCCTATCCCAGAAAGGGTGCTACATGCCCCCCTCGCCGGATCGTCACCTTGAAGTGGTGAGTGGGCTTGCGTGTTCCGATGAATCCTGTGAGCAATGCCGTCGGGAGCTATGTACTCCCAGTAGGGTCACCCATGGCGGTAAGGTCCGGGGAGAGGAACCAGACAAAGAACGATCCAAAACATAAAGTCCTCAACGGCAGAACAGGCGGAAGATAATTAAACCTAAATTACAACGGCTGTGAAGGCGGATGAAGGCTGCAGCAGAGAATGGTTTTCCAATCGTCAGGGTAACCGTGCCATTGGATCTCTGCCGTACTCTGTCAAGTTTGTGTGGTGATTCGTTGTGCACCGATCTCCCCACATAAAACAGTTTCATGCACAGGCGTCTTCCAACCCAACCCATCCAACCCAACCCAACCCAACCAACCAAACAAACAAAAAAAGTCCCATGGCGACTGGCGAATGGCAACGGGGGCAGGACTGTGAATCTGGAAGCCCCTAGTCATGGACCAGCACATGGGCGGTGGATGCAGACTCAGTCGCCCTGTTCAAGGAACGAGGTAGTCGAGCAGCTCGGCAGCTGTATCCATGACTGAGCAGCCCTATTTAGGATCCACTCTGCTCACCCCATATGGGGAGGGGGCTAGAAAAGGTGCCCTAAACATAGTCTACCTCTTTCTCCCCTGACTGGATTACCGCGTCCAGTGGGGTCACCATTTTAGCGGTCGAAAAAGACATTTGAATTTTGGAACATGGAATATACGGACATTGCTGGATAACATAGATAGTGAACGCCCTGAGCGTAGGACTGCTATTATTGCAAGGGAGCTGAGACGGTTTAAAATTGACATAGCAGCACTTCAAGAAACTCGAAGGGCAGGAGAGGGACAGCTGAAAGAAGAAAAAGGAGGTTATACCTTCTTCTGGAAAGGACTACCTGAGCAGGACCGACGAATACATGGTGTAGGCTTTGCCATCAAAAATGAACTAGTGAACTCTTTGTCAGAAGTTCCTACTGGCATTAACGAACGCCTGATAACTCTTTGATTAAAGCTCGCCAATAACCAACAGGTAACTATTTTGAGCGCTTATGCACCAACATTAGATGCTGATGATGACATCAAGGAAAGTTTTTACAGCCAGTTGGACACTCTCCTGTCAGAGATACCTAAGGAGGATAAAATTATCCTCCTAGGCGATTTTAACGCAAGAGTCGGGCGTGACTTTGATTTATGGCCAGAAACTATTGGAAAAGACGGAGTTGGTAATAGCAACCCGAACGGACTCTTACTTTTGTCTATATGTGCAGAGCATAATCTCACTATCACAAACACGCTCTTTCGACAAAAGAATAAGTTTAAAACATCATGGCAGCACCCACGGTCAAAGCACTGGCATCTTCTGGATTATGTAATTGTCCGTGCTAGAGATCGCCGCGATGTACTTCTTACTAGGGCCATGGTGAGTGCCGACGACTGCTGGACAGACCACCGACTAATCCGGTCCACTATGGTTATCAACATTGCTCCCCAACGTAGGCTTCAAGGAAGGAAACCAAGGCGTAAAATGAACATCCAAGTCCTTCAAGATCCTATTAAGCAAACTCACCTTCAATCACTTCTTAAGGAACATCTACCTACGGAACCTCCTGACAACATTGAGGACCATTGGTCTAAGCTGAAAACCTCCATTACTGCAGCTTGTGAACAAACTATTGGATATGAAACTAAGAAACATCAGGATTGGTTTGATGAAAATGACAATGAGATTAAATATATAATTGACCAAAAAAGGAAAGCCTTCCAAATATGGCAAAATGATATTAACTGCGCTGCCAAGAAAAAAAAAAAAACCTACGCTAGCGCAAAGGCTGAGGTCCAAAGAAGAACAAGAGAACTTAAGAACGCTTGGTGGAAAAAGAAAGCTGAAGAAATTCAACAACTTGCAGAATCTCATGATGCACGGGGCTTTTTTAAGGCCACAAGGGCCATTTATGGACCAAAAACCTATGGTACAAACCCTTTACAATCAAAAGATGGCACCAAACTCTTAAAAGACAAAGAGTCTATTGCACTGCGTTGGAAAGAGCATTATTATGACCTTTTAAATCGTAAGTCTAAGGTGGATAATGAGATTTTTTCGCAAATCCCGCAAAAACAAATTAAAGAGGAACTTGCAATACTCCCCACTTTGGATGAAGTAAAAAAAGCCATTAATCAAATGAAGAACAACAAAGCTAGTGGACCAGATGGGATTCCTGCTGAAATCTTTAAAGAAGGGGGGCCCGAACTTGTACAACATCTTCATAAACTCATCGAAAAAATCTGGATAAGAGAAGAGATCCCAGAAGACTTCAGGGATGCCATAATTATCACCCTCTTTAAGAAGGGTGATAGAACAGACTGTGGAAACTATCGGGGCATTTCTCTCTTAGCAACCGCAGGTAAAATATTTGCTAGGATTCTCGCAAACCGTCTTCTATCTATTTCAGAAGAGATCCTCCCTGAAACTCAATATGGTTTCCGCCCCTCTAGAGGGACAGTAGACATGATTTTTACTGCACGTCAGCTCCAAGAAAAATGCCGGGAGCAAAATCAACCCCTTTATATGGCATTTATCGATTTGGCTAAGGCCTTTGATACTGTAGACCGTACAGCTCTCTGGACTATCCTTATGAAAATTGGATGCCCCAATAAATTTGTGAATATCTTGCGACTTCTCCATGACAACATGACGGCAACGGTTTTGGACAACAACGGCTCTCATGGTGCTCCATTTAAAGTGGGATCAGGTGTTAAACAGGGATGTGTTATCGCCCCAACATTATTTGCCATTTTCATCGCCATGGTTTTACATCTTGTCGAGGGGAAACTTCCCACCGGTGTGGGAATTATATATCGAACAGATGGAAAGCTTTTTAATCTCAGCAGGCTGAAAGCAAAAAGTAAGGTAATTACAACCTCCGTTGTGGAACTTCAGTATGCTGATGATAATGTGGTCTCCGCACATTCAGAGGATGATCTCCAAACTATCCTAAATGCTTTTGCAGAAGCATACGAAAAACTTGGTCTCTCACTTAACATCAAAAAAACCAAAGTGCTTCATCAGCAAGTGCAAGCCAATCCTTTGGTGATGCCATCTATCCAGCTTGGCGGGACAATACTGGAAAATGTCGATCATTTTCTCTATCTTGGCAGCTATCTTTCTGTTACAGCTAACATCGACAGTGAAATCCAGCATCGTCTGAGCTCCGCAAGTGCCGCATTTTCTCGAATGAAACATAGAGTGTTCGAGGATCGGGATATTTGTAAGAAGACCAAAACACTGGTTTATGAAGCCATTGTATTACCAACTTTATTGTATGCCTGCGAAACATGGACTATCTATAAACGTCACTTCCACCTCCTTGAAAGGTTTCATCAACGTTGCCTCCGGAAAATCCTGCAAATTACTTGGGAAGATAGGCGAACAAATGTCAGTGTACTGGAAGAAGCAAAGACTACTAGCATTGAAAAAATGATCCTTCAACGCCAACTTCAGTGGACCGGTCATGTTGTTCGAATGCCTGACTGCCGTCTCCCAAAGCAGTTACTTTACTCCCAACTCAAGGATGGAAAGCGGAATATCGGTGGTCAATATAAGAGGTTTAAAGATGTTCATAAGGCTAATCTAAAAAAATGCAATATAAACATCGAAAACTGGGAAGCTCTGGCCCATGAACGATCTAAATGGAGGTTGGCCTTTCACAAAGGTTCCATGGACTTTGAAGAAGCCCGAGTGCAAGGTGAAAGGGAGAAACGTGCTAAGCGAAAAGCACGTCAAATGAATCCCTTACAGGACCATCTTCTATCTGGTAACCTGTGTCCTCACTGTGGGAAGCTGTGTGGATCTAGAATTGGCCTCCACAGTCACTTACGGACCCATCGCTAGAGTCTACACAATCTTCTTTAGAATCTCCTCCTTTTATCCCGGAAGACAATCTTACTCGGTCACGAGTGATCGCCTGATGATGATGCTACATGCCGTATCCAGCCTAAGCATTTTGCAATCCACTGAAGTAGTAGTAGTAGTAGTAGTAGTATTTGGGAGTGGGTGACTTTCTTTGGGACCACTGTGCACGAGGAGGGGAGGTTTAACCCTTCCCTCCCCTGCAGTCCTGACTACGCCGCCCCACACCTACTATTATTTCTGTGAGGGAAGCCTCCATTGGCACTAAAGGAGGCTTCCTTCCTGGGAATAATGGCAGGAGGAGGAGGAGGAGGAGGAGGAGGAGGAGGAGTGGGTTAAACCTCCCCCCGCATGCTGCAGTCCCAGTGAAAACCTCCCACACCCACCATTCATTTTATTGCCCACTGACATGATTGCAAGTGATGTGTTTGATGCCCTGCCTAGTTTGGCCATCAGAAGGCCTTCCCCAACCTGGTGCTTTCCAGGTGTTTGGGACATCAACTCCCTTCAGCCCCAGCCAGCATGGCCAACAGTCAGGAATGCTGGGAGTTATAGTTCAAAGTATCTGGAGGGCACCACCAGGCTGAGGAAGGCCGCTGCAGAGAGAAAATAAACCCAAAAACGAAACATGTGGAACCTCCCTCATTTCTCCCCTCCCTTGCCTTTCGGGCTGGCTTTGTCTGTTCTGCACGATCATTACACATTCAACTGAAACTCCTTAAAAACTAATAAGCAACGGGAGGGGGCAGGCTTAAACTGACAAAAAGCAGGGAAGTCAGGCTCGCTGTGAGTCTGAAACGGCTCTTGAGTCACTGCGTGCACAGGAAATTCAGCACATGTGGGGACGCAAAATCATCCTGTGTTTGGAATCCCTGCTGCATTTTGGCACCACAGAGTCAGAAGAGAGCAGCCATTCAGATTTAACCCTCCACTGTCACGCGCAGCAGCGTTGTTGATGCCAGACAGCTGAAGCTTACATCAAATGGTATTCAGAATTAGAATTGTTGCTGATTGCTGTATTTTTCTTTTGGGAAACAATTTAACTCATTTACTATTCTTGGTGGCAAATCATTGCAACAACAAAGAACAATAAAAGTTCTTGACAGAGTTTTTTTTTTAAACATTTGCAAGGGGTATGTCATGAACATGGTGTACAAAAATAAAACTTTGCTCAGAGGTATTCCTGGTACAAATGTTTTGCAGTCAGGCTTCTGAAATTCTGAATAAACATGATGCTAAGGAGATAAAAAGCACAGTAACTGATTAGAAACACGGTGATTTCTGGTGGTATGGATTCCCTTCAGCAGGCCAGGAGTGGGTAGACAGTAGATCAAGATCTACTGGTAGATCTCTGGGTGATTTGCGGTAGATTGGAAAGGATTTCTGCTTCCCAGTTGTCTAACAATAGCAACCACTAAGGGTGCAATCCAGTGCCCTCCACCCTCAATGAACATACGCTTCCCAACACGGAGGCTTCCGTGCATCCAATGCAGGGCACGGGGGACGAGGCACAGCGGTGGTGATCTCTGCCGCCCCGCACCTTGCACCCTGCATTTCATCTAGACGGCCGTTTCCAACCCTCTAGCTGAAGCAATTTGGAAGGAGGCTGGGGCACTGTTTGGATACGGTGTAAGCAACCCTTAGTGGTTGCTATTGTTAGACAACTGGGAAGCAGAAATCCTTTCCAATCTACCGCAAATCACCCAGAGATCTACCAGTAGATCTTGATCTACTGTCTACCCACTCCTGGCCTGCTGAAGGGAATCCATACCACCAGAAATCACCGTGTTTCTAATCAGTTACTGTGCTTTTTATCTCCTTAGCCCTTGGCTCCAGCTTCCTCCCCTCCTCACCCCCCTGGCACGCCCCTTTCCCCCTCTCTGAGGCTGATTTCTGACCTTGGAGAGGGAGCCGGACTGCTTCTTTCTGCACTGGCTGCGTGGGGGGCCGGGCGGGGGCTCTGCATTCAGAGTCCCAGCTCCGTGCTCGGAGGACCTCAGGGCTGGGACTCTGAATAATCCTATCCCCCCCCCAAGACAATGTCAGGAGGCCATAGGATTGTACCCTAAAAGGCTTTCTCCTCCCCTTACATTAGCCTCCTGAAAAAGACTGCTTGGGGGAAAGCTAGGAGTGGATTTTGTACATGAAAGGACATGTACGTTTGTCACTGGTACTAATCACACATTCCTGGGCTGAGCCTGTGATCGGAGGCACCGGCCATGGCCGCACGTCGTGACAACTCAGGTTTATTTAAAACCCTGGGTTGTTGTGAATGAACTGGAGCGAGCGAGATGCTGGCTCCCAGTGGCTCAGTCGCTTCTGCTGCAAGTGGGAGAAGCGAAACAACCCAGGGATGCTCCATCCGTGGGTCATTTATTGTGATATCCGAACCTGGAACTCCGGATTGTTGTGGGGGAGACATCCCAGAGCTGGAACCTATGGTTTGGCCCCAGGTTCAAACTCTGGGTTGTCTCTCTCCCAACAACCCAGACTTCCGAGACCAGACGTCATGATAAACAACCCGGGGATGGAGCATCCCTGGGAAGTTCAGCTGCAGCGGGAGTGCTCGGGCTGCTGGGAGCCAGCATGCTCACTCGCTCCCGCTCCTTCATGACAACCCAGGATTTAAAAACAACAACCTGGGTTGTTGTGATGTGCGGCCATGGGCATACTGTTCCTAAATTCTTAGCACATGTCTGTCCACCTCAGCACCTGGGCTCTGGTTGGTGGACCTCAAGGTTCTAGTAAAAAGCAAAGTTGATCCTGCAAGCCTGAAATCCTCCCACCCTTGCAGTCGGTAACAATATAAATTAGGCTAAGAAGAAAGGTGATACTAACTCTAGACAGTTAAGAACTATCGGTGAGACTGGAGACCAAAAATAAATGCTCAGTTATAAAAATAGAAAATGTTAGAAACCCAGTACTCCTGTCTGAGCGTAAATACCCAAAGCCAGTGCCCCATGCATGTTCCAGTGCACACATGGAGGATCAGTTCGTGCATCATTCATACCCTCCAACATTTCACAGATGAACATAGGGACACACATGTGAATTTGTAAGAGATATGGTTAAGCAACATGGAGGTGTGATCAAGAGGGTGTGACTGGCCAGGCAACTAAAGGGCATGGTCAAGTACAAAAGTTATTAGAGGAAACACACAAAACTGCAGTATTTTCTCCCTCTCACCTAGAACCTGGGGTTATCCACTAAAGCTAAATGGTGGCACATTTGGGACAAACAAAATGAAGTATTTCTTTGCAGAGTGCATAGTTAAACTGTGGAATTCACAGCCACAAGATGTAGCGATGGCTGCCAACTTGGAGTAGACAAATTCATGGAGGTTAGCATCTAGTTTCCCTTCTCAAGGCATCATATTACTGATAAGGCTATCAGTGGATTAGTCATGATGGCTACTGTGAAGGATTGAGGCCTACTCAGGCTTCAGTTTGTTGAAGCCTGAAGGCCCAAACACTTCCCTCGAGTAGTGAAGCCTGAAGGCCCAAACACTTGGAGGGGAGGGGGAGTTTGAGAGTTTTAAGTTACCCAATAGAAGTTAAGAATCAGATCTCCTATTCAAGGTCACATGATTGTAACCTTCCATTCCTGGGAAGGCTATATACCGGTATGTGGGGTGTGGTCAGCTAGCAGTCAGTGTGTGCTGGGAGAGAGCTAGAAGCACAGAAACAGCAGAGAAAAGGAGAGAAAGAGAAAGAGAAACTGGCTGCATAAGAAATAGGTAGTCTGAAGTTATACTAGAGACCATTGGATTGTTTGTTTGCTTGTTTGTTTTATTTTATCATACTTGCTTTTGAATTATAACCACTCTATTAAGTAAAAACCCTAATATTAATAGTAAAGTGTTGTTGTTTACCCTGGAGTTTGGAGTGACTTATTCACCACGTCTACAGCCTACACCCACGTTACTGGAAGCAGGCAAAGGACTTGATAACCTAGAGAGGGAGAGACTTTGGGAAGAGGCAGAGATCTCCCAAAGGCAGATCAAGGGGTCCCTGCAGTAGCGGAACCTTGACAGCTACATAGCACCTCCAGGATTGGAGACACCATGCCTCTGAATACCAGTTGCTGGGGAACATGAGTGGGGGCATACTGTTACCCTCATGTCCTGCTTGAGAGCTTGCCAGAGCATCTGGTTGGTCATTATGGGAAACAGAATGCTGGACCAGATAGGACTTTCCAGTAGGGCTCTTTTTATGGTCTTAACCTAGCACAGAGAGGAAGGCATGAACACCTTCTCTTACAAGAAGATGCAAGCCCAGTCCCTATATACAAACCCAAGTTGCTTAAGTGTATGCAGGGACTTGTTTGTATGAAGATGTCCTTCCTTTTGTCTGTTAGACTTATGGGTAGAATAAGGCAATCTGGAGGTTAATTTTTGACAGCCAAGTTCAGAGCACAAGCCTTTTAAGGGCATGAATTGTGTCAGTCTTCAGAATAAATTCATGAGAAGCTGCCCATTATAAGACTCTGACCATCAAGGGCTATTCCTGGAGTTCCAATAGGAGCAAAGTCTAGTTTTACAGCCTGATGCTATAAATGTTCATTCAAAAGCTACTCCCACTTCTTTCAAAGGGGCTTTACTCTGAAGGAAGTTTACAAAGTACTGCTGCCATATAGCACAATCCTAGGCATGAACACTCAGAAGTATGTCCCATGAAACTAAATAGGGCTTACTCCCAACCAAGTAAGTGTACAATTGAATCACAGTATTAGATTTAGGTAAATTCAATAATAAGTTGTCAGGGAGGGGCACCAGTATTGACTATGCTTTGTTAAAAGACTCAGAAGGCCTAACAGTGTTTTTTTTAAAAAAATTATTATTATGGAGAAAGGGTATGCCTTAAATATAAATGTATTCTGGCACAAAATATTTCAACCTTTATTCTTTAAAAAAAAAAATCATAGTTAGAGGTTAATAAATATTTTTCCTTCCCACAATTCATATACACTTGCATTTGAGCACATATTTTTCCTTATTTTCCTTATTTTTTTTTATTTTTTCCCCTTATTTCCCCCCCCCTTATTTTTCCTTATTTTTCCTTATTATTGTCATAATATTTTTCCTTATTTCCATATTTGAGCACATATTTTTCCTTCCCACAATTCATATACACTTGCATTTGAGTACACTGAAGCTCCATGTTTTAAAGCAATCTACGACACTGACCATCATACAGGCCTGTGGCTTACGCTGACTCAGCTTGTCTGAGCGTGGAAAGCTAAGCAGAGTCAGGCCTGGTTATTACTTGGATGGGGGACCCCGCATCTAATTTCCTGCATTGAGCAGGGGGTTGGACTCGATAGCCTTGTAGACTCCTTTCAACTCTGTGATCTATGAAATCTATGAAATCTTGTGGCAGCAAATTGATTATGCATTGTGTGAAGAAGTATCGTGTAATTGAGGGATAATTGTGAAATGCTGCTCCTTGCTACAAGAGGTAGCAGCAGCAGCGCCAGTCCGCTGTCCAGGAGCTGCCTCTTCTTGGGCAACGTCAAGGTCCAACTCTTCCTTCTGATGGTTCTTTGACTTTAAACCAGGCTGAGCAGCCCCTCAAACAGAGGACAAGGCTGCCTATTTAGCAGTTGTCCGTCCCCCCCACACACAATTCCTCACAGATGGAAATAATGAAAATGAATTAATTACCGGTAGTTCCAAATCCATTGTGAAAATGAAAAAAAAAGCAAACAAAAGAATAATGGATGAAACTTTTAATAACAAAAAATGAATGGAGTAGCTAAGTGAAAAACATTTTCTTGAACACCTGCACATTTCTGTAGGTGCCTTTTAGGCAGAAAGGCAATTAACAAATTATAGGAAGTAGAATTATAAATACATTCCAGTCCACCAGAATCTGCCCTAGTGCATTGGGCTTAAAATAAGGATGGGGGTGGAACAGAATATTGTGTTCGAATGAAAAGATATGTTAGATTAAGATTTCAAAATACAGTTTTAAAAATAATTTCAATTTGTTGGATCTTTTCTGTCAAAATAGACTTTCTCATTTCTAATCCCTGAGGAGATTTTCATGATGGACCTAGAAGAGGGAATGGAAAAACTAAAACAAACAATACAGACATTCAGAACGTTCAAGAATACATTCTCTACATATCAAGAAAAGCTTGCTTGTGGTCATATTAATGAACACAGAGTGAAACCATGGGACTTCCCTTCTCATTTGGTGTTTTCTAGATTTGATAAGATCCTTCAGAGGTTGCTGCATATTGAGGTAAAGTATCTTAGTTTTAATGATCAACAGCCAGTTAGGGCACAATCCTATAAAAATCCTACAACTCCTTGGCTGGGAAATGTTGGGAGTTGTAGGACCTGTTTCAATCTAAACATGAATGTCAGTCCTAGTTTGACATTCTGACCTCCACAATCCACAACACTGGCTCCCAAATGTCAAATGGCTGCTCACGTATCCAGGTTACCATCCACTGTGATTCAGGGATGTTGAAGAGTCCTTGGTCTCAAGTCACGAGTCGAGTCACGAGTCTTTGGACCCGAGTCTCAAGTCCGAGTCCAAGTCCTTGGTCCAAAATGGTGACTCACGAGTCACTCCCAAAGCTGACTCCACGAGTCCCTATTAAAATCAATGGGGTTTTTTCCCCAACAAAATAAGGCTACTTCAGATGTGTGGCTTAAATAAATTCTAGGCACAAGTGTGCCTTTTTATCTCAAAACTCTGCCACTGATTTTGACAAGAACAGACCAGGCAGACAAACCCAAAATAACCAGCCAGGCAGAGGAGGCAGGGAACCCCAAAGCAGGCAGGCAGAGGCAGCCAAACCCAAAATGTCTGAAAGGTTGCATTAGGAAAATGATTTTAAAAAATAAACTTCGATTGTTACTGCAACTAGGTCCAGACAGCACCTGCAGGTGGCATCAAGCAGGGATGTTGATGACGAGTCCTTGGTCTCGAGTCCTGAGTCGAGTCTCGAGTCCCATTAAAAATATTGGGACTCGAGTCCGACTCGAGTCAGAGGGGGGACTCAGTGCGACTCACGAGTCGAGTCCTGGAGTCCGAGTCCCCATCCCTGCTGTGATTATCCACTCCGATCCCTTTCCACCTTTCCACTTGCAGTAAAGAGATGGGTGGCCCGACAAAATGCAACAGGTGAAGCCGATGAGATGCAACTGTAAATGAATAAATAGTTCTCCAATGTGTTTTGGTATCTCTGTCAGGAGATGTTGTTCAACAGTTAGAAATTAAATTTCATCTTCTAGCATTTCATTGATCACAGGGCTGTGTGTCTATCAATGGAATGCTGGAAGAAGCCAATGCATTTTGGGGTCTAATTACTGAACCGTTTCCTCAGATGAAGATATCTAAACACCGTAATCCAACAAATGACAGGGTACTATTTATCTTCAGAACCCAAAGTAGTCCTGTAATGATGTGTAAAAGATGAGATACAATTAGGGCACAGTCCGGTGCATGCTGGCTGGGGAATGCTAGAAGTTGTAGGACTTTTTTCTGTCTAAACATGTATAGGATTGCGGCTTTGCACCCTTAGATAATTTACAACTGATATTAAACTTGCTAATTGCAGCAGGAATGGGTATTGATCATCACTGGAAATCTGCAGAATCCCCCCCACTTCTGCCGCCGCCAACCCCCCCCCCCGTAGATTGGCTTAAAGAAGTGTGTGTGTGTGTGTGTGTGTGTGAATTACTTGTGTTGACAAAAATACGTTCATTTTAATTTCATTTATTACATTTATGAAAGTTGCAATGGAATTGCTGTAGCCGTGGATTTCCTGCATTGGCAAGACTAGATGAACTCTGAGGTCCCTTCCAACTCTATGATTCCTATGCATGCCTATTCGGAAGTAAGTCTCATTGGGAAAGTTAGTTGACAATTGTTAAAAATTGTCAATATACCGGTATCTGATATTAATTTTAAAAAATTGATACACACACATACACACACATACACACACACACACACACACACACGAAATAGGCATTTTAATAGTATGTTGCATATGGAAGCAAAGAGTCCTGACTAACTCTGTCTTTAACTTAAAGGAGCTTTTTACATCCGCTCTTGACTTTCTCAAGTTAGAAAAAATTGAGATTGGGGGCCCAAAGGGAAAGATTCTCAGTGAGGAGATTCACTGCATGAACGAAGAATTTCATGAGAGCTGGAAGGCCCTACAAGAAAGTAAATATGACCCATTGGACTACAACAACCAGGTAAATATTAGTATGTCTGATGAGCATAGGTGCCCTGACCCAGTTAGGGAACATACACATGTATGACGTGTGCAAGCAGGCTTCGGCATGCCCGCCCATAATGGGATGTAAATTGGTGCTGTGCATGCAATTGCTCCTCTGATCTGATTGCCAGGGCTGTCCATGCATAGTCCCAATGAGGAACTCGCCAATTTGGGAGGGTGCTGTTGAGTTGGATTCAGTAGGGCAGATTATAAAATAATCCCAAACAAATTAGGAAATCCAGGTTTGAGGGGCCCCTTGGTGGGCCCACTCCTATGTGGGTGGTCTCCTCCTAAGTGGGGAGGCTTACCCTGTAGTCTGGTGGAACGGGGGGCCCCGGCAGCTGCCCAAGGATGCTTCATATTGATGCCAGGCCTGGGTAAAACATCAGTTTCTTGTCCTTTATGGATCAACAACGGATTGCACTTTTAAACTAGGATTTTCAGGCAAGATTTGTGTCTAATTGGCATGTGTGTAGCATTTTATTTATTTATTTATTTATTTATTATATTTATACCCCGCCTTTTTTCCTGCAAGGAACCCAAGGCGGCTTACATAATCCTCCTCCTCCACTCCTCCATTTTATCCTCACAACAACCCTGTGAGGTAGGTTAGGCTGAGAGTCAGTGACTGGCCCAAAGTCACCCAGTGAGTTTCATGGCCGAGCAGGGACTAGAACCCGGATCTCCCGAGTCCCAGTCCAACAGCATTGAATTTGTTTTCTCAAAACATGTAGAACTATGAAACAGAATTTCAGAAGCACTGACATAAATAAATACAAACAATCAGCCTTCCTCACTGGGTTAATTTCTATTCTAAAGGTACAATCCTATGTGTATTTTGACAGGAAAAAAGTCTTACAGCTCCCAGCATGTTGTAGGACACTTTTGTAGGACTTTTTTCTGTCGAAACGTGCATAGGACTGCGCCCTAAATCTTCCTTTATGTGACATTTCTAGTCATGATAATAACACCAGATTTTGGAATGATGAATGTTAATGTGAACCGCATTCATAAACTGTATATCATGGCTGATCTGTGCTGGTTATTTTACATTATCATATGACTGCAGCTGCAGGAGTAATTTCTGTTTGTTTTGTCCACTGTGATAAACATATTGAGTTGGATCCAGAGTTGGACAGAGTGAAGCTCCATGAACTGGATGCTTCCACAGGTGAATCCAACCCATTATATTTCATGATGTGCTGGTGATATGAACTGATATCATAAAAATCTGAGGAATGGTACACACACACACACACACACACACACACACCTTTCATCACTCACTGATGTACCACCAGATGATGAGTTGCATGTATGAATAACCTGATGTCAACTCAAACACAGAACTTTTCAATGGAGATTGTTCACATATTCACCTGAGGCTTATCAAGTGTGAGTAAACAAGTGATTTATTTATTAATTATTTATTTATTATATTTATACCCCGCCTTTTTTCCTGCAAGGAACCCAAGGCAGCTTACATAATCCTCCTCCTCCTCCTCTCCATTTTACCCTCACAACAACCCTGCGAGGTAGGTTAGGCTGAGAGTCAGTGACTGGCCCAAAGTCACCCAGTGAGTTTCATGGCTGAGTGGAGACTAGAACCCGGATCTCCTGAGTCCCAGTCCAACACTCTAACCACTACGCATCAGCTCTAATTTGTTGCCATTTAACTCAAAGCTTGTTGGATCCAGGGATCTCATGGGTTTGATAACTTGCCTATGTCAGACTATTTGTCCATATGGCCCAGTCCACCATTTTGGGTTGGTGAACACATTTGGAATTTTGAGAGAGAGTTGTGAAAATGCTCACAAAATGGCTGTCATTGGAAGGCTTGTCCGTTCACAGAATGGCTGCCATGGGAGGGTTTGCCTATTCACAAAATGGCTGCCATAGTGGCTGTGGCACCCAGAAGGTGAACAGGTGAGGCTAAAAGAAAAGTAACTCACCCAAGAATCTAATTACATACAAGGCAGAGTTGGGGTTTGAGCCCCAAACACCAGAACATGTATTTCCCCCCCACAAAGCATGACAAAATATAAATTTAACAGAAGGCAAACTGGTGATGCTCAGGGAAACACACATATGTACACAGAGACAAAACATACACACCACACTTCCATACCAAAAACAAACCAACAGGCAAAACACATTACACACACACACAGGCAAAACACACACCATGCCAAAAGAAACTCACCCATCCCTTGCTCCCATACCACTTCCCCAGCTTTCTTTTTCCCTTTTTCTGGGAGGCTGGACATGCTTCAAAACAAAGCCCTGGGCTTCAGCCACCCACAATTTTAATTTTTTAAAGTGCTCCTCTGGGTCCCACATGGTGTCCAAAAGCATTCTTGGAAATAAAGATGTGACTAGAGATCAGCACTTCGTTTTGCAGCATGCCAACCCCCCAGTGAATTTTTAAAAAAATAATCCTTAAAAAGAAAATAAAAATCAGAAGGGGTGGGGAGCCTGGTGCGCACCAAGAAAGGTGTCCACCGGCACACTGATGGGCATGGGCACCATGCTGGAGACCCCAGGTCACCTCTGTCTGGCAGTGGCCCAGAGTTCATGGCAGGGATGTTGAAGAGTCCTTGGTCTCGAGTCACGAGTCGAGTCACGAGTCTTTGGACCTGAGTCCCGAGTCACTCCCAAAGCTGACTCCACGAGTCCCTATTAAAATCAATGGGTTTTTTTTTTCAAAATAAGGCTACTCCAGATGTGTGGCTTAAATAAATTCTAGGCACAAGTGTGTCTTTTTATTTCAAAACTCTGCAACTGATTTTGACAAGAACAGACCAGGCAGACAAACCCAAAATAACCAGGCAGGCAGAGGAGGCAGGGAACCCCAAAGCAGGCAGGCAGAGGCAGCCAAACCCAAAATGTCTGAAAGGTTGCATTTTAGGAAAATGATTTTAAAAAATAAAATCTTCGCTGGCGATCGCACTTCTCTCCACTCCTTCTGGCACAGCCCAGGGATGTTGAAGAGTCCTTGGTCCCAAGTCGAGTCTCGAGTCCCATTAAAAATATTGGGACTCGAGTCCGACTCGAGTCAGAGGGGGGACTCAGTCCGACTCACGAGTCGAGTCCTCGAGTCCGAGTCCCCATCCCTGGTTCACGGTCACAGAAACAGGTCTTTCATATCACTTTCTCCCTGATCCTTTAAACTGGAGATGCCAGAGACTGAAACTGGGATCTTCTGCATGCAAAGCACTGAGCTATGGTCCCTTCTCATAAACGAAAGCCCCGGTCTCCTCCCACAACAGGGCTAGAACCAGCAACCTTCTGCTCTGCAAGGAACAGCTCTCGCCAACCACCCAGCCGGCCATGCACACAAATGACTCTCCACATGTGCAGACACAGGGTGGCTCAGGTGTCTATAAAAACATAGATTTCATAGATCATAGAGTTGGAAGGAGCCTACAAGGCTATACATCATGTCTGAACTGATGCTTGCACTGGGCCAATATGCACAATCATTTTGACATGGTGGGACTAAGTTTCAAAGAAATGAAGTAGTAGTGCCTTCTAAGCAAATGGTTGCAACTGCAATCTAATATTAAAAATCCATGCTACCTCTGCAGGAATTTCTGTCTGACTACACAAGATACATTCGGCAGATTAACGACTTCGATAACCGGTTGGGAACAATACTAAATCTTGCCTTCCAGGAGCCAAAGGGACTAGAATCCGCTTTCAAGGTAAATATATTTGCAATGAGTTGGATCCGGACTATGTTAGTCATGCTTTAGTCCCATTCAAGTTAATGGGACAAGCGAATTATGACTAATGTAAGCCCCATTGGTTTTTAAATGGGACTAAAGTGTGACTAACTTAGTCTGGATACACCCTTCTCTCCCTCTCTCTTATTAAAGTCCACATTTTGTTCCTTAAATTTGCCAACATTGCAGATACTTGTGTGTGTGTGTGTGATGTGGTTATTCTTTGTTTTTCAGTATGCTTATGGCCAGCACTACTGATTTCAGTGACACCCACTGGCAGCAGGACCGGTGCAAGGCAGTTTGGTGCCCTAGGCAAGATCAGATATTTAATGCCCCCCTTCCCACTTGAGCGCTGTATTTTTCCCCCCAAGGCGTTTCTGGCGCCCCCTTTAGCCCTGCGCCCTAGGCAGCTGCCTAGTTGGCCTAAAGGTAGCACTGGCCCTGACTGGCAGCAATGCTAGGTGCATTATGGAGACTTCCAAATTCTGCATTCAGTACTCTTTGTAGTTCATCTTCATTTTCTCCCTTCACTTAACTCAGCTCTTCTTGCCTCCCACTTACACACACCTCATGGCACTGAGAACTGCTCCAAAGTTGGGAATTATGCTTCACAAAGAATATGGACAACCCAAATTCATATTCTCCTGTAACAGCGTTCTTCAACCTTGGGTCCCCAGGTGTTTTTGGCCTACAACGCTACAACTCCCACTGTTCTATAATGTTATTTGGCTCCAGAAGTCTGTTCAGTGCATCCAGAGACAACACTTTTGACCACTATGTTGTGGGATCACTATAACAGATCACTGTTATTCCCATTTTACAAACAGGAAACTGAGGTTGAAAGAGGGTGATTTGCCAAAGACCATCCAGTGAGTTCATTCATGGTTGCACTGGATTTAGTGCCCAGTCTCCCATATCCAGATTAAGCATTCTGTCCACATTGGGAGGTTCTGTCCATATATCTTCTAACTTTTCCAAATAGTCAAAGACAAAAGCAAATGGAGCCATCATACCTATTTGCTATGAAGAAGAGATTTGGGAGCATTACAAAGAAGAAAGGGAAAACAAATAAAATCCTAACCATGACGCCCTATACTTTACAAGAGTTGCATGGGATTTAGCTGCACAAATCCCATTATAGTCAATGGGGGTTATTTAAGTCAGTGGGAATTGTATGGCTAGGTCTTTTGCAAAACCTTTGAAAATCTAAAGGCAAGTGACAATATGACTAGTGGAGGAAACCAAATATAAAGTATCAGAGAACAGCATTACATGAGAAAATTAGGAAAATCTCTTACAAAATGGAAAAAGCTGATGGAAAAGAGAGATGGGAGGAAAGGAGATGGTTGAATCGCTGAGTTAGGTAAGAGACTGAAAGAGAATTCATAGGGTTTCAGAAAATACAATTTCATCAAAAGCTGAAGGAAAATGAAAAGGAAGACAGCAGGTGTAATTGCTGTGAGGAACAGTTTCCTGCTGAGACCGGAGAGTTTTACCATCAGCTCTGTAAGAAAACATCCAAGCAAATACAATAAACATAGAAATAAATGTATCATGAAATCAAGAAGGTAGGACAAAAAGACTTGACATATGCACTGGAGAAGAGGCAGAGCAAAGGGTGAATAGGATGACAGTAGGAAAAGAGAAGTGAGAAAATTACATCTCCATGGCGCCCTACAGGAACAGGGGAAGAGGACAAACAGGAGGATAAGGATACTTAGAATGTAAGAGGGAAAGTCTATTTATGAACAGGCCGCAGAAGACAGCACAAAGTGCACCAGAAATACATTGTCAGGGAACCCAAGACCCTGTTTTCCAAAGTTCATCATCTCTACCAAAGCCAAGGGTTACCGTGTGTCCTCATTCACATGTGTATGTGAATTCGCATCTATACATATGTAGTACTTAATTGATATGGAAATAGTAGGATCCTTTGCAGAGGCATGGTATACACACGGCAGATTATGTACTATACCTGGACAAAGTGGAGAAACTAGCTCAACAACAAAGGTTCAGATTAAAGTACGTAAGTTTGATTGTTCCATAAATGTTTACAGAAAGAAAAGCATTGGTTAGTGTAGGATACCACCTCCTAGCACTGGGACAGCAGACTATTCTCTTGTGATTCCTAACAGCAATGACAGAGTGACAGCAGATAGAGCAGCAGTGTTCTCCTCCAACCTTGGGTCCCCAGATGTTTTTGGCCTACAACTCCCAGCATGCCCCAGCCAGCATGCTGGGAGTTGTAGGCCAAAAACATCTGGGGACACAAGGTTGGAGAACACTGAGATAGAGGAAGGGAGTTATGATTGGTCAAATAACCAGTGGGGAGGAGGACCCTAGGGAAATGGTGAGGTGGACCTTGGAGGCCTAAGCACAGTGGGGTACCCCAAGTCTCAGTGGCAAGGGATTGGCCACATGTGGGATAGAATGGACAGATTCAGAATGATAACAGGAGAAAGAAAAATAAAGACGGACTGGGTATATTTATCTGTTTCAGAGGAAGGAAAAAGCAAAGTGCTTAATTTCCTGGTTGGTCACAGTCACTTCTAAACCCATAGTGAGCAATGGTTATCCAAGTGTCTCAGGGCTTCTGGATACTTTGGGCAGAATCCAATGGGGTGCTTACACCCCTGCCAATGCTTTTCCGCCCTCCCAATGTCCTTCCATAAGTGGTAGATCCCATTGATTCTGTTGCGTAAGTGGGACCCACCGCTTACGCAAGGGAGACTTAGCACTTCATAGGGGAAGCCCCCAAATGAGCAGAAATGCTCATTTCTGGAAGGAGGCAGGTTGGCAGAGCTTCCTTATGCAAGCTTTGCCGACCTGATGAAGCTGATTGGTGGGAGATCCAGGACAGATAAAAGGAAGTACTTCTTCACATAGCGTACAGTTAAACTATGGAATTCACTTCCACACGATGTAGTGGTGGCCACCAATTTGGACAGCTTTCAAAGGGGGTTGGACAAATTCATGGAGGATCAGGCTATCAATGGCTACTAGTCCTGATTGGCTATATGCTTCCTCCAGTATCAGAGACAGTGTGCCTACGTACACCAGTTGCTGGGGAACATGGGTGGGAGGGTGCAGTTGCACTCATGTCCTGCTCGTGGGATCCTGTGGGCAGCTGGCTGGCCACTGTGTGAACAGAATGCTGGCCTTGACGGACCCTTGGTCTGATCCAGCGTGGCTCTTCTTATAATCTTATGTTCTTATGACCTGCCTCCTTCCAGAAACAAGCATTTCCACTCATTTCAGGTTGCCCCAGAAGTGCTAAATCACCGTTGCGCAAGTGGTGCGGGCCTCTTGTGCGATGCAATCAGCAGGGCAGAAGAGAATTGGTGGGAGAGTAAATGCCCTGTTGGATTCTGCCCCAGTTCACCATGCACAATGGCGCAATCTACATTATGTTCTTGTTGCTGTTGTTGTATTAAATTTATGCCTTGCTTCCCACTATGAGAAGCAGTCTCAAAGTGACTAATACACAATACAGAAATCCATGATTAATATAAAAGAGAACAAACAAAAACACCCCCCCCTAAATCAATATAAACCATAAACAGCCCAATAATACAAATACAAATAAATACCATAAAAACAATCTAAGAACAATACAATATGAAAAGTGATTATCTGTTGTGTCCCGCTTGCTCATGCCAGACAATGCAATTGCAAACAGATTCTTTATTGCTACAAGCAATAACGAAAAGTCCATACACCAGACACCAGTCCAAGAAACAAGCCAAAGTCGAGACAGTCCAAGGTCCAGAGGGTCAGAGGTCAGGGTTCAAGAGTCCAAAGTCCAAGTCCAGAATCATAGTAGCCAGGAGTTCAGATCAAGGGAACCAAGGAGTGTAGAAACTTTGCCAGGTAACAGCATTGTTGCTTTCTACACTGAGCGTGGGTCAGCAGCTAGACTATAAACCCTGACCCAGTCCAGCCTCGATCTCAGTTTGAGTCCGATTCTGGATCTTGGCACGGGTACCGAGCCAGGAGATGCCGGCTACGCCTCCTTCTGCTCACGTGCCTTTCAGCCAGGCGTTTCTCCTGGCGTCTTTGGGCCACCTGCAACCCTGAAGGGCCCTCCTCCCCTGAGCCTTCATGTGACAGCCCAAGGCCAGCGCCTGTAGCTGAGAATCCTCCATCGGCTCTCCCGGCTCCTGTTCCCCAGGGGAGGGGGGACTGTCCAAGGTCGACTGGCCTCGGCTGCAATCAGCCACAGGTGTGAGCCCTTCACCCTGGACCAGCTCCTCTTCTGTGTCAGAGCTGGTGCTGTAGCAAGACCCCACATTATCCACAATACACAAAGTTGTCCCCCCCCCCCCCGCTCACAGCCTAGAATGAACACCACAAAAGCAGCACATGACAATTGGGCCATAATGAATGTCCAAATGCCTGGGAAAATAAGTACATCTTTGCCTGGTGCTGAAAAGATGACAGTGTGGGCACCAGATGAGCTTCTCTGGGGAGCGTTTTCCATAAACATGGGGGCCATCACAGAAAAGGCCCGTTCCCAGACTTACACCCACCAAGCTTCTCTTGGAGGGGGCACACACAGAAGAGCATCTGAAGGTGATCTCAGGGACCAGGTAAAATGAACTCTCAGCTTTCAAGGGTAGGATTTGGGCAGTCACCGGGCCTCAGGTCAGCACAATGTCCGTTCGATCTGCGAACTATCCTTAGTCCTGCAGATTCTGACAGCTCTTACCAACCCATATATTTTTCTGTAGCACATCATCGTGCTACCTTCAACCGCAATAACCTGCTGTCCAACTTCTTGCTCTGCAGGGATTTGTCTGGTATACCTCTGTTGGCCCCACACTACTGGAAGAGGACATTATTAGGCGGCATTTCAGGCAAATACCGATGCAAAAAATAAGAATAATGTGGTTCCTTCAAAAACTCTGGCATGGAAGGCAAAACTTGTTTATCTGAAAAGCTAGATGGACACTGTGAGCTTTTGAGCAGGCAGGCATTGCAGATGAATAAAAGTACTATTTTTTATAGGGTTATGTGGTAGATATATGGTATGGTTTGGGGTAAGTGAGATATTCACATAATGGGTGTGTGTTATATAGCAGAATTGTCTATGCATCCAGCTTGATAAATTTTGTAGCAAATGAGAAAAATGACTAATAATAATAATTTAAACACACACACACACACACACCCAGCAAAACAAACTATAAAAGGCACACAACAGTTTGCCAGAAGGACAAACAGCAGGGGGATAAAGGGAAAGGGCTTGAAATGATGCCAAAAATGGGAAGACACAACAGAGGTAAATAAAACACACAGCAAAGATGCAATATAATAAAATGCTGTAATTTGGGCTGTCAGCATGAGAGTGTAGAGAGTTCACAATAGTAGGGAGTGAGTTAGCTTTCCTGGGATATTTAACCACAAACACCAGGAGAAGCCACTGCTGCTCGTATTCAAATAACGCAATGGTGCTATTGAAGGAAATGATATAAAATCACCTCTATAAACTTTGGGGTTGTATTTATTGAGTTTGCCTATAAACCATCTGCATCTTACTTTTTGTTTGCATTTTTTAAATCTCACATAAAAGGTTCTTCACAGTATCCTGAACGGAACACAGTCCCTGGGTCTGACAAACGGGTCCATTCAGGCACCGTGAATTATCTGTGTAGTGCCCCCATAAGCAAAGCGCAGCATCCTGAACCACCCTGCAGCCGGGCTGCCTTCTTTGCCATCAGGGTCAAACTAGACATATGTGAGGATGTGCATGATGAATGGAGATGCATGTGAATTTTAAAGTTTCTTTAAAGTTTAAACTTCCGCAACTAGCAGCTGCAGCAGTTAACCCTTCCCTCTCATGCTATTTTCCCAATGAAAATCCCCCCTGCCAACACGCACGCCGCACGCACGCACACACACACACACACACACACACACACACAGAGGTATTTGCTCTGTTATGAAAATCTACATGTGCACATACGTTTTTTCTAATGGGACATTTAACTTCTATGCGTGAAAGGGTTAACATCCCCCGCCCCCAGCCCATGCCATGGTCCCAAACTGAATCTCTCCTCCCCATGACTGCTACTGGCAAAAGTTTAAAGAGACCAGAAAGCTATTCATAGTTCACACATCTCCATCATCGTGTTTAGTTTATCCATTAGACTAGGAGAAACCCTGCTGCAGGCCTGTGTTTTAGAGCCTGCCAGGGAGCTGTATAGAACCCTGTCAACAATCCCTGCTACATTATCCTGTTACATTACCAACACCTGTGTGTATCCTGAATCAGTACTCAAGGTTTTATGGACAAAGATAACTTCTTTTATACAGTAGCTAGGGAGATAATACAAGGAGGTTTGATTTTACATCTGGATTGGATGCTTTCACTATAACGCTTATGTATATCAAAACCAAGCAAACGGGGCTTTCAAAAAACCCAGTGTCAGAAACTAGAACGTTAAGACAAGATCAAGAGATCTGTTTCTGACCTGCTTTTTTCTTCCACATGTTCATGTTTACAGTGCAGCAATCATATGTGTGTCTACTCAGAAGTAAGTTCCATTAAGTTCAATGTGACTTACTCTCATGTAATCGAATTGCAGCCTTAGGTATGTATTGCAGTTGGGTATGTTTCAGTGATGAGGGCAACCTAATACCAGGCCCGGTGCAAGGCAATTTGGTGCCCTAGGCAAGATCAGATATTTAGCGCCCCCCCTTCCCACTTGAGCCCTCCCTCCCTCCAGCCCTATGCCCATTATGAAATAAATTTCCCTCCCTGGGAACTGCTGAGCCCCATAGAAAAACTTTGTGGACTTTGAGACTTTTCCTTTGTGTTCACGAGGAAAGCAAAGAGGCAACATCAGCCCAGCTATGCCAGGAACTCCCAAGGGCCTTCTCCTACTCCATATATATGTAAAAGCCTGTCTCCTCCTGCAGGCAGCACAAGGGATATGAAAAAAGGATGTGAGAGAGGTGTGGTGGCGCTACCTGTGAGGAATAGAGACAAAAGGGCGTCTTGCAGCCTGTCCTACCTCGCAGGGTGGAGGTGCAGAGACACCGGTTTGACTCGTACACCTTCTGGGTTGCAGGGGGGGGGGATGCATGTAGTAGAAACATAGTAAAGAGAGAGCCCGTGGATCATCTGGTTCAAATTTAGGAGGGGATTTACGAAACTTGCTACTTCCCCTCCTCTCTCTATCACTTTGTTGCAATATTTCTTTATCAGAATAATGTATATTATCCTGTCTTTCCCTTTACCAGCCTAGTGCTCAAGGCAGACAGCAATATTCAAAGTACAGTAAAGAAAACATCAATAGCTCAGGGCACAATCCTAAACACGTTGAGGCAGAAAAAAGCCCCGCAACTCCCAGCATTCACCAGCCAGCATGGCTGGCTGTTGGAACGCTGGGAGTTGTGGGGCTTTTTTCTGCCTCAACGGTGCGTAGGATTGCGCATGGCTGGCTGGGGAATGCTGGGAGTTGTAGGATTCCCCCCCTCCAAACACGCATAGGATTGCATCCTAAAACCATTTAAAACCAAAACACAGAAACAGCATGGTAAATAATTAAAACATTGGAGCCCCAGCTAGCTTAAAATACCTTTCCCTCCCTCCCTGGTTGCTGGAAATAACTGCTTTCAGGGGACCTTGAGCTGAGGAATCTGAGGCTCACGCGAGGGAGGGAAGGCGAAGGAGGTGTTTGCAGGTGCATCCTTGAGAGGGAAGGCGAAGGAGGTGTTTGCAGGTGCATCCTTCCAGCCGCCCACCAGCCTCCCATCATTGGCCCCTGCCCGCCTCCCCTCCTCCAGTCTGTAGCCTTCTCTGCCTCTTTTGATGCTGGTTGTGAGGAGGAGCCTGCCTGCTGCTGTTCCTGGTAACGAGCTGGAGGAGAGAGAGGGAGGGGTGCGCTTCTTTCGCCTTCCCTTCCCCGCCACAGGACATGATTGGTAAAACAAACTTGGTAAAATACGTGATGTATTTTTTTCCCCCCAAGGCATTTCTGGCGCCTCCTTTAGTCCGGCGCCCTAGGCAGCCGCCTAGTTGGCCTAATGGTAGCACCGGCCCTGCCTAATACCCCTTTGCTAATGCTGATCTGAGTTATTACAAGCATTGTGCAATGAGTAAGTCTGGATGTGTTTGCTTCTTTTAAATCCTCTGGTAAGGCCCTAAATATTCTTGTCCTTTTACTAGCTGATTTCTTGTGAAAACCTCTGCTTCCATTTGGGAAACAGATCTATGCCAGAATGTAAAGACAGGCACTTAGTTATAAAACGATATCCCACTTAAAACCCATATTACCCATATAACGCTTTTACTTGGAATACTGTTCAAACATTAATGACATTCAGACAAAATAAAAAATGCAATACAGATAAAGAAATTATTCTATCTTTTATGTTTTTATCAAATCACCTAAAAATTGCATTAAAAAAAAAAAGAGATGAGAATTGGCACCTATGCTGCTGTTCATGTTAGCTTGTTCTTCTTTTTTAAACTCTTTAAAGATTTTGCAGATATTTGGAAAACTTCTGGAGAGGCCTGTCATATATTCTCATTTTTATCCAAACGTTGCTGTTCTTCTTTCAATGTTTGATGAGGAAATTACCTGCTGCAAGCAAATCTTTGACAATCAAATAGAAAAAGTGGGTAACAGCCTTTGGCACTCTAATTTATTATTGCACATTATTTACTTATTTGTGGAGACACACATTTTATTTCCTCTTTGGTGAATTGTGAAGTCAAGATGATCATTGCTTTGTGTTTTACCACCAACTGGGGGGGGGGGGACAAGCTTCAAAAGTTCATCATTTATTTTTCATATATAGATTTCCAATCTATAAATTTCTTGTCTGCTGTGTCCATGGTATGAACTGTGTCAGAAGACAGCTGAATAATAATAATAATAATAATAATAATAATAATAATAATAATAATAATAATAATAATAATTATTATTATTATTATTATTTTATTTTTTAAATAAATAAATAAATAAAGATTTGCAAGGAGCCCAGGGAGGCTAACAACCCATATCAAATGATACAACATATAACACCATTAAAATCATAACTCTAAAATTACAAATAGATGATCAAATACAATAAGAGAGCAATCCTATTGTCCCTGGAGAGCTTCCCAGGAACCATAGAATTCTTCAGAGTCCCCCCTCCGAGGCTGGAGACACTGCTGCGACCTCAGAAGGGGGACTCCGGAAACTGATCCCTCCCCCTCCCTCGCAGCCACTGCAGAAAGAACCGCCTGCATTATGAGGTCATAAAATTGGCCTCGGAAGACCTTGGAGAGGTGGGGAGGAGAGGAGAGAGGAGAGGCCAAGATACAAGAAATCCTATGGCCTCTTCAGCTCCATCCCCGCCCTGCTGCCTCCAGTGCACCTCCGCTAGGTAGGCTGAGAGACCCATCTAGAAGGGGGGGGGGAACCAAAGGAGGACGAAGAGGTGAAAATTGCCTCCATCACTCCTCCCGCCCTGCCAGAAGCAGTCTGGTGCAGCACTGGATACTTGGAAGCTTCCGAGATTGGAGGCTTCTAACCGAGAAGGGCAGGACTGCACCCTAAAACCATCGCTACAATAACAGTTGGACCAATACTAGGTGGACCAATAGTCTACTCGACAAAAGCTATTGTCCTCTGTTCCTTTCTGGGCATGATGCAGTAGTTAAGGTGAGGAGCTATTGCATAGGCTTGGGGGAGGTGGAGAGAGTGGATGAGCTGACAAATTTCTAGGGAAGAGGGGAAAGGCTTAAAGATGAAAAAGGAAAGGTGACAGGAGTTGTGAGACAACAGAAATCTCAGGATGTAGAGCAAGGGGTTTAGTTCTGAAAAGATCTGGTTTTTACCCCTGACATTAAAAGGTCTGGGACAGAGATGCACGAGAATTTAGTTTATGTTCACAAATCATCCGAAAATGTCATGTTCTCAATCCCTAACATGAGTGCGAGCAGTAGAATGTTTTTCGAGAAATGTTCACAAATTCACAAACATTGTGACTGCATTTAAAAAATGTGTCTTTTTTTTCTTCTTCCAAAGGTGCTTTTTTTACACTTCATTCAATGTGGAGGGGCGAGGGGGGAGGTGTGCACTTCTGAAAAATATGCAGAGGAATTCACACTAGCCCCTTTCAAAAGGTACACTTATTCCATTCAAGCGGCCGAAATATACGGTAGATTGAAAACAAAAACAGGAGAGAGGCAAAACGAGCTTGAAACTGCATTTTAGACCATTTTGGTGAGCTCAAAATTAGCTGGCTGGTTCTTCCATTCTTCATCTGGGAGGATCCTTAGCAGCTCAGATCAGCTCAGATCAGCAGTTTATCAAGTTTCTCTTCAAGGGCAGCAGCCTTGTAAAATACCTTTCACAGGCCTTTCGCCCATACTTTGCCAATTATAGGGATCTTAAAATAATTTTGGTTTCGAGGACACCACTTCCTTCCTTCCAAGGTAACTCTTATTTAAACAGTATGCAACCAATTGTGGTGCTATTATTTCCCAATATAGTAGCTATTGATGAGAGTTTTGCCAAACATTTTGCCAGAGAACTAAGATTCTTTTTAATAATACAGGATTTTTAAAGGACTAAAAGCACAACCCTGTACATGTCTACTCAGACATAAGCCCCACTGAGTTCAACGAAACTTATTCCCAGGACAATAGGTACAGGATTGCAGCCTAATTCCAGCATTTATATTCCTGTAATTCCTGTATTAGTAACCTGTATTTGGAAGTAGGTCTCACTGATTTCCATGGGATTTAATTCTGAGTTTGTAGGCTTAGATTTGCTGCCTAAACCTGTTTCGGTGGGTAACTTTTTCATTCACCTCCAAAGGGGGAAATCTTGAGTTTTTATTGCAGGTTTTACTGTGGTGTATTGACAGTCCATCATCATAACAGTTTCTGTTTATTTAAGTTAAGGAATGGAGGCAATGCACTTCATAAAAACATGCCAGTGACTGCAGGCAATTTAAAATGGTCTCAGGAGTTACGAGAGAGGCTGCTGAAGCACAGAACACATTTTAGGCACATCAATCATCTGTAAGTATTGCTATAAAAAATTGTACAATAGGACTTAAACCACTTCCCAAAGCACCTTCCACGGTGTACTTAGAAATGACATGGGGGGGGGATCCTTTCTGTCTCCCTAGGATTCCACAAACAGAGGAAACCAATTTTGTCTTCCAAAAATGTGAGAAGATGTTGGAATTATTAGATAAACATGATGTGGACATTTATACCTCATGGGCGCAGGATCTAAGCCTTCTTTGTGAATCACATCTCAGTCAACCAATTCTCAGATACGATGATGGTGGATTATTTGAAGTTAACTTTAATGAAAAGGTAACCCTGGCTGTTAATCTGTGCTTTTACTATGATAGTTTTCAAACCATTGTCAATCACGATGGACTTCAGGAAACGGGGGGGGGGGCGCTCAAGCTGGGGACATCAGGGGGTGATGATGCGCTTCTGTCTGCTGAGCCTCAACTATTTCTACTCATGATTCAAAGCCAGGGCCAGCCCTACTATTAGGCAGAGCAAGGAAGTTGCCTTAGGCAGCCCACCTCCCCCAAGTGTGGGATAAATAAATAAATAAATAAATAAACAGTCCCCGTTGTCACACAGCCCCCATGTGTGCATGGGGGGGGGCAAATTTAGGAAAACAAGCGTCTCGCAGGAGAAGGTTTACATTTTCTCTATCCGCATGTGGTGGCCGAACCCACATCTCAGCTCCACATGCTTACTAGTACACAAAGAAGAAAGAGAGGCTAAGCTCCCTTTCCAAGCCCAATTTAAAGTGCTGGTTTTAACCTTTAAAGCCTTCAAAGGTTTGAGCCCAAGTTACTTGAAGGACCACCTTATCCCGTACTAGCCTTTCCACGCTCTGATGATGAGGTCTTCAGCAGAGGCCCTTCTCACCTGCCTGCCCCCAAAGGCTGGTGAGTCTAAGGGAGAGGGCCTTTTCAGTGGTGACCTCACATTTCTGGAATCACCAGCTTCCATCAGGGGTTCATCAGGCCCTTTCTTTGTAGGCCTTCAGGAAAGCTCCAAAGACCCACTTGTTTCACTGGCCTTTTCATAAGCTATGGGCTACAGGCTTTATTGGTGTTATCTGTTTTTACAGTGTTTTTATAGTATTTTATTGAATATTTACCTATTGCTTTTGTAATAAAAAAAAATATTAAAAAAAAAAGTTTTTCGTATTTTCATCTTGTACGGCATGCTGCCTTGAGAGGGTTCTACCCTTGTGACGGTCTAAAAAAATATTTAAAATTAATAAATTAATGAATAGAATGTGGAAGATCTGTGTGGCATCTGAACTAAAGCAGCCAATGAAGCAGCTGGAGGATTTTCCCCGGAAGGAAGTTTGAAGTTGAGCGAGTGTGCTGAAGGTGAAGAAGTTCTGAATTTGCTTCCTGTAGCATAACAAAACCATTTACATCTTCTCCACTGCAGCTCTCTGCCATCCTCCGGGAAGTGAAATACCTTGAGGTTTTAAACCATCCTGATATACCTGAGGTTGCCGTGCAATTGTATTCGAAGAGAGAAATGCTTTACAAGGTAAATAGAAGTGATTCGGGTATGAAAGATGTGTGCGAATATAAAGAAATGGAAGAAAATTGACATAACTGCAGTAATCTGTTTGAGTCTTCAACTATCCTAAACCAAAAGCAAAGAGTGCACAACTATTTTTCCTAATTATTTTGTCAGCTGGATGGTGGTTATATTGTAGTTTGTAGTTAATCTTGTATTTCAGTCTTACTGCACGCTTACGTGTTCTTTTGAATACAAAGGGCCCTCTTCCCCTCTCTGTTGAATTAATTTGCAGTCCTATTGACAGCAAAATAGCAGTGTTCAAATTACAAAGGGGGGCGGGAGAACGAAGCACTTCTACTGCGTTTAGGGTCTCCACACTTTCCTTTTCTCTAAAGGTACTGGAGAAAAGAACATGTGCAGGGGTGGGGAGGAGGCCCCTTTATTCCTCCCTCTCTCTCTCTCTCCTCCAATAAAAGCACTGGAAAGAAAACAGGTTTCTCAAACCAAGAATTCACAAAAGGTGAGGAAATGCACAGATGCCTAAATGGACTGTGGGTTGTTTTTTTTGATGGGAGACAGTGCTCATCACAAATCCCAATGTTGCCCGTTAGGGTTGTGTTCAGAATGGCAGCTTTCCTGCAATGTTGGGAGAGAACAATTTAGCACTAAACCAGGAGTTGGATCCAGATTGGAGCTGGACCAACTGTACTGATGGAAGCGGACTTCCCCACCCCCTCCTTCCAATGGCAGCCCTTCTAGCCCGCTGAAAATATTACACAGAGGGAGGGTTCATACAGAACGACAACCCATCGTGGTGATTTGCCACGATGGGCTGGTTTTTCCGCAAGGCACCCATGATGAGCCCGACAGATGATCGGGCTTATTGTGAGCGCTTCACTCCCGCCCTTTCCCTCCTCCCCCCTCAGTCCTCCAGGCAGGGTACCCCACTGGAGGAACAAGTCCCCTCTCCCTTGCAACTGTGTGAAGCTGAGCCATTTTTGGCTCACCATGGCTGTTTTGTCCCTTTAATTCCCCCCCCTCCCCGGAGATCGGGAAAGGCGGCTTGACAGCCACTCAGCCAGCTTCACAGATCTCTGTTTTGGCAGACAACAGATCCCCCTTCAGAGTGCCACAGCGGCTCCTTGGCAGGGTTGCTGGGGGCTGTCCATTTTTTTAAAATGTTGTGTGTCCAGAAATGGGCACACAAATATTATTTTAATTTTTTTTACTCCCATAAGCGCAAATACACTTGTTTGCAGAAGCGCTAATGGGAGCATTTCAAGCTTCTGCTGGGGCCCCTATAGGGGGTTTCCACTACCCAGGGACAGAAGGTACCTTTCCTGCAAAGTGCCCAGCAGAGGCTTGAAAACCTCCTCGCCCCGCTGCCACCTAGCTTTCCCTTGACAGGTTGCACAAGGCGAACTGTAATGAGAGACCCATGCCACGAGGGATCTTCTGCTGAGAAAAGGGTGTTCTGGGGGATTTCCTCCCCTCTTCTCAGCAAGATCCTCAACTTTCAAGTTGCCTCCTTTAGTGTCCATGGGGGAGCCACTTCTGCACTTTCCCCTCAAACCTAAGATTGAATTCTGGAATCCAGTAGGAACCTTCTTGTGCACAGGTATTCAAAGCAGGTAACAAAATCAGCCTGGCAATAGGGCCTCACCTGGTTGCAAGTGAGGCCCTAAGTATGTTGCAGGCAGCCAATCCAAAGTATGTTCCAGCCAGGTGAGGAGGCCTCACCACCACTGTGGATGCACTTATATTCTCTCTTTTCTTCCAGAAGATGTAGAAAGTGAGTACTTGCAGAGGCATCAGTGTTTCCCCAGTTGGGAATTGCAGCAGTATGCTGCCGGCTGCTGCATCTCTTTTATTTCTCTCTGGCAGACCCAGAGAGAGACAGAGAATACTATGAAATGGGAGCAGTGACAATACTCCTGGATGTGGGAAATTCATGTTGTTGATAATGATCGTGTTGTCTGAACTCAGCTGCACTAAGAAGCCATGGCTTGTTAACCACGAACAGCCCATGAAGAGAACCCATGGTTTGTTGTTGGGTTGTGAACTGTGGGTTGTCACCATGGTTTGTTATCTCAGCTGGGTTTAGACAACATGATAACCCAGGTTTCAACAACAACCCACAGTTCAATGACAACCCACACTCAACCCTTGAGCATGGGTTATCGTGTTGTCTGAACCCAGTCACTGACTGGCAAGAGGAACTGAATGACAGCAGTCTTGGCATGATGTCAGCTTTTAGATGTAGGATTGGTGGGACAAGGTTTGCCTTTCTCTTTCTCTGTATTATTTCCTTTGTGTGGTTGCAGGCTGAGGAGAGAGTGTTGCACCTGAATCACAAAGCTGCAGAGGATTTCCTTGACCTGGAAAACTCTCTGTTCTAGTTGAAGAAGCTCTGCTGCACTCATGGAACTCCCCGACCAACAATGGCTTCTAATATCAATGTTTGGAAGCAAATCTATGTGTGCGTTCCTTATCTCATACAGCTCTGCTCTTTCCACTGGAAGGAACGCATCAGCCTTCAGGTGCACGGGGTCTGAGTGCAAGGGATATTTCTGAGTACAGAGAGCTCTCAGGATCATGAGGAACGATGCAGTATAAATTTCCATTAATTCATCACCTGTTGTTGGTGCTGTTACAGTTGTTATTGTTATTCTCTCCCTTCAGTACCTTGGAAATTTAAATTTAATTACCAGGCAGTATAACCAGTTATGGAGGACAATTCTGCCCGAAGAAGTGGAGCTCATCGCACACGAGATTGGGAGAATTAACCAACAGTTAAAGTCTGCTTTTGACACACTGACCTGGCAGAATGAAAACCTGTGGGATTATATTGAACAGACGAGGCAACTTGTTCAAAATGTAGGCAGCAGACTCCAGAAAGCCAAAGGCAATGTGGAATTGATCCAGATCCTGCTGCTCAGACTGGGAGAAACATCTTTTCTTGCCCGAAAAACTGGTGTCACTTCTTCGTTGCTGTGTCTTGATAACAATGAAAGAATGTGCCAGCTATATGGGATCGTTCAAGAGATGGGTGAGAAGATCCATCAGTTAGTTCAGGTGACCATTTTTAAAAATAATAATAATTCCAGTACACCTTTTGTCCTGGGAGTAACTACACACATTGAAGGGCTGAGATACTCTTGCCCAAACTCTGGTGGGCTGCGATACCTACAGTAAGACTCAGATGAGGCATGCATAGAAGGCTTTTATCTTCAGTTTTAGAGGAATGCTCCTCAACTTTTCCCCTTTGCTATTTTTCTCAGAGGTATTTCCCCCCCTCTTTTGTCTTCTTTGCTCTTGAACTTTTCAGCCTCATTTGCCCACACTGCCTTCTAATCCAACTGGCATGTGGTGGCCCACATGATTTTGTTTACAACGGTCCATGGTGTCAACACATGGGCTGTGGCATTGTGAGGTCTTTTGACAAAGTCACATAGGGTTACCACAGCCAATAGACTTAAAGAGCAATGTGGGCAAATAAGGCCATGGTCTTATTAGTTATTTAATGATTAGTTATTTAATTTATTATTGTGGTGCTTTTTACCACCGTGGAAGGAGTGGGCTGTTGTGAGATTTTCTGCCTCAAGGGCCACAGTTACTAGGCTGTCCCTTGAGTGCTGTGCTCCTATGTCGATAACTTGGCATCGTTGTGTGCTGTGTACTTGACAGGGAGGGGTGCTTGCTACTGTACCTCAGGCAGCAAAACATCATTAGCTGGCCCTGATCTGTTGGATGCAAATGAGATACGCTAATTTAGCATGTACAACTTGCATCACCTCTGCAGCTCCCATCTGCAGCTCCCATCTGACCTCCTGCACTGGTGTTATCCTCCTTTCCTTTGAGCACCATTCAGTGATCACCTGAGTGATGAGGCAACTACAGTAATACCTTGGATTGAAAGTAACTTGGTCTGAGAGCGTTTTGCAAGACAAGCAAAAGTTTTTAATTTTTTTTTTAACTTGATAAACGAGCAAGGTCTTGCAAGACAACTAGTGTAGGGATGTAACCGCTCTCCTCGAGCGGGCGTAGCCGGCCGAAATCGGCCCCGCTTACGCCCGCCAGAGACTCGCTTTGATCTAAGAGTGTTTTGGATTACAAGCACGGTTCTGGAACGAATTATGCTCGCAATCCAAGGTATTACTGTATGTTGTAAGCAACGGGGGAGCTTTTCCTCCTCCAATAAAAGTTTTCTTTACTTTTTGAAGTAGTTAATTAGTCAGAAGAGGGGGAATCTGTATTGGGCACGGCAATGTTAAACTCTACAGTTCGTTTTCTAAATGGCTTTCTACCAGGACAATCAAGGCCTCCTCCGGGCAGATCCTCTTTCTGAAGAATGGAAAGCCTACACTGAATACATAGATCGCATGGTTTCAGATGGACTGTTTAGAGCTATCAAGTGTTCTCTCCAGTATCTGATTGAAAATACGGAGGCAGCTGCAAAACCTACTCCCTTATTTGAAGTGCAGCTCGTGCTTAATGGCAATGAAATGACCTTTAAACCTTCTTTGGACCGTACCATCAATGGCAATTTTTCTGACACCATGGAGGGTCTAATCCGAAACATTTACCTGATTGCATCGAATATAAACAGAGTTGCCAAGCACCTTGGGCACGACACTTATCAGGTATAATCACCAATATGCCCATTCTCTTTTCTTTTAACTTCTGACCCTTTTAGCAGCCATTTCGATGAGGTTATCTTGTCCATCCAAGTGGCTGGGTGAGCATCTTTTGGTTTATTCTGCCTGTGAAGAGCCAGGCCTATATTGGCCATGATTGCTGTGGTTCGGCCAACTTGACATTACTGGGATTCCATTTTAAAGCTGGTAAATGCCTTCTTGGGAGACAGCCAGCAGAGCAGCCCGTCCTAATGGGTATGTGTATGTGTACACATGTGTTCACATGAGTTAAACTAGATGTATAGATATACACAATTTTTAAACATGTGCTTGCAACTTTGCTTACAAAAAACAGCTGCGGGGCCCTTAATTTGGATTGGGAACATGGATCAAGGCAAGGGAGTGTCACCCTTTTTACCAGATGGTTTTCCCATTGAAAATTGCCTCCTAGAAGCAGCTTTGAGGAAGATTAACTTGCTCTCCCCCCTGGGCCATGGTCCTAATCCGAATTGGAGGTCCTCCACAGCTACTTTTGTAAACAAAGATGTAGCCAGCTGCAAGCATGAGATTCAAAAGTATATTGACACTCAATTCTAGCTTGACATTTTGTCAGTCACCTAGACAACAAAATCTAGCTCCCCCACTTTTTTCCATCTGTTGTTCATTCACCCTTAAGTACCCATAAGTCAGGGGTGCGAAACCAATTTTGGAGAAGCTCTCGGGGTCCACATTCCAGTGGTGGGTGGGGCCGAAGGCAAAAGGGGTGTGGTCAAAAATACCAAAAAGAAAGAAGCAAACAAAAACCCCAACAACAACCCAGCATATTGAGAGACATTTCTACCTTTTGGAATGGGGAAAACACCAAGCAACCGGGGGTTGTGGGAAAGGGGGGGGGTCCTCTGGAGTTCCCCATCCTGCTATAAGGGAAGTGGTTAGACTTGCCTGGAAAAATGTAAATCAGATATTCTTTCCTCCTGGGATTCTCAGTTTAAATATCAATAAGTTCTGTTACATAGCAGAAGTGTGGTTACTCATCATATGATGCCAGTCATGACTTGCCCATCTGTAACTTGCTCAGTGGTGGCATTATGTTGTTACCAATGTGAGACATTATAAAAGAGGTGGAACTGGTAGTTCCTTGATCTTTCTTGCTTTATTGTGGATATAGATCAAATGGTGCTGCTCTCCAAAATCTAGTACGCCTTGGTACTATGTGGTCAGTGCCATCTTGGAGTCTGAAATCACCTTAACAAGGGGATTTTGGAACGTCTAAAGTTTGGAATGAGTCCCAATCTAAACAGAAAAGAAAAAAACATTGACTAAATAGCTCTTTCTTTTGCTATTTCTATGCTACATCTTTATGTTTCTCTTTAATAGGAGTTATTTAAGAGTTAGACAGGACTCTTTAATAAGAGTTCTGACTAAGATGATCACATTTTGCATCTACTTTTACATATGACACTGCCCAAATTACCTGATTAAATGCTTTCCTGACTTGGACTTGTTTTTAAGACTTGACAGCTCTAATCCAGGATCACCAGTCTCCCTGATATAATTAAAGAGAGGCTGATGGCAGCAATGAAGAAAACAGCCTTGCCAGGGCTGGTGTCAAGGGTAGGCACAGTCACGCCCCAGCAGAGTCCCACTGACAAGAGCACCCTGGAGTTGCTCCTCCTCTTCATCATTGCAACCTGCTTGTTCTGGCCCAGATGTGGTGGCGCTGGTGGCAGGGATGTCGAAGAGTCCTTGGTACTCAAGTCACGAGTCGAGTCACGAGTCTTTGGACCTAAGTCTCGAGTGCCGAGTCCTTGGTCCAAAATGGAGACTCACGAGTCACTCCCAAAGCTGACTCCACGAGTCCCTATTAAAATCAATGGGGTTTTCCCCAACAAAATAAGGCTACTTCAGATGTGTGGCTTAAATAAATTCTAGGCACAAGTGTGCCTTTTTATCTCAAAACTCTGCCACTGATTTTGGCAAGAACAGACCAGGCAGACAAACCCAAAATAACCAGGCAGGCAGAGGAGGCAGGGAACCCCAAAAAACAGGCAGGCAGAGGCCTTTGTCTTGGACAATTCAAACTGTGGAACTGGTTAAGAAGAGACCAGGCAGGCAGAGGAGGCAGGGAACCCCAGACAGGCAGGCAGAGGCAGCCAAACCCAAAATGTCTGAAAGGTTGCATTTTAGGAAAATGATTTAAAAAAATAAACTTGCTGTACTTCCTAAAACCTATCCATGTTTCATTTGAGGAACACGATTTTGGAACACGAGTCCTTGGTCTCGAGTCCCGAGTCGAGTCTCGAGTCCCATTAAAAATATTGGGACTTGAGTCTGACTCGAGTCAGAGGGGGGACTCAGTCCGACTCACGAGTCGAGTCCTGGAGTCCGAGTCCCCATCCCTGGGTGGTGGTGGCGGCGGCGGTGGCAGTGGTGGTGGTGAGAAAGATGAAGAGCAGTATATGCCCCTTCCTACTTGCTTACTGATTCTCTGCCTGTCAAGCAAGCAAGTGGCAGCGATTGTGAGAAATAGGATGAGGAGCAAGAGCTGCTGGAGACAAGGCTGGTGAGAAGGCAGACTCATTGAGAGAGGGGCCCCATGGAGGGTGTCTTCTTCTCCAGGGGCCCTCAGAAACCTGGAGCCAGCACTGAGCCTTGCTAGCAAGATCAAGCATTGTGCAGCAGGCTTGGGCTGGGAGCTCTGCTGCTCCCATGTAAACACAAGGAGCAGTTCAAAAGGAAGCAAAAAGAAGTATGAACTCATTCCATGGCTTCTTAGAGGTATCATATTTTGTCTTTTCGAATTACCGTATTTCTTGCATCACTTCTTTGCAGTCACCAAGTTGCTGCTATTAGAATTGTGCAGCTTATACTTCTGGCAGTGTTCACATGTGAGGTGTTTAATGGAAGTGATGCTCCAATTTAGGGACTTAAGCGGAGGTGATGCTTAAATATGGGGGACTTCAGTGGGACTAGGCTCAAATTTAGAGCATTCAGAAAGCAAAGTAAACCATCTTGAACCCTCCCAAGTCCATTCCAATTAGACCTCTAGTCCTCCAGAATCCAGTTCTCACTCATAATGGTGCAAAATGCACCACCACTGCCCCCTTCCTTTCCCCAAACTTACCTAATGGCCACAAGGAGGACTTGTTGTGGGGCCTCAAAGAGGCTCTAGATCAGCCTTCTTCAACCTGGTGCCCTCCAGATGTTTTGAACTACAACTCCCAGAATTCCTTACCATTGGCCATGCTAGCTGGGACTGGGACTGATGAGAGCTGAAGTCCAAAATAGCTGGAGGGTGCCAAGTTGGAGAAGGCTGCTCTAGACACTGCTATGACTGTATGCAGAAGCATCCAGGGCAACTAGGAAGCATGCTAAATGTACTTATCTGGATATCCAGATTTCAGTGGTTACTGGCAGCCCTAGATTCTGCCACGTATGCTTGCTACAACCTCTAGGGCCTAGAGAAGGCCTTGCTCCTGGCCTTCCCTTCCACCTCTGAGTAAATTTGGGAAGGGAAAGAGGGCAGTGGGAGGGCAGGGCACACACTGGCGTTTGAAGATGGGGAGGCTTCTAGATCCATCTTCTTCTGATGACATCAGCAGCAGTACAACAGGACATAGCTTAAAATCTGACTTGAAGGTAAAACAATTTAATTCTGAGCGTCAATTGCATGCTTGCCAAATTAAATAGTTTCAACAAAACTCATTCTGAATTGGGCTGGATAAGTTTGACCATCACTACTTCTGGTTCCTAACAGCTGTCTAGGGCGCAGGGCTAAAGAGGGCGCCAGAAACGCCTTGAAAAAAAATTACAGCGCTCTCAAGTGGGAGGGGGGGCGCTAAATAGCTGATCTTGCCTCGGGCACCAAACTGCCTTGCACCGGTTCTATAAGTGAATATGATCGTGCAAATCCATCCTTTCGTCTCCTCTCCATTTCTTCAATGAAAACTGATTATACTCTTGTCATCTTTCTGGCCTTCTGTCATCACAGTCCAGCCTCTCATTTATATCCATTATTCCACTGCTAAAATAATTCACCCCTCTCATTATTCAGACCATGTGACATCCTCTCTCAAATCCTATTTGCCCAGAGGACATTAGTTATTGGGCAAAGCAGAAATGTACTAAATAAATAATTATAATTAATAACCTATTCCACCCCTTCCACATCGAGCACAAGCTCCTCTTCTTCACCTTCAAAGCTTGCCACAGCATTGGTTCACACCTTCTTCCTGTTTTTTATTTTTCATTATAACCCTGCCTGTGGCCGAACACTGCCCCTGATCAAATATTTGCAACTCCCTAGGATGCACCCAGCTTACTTATTATTAATATAGTTACATGTATTAGGGTGGCCATGTGACCTGCTTTACACAGGACAGCCCTCTATTTCAAGGGTTGTCAGAGGACAGTCCTCTATTTGAAGGCCCAAGTCTGGTTTAAAGATAAAGAACTAAAAGAAACCAGTAGCCTTGAAGTTGCTTTTGTTTCCCGCTGTAAAACCCCACGTACACCCTGCCCCTTCCTCCACACTTCTGCCCCCCCCCCCAGGCTCTCTTGAGGACTGGGGGGACCCTCTGAAATGGGATGTGGTGCAGCACAGGGAGCCGCAGTCAGAGGGGGAAATTGGTGAAAACAGGATAGTGGAGACACCAGCATTTCCTAGGGTTCCTGATCATATGGAAGATCAGGAACTCTATGCCTGCATAGAGTTCCTATGTACATAGGCAGGGCCGGTGCTACCATTAGGCCAACTAGGCAGCTGTCTAGGGCGCAGGGCTAAAGAGGGCGCCAGAAACGCCTTGAAAAAAAATTACAGCGCTCTCAAGTGGGAGGGGGGGCGCTAAATAGCTGATCTTGCCTCGGGCACCAAACTGCCTTGCACCGGTTCTGTGCATAGGCTCTTTCACTGCTTCTGCTGAACGCATCTAGGAGGCAGGAACAAGGACAATGGCCATGATCTTGTCCCCTTCCCTGTGCATGTTCACCATAACGTATGAAGAAGGTTGGAATATCATTGGATTTCATGTGTCAAAAAACAATGTGTGGTGGTGGTGGTGGTGGTGGTGGTGGTGGTGGTCTTCTTCTTCTTCTTCTTCTTCTTCTTCTTCTTCTTCTTCTTCTTCTTCTTCTTCTTCTTCTTCTTCTTCGTATATGTGTGAGAGACAGTATATATATATATATATATATGATTTTAATTGTACTTATTGTAAGATGTCTCACTCGTCTCTCTGGCTTATCTCTTAGGGGCAGGACACCTTCCCCCCCCCCCATCAGATTTCTGCTCTTTCTTTCTGCTACTTAAGAACAGCTTGCCATGGCAACAGCATTTTGCTTTATGTGAACAGTCACGTCTGAAATTGCACACTGATGGATTCTTGGGGTGGGGGAAGTAGCATCTTGTGCGAGATTTGCAATGTGGCCGCCTGGTGCTTACTTCATAACCTAATTAAGACGTCTTTTCTGCTTTGTAGCCTTTTTGGTAGTAGTAACCATGAGATTAGTTTATATACTTGCAGTTGGACTGGAGTCTTGCTTCCAGACCAAATCTGAATTTCTTCCCACAGTATATATTAAATCACTGGCCCAACTCTACGGTTTTATTTTCACATTTAGCATGATGTGGATCAGATGGATACACTGGAAGAAATGCACCAAGAAATCATGAGTAGGGTGCAATCGGTCATTGTTAATGTTCAGGAATATCAACGATACTTTAAGAAATACAGCCACTTATGGATGGATGATAAAACCAAATTTATGAAGCAGTTCCTTCTCTATGGACGATTTCTCTGTACTGAAGAGCTGGAATTATATGCAGACCATGAACTTCGGAAATGCTCCCCGCAGTTAGATCACTTTAAACAACAGGTACTTTGCAATGGTGTGTGTGTGTGTGAATCTTCTGAGCTATTCCTGTTAGTTGTGTTCCATTAAGCTATTTACCTTCTATTGTTCTTTCAAAGAAAAACTGAGAATTGTAATAACATTTTATTCCTTAAGATCAGCAATTATGAAACACTGCATAAGGAAGTAAGCGAGTTTGAAAATCAGAAGACTTTTAATGGCTGGTTCCAGGTTGATATAAAGCCTTTTAAGATATCTATGATGAATACGATTAAAAAATGGAGCTGGATGTTTAAGGAGCATCTGCTCAACTATGTCACCCAAAGGTAACCTACTTTTGATGTCTTTTTTAAACAGGCTGTTGAATTTTACATCTTAGAAAAACAAAAACCCCACTCTTTTTGTTAAATGTTGAGCAGGGCAGAAACAAGGACAAGAAGCAAAACCAATACCAAACAAAACCACCATACAAAATAGTTCCAACAACATCTTCTACATTAGGGGTGGGCAATTTGTGTCCCTCTAGATGTTGGTGGACTCCAAGTCCCATCAGCAACAGCCAGCATAGCCAATGGTGAGGGATGATGGGAGTTGCAGTTCAGCAACATCTGGAGGGCCACAATATTCTCCATCTCTGGTCTGCACCAGCCTCCCCCAGCGTGGTTCCCTCTGGATATTTTGGACTTCACCTCCCATCAGCCCCCAGCCAGCATGACCAATTTATTTGTTGTATTTATGAATCACCTATCTGGCTGGCAAACCGGCCACTCTGGGCGATGTACAACATGATAAAATATAAAATACATTTAAAACAGTATAAAATTTTAAAATCTTAACCCACCCCATATTGCCGCCTGAATAGCCATGTTTTTAGTGAGCGGCGGAAGCTCAGCAGAGAGGGGGCATGGCGGAGGTCACTCGGGAGAGAGTTCCACAGTATGGGGGCTGCCACAGAAAAGGCCCTCTTCCTCGTCCCCACCAGTCTAGCTGCTCTGGCTGAAGGGACAAGGAGAAGGCCGTCTGTGGCAGATCTTGTTGAGCGGCCTACTTGGTGTTGCTGGAGACGCTCCTTGAGATAAACTGGACCGGAGCCGTATAGGGTTTTAAAGGTAAAAACCAACACCTTGAATTCGGCTGGGCAAGCAACTGGTAGCCAGTGCAGCTCCTTGAGCACTGGCGTGATGTGATCCCGCCGGCGGCTGCCTTTAACCAGGCGAGCCGCCACGTTCTGTACCAGCTGTAGCTTCCGAACCGTCTTCCAGGGTAACCCCACGTAAAGCGCATTACAGTAGTCTAGGTCAGTAGTCTGACCAATGGTCAGGAATGCTGGGAGTTCTAGTCCAAAACATCTGGAGGACACCAGATTGGGGGAAGCTGCTCTGCATAGTGTCAGTTGTGCAGGGGACTTTCCCCATTGGTGCTTAAATAGCCCCCTTCATGTGTGAATCACATTGAAGGGTCAGCAGGGCTGCCCCCACTGACCCTGTCCTCAGTACTGCGCAGCTTCTCCAGCCCCACCCGTCCGATGTTCCACACGATGAGTATGAATGTCTGCAGCAGGAAAACCTAGGCTTGTAGACCTCCCTGTGGGTAGGGTGGAAGCCTAGGCGCATAGAGGTAAACCAACATAGGATTCCCCAATGGAAACATCCATGCTCACCATGTGGATGTCGGGGACAGGCAATCATGTGACATCCATGGCAGAGCCCGTGGTGTGGTCCATTCAAGTGTGAAGAGGGACAGGGTGAAGTTGGTGATGTTTCCTGGCCTACTGAGATATTCATCTTCATCCACGGTACTCTGTGCACCTTGTTGGCTGTACTGAACTACTACCATGGGTTTTTACAATAAAAACCTGATTTGATTGTTAGTATTTCAAGTCCTTTTGCCCAAGGCTTCTTCTATATTCTGTTGCTTAAGAGCCAGACTCATGAATGCTGGGAAATAGGAAGAAGAGGGCTGAACCTCCTGAGCAGCAGTGTTTGAAGACATGAGGGCCAGATAGAGGCTGCCATTTGAAGAACCCATTCATCTAGTTCCATGCACTCACTGGGGCTTTGAACGTGTGTTTCTCAAAACAGCAGTGCCCCATAAATGGGCAATGAGGCGGGGTGGGGGGAGTGGATTCGTAAAGCACTGTAGAATGGCATTTGAGGATGTCTTGTTTAAAGAAAAAAGTTTTTCATTCTTTGCTGCAGAGCAGACACCCTCTCTCCGTGCTTTTAAAACACATAGTAGAAATTGCAAGCTCTGTGCTATTTATCTGCTGACATTCCCTTGTTCTACTTATTATTAGCATTATGGAGTTAGCCAAGTTCATCCACGAAACGGAAAAAGGGTTAGCTAAGAAAATGAAAGAAGGAGATTATGCACTTCTGGTTGAAATAATGGGGCATCTCATGGCTATCCGTGACCGACAATTGACTGGAGACATTTTCAAACCTTTAAAATCCACAGCGGAATTGCTACAAAGTTATGGACAACAGCTACCCGAGCAGATTTATAGAGAACTTGAGGTAAAGATTCAACTAATGGTCCATCCCCTGATTTTTTCCTCATATTTAAAAATTGATAATAAAGAAGTTTTTTTTTAAAGTTTCCTTGCTCTTAGATACTTGCTCAGGAGGTTCTTAGGGCCCATTGGCAAATAGAGTGATTCAAACGTGCCAGAGGCAAATGGTGTGACCAAAATGGGCCTGCAGTCAGGACACTCCAGAGCAAATGAACAAAGATTCAAAGGGCCAGACAAAGACGTTGTGGCCTAAATAGGCTTGTGGTCAGATGATGGAGTGGCCAGATGATTGCGGGGGGGGGGGGGCAAGGCAGATCTGTTTAGCATCTTCTAGAACATGAGCAGAAGGGTGCTATCATTGTGATCATGTCCTCTGTGTGGGTTTCCCATGGGAATCTGGTTGGCCACTGTGGAAATAAAATGCAGGACTAGATAGGCCTTTGGTCTGATCCAGTAGGGCTCTTCTCATGTTGTCTCACAGACAAGTTGCTCAGATTGTGAGCTTTTCTACACGAGGCATTTATTGTGGGCTCATCATTCCTTACTCACAGTTGTTTGTGGGTTCTTTAGATGATGTCATGACCCTCCAGTTTCTCTTCTGTTTTTTAAGAAAGCGGGGAAGGGGGGTTAGAGCAGGGGAAATGGAGTATTATTTGTGAAAGTGAAAGAAAACATATTTTCCTTCTTGTGTATTTGCATTATTCCACTATAGCACAGTGCCACCTAGAGGTTATGTAGCGGAAAAGTAGGAAAGGAAAAACTCTTTGTAGAGCGCTTGGATCTCAAGTCTGTGACAAAACTGAAATAAACTACAGTGGATTAACAGGCTTGTGTAGAAAAGCTCTGAGTAGCCAAGCCTAGAAAAATCTTCTGTAAGGCCAGCAGGGGCCCAATTTTCTCTCCAGTCACCTAATTCCTCCTGGGCTGAATGGCTGTAGGTTTTGTTCCTCCCCCTGTCAGGGTGTGTGTGCTATGGAGCAGCAAGGTGCAGGCCTGCCAGTACCTCCACATAGAAGTTGTCCCAAAGGCACAGAGAGTAAGGCACCTGGGCCCTGGTGACAGATTCCCTGGTTCAAGGCCACTGGTGACTTACAGTGACCTTTCTGCTGGTTTTGCATCCACACACAAAATTGAGTGTACTTAGGAAGTATGCAGAACAGGGGGTTGTATCTCATGGTGTTGTTCCACTAGCGGGAGGGAACCACTGGTGGAACAGATGAGATTTCCCCTTCCCCACTGCAGCACCCTGTGCCTACAAAATCTACTCTGGTGGGTTGGGGAACTCTCCGGAGCAGATGTGGGGCATACGTGAGTGGCTGCGGGGCGGAGGGGAGGACAGGGAAATCCCGTCACATGAGTGGAAGTTGTGTGAGCAGGCTTCTGCTTGTGCAAGGGTTGGATCCAACCCAAGGCCATTTCTTTCTGCTGCAGTTCTTGAACTCCCTCCCTCCCCAAGGAGGCCCACCTTGCAACTTCACTGTATAGTTTTACATACCCTCCAACATTTCACAGATGAAAATAGGGACACACGTGTGAATTTGTAAGAGGTATGGTTAAGCAACATGAAAGTGTGATCAAGAGGGCGTGGCCAGGCAACATGAGGGCATGGCCAAGGGTATGGCCAGGCAACCAAAGGGCATGGTCAGGTACAAAAGTTATTAGAGGAAACACACAAAATCTTATATATTATAATTATTACATTATTATAATAAAATATTATTATAATATTTTATAAGTGGCTTTTGTAATTTTTTTTAACCTCATTTAAACCCTTAATTGTTGATATCTGGTGTTTTTCATGGGGTGAGGGTCAGTGCTTGCAGGGCAATATCTTTGTTTCTGTTTTAAAATGGTCAGGATTGGCACAAATTCAACAGGTGAAGCTTACCCACCAACCCCACACCCTCAAACATGGAGCTTCAGAGAGAAGGGGAAGTTTCTTGCATTTCCTTCTGACACTGTAAACTCACCTGTTAGAGGCACAGAGTCAGCTCTGTTAGGAAATAAAATCTTTGGCAATATAAAGATAGGAATCATGTGATAAATTCCCTCATTCACCTTTCCCTACCTCTGTCCAGGGCCAGGCCACAGGGTGCAGCCTCCTTTTCAGCAGGTAGAGCGTGTGTGCACACACGCACACATCCACCCAGCGTCTGTCTCTCTGTGGAGCTGTTCGAGCCTAAAAAGAGCTAACTTAAAGAGGCCATGCCATGGGCAAAATTGCAGCTAAGCAGCTTAGCTGCAATTTTGCCCATGGCATGGCCCCTTTAAGGAAAGTTTAAAAAGTTTAAATTCGGGACTCTGCATGACAAAGTGAGAAGCCGGGACAGCTTAAGCGTTTTCGTGACAGTCCCGGGGATTTTCGGGGCAGTTGGAAACTATGGTTTTAGAGCCTGAGGAAAAATGAGGAAATGTTGGAAGGATTGTAACAAAGATGACTGAAGTCTTAGCTGTTCCATCTTTGACAAATGCAAAGAGTACACAGGCAGAATCCCAGGAGAGATGAAAGATTAGAATAAAATTAAAAAGGAAAGGGGGGGGGAATTAAATACTGTTGCTAAGGGGGGGGGGAATAACAAAGACCAAACAGTGTATTGGCATTAACTTTGTTATGAAAGTTCATTCTAATCCACACAGTTGGTGAAACTGTTGCAGTATTATTAGCAAGTTCACTTTTTTAAGAAAGGCTCAGCTCTGTGCATAAATTTGCTGGGCTTTCCGTTTCTTGTTTTCTTTCCCCCTCATTGTGTGATTCTTCCTTCCCAAGAAATGAAAAGACTTCATGGTTGGTATGAAACCTGGAAGCCTGTCAACTTGATTGGCTTATTTTTCAGTTCTAAATTCTCATTTACTGTAAGTACTTCATTGGAAAACATTTTTTTTTAAAAAAACTAGGGAAATATTGTCTTTTAAGGTGCAATTTATAGGCAGAAATGTCTTTGTGCCCATATTTATGGATTCATTGTCAGTAGATTGCTTATGTATATTAAATTCTCAGGCCATGTGAATGGCAAATTTTTGCATCCTATGAGGATGTGCTCTTTCAGCTGTATGATTTGGAGGAAGCGCTGCGGCTTAGTTACTGGAAATGGCTCTCCTTGGCAGATAGCCCTGGTTTCTGAACCAGTTCAGGCCTGCTTTACTGTATATGGTTGGGTCTAAACATGGTTTCCTCTCAGGTATGCTTTCAACTGAGCTGTAACCACTGTAGACATTAGGTTTCGACACTGGGTAGTTTTGATTTTTATGCAAATCAGGCAAATCAGTCAAGTGAAATGTTTGAGCGTTCTAGAACCTAGAATGCATATAGACCAGCAGCTTTTCACACGATCTGCACCTTCTCTTTACTATGTGCTGTGCATTGTATCCTTTGATCTTTCATTATTTTAGTGGTCTAATTCCTGGTTTTGGTTTCATTTTCTGAGAGCATACAAATCTATGGGCTAAATCCAAAGTTATGCAAGCAGACTTTACTTGTGCAGCATGAGATTCCCTTCCCCTCCTCCCCCTGTAGCTCCCCCCATGTACCCGAATCTATTCTGGAGGGCCCCCAAACCCTCTGGAGTAGATTTGGGGGGTGCAGGGGGGCTGCAGGAGGGAGGGAAATTAAGCCTGCCAGCAGTGTCTGTTCCACTGCCCTATGGCGTGATCACACTTGGAATACTGTATACAGTTCTGGTTGCCATATCTCAAACAGGAGGGCTGGAAATTGTGCAGAAAAGGGCAACCAAAATGATAAGAGGGCTGAAGCATCTCCCCTGTGGTGAAAGATCGCAACATTTGGGACTTTTTAGTTTAGGAAAAAGGTGACTGGGGGAACCCGCTCAAGGTTTATAAAATAATGCATGGTATGGAGAAAGTAGATAGAGAGACATTTCCCTCTGCCTTTCATCTAATGAAGCTGGTTGGCAGGAGGCTGAGGACAGATAAAACACAATGTACAATTAATTTGCTGCCATAAGATGTGGTAACAGCTACTAGCCTTAGATAGCTTTAAAAGGAGATTAAGCAAATTCTTGGTTGATAAGGCTATCTATAGCTATTAGCCATGATGGTGATAGGCTTCCGCCTGATTCAGAAGCAGTATGCCTCCCAGTCTGAATTACCAGTTGCTGGGGCACAATGGTGGGGAAGGGCTATGTTCTGCTTGTGGGCTTCTCTAAGGCATCTAGTTAGCCACTGTGGAAGACAGGATGTTGGACTAGATTGGAGAGGGATCCCCAACCTTATAGGGTCAGTGAGCACCTTTGGAATTTTGGGGAAATGTCATGGGCACTCTCACAAAATGTCTGCTGGGAGGGCTTGCCCATTCATAAAATGGCTGCCATGGTGGGTATGGCTGGAAAATACTGATTTCCCAGAAGGCAAACTGGTGAGAGTAAAAGTAACTTGCCCAAGAACCTAATTACAAGGTGGGGGGGGGGCTGAGCTCCAAAACACTCTTTTGAACCCAAATAAAGACGGTGTTGGAGGACAGAACTGCACCTTGCAGCATACCACCCTCCTAATTTAAAAATAATTAATTAAAAATAGAATACAATAAAATAAAAGCCAGGAGGGGCAGGGAGCCTGATGGACTCCAGGAGAGGTGTCCATGGGCACACTGGTGCCCACGGACACCATGTTGAAGACCCCAGAGAGATATGGCATTGGTCTGATCCACCAGGACTCTTTTTATGGTCCTCATTAAGAGGTTCCTACAACTAACTTTGACAGAAGATCTTGCACTGTCTGTTTTTCTAGACACTTTCCCTTGTTTATTGGAAACATTTATTTCCCCTTTTCTTTCCTTTAAAACATTTTTACAATTCTGAATGGTCACCGTTGTATCCCTATACGCACGCACTCTTTTTACCCATGTGCTCATTTATGCCATTTATGTTAGCAGAAGCAGATCTCCCAGGTCAAAAGTCCAACACTATCCGCCAACTGATGCTGGCTCCCCTCCCTTTGAATATTCCGTCCTTAGGGGCTACTTCTGATGCTGCGCTTTGAAGACCTGGGACTGCCCCTGCCAGTTAGGCCTGCATTTTTGTTGCAGTGCTGAATACAAAACAGCTAAAGGTCAGATAGAATTTGGCAGGGATGTTGAAGAGTCCTTGGTCTCGAGTCACGAGTCTTTGGACCCGAGTCTCGAGTCCGAGTCCGAGTCCTTGGTCCAAAATGGTGACTCACGAGTCCCGAGTCCTGAGTCACTCCCAAAACTGACTCCACGAGTCCCTATTAAAATCAATGGGGTTTCCCCCCAACAAAATAAGGCTACTTCAGATGTGTGGCTTAAATAAATTCTAGGCACAAGTGTGCCTTTTTATTTCAAAACTCTGCAACTGATTTTGGCAAGAACAGACCAGGCAGACAAACCCCAAATAACCAGGCAGGCAGAGGAGGCAGGGAGCCCCAAAGCAGGCAGGCAGGGGCCTTTGTCTTGGACAATTCAAACTGTGGAACTGGTTAAGAAGAGACCAGGCAGGCAGAGGAGGCAGGAAACCCCAAACAGGCAGGCAGAGGCAGCCAAACCCAAAATGTCTGACCCTAACCCTAACCCCCCACAACAACACATCAAAATAAATCTCAACACATCGTTGGGGCTGCGCTCCTGGTAGCTGTCCATAGTGGCCGAGCAGCGGCGCTCCTCGCTTCCATGCACTCTTCACCGGTGATCGCGCTCCTGGCACAGCCAGAAGACTCATCAACAGCCCAGGGATGTTGACAAGTCCTTGGTCTCGAGTCCCGAGTCGAGTCTCAAGTCCCATTAAAAATATTGGGACTCGAGTCTGAGTCGAGTCAGAGGGGGGACTCAGTCCGACTCACGAGTCGAGTCCTCGAGTCCGAGTCCCCATCCCTGGAATTTGGTTGTCTCCCTTATACTTGCTCTTCCCTCCCGACAAGGACGATCTAGGTACATGCCTGCTACTTTAAGTATGATGAAAGTATTATCCCATATATGTCACACTTGTTAATCCCCGCTTGTCTTCATTATGTTAATAAAATAAAATAAAAAAAGCCCTAGAGGGAGAGATCCTATGGCCCCGAGACATTGTCTGTGGGGCCAAATGATTTTTTTGGATTTTATTTTATTTATTTATTTATTTTATTATATTTATACTCCGCCTTTTTTCCTGCAAGGAACCCAAGGCGGCTTACATAGTCCTCCTCCTCCTCCTCCTCCTCCTCCTCCTCCTCCTCCTCCTCTCCATTTCATCCTCACAACAACCCTGTGAGGTAGGTTAGGCTGAGAGTCAGTGACTGGCCCAAAGTCACCCAGTGAGCTTCATGGCCGAGCAGGGAATAGAACCCGGATCTCCCGAGTCCCAGTCCAACACTCTCACCACTACACCACACTACTCTGAGTTTAGAGAAACTGCTCTGACCTTGGAGCTGGGAATCAGAGCTCCTCCCCCCTCCCCTGCCACCTCCTGCCTCTCCAAGGTTGGGAAAGTGACCTCGGAGAGGGCTAAAAGGTGGCAGGGAGGGGGAGGAGGGAAGGGAGGGAGGGGGGAGACTAGGGAAGCCAGGATACGAGGTATCCTGAAGCTGCTCCAGCCTCCTTCCATCTCCCTCTGAAGCGCCCCAGCTAGATGGGCAAAAACGCCCATCTAGCAAAAACGCAGAGCAGGGGGATGGGGAGGGGAATATTGCCCCCACCGCTCCTCCCGCTCTGCATTGGATGCCCGTAAACTTCCGAATTGAGGGGCTTAGTTACACAGGCATCGCCAGAGGATTGCACCCTAAGTGTGTGTGTATGATAATGCTCTTAACTGTGTACACTAACAGTTTCAAAGCATAGTATTCCCATTTTAAAATACTGATTAATGAAGACTTAAATCTACTTATTCTACCTAGTTCGTACTTTCTAATCTAAGCATGTCTTGCTTTGTTTGCTGGAAAAGCCATTGAGGATTTGCAAGGTGGTTCACTTTAGAAAAGTTCACTGGCGCTAACTTGAAGAAGAGCTGAGGTCTTGCAAGGGCTTTGTAAGCTATTGCGCAAGGATTCGTTTTAATTGGCTTGCAGAAGCAGCAGAATAGTTTTGATTTACTCTGATATATCATGCTTAGCCCTTGCAGGACCAATGGCATTTTCTTCAAGGAAATCTCAGTGAGGAAGTAAATGTTTTATAGCACTTTTAAGTGCAACTACCAGAACAAAAGCAAAATCAATAGCTCAGATTTCCAAGTTGGAGAGAAGTTAATCTTAAAACAGGTCTGCAGATGTCTGATATGGAAACAGTTGTGTGTACTAAGCATTCCAACTAAGACTGTGTGTGTGTGTGTGTGTGTGTGTGTGTGTGTGTGTAAAACATTATTGACTTGTGGCAACGTTCCCATTCTCATATCTTCATACCATGATATGGGAAACACCCATTAGAATGTGTTTATTCATTGGTTTAAAACATGGTCATGCCACCCTTCAGTTTAACAGAACTCCCAGGCTGGCAGGCACACAACTATAATAAAAATTGTGAAGGATCAGCAACCGGATCCTTTGCGTGAGTTCGGCAACTCTAGGGTTAACCGGCACAGCGCTAAGGCTCGTATCGGCTCTCTAGTACAAGAGGAAAAGCCACCAGTCTTTGTATGCCCAAATAAGGCTTTTATTTGTTTATACAATGATCAAATCGGAACTAGCAGTCTTCTAAGAACATGTTTACAGTCAACACAACCTTAGCTGACCCGCGTCTTACCCAATGAGCGGGCTCCGTGGCTAGCAGGTTACATTCAGGTCACTCTCCTTACATCAGAGACAATACTTCTAGTCAGTTTCAGCCCAGCTCCCGATCGGCGCTTCTTAGCGGAGAACGGAGTGTCTGGGCGGCTGTTGCTTAGGAGGATCTGGCCCGGTGGTTCCCAACAACCCAAACCGGAACGGGAGAGGGGTTTTCTACCCCGGATTCCCCGCTCTCCCCCCGCCCCCTAGGTCAGGTGGGGGCTTATGCCTGCCCCTTCGTTTAGGTGGGCTTATCCCTGCCCGGGAAGAAGATGACGTAGGGAAACCTTTGCAGCTCTTCGAGGCTGCCCTGTTTGCTGATGGTCCTTGATGGCCCTTCCTGGACGTTTGTGGATCTCTGCCGAGGTCTTCCTTTGTTGGGGCTGATTACTTGTCTGGCTACTCCCTGGTGACCTCATCCCTCCTCCCCGTGCCCCCTCCTTTGGGGAAAGATGTGTGTGCGTGTGCGTACTGAGTTTTGGGCTTTCTCCACAAAAATAATGGCAAGTTAAAAGCATATACCCCCCACCCACCCCAAAAAATCAATATAAAACGTTGTAGAGCAGTAAAACCTGAGTGGAGTGATAAAAACCAGCAGTGCCAGTAAAAAACACACACCATCAGATTAAAGACCAGTTTAGATGGCATGCTAAAAACACTGGTTGAATAAAAGTGTCTTTGCCTGCTGCCTGGAACTGGATCCAGAAAAGATCATGTGGAACCACGCAACTGGGCTTTCCTAGCTCCTCCCCACCACACTTCCCCAAAAGCTGTTTCTGAGGTTCGATGGACCCTCTGGAACAGCACGGGATGGGGCATGGGAGGCAGCAGCAGGACAGAGAAATTGAAGGTACTCAGTGGAGCTGCCTTGCACAAGCAGAAGTGATTTTCCACTCCCGTAGGACATCTCTGGGTCCAAGCCGTTACGTTCAGCACCAGGCAAGTCTCCTTGATGAGGTGTTCTATAGAGTGGCCACTGCAACCGAGAAGGCCCCCTCTCTGGTCCCCATCAGCCTTACTTCAGAGGGCGGGAGGATTCAGAGAAGGGCCTCTGATGATGACTGACATGTGGGACAAGACAGGCCTTCACATATGTATACAGTATGACCAGATTCAGTAGCAAGCAGTATGGTACGTGAACCATTTGTGATTTCATTCAAAACGTTACAGTCTCAGAGTACAGTACAGTGATTGGGCTGAAGCTATTTCCGGTTGGCCATTTTTTTCAGGAACTGCATCTCTAAACAAAAATGGGCAGAAAAGGTTTTTCTGAAATATGACCATGAACTCAAACTGCCTAAAGAGTCATTAAGTCTAGTTCTGTGAGGGCAGGGTTCGGGTTCTATAACAGAGCATTTTCAGCACCCTCATCAAACTTCAATGCGCAGGATTCCTTGGGGGCAACTGTGACCATTCAAATCAGCATGGAATGGATATGGTTTGGTAGTGTAGTGTAGATACACCCATAGAAGAGGCACCAACAAACACTGGGTGGCTAGTGCTGCGTTACTGTCTGATTTGGATTGTGCCACTTGTTCTGATCCCTTGAGGAGTTGGGTTGGATCATTCTGCTAATTAGTCCCCATGTCCCCGACAGTGTCCTGATGAGTTCTTCGAGGACATTCACACTGTTTGGACTCTTCAGCACACTTTATTTAGGCTATGATCCAGAGTCTTCCTTCCGTGGATCTTCAGAGGCTCCTTCTATCTTCAGAGGCAGTATGCCTATGTACTCCAGTTGCTGGGGAACATAGGCAGGAAGGTGCTGTTGCACTTGTGTCCTGCTTGTGGGATCCCGTGGGCACTGTGTGAACAGAATGCTGGACCACATGGACCCTTGGTCTGATCCAGCAGGGCCCTTCTTACGTTCTTATCCATAGAAGGCTTTCAATCCCATGGAGCATTTCTGCAGATGGAACGAGGGAAGAGGAGGCTTTCACTGATTTCCCCCTCCCCCTGCAATCTCCTCTGCCCCGCAAATGTCTGCTCTGGAGGGTTGTCCCCCCCCTCTGGAATGGCATGTGAGGTAGCACTATGAGTTGCAGGGGGAGGGGACAATCGGCAAAGATCACCTCCCCTTCTTCCCACTAGGCAGGGCATCCTGAGTGGACTCCATTCAGAGAGCACTCCTACTGGCAGGGGGAAACTCTGGATCCAGCCCAGTGTCCCTTTGGCATAGGCTATGTGGGTGACTTGTTATGGATTCAGGTAATCAAGGTGCAGAGAGTGTGTGTGCGTGTGCGGGTTCCCCTAAGTTCTGTAAATATCAAGTAATACTAACTTCACAGAATGCTGCCAGAAGCTGCTACTGATGGAGATGTTGAGTTCATTTCAAATTGAATATACATGAAACATCCTGACCAAGGTACAAAATGTTGTACTCAAACGTGATAGATAGATAGATAGATAGATAGATAGATACAAAAATATAATTTTATAAATTACCATGAGCAATGAGTCCATGACTGCAGAGAATAATGAGGTGGAAAGTAAAAAAATGTATAAATCTGCTAGGGTAGCGGCAAAAAAGGGGAAATGAAAATAAGACATATGTACAATCTTTTGTGAGAGGAAGAACTGCTGGCTTGATGTGCCAACGAACAAACAATATCTGTGCGTTGTTAGGAATTACCTGAAAAGTGGAAGAATCTTAAAAAGATTGCCTTCACTGTGAAGCATGAAGTGGCTCCTCTACAGTCCAATGAAGTGTCTGTTATCAGAAGGAAATGTGTACTTTTTGAGGTGAGATCAGTTCTGTGCTTTGAACCGAATGATTTTTCGTTTTTTGTTCCGATAACAAGCTGGTGGCAAGCTTCACTGAACTGAGAAATTGTAAACTCTTAGAAAAGGCTGTCTAAAGATAACAATTCAATGTTTCTTGGTAATATATTCTGGATGAATCTGATAATTTAAAGCCCACTTCACCTAAACTGGGAATGATGCTTGCATGCATCCTCTTTATCTTCAGTAATGTCTAATCTGTTTCTAATTCAAACGTGGTGCCACTGTTGTCAGATCAAATGTGGATTTTAAATGTTTTAAAACATTCCCAGTGGATAAGTATAAATGCATGTGAGCTGTGTGTCAGGGTTGTGCAGGCTGTGTCTAATAAAGTTTTAAGCAAATTTAAGGGAAATAAGAGTACTTAAAATGAAATGATTCAAGGTTCATGAGATGGAACGTACTTAATGAATGGCAGCCAAGGAAAAGTTATGGTATAGTCTCAATGGATCACCTGCTTAACCTTACAGGAACCCAACTTCAAATATATATTGTCTCTTTCAGGTTAAACAGCAAGAGTTTAGAAACAGATTTAAAAATGAAGTCATCTTTAGATTCGATGCTGAGGATCCTTATACATGCATAGATAAGGTAACAAAATATTTTTTTCCTGAATTAGTTAGACACTGCAGTCATAGTAAAACGTTTTTTTAAAAAAACAACACCCCAAAATTAGAAATAGCTAGATTTGTTAACCTTTTTCTTGGCCCTATTCCTGTGTCATTAACAGCAACCTGATACACAAACATTTAGTAGGTGAAGGTTTTCCTGGCACGGTGGTTAGTAGTGGGAAAAGCATCACCACTTGGATTTTCTGTGTTGTGCTGCTCTATAGTTCTGCTGTAAAAGGCACAGGAGCAATACAAAGAAAAAAGTGGCAACCCTAATTAGAACCACCATCTTGCATACCTCAAAATGGGGAACTCCAACAGTACACAAAATCTGAAGCAAAATATGATGAGCTTTCCCACAAGTATCTTGGGTCAAGGAAGTCGATTCTGCAAGTCCTGTTTAAGAACAGTCTTTTCAAAGAAGGAGGACTTTTCGCAAACAGTAGGAAATGGAAACATTTTTTTTAAAAGGCAGAGCCTCAAGTAGATACTCAAGAAATAGAAATTCCTGTAGCGTGTAACATGCACCACCCATTTTGACTAATTGTCTTTGTAAGGGTCAAGAAAATCTCACACAGTTGTATTATTCATTTACTTACTTAGGGCGCAATCCAATGGAGACACCCATAAACCTCTGAACTTGGAGGATTACAGGCATCCTATGCAGGGCGGGAGGAGCGCGGAGGCGATCTTCACTTCCCTGCTCCTCCCACCCTGCAAATCAGCTAGATGGCTGTTTTCAGCCATCTAGCTGTGGCACTTTGGACGGAGAGGGAAGGAGTGCTGCCAGGATACATTGTATCTTGGAAGACCCAGTCTCCTCCCCTCCCTACCCCCAGAATGCCTCCTTTACCCCTTCTCTGAGGTCGCTCTTATGACCTTGGAGAAGCAACCGGCGCAGTTCTTTCCGCTCTGGCTGCGAGGGTGGCGGTGGGCGCGGACCCCCAGCTTGGAGCTCTTTTCCGACCTTGGATCCGGAACTCCAAAGTATCCTATTCTAGATACTGTCTAGGGGCCATAGGATTGCTCTGCCCCTTTCTTACATGTTTATTAAACTTATGAGTCACCCTGTTTCCTACGCTAATCTTCTCCAACCTGGTGACCTTCAGATTTGTTGACCGCAACACAGATGAGTTCCAACAATGGCCATGCAGGCTTTGGATGATGGGAGTTGTAGTCCAACATATCAGGAAGGTGCCTCATTGGGAAAGGCTGTCCTAGGGCAATGCACACAATAACAAGCAAGCAATAAAATCAATAACTTCTCAAATATGATCACAATAAAAAGCTGAACATTCAAAATGTTCAAAACAGACACTAAAACAGCAACAAGGCAGCAGATACTAAAAATCTAAAACAATCACAGAGGTAAAGCAGCTCAAAACACAACTTCAGAGCATAAGGTATAAAGTACAAAATACAACTGGGCAATAAAACATATATAGCAAGTTAAAATGATTGAGAGAATAAAATATATATTTTTTTGCCTGGCATTGAAAACTCATCAAGAAAAGCTCCAGGTAAATGTCTCTAGAGAGAGCAATCCCCAACTAGGCGGTGTGTGTGTGTGTGTGTAGCTACCACTGAAAAAGCCCACTCACGAGTAGACACCTACCGAATCTCAGTATCTGGGAGCACTTGGAGCAGGGTCTCTGATTATGGCCTCAGGGCATGTGTAGATGGGAAGAGACAATATTCTGCTGCCAAGTCACTTAGAGTATATTGTCTCTGAAAAAAATAAAAGTAAAAAATTACACAAAACTAAAGAAAGATTTCCTGAGCATGTAGAGTGCCTATCTTTCCACACTGTACACCCACAACCAGTCTGTATAACATTTGGGATTATGGAAAAGGGCATGGTTCAAGAAAGAAACCGCATAAACCTCTCCAAAGGAACTAGGAACGGCTGCGAGTATTTCAGAACTGGGTCTTTGCCTTGCTGATTTTAGAGGGGATGAAACATTTTTGTAGTACCCATGCATTGTCGTGTATATTTTTGGTTACTGGTGGCAAACAAGGCTGCCTACATCATGAAAACACTCTGGTTATTTCCCTGAATAGAATTCCTATGGCAGTGTCCTAATACATACACTTCTCTTCAGGTCTAGTGTAAAGATTATCCCTAACAATTAGTAGTGTGTTTCCACACCATCTATTCAAGCCAGAGAAGGACAGATGCAAAATCTTTATCTGAGAAGTCCATATTCTGGTTCTTGCAAATGTGCAAGCAAGACCCTGTTGTTTGTGGTTGGTAAGACATTTCAAAATGGCATCCTTGCAGACTCATAAAGACATTGCAAAACTGGAGGCAGAAATGAAGAAGCTTCAGGAAACCGCAAAGCTTTTTGAAGTGAGTGTGCCAGAATACAAGCAGCTGAAACAGTGCCGTACTGATGCCATCTTGCTGAAGTCTGTCTGGGATATGGTGGTGTTTGTCCAGGTAAGGACTTACCTTTGCAGTTTGCGTTTACTAAAGAAGAGTTAGGGGGGGAAGGACATCTGCGGAGCAGCAAGAAGCACACAATTACTTTGTGAGTCGGTGGGCTCTGGTTTTGTTTGTGACCAACTGTGTCATGGAAGCATGTGATCTATCTCAGTAACTGAAGTTATGGAGATAAGGAATGATGCAAAATGGTAGACGGAAATTTCTGAGAGCCCAGAATCCAAGATGGGCCATGCATTCCATCTCATTCCTCCAGCCAGCAATTCAGAAACAACATGAACTTCATATGTCATCCTCATCACAGCCAGACCAAGTCAGAAGACAAACTATACCTACTCCATCAAAGGCCATTTAACCCTTTGCCAATGTTGGGGCTTACATTTCACTTGGAGTTGGCTTCTCCTTGGGAAAACGTGGGGTAGGTCTGGTGAATGGCTGCTTCTGTTAGTTTTCTCTCTGGCAGCCTCTGAGATGATAGAAATCTGCACTGCTAAAGCTCTGCTAGTGTGGGCAGTTCAGTTGCATGGGGTCCTTTGAGGAGGCAAGCTGAGGAAAGTCTGGTGGAGACAGACAGTCCACAATCTGGAGGCTTCTCAAGCTTAACAACCGCTGTGAACAGGCTTCAGGTGCTCTGATGCCCTCCTTCACCTCACCTGCTTTGTGTAAACTACCATTTGTGTCCAAATGAGAAATTGGCAGCCATTTTAAACTGTGCTTCTAATTCTGCTTGGGGAGCAAGCTCAATCTGGGAAGGGATGGATGAATGTAGAGCACTTTAAGAGGAAGGGACAACACATGAGTGCAAAGCTCGTTCACAATCCATGCTTTGGCTATTCCTTCTGAGCCAGTTCAGATGTTGAACTTTCCTTATCTTCATAGCTTCCTTATATGGATCCACAGTTCATAAGTCAGCACAGAGATCAGGCTTGGTCATGCTTATGCTCAAGAGAATTTAGAGGAAGATGAAGCCACAGTGACTGAGCTATCCACAGATCAACCAGATGTACTTGCCTTTGTTTGCTGTAAACATGCAAAGCTGTCTTATAGTGAGTCAGATAATTGGTCCACCTAGTATTGTCTGTTCCAGCCTTCCCCAACCTGTCATCCCCCGGGTGTTTTGGACTACAACCCCTGCCATTCCTGACCATGGGCCATGCTGGCTGAGACTGATGGGAGTTGAAGTCCAAAACATCTGGAGGGCACCATGTTGGGAAAGGCTGGTCTATTCTGACCGGAAGTGGTTCTTCAAGCTCTGTCCCAAAACTTCTTCCCAAGATTCTTTTAACAATGGTGTATATTGCCTTCTGGATGCAAAGCGTGTTTTTTTTACCAGTAAGCTATGCCTCTCCCCAAATACCCAGCAAGGTGTGGGAGCTCATTACCCTAGACCAGTGTTCTCCAACCTTGGGTCCCCATATGTTTTTTGGCCTACTAACTCCCAGCATATCCCAGGCAGCTACGCTGCCTGGGGCATGCTGGGAGTTGTAGGCCAAAAACATATGGGGACCCAAGGTTGGAGAACACCGCCCTAGACCTTGCTACAACATGATGACTCAGGTTCACAGTCAAATGCATGGATGTTACTCACTGTATAGCTCATTCGACAACATAAAGGAAAATCTCCTGATGGGAATTCATTCAGAATCCACACAGTTGGGCAGTCCCTATGTTAGGACCAACCAGAATGCCAGCAAACACTGTGCATGGCCCAGCGCAGCTCTCTTTGCTTTCTCTGATGGGGATTGTGGTTTGGATGAGCTAGAAATAGGCTCCTCTTATTAAGCACTGATAGGAGAAAATATGTCCTTGAAAATTAATTCCATTCCATTTCTGCTTTATGCCATGTGGAAACTGCATGTATGAAAATGTTAAATTACTTATGAACATGTGACTAAAATGAATAAAGCACACAGGAACAATGGTAAGAAAAACCAGATGCTAGAGAAGCACATCCATATTCTGTTTGATGATCTTCTGTCTCTAATGATCCTAGGATTTCCATTTTGTATCATTTCCAAGTATGTGTACATAAAAACTGGAAATAACTGGCCATCAGCGATAAACATGGAAGAAGGAACTGAAAGGGAAAGGTTCCTTTCCTTTTATTTCCCTGGACTTCTATATAAATACCGGTACATATAGTGTGTTTGATCCAAAGGGCCCCTTATTCCAGTGGATGGAAGTTCCTACACACTTGCCGATAAGAAGATGTATAACTTTTGCTAGATAAATTGATCCCCTCATGGGATCGAAGGGAACCAATTAAGGAGGGGGAGCAATCACCCCCTTCCCTGTTTAGACCACGTGTGAGTCATCAGAATGGGTCATGAATCCAAGGTCATGAAGTGGACTTCTGCTCTTGCAACATGGCTTCCCCTTGCTCTCCTCTACCTTGCAGCCCCCCCAAATCTGCTCCAGATTGTCCCCCAACCCTCTGGAGCAGATTTGGGGTGTGTGCGAGGGGCTGCGGGGGGGGGAGGGAAATCTGTTCCACCATCAGTTTCTGATCCACTGGCAGACATCCAGCATTGGATACAACCCATTATCTCTGGTTATTAGAAAATATTAAACAATAATTATAACAAAATGTTCTTAAAATACGCTGCCTTGTTTTTGCAATTTAATCTCAAATATATCTAAAAGCATTCCTTTGAACTTTGCTGCGAATCTTGCCCTGCCACTGAAATGGCACCATGGTCTTAACATTTAATAAAAATCAAGGAGATGAACCGATAGAACTTCACCAGTTCTTTTTGATTTTGCATTTCCTTTTCTTAACTAAGTCTGAGTGATGACTGTAAGTCAGATAGAGGAATTGGGGAGGGGGAGGAGAGAGGCGATTGACAAAATGATTAGAATGTCAACCTCCTTTCCCCCATCTTTTGATGAGAGGGCACCCTGATGAATGTCAGAGAATCTCTATGTTTGGAAATGTAATGCGTTTGAAATAGGAATCTGCTCAATGTGTCCTCCCTGAAAATGGAAGTGAGATTTTCCAGCACATGGAACGAAGAATATGTAGTATCCCCTTAGATTAGATTTCAGCCTCAGTAGGTTTCAGATTTTGAAATCCATTTTGTGGACTTTTGTACATTATACATATTTATACATAGAACCTACACTTGAGTTTGAAAACTCTCTTTGCATCTTAAGATGCCACAAAAAGACTTAAGGGATTTTTCCTCCCCAGATGAGCATTAAAGACTGGATGAAAACTCCATGGAAAGAAATAAATGTTGAACAAATGGATGTGGACCTTCGAAGATTTGCAAAGGTGATAATTTCCCTCAACTATTATATTGTATTTATAAGCAATATGCACTGTATTGATCAAACTGGCAAACTGATCCGGCAAACCAACTTTTGGCTGCATTAGAGCATGCAGCCATTATTGCTTCTGCAACTAAAGTGGTATCCAGTGCCTGGTAAGCAAGGCTTTCAGCTCTACTTACTTATATTAATTTAACAGTAATTACTCTTCACCCAGGGAATCCTGGGGTCTGATTTCCATAAGGACCACCGACTATAAAATAAGCACCCTCACTAGTTAAAAGTCATTAAAAAAATTCATTATAGGGTCATAGAAGCATTTCCCAACCTGCTGCCCTCTAGATGTTTTGGACTTCCCAGCCCATCATCCCAGCCAGCGTGCATAATGGTCGGGAATGCTGGGAGATATAATCCAGGCACCAGGTTGGTTTATTGTGCAGAGATCTCTCTGGCTGTTAGTGTATTCCACACATTTTTTGTTGCTGTGTTCAGGGTTGCTGCAAGAAAAGCTGAGAAATGTTTAAGTAATATGAATGCACTTCTAAAGACTGCCTACTGAATGAATATATCAATCACACATAAATCCCCCAGCATCAGCTCAAGTGTAAATTCTTCTATACATGTTGCCTGGGGTTCTGTTTGATCAAGAACCCTAGGTCTAGCTATGAGGCCTAGTCTAGAGAGCCATCACCATGGGAATAAAATGGAACAGAGCTCTACCACATGATTGGCAGGTGCTACGAAGCCTCCACATTTGCCAGTTTTGTATAAATACTATGACTCTAGCCTTCACCTGGTCAACAGAACAGCACCTTCCACTAGTTGTACTTCAAGCTAGAGGAGCTTCTCTTCCAGTTTCTCCAGCTGAAACCCCTGTGCTAGGGGACTTGAGCTGACTCAGCTACAGCTGCCTACAGCTCTGGCAAATGAGCACAAGAATGATCGGCAGCATCCATTTTTTTTCCTGGGGCGGGGTTCTTTGATAATTTGGTAAAAAGATGGTATCAAGGAGTTCAACCACTTGGTTGTCTGATACGGCAGTGTATACAGAATATATCTATAAACCCCCATCACAAATCATGGTAGAAGTCACTATAGATGCTATGGTGCTCGTGCAAAGTGGACAGAGGATATATTTGGCCATTTTCCTAAGCCCTGTTTGGTCAACCAAAACAGGAGAAATTCAATGCATGGAGGAGGGACGGGGTGTGTGTCAGGATTGTGCTTGCTGGCCTCGTGTCTGAACACCATGCAATGATCTGACTCTTCTGCACAGTGCCTATGCATAGAGAAGTTGTACATGTGTAAGTTTTGTCCCTGCATCGATACATCCATGCGCTATCATCACAGGGAACAGATGGTAATAACAAAGCCTATTATACATGTACAATTTGTATGCATGCGAGCTTTGTGCAGAAGAGTCAAACCAAGCATGCAAGGTGGAGGTGAGACCAGTAGGTGCGATCTCGCCTTTCCCGCCCATGTTCCCCCTGCTTTGGTCAACTGAATGAGCCAGGATGGCTGATATTCAACTAAAAGAATCTTCATTGCAAAATACCTTCCCAAACGAAGTGTTAAAGATGACATATGGGGAGTTCTGAGTGATGAGATCTCTGGCCTCCTGAAAGCTTGAACATTTGTTTTTGAAAGCAATGTTGTATTTCACAGCTACCTCATGTTATTTCTTTTCTCCCTTTCTTTTCTTGATTTCTGTCCTACGTAGGATATGAAGAATCTGGATAAAGAAATACGGGCTTGGCATGTATATGTGGGATTAGAATCAACTGTTAAGAATTTGTTAACCTCCTTAAGAGCTGTGAATGAACTCCAGAACATCGCAATCCGGAATAGACACTGGCAACAGCTTATGATTGCAACAGGGGTATTGCTTTTTGGCTTTGCACGTGAGGGCTTTACACAGGCAAGGCGATCAAATATCATGGTGCAAATGGCTTGTTTCCTTTTCAATTCCTAGGTATGTTTTGTCCTGAATGAAGACACTACGCTAGGAGACCTTTTAGCTCTTCAGCTCCACAGGGTGGAAGATGAAGTTAAAAACATTGTGGATAAAGCTGTGAAAGAAATGACAATAGAAAAGGTATAATGCAGTCCAGAGTTTTATTTATTTTATTTATTATATTCATATCCCACATTTTTTCCTGCAAAGAAGGCATGGCAGTTTACATAATCCTCCTCCTCCTCCATTTTATCCTCACAACAACCCTGTGAGGTAGGTTAGGCTGAGAGTCAGTGAGTGGCCCAAAGTCACCCAGTGAGCTTCATGGCCGGGTAGGGACTAGAACCCAGAACTCCCGAGTCCCAGTCCAACACTCTCACCACTACGCCACACAGGCTCTCCGTCTCCGGTGGGGAACTGTTTTCAGACCAAGGGTCACACTGGTCCTGGGCAAGCACATTCCCCACTTCAGGAATGTAGCCCCCATATGTACAGGCCCAGACCCAGGGTCAAAGCTTCGGGACTTTTAGATTAGCAGGGATGATTATGTCACCTGCCACCACTCATACAGCTTCCCTGTTCCCTACCATCCACACAGCAGCTTTGGGGAAATGCTGTTTTCCCAGCAACAGTATATTGTTTTGACCTATCCCTGTTGTAACGCAAAGTATTTTGGGGTAGCTTGGTCTTGAATGGGTAATTAGAACCCTTTAGCTTTACAAAAGATCTGCTTCTGGGGGAGATGAAAACTGCGAGAATGGGTTTTTTTGATATGGAACAAAACATTTTTGGACTCTTCTTGGGGGGGGGTGGCCATAGGGACTGTCATGATGAGCGCCTGCAGGTGAAAATTCACCACTACAACACTGCCACCCCCCGCATGCACACACACATCACAACTGCTTTTATAGGAAATACAGGCAGTCCCCGAGTTAAGAACGTCCAAATTACAGACAACCCATAGTTAAGAACGGACTTCTGGGTTCCCCGGCACTACATCATTTACGTAGAGTACATAGTGTAGTATACTACGCAATTTGCGTAAATGCCGATTTTAACGTATAGAACGCCATGCTACTCCGACTTACATACAAATTCAACTTAAAGACATCCTTAAGAATGGAACTCGTTCGTAACCTGGGGACTGCCTGCCTGTAGTCTACAGTCCAAATGCCATTGTAGTCAGTGGAATGGAGTGCTTAATGTCAAGAGAATCAGGACTGCACAACGATTGGATCCTTCTGGTTTTGTGTTCCCCCCCACCCTCCAGGCACTTATGGAGATCAATCAGACATGGGGTGTTATGGATTTCTCATATGAACAGCACAGCACAGGCACACCGTTGTTGAAATCTGACGAAAATCTGATAGAAACACTGGAAGACAATCAGGTAATGATGCACGTTCAAGTTTTTCAAGGCACTGTGTATGTTTGCCATCTAATTAAATGTCCATCCAAGTCTTAAAGCTTTTTGTCATTAGCAGTGGATTGTTGCGAAGTACATCAAGGCCAGGATGAAAGAACCCTGTGCACTTCCTCTTGCATCCCTTGGATTCTCGCCTTTATTTCCCAGAAACAGTTGAGCTATTACGTTGAATAGAAAGTGCAGAATCTGTTATGGTTTCAAACAATAGGCATTTTATTTTGAATGAACAAGAGATTAGTTTTACAGTGTACTGCTGCCCTCAGCTTTTCAAGATCGACTGCAGTTCTAGGGATGAAATGTATTAACGTGATTGTAAGTCACTGGAAGGCTCCCTTGAGAGTTTATTTTAAATGGGAACAATGCCTCCCCAAATGTCCATATACTTTTTTTTAGGATAGATAGAAAAGAATGTGAATAGTTTTATTAAATTAAATATTAAGTTGTTTTTAATCCACATTACAACCCTCCTGATTTCCATGCTTAAACCACAGTTCTGAATATGTATGAAGTAAAAAAGAAAGAAAGAGAGAAAGAGAAAATATGCAGTGGCTTCTTACAAATGCAAGAGATCATGAAGCTACACTTGACATGACACGTACATATATCTGTCAGGCCTGGTACATAATACAGCTTGTGTGTGTGTGCCTGGAGAACATATTACACCGATACTGTTCCACTTATATTGGCTACCTATTCGTCTCTGGGCTCGATTTAAAGTGCTGGTTTTGACCTTTACAACCAGGGCTCTCCAACCTTGGGTCCCCAGATGTTGTTGGACTACAGCTCCCAGAATCCCTTGCCATTAGATATGCTGGCTGGGTATGGTGGGAGCTGTAGGCCAGCAACATCTGGCGACCCAAGGTTGGAGAGCCCTGTTTATATTTATTTATTTATTTATTTATTATATTTATACCCCGCCTTTTTTCCTGCAAGGAACCCAAGGCGGCTTACATAATCCTCCTCCTCCTCTCCATTTTATCCTCACAACCACCCTGTGAGGTAGGTTAGGCTGAGAGTCAGTGACTGGCCCAAAGTCACCCAGTGGGTTTCATGGCCGAGCAGGGACTAGAACCCGGATCTCCTGACTCCCAGTCCAACGCCCTCACCACTACGCCACACTGGCTCTCACTGGTGGATGAACACCAGGTCATGTGAAGGACCACCTGCATCCATACAAACCTGCCAGGGCCTGAAGGTTGGCTTCAGAGGCTCTGCTCACAGGCTCACCATCAAGGTTCATCAGACTGGCAGGCACTAAAGGCAGGATCTTTTCAGTAGTGGTTCCATATCACTGGAACTCCCTCTGAAAGAAAGTATGTATGGCCCCATCTTTGTTAACTTTTACATGGACCTTAAAAAACCCTTTTTGTGTGTTAGTGTCAGTCTGCATTTTACTAAAAGTGTTGTGCTGGGATTTTAAGCTGCTGCTGTTTTCATTATTTGTAATCGGATTATTTTGCATGTATTAAAAATGTTTTATGTTTCAAGGCACAATCCTATGCCTTGAGAGAGAGCCAGTGTGGTGTAGTGGTGAGAGTGTTGGACTGGGACTTGGGAGATCTGGGTTCTAGTCCCCACTTGGCCTTGAAGCTCACTGGGTGACTTTGGGCCAGTGTCACTGACTCTCTCAGCCTAACCTACCTCACAGGGTTGTTGTGAGGATAAAATGGAGAGGTGGAGGAGGATTATGTAAGCCGCCTTGGGTTCCTTGCAGGAAAAAAGGCAGGGTATAAATATGATAAAATAAATAAATAAATAAATATGCATGTTTAGACAGAAAAGTGTCCTACAACTCCCAGCATTCCCCAGCCAGCCATTCATAGGATTGCTCCCTTAATTATGTTTGTAAGTCAAGCTTAGGAGAGCTTTCCTCTGAAATGTGGCATATAAGTTTGTTTTAAAAATAAATATCAACCCCTTAGATTCTGAGGGCCACTTCTCATGACATGACCAGCATGTAGAGACATTTGGAACTGTTTCCACGTGGCCTTTTCCAATATGGCAAGCCATTGTGTGTACCCGCTTGTCATGTGATCTCAGTGTTTGGTTTGTTTCCCCACACCTCTGGCTGCTGACACTCACCACTAGCGACGTTGGGACACTGGTGTATGATGGAGACAAAGCATGTGGTCAGCATGCAGGTCAGTATCACACAAACAACTTGTCATGCTGAGCAGCCGCCAGCGTGTAGATTTCATAGATCATAGAGTTGGAAGGAGCCTGCAAGGCCATCGAGTCCAACCCCCTGCTCAAGTGCAGGAAACTAGAGGAGGGGTCCCTCATCCAAGTAATAACCAGGCCTGACCCTGCTGAATTTCCACGCTCAGACAAGCTGAGCCAGCATGAGCCACAGGCCTGTGGAGTGTAGTTTCAAGCTATATTGTGAGCAAAGAGCTCTCTCCTCTAAAATGCATACTGGATCCTGAAATGTGGACTGCAGTAATGGGTTTTCTACCAGAGTCACATACATCCTCATCATACATTTGGCAATTTAAAAAAAAAATATCTAGGAGATATAGGGCTTTTCTACATGAGACTTTTAACCTGCCGCTTTACCAAGGCTTCTACTTCTGGATTCTAAGCAGGATTAAGATTGGCTCCTTCACACAAGTTTCCCCCCCAGGGCGTTTCTTTCTCTGCCTTTCCATTATACAACCACTAGGTGGCACTGTGGTGTAGCGGAATTGTGCAAGTACACCAGGATGCCATGCTGCCAGTCACGGATATACCAGACTTTCCTCATTAGGAAAATAAAATGCTCAAATGGTTGCAAAGCATGGGAGAGGCCCTGAAGGATGATGACGTCATGTAAAGCACCCACAAACTACCTTGAGTGAGGAATCACGAGTGCACAATAAATGTCTCGTGTAGAAAGGCTTATAGAGATATTCAAACATTTGCTTTTTCGTTCTCTCTCTTGATTCCTCAGTCAATCAGGATTGATTCATTCCAGATTATTTCCCTACATGGATACCACCTCATGTACACAGTCCTACGTGACAAATGCACACCTGTTTGTTTCACCATGTGTGCATTTGTCACTTGTGACAGTGTACACATAGCATAAATCACACAAAAGTGATATGGACCATTGTCAGGTGTCATGCAGGTCTCAGTGTACATGGCAGCCAGCACCACCTTGTTCCAGTTGCTCCTTGCTCCACACCTTCCCGAGATGTGCATTACCTGGTAAAGGTTTGTTTCAGAAGTGTAAAGGCGGCCGCTTGCTTTCTTCACCTGATCTCTGCTGGGCATGGGGTTGTGTAGAGAAACCACAGTCTGAACCAGCCTGTGCACACACAGCTGACAAATTAATTGAGCAACAGGCCTCTATATGTGAGCTGGCCCAAAGCAATCAAAATAACAGCAGAAGGCTCACTAACCCACTAGCGGGTGTATTGGGAACATTCCGCAAAACAAACAGCAGATATTCTTAACATACAAGTGGGATCTGCAACAAACTGTTGCAGTGCAGAGTTGTCGCTACACCCCAGGAATGAAGGCATGAGGTAAGTGATGGGGTTAAAGGATCTGGAATGAGTGAAATCCTTAACCTTTCATCCCAGGAGTCATTGCTAGACTGAGGAGGAAGCTGGTAGAGCTTCCCAGTGTCCCCTCATGTGGGAAACACCATCCTGGCTCCAGGTACTGGCTCAGTTATATAACTCAGCGGTCCCCAACCTTTTTGGGACCAGGGACCGGGTCCCGTGGAATACATTTTTCCATGGACTGGGTGTGTGTGTCGCCCACCGCTCATCTGTTGAGCGGCCTGGGCGGCAGCACTGCACAACTTCCGGCTTTACTAAATTGCTCATCGGAGAGCCAAGGAGAGGGCCGAGCGGTGGTGGCGGGGGTGCTCGCCGGAGCTCACGAGCACCCCGAGAGCCAGGACGGGGTGCTTGCGGCGCGTCCCGGCGGGCGGCATGCACCGCGCCCAGCTGCTGTGCTAAGCACCCCATCCTGGCTCTTGGGGTGCTTGCAAGCTCCGGCGAGCACCCCCCCGCCGCTCGTCCCTCTGCTTGCCTCCCTGATGAGCATTTTTGTAAAACCGGGCACCGCGGCGGCCAGGCGCCGTGCGGTCTGGTTCTTAAGAGGCCACGGACTGGGACCGGTCCACGGACTGGGGGTTGGGGACCCCTGATATAACTGATCTGTGCCTGTTGCCCCAAGACTGCCGATACCTCTTATCTTGTGTGTGGATAGTTCTGTTCTGGCTGCATAAGGATCCACACTTGGAGAATGAGTTCACTAATAGTATATATGATGGGCAGAGCTTCAGCCAATCAGTTCATCTGGCAGCTTGAAACCTTTGGGAGATTCTGAATATGAAACTGAGCCAAGGTCTTCAAAATCTATCTATTTATTAAACCGATATCCTGCCTTTTTGAAAATCTGTCAAATTACACAATAGTTAAAATACTGAGTATACAAGGAAATCGAATCAAAAATGACTGTTTAGAGGAGGGAGGAAAAGCTCCTTAAAATAAAATAGAAAATCTTGAGCATTCCAGCCTAACTAGTACACTAAAGCTGCAATCCTATACCCACCTACCTGGGAGTCAGCCCCATTGAAATAAATGGGACTTACTTTTGAGTAGACATGTATAGGATTACATTGTTAGACAATCTGTGCTTGCTGAAGGCAGTGGTTATAGGTAAACAGAAACTGGAAATAATTTGAACATATTCCAGCCAGGGTGGTATGTGCACAAACTTCATTTATAGATACATTGATTCTGGGGGCTATTAAAAGCAACAGCTACAATGTACTCTCATTGGACCAATTAAAGCAAATTACATTCTAGGTGCTTTCATAAGACTAACTGAGTTTTATGTGGTTCTCACTATGAAGAAACTACAAAAACCATGTCATTGGAATGAGAAAACTGGCATTAATTTAATGACAGTCACTATTCCCTACGGCAAATTATTGCCAGGTTTTGTTCAATATAAACAGTTGTCTACAGTAAGCCCTTCAGTTATGCAGATCGCATGCTTAGAGCATATGCTTCAGATATAGTAAAATATGAATGTTATTCCCTTTATTTCTAATGTTCAGGCATGAGTACTGACGCTTATGTAGCCAAATGGCACCACCCACGCACAAGAGAGAAGTATCAGTAGGTTTGGTGAAGCCCCCACCTTGTTTAAAAAACCCCTAAGGGGCACCCACACCCACAAAGCTAAATTAAGACTGTGTTCAGTGGCCATCGAATACTGATTGACTGTTAGGAGTGGGATGGAAAGCCAGGTAGGAGGGGAAATGGAATGGTATTGTGGACGAGGGCATGGCTGGCTGGCTGGCTGGAACAGTGAGTGTACAGCAGCACTCCAGACTGCAAAATTCTGTTGTAGGTTCTACTTGTTAATACTTGTTAAAATGAGTGTGCATGTAATTGACATATGGCCTTATTTCAATATTATTGCAGGTTCAGCTTCAAAACATCCTGATGAGTAAATATGTGGAGTATTTTTTGGTGGAGGTCAGCAGCTGGCAGAAAAGGTTGATGGTAGCAGATATGGTTATTTCGATGTGGCTGGAAGTGCAGCAAACCTGGGCCCACCTCCAGAGTATCTTCACCAATTCCGAGGACATACAGAATCAGCTTTCAGAAGATGCTAAAAGATTTGAAGGGATTGATCAAGATTTTAAGGTATGAGCAAGCATCCCTATGGGAAGTAGGGGGAATCTGAGAGAAAAGAAATAAAGCATCCATGTACAAACTAGCCTCTGATTAAGAGAATGTGGGAGGAAAAGTTCTACATGATTTTATTATTAATTTTAAAAAATGTATTGTATTTACATCCCGCCTTTTTTCCTCTTGCAAGAAACCCAAGGCGGCTTACATGGTCCTCCTCTTCTCCTTTTTATCCTCACAACAACCCTGTGTGAGGTAGGTTAGGCTGAGAGTCAGTGGCTGGCCCAAAGTCACCCAGTGAGCTTCATGGCCGAGTGGGGACTTAAACCTGAGTCTCCCCAGTCTGAGTCCAACACTCTTATCACAACACCACCACACTGGCTCTCAGTGATGATTAAATTCTTCAATTACCGTATTTCTTTTAAATTTCAATGGCAGGGGCTGATATTTGCATTCAAGCCAGAAGGAATGGTTCAAAATGCCTACCAGGAACAGAATTATTCATTGGGTGGAGTGCTGGATGTTCAGCCTGCCTTCCCATAGCCTATCCACTGCTGACAGAATGCAGTGCAGAGGTCTGCATGCGTGTAACGCTGATCTGCCCAAATTCTCCCTGCTCCAGGTGACTTTTTTTTTTAAAGGAGAAGAATTGTTTGGAGAGGGGCTGCTGAAACTCAGTGGCAGTGCACTGGCTTGGCATGCAAAAGGTCCCAGGTTCAATCCTCAGCATCTCTTGGGCGGGCTAGGAAGGAATCCTGCCTGAAACCCTGGAAAGCTGCTGCCACTGCCAGTCGGTGTTAACAATACTGGGCTAGATGGACCCATGGTCTGACTCAACATAAGGCAGCTTCCTATGTTTTATAAGCCCTTCCTGGCTTAGAAAAGCAGTCAGGGAGGGATTAGCCGAGTGGATAAGGGTAGTGTAAAATGCCTCTTTATGGCACAGTGTGAGTCCTTCTTGCCTCAAAGAGGTGGTGGTAAAAAGAGCTCTGCTAAAAAAAGAAAAACAACCCTCCTTGAACCCCACTGTATTGGATAATTTCCGGTCAGTCTCCAATATTACATTCTTGGGCAAGGTGCTGGAGCGCGTGGTAGCTTCTCAGCTCCAGAGGCTTCTGGATGAGTTGGAGTATCTAGATCCATTTCAAATCTGGCTTCAGGCCTGGTTATGGGACTTTGGTCACCTTGGTGGACAATCTACTCTGGGAACTGTGCAGGAGGAGTTTTTCCCGGTTGGTTCTTCTGGAACTCTTGGCAACTTTCAATTCCATCAACCATGGTATCCTTCTGAAGTGTCTGTCTGGGATGGGACTTGGAGACACTGTTCTACGGTGGCTCTGGTCCATCTTGGAGGGGAGATTTCAGAAGGTGGTGCTGGAGGACTCCTGTTTGACACCCCAGCCATTGGCCTATGGGCCCTGGGTACATTTGGAGATTTGAGAAACTGTCCTGGCCACAGCATAAAATGGCTGCCATGGGTGGGCATGGCTAGTCACAAAGGACAAGTAACCTGCCCAAAGGCATTCATGGGAAATTAAGATGGCAGCAGCTAGATACTTCCACTTCGGTTTGAAGCAATCCCAGCTACCAGTGAGAAAATATAAAAACATTTTAAAATAAAAATTGGGAGGAGTAGGGTGTCTCAGTGGGCACCAAGGAAAGTTGCCTACCCATGGCCTATGGTGTCCCTCAGGGTTCCAGCTTGTCCCCCAGGCTATTTAAGATATACATGAAACTGCAGGGAGAGGTTGTCCGGAGTTTTGGGGTTCAGTGCTACCAGTATGCTGATGACACCCTACTCTCTCCTTCCCATCTAAATCCAAGGAAGCCGTTCTAGTTATAAATTTCCCAATTATTTCCCAATTATTACAGTAGATCCATACTAAAGGTGACTTACCCAACACTGACCTTAATTTCATTTTGTGGTAGAGCAGAGAGATCTGAACTTCTTCCATATACAAATACAACACTGACTATAAAAGAAAGAAAGAGCTTTTCTACACAAGGCATTTATTGTGCACTCGTGATCCCTCACTCACGGAAGTTTGTGGGACCTTTTCACAACATCGTCATCCTCCCAGGGCCTCTCCCGTGTTTTTCAGCCGTTTTCTGTGTCTTTTTTGTAGAGTGAGGAAAGTCAGCTATTATTTCTTATCATGCTAGGTTAGCACTACAGAGGCCTACTGTAATTTTGCAATTCTGCTGCATGCCACAGCGCCACCTTGTGTTGTGTGATGGAACATATAGAAAGGCAGAGAGGAAAACCCCCAGAAAAAAACCTTCATGGGAAGGACACTCTAATCTTCCTGCAAAGAAAACGGAAGAAGAAGCCTTGGTAAGGCAGTGGGTTAAATGCCTCATGTAGAGAAGCCCAAAGAAAGAAAGAAAGAAAGAAAGAAAGAAAGTCACGTTTTATTTTGTTTTTGTTTTTTAAATTATTTTTATTTTCCTTCTCCATTCCCCCCCCCCCCCCTTGGATGTTCAGGAACTTATGGCAGTAGTGGTGAAGACAAAAAAAGCGATCGAAGTAACAAACCAGATGGGATTGCTTGAAAAATTGGAAGTTCTTCAACAAAGGTTTGACTTAAGTAGATCTAAGGTCCCACTCTTAAAATGGCCAGTGCTGTCAGAGTGATATCTGCTCAGAGATGCTTCCCATACAGGCTAACCTGATCTGTACCTCTTGGACTAATGTGTGGTTTTAGAACTTAATTTCATACTTCTCTACATCTTTCAACGTAGTTCTCAGTAGTTTAAATATATAAAATACATTTAAAAATGTGCATCTTGAGAGGAAAATATATTTGGAAATGTATATTGTGCAAGAAAATACATTTAAAAATAAATATTTATCAAGCACGTGTTTAAATGTGAATTTTTGTGAAGATTTTTTTTGTGGGGGGGAAATCAGATTAAAAATATACAAAAAGGAACTGTGTTTAAAATCCTGACAGAAACAAAGCATAGAAACTTAAAAGTCAAGAGAAATATAGATAATATCCAAAAATATAACCATGAAGATATAATGAAATAGACTAAATTTTATAATATAATATAAAGATTTACAGAAATATTTTTTTAAAAAAATTATAATATATATATAAAACATGTATAAGACAGAAACAATTAGACATGTAAAATACAGCTTCGCTAGGGCTGAAGATGATAATAAATGTCCTTTCAGACTTGAGGACCTTTAGCTCTAGATGAAGTATTGTTAGTGCCAATGTTTTTTGTTTGATGCTTCCAAAGATAGGTCCTCACAGCATGTAAGCTTTCCTACTTTCTTGTGTGGAAGCCAAACGCGTTTCGGCCCAACGGCCTTCTTCAGTGGCACTGTAGTTTCCACTCAATTAGGTTTACAATCTTTGCTCTGTATTTCTCAATTCAATGCTGGTTTCATTTACCAACCTCCTGAGGCAGTGCACTCTTATATATATTTCTCTTGACTTTTAAGTTTCTAGGGGAAATCAGATTAATGCAGAAACATGGTGGGATGGACTTTTGTATATGCATACAAAAGTGACACAGGCGAGAAATAGACTTAAAGTTTAATCCTAGGCATGTCTACTCAGAAGTAAGTCCCACGAAGTCCCAAATTCACCCATCCCTGCCTTGGGTATGGCTATAGAACAGGCCAGTGGGCTGCATGTGCACCATCCCCACTGCCTCCTGCTGCCCCTCGAATTTACCAGAAATTCAGTAAAAAACAAAACAAAATGGGGGGAATGTATCTGTAGCAGCTACAGAGTGCCCAAAGGGTCAAAATTAGCCTGTTTGCAAGCTAATGTTGACCCTTTTAGGGTGCCGTGGAAATTTCCTTAATGTTATTCCTCCCCCCCCCCGATAGCTGTGGGCTGTGTGTAGCCAAATGGGGAGATCCAAGGGCAAAAATGGCCCCCAGACAACAACAGCTATAGACATTAAGGCATAGGTCTGTCAATGACAGGGAGGCAACACAAAAAGTAAAGCTGGCCAGATATCGTCAACATTATTGACAAAGACCACGCTTGACTTCCCATTCTAGTTTTCTGAGTTGCTTTTCTTGATAGTGGTACTTCTGTCTGGGGGTTGTTTTACATGTTTCTACATTCTAGTTGGTCCAAATTTCCCAGCATATTTATTTATTTTTATTTATTATATTTATACCCCGCCTTTTTTCTTGCAAGGAACCCAAGGCGGCTTACATAATCCTCCTCCTCCTCTCCATGTTATCCTCACAACAACCCTGTGAGGTAGGTTAGGCTGCGAGTCAGTGACTGGCCCAAAGTCACCCAGTGAGCTTCATGGCCAAGTGGGGACTAGAACCAGATCTCCCAACAGTCCCGAGACCCAGTTCAGTACTCGTATCACTATGCCACACTGACAGCATATGTGTCAACGGTCATCAGACTTTACAATCCACACACAAATTTCATATTTAATTCTTCGCTAGGGCTGAAGATGATAATAAATGTCCTTTCAGACTTGAGGACCTTTAGCTCTAGATGAAGTATTGTTAGTGCCAATGTTTTTGCCAAATAATTGCCTTCCATGCAGGCAATTATTTTTTGTATCGTGTGACACGATCCAAGTTGACACAGCACAGGTTGATTGGAGCCCTGCTCTTTAATTATCTGCTTCATTGGAGAAGCTATGTTTATGCACCCCAATACACCATAGGCTGCTTCGCAGACTACAGGTTGCATTCACAGTGGTTACATGCAGCAGATAGCTACAATTCCCCCCTCTCGTACAACACATTTGCATGCAATATTTGCACCAACTAAATATTGGTGTTTAGTTGCTTCAAATGTTATAGGCCACGTTTGGACATCATGGTAAGTCATGATTTTTTTAAAACTCTGACTTACTGTGAGAGAGCCAGCATCCTGGTGCACATGGCTTGATCATTCCTGCTTGGTCCCCCCTGTCAGTGGGAGTGGCTACACAAATGAGGGACTCTCCCTCCCTGGTTTGTTTAGCATGATGTCTGAAGCGGGAAATCTGACTTGTCTCTCCCCTGATAAGCCAGAGTAATAAGCCCATGTTTGGTTTATGACTCTTGCTTGTTGGGGGAGAGAGACAACCCAGAGTTCCTGGTTTGGATGTCATACTAAACAAACCAGAGAGGGAAAGTCCCTGGCTTGTTGGCCACTCCCATTGGCAGGAGAAACCAAGCGGGAGTGATTAAGATGCATGCACCAGCATGCTGGCTCTCGCATAGTAAACCAGAATCTTAAAAAAATCCTGATTTACCATGATGAGCGAACTGGGCCATTGTGTACATGCTGTGTACATTCTTAATCTGCAACATGTGAAGTGATCCCATGTCAAACTGTGACTTGTGTCAGTTAGCTTATCAGCATGTAGTAAGAAAGCTCCCATAATCTTTTCTGTGTTTTCTTTCTTGTCTATAAAACATGAGGGATGATGAGCTTTTCTACATGAGGCATTTATTGTGTGCTCATGGTTCCTTACTCACACTTGTGTATGGATTCTTTAGAAAATGTCATGCATGATCTTCCAATTTTGCTTTTGTTTTTTTAAGAGCACTTTCCTCTGGATTTTTAGAGCAGGGAAAATGGGGTACTATTTATGAGAGTGAAAGAAAAGTTATTTTCCGACTTGTGTAACTGCAATATTCTGCTATAGCACAGCACCACCTAGAGGTTATGCAGCGGAAAAGCAAGAAAGGAAAAGCTCTTTCTGTAGAGAGCTTGGATCTCAATTCTGCGACAAAGCCAAAAGTAGATACAACGATTAACAGGCTCATGTAGAAAAGGTCGATTTTTCCTAGAGATGTTGAAGGGAAATCTCTTTTCTGTGTGATCTGATACATGAACTAAGTCTTGTGTTTAATGAGGCATATTCCCTAGTAAGATCATTTAGGATTGCAACTGAAGTCATTTTAAGACCTTCATAAATTTGAGGTGTGAAGGCATTCTAAACAAAGAGTAAAGAGAATGATATACACCCTGTGTACATCGCCCAGGGTGGCCGGTTGCTGGCCAGATGGGCAATAAATAAATATAATAATAAATAATGTCTAGTTATGATCTCAAGATGCTTGTCTATATCTGCAGAGGAAGGGGCACTGCCCCTTCCTCTCTTTAGGAGAACCCTATCATTAGGCGGAGTGAGGCAGTTGCCTCAGGCAGCAGATGCTGGGACTAGTCAGCAGCATGGTGTTAGGAGGAGAGAGTTGTGTGTCATACGGCCTGCCCTGCGCCCCCTAAGCTGGCCTGCCGCCTTGAGTTGAGGCGGAAGATGTTGTCCCATCCCCAGTATTGAAGTAAGATTCGACCGCCAGTCCAACCAGCTTCTGTACATGGAAACAGAGGGGGCGCCACCTTGTTCTTCACCTCAGGCAGCAAAATGTCTTGTGCCCACTCTGCAGGCTGGGACTCTCACTGGACTCTGAGGACTATATTTTGTCCCCCTGTTTTTGGTAGTGATTGTAATTCTGCATTAAAAATTATTTTACAGTTGTGTTATTTATGTTTACAGACTCACGGTTTGTGAGAAATCCTTGGCTGACTATTTGGATGCCAAGAGACACACTTTTTCAAGATTCTACTTTGTCTCGGCTGTGGATCTGTTAGAAATCATCTCCAAAGGAACTCACCCTAAGCAGGTAAACTTTTTCTTTTGTCCAGCTTGGCTGCTTCACTAAATCTTGGTGGTGCTGAACTGAAGCTATGACGTGATAAACTTTGGCATCCCATATCAACAGATTACCAGGCACTTGGTGAAGCTCTTTGACAATGTGGCAGACCTTAAATTCGAGGAGGACCAAGATAGGGAAACACAAATGGCTGTCGGAATCTACACCAAAGAAGGAGAGCTTGTGGCATTCTCAGAGCGCTGTTCCTGTGAGGGGCAGGTAAATCCAGTGGCAGGGAGGCCAGCTGGGATACGGGCGTCAAGAGCGGTGCATGATGACGGGGAACTAGGGCATTTTCAGCAACGCGGTAAATATTTGAGGATTCTGAAACCCAATCTATTTGAGAAATCCTCCAAACTCAATGTTTCCGCCCCTCTGAGGGACAAACTGATTTTTACGCACGTCAGGCAAAAAAATGCCGGACAAATCACCCTGATTATCGTTGGCTAAGCTTTGATACTGCAGACCGTACAGCTCTCTGGACTATCCTTATGAAAATTGGATGCCCCAATAAATTTGTGAATATCTTGCGACTTCTCCATGACAACATGACGGCAACGGTTTTGGACAACAACGGCTCTCATGGTGCTCCATTTAAAGTGGGATCAGGTGTTAAACAGGGATGTGTTATCGCCCCAACATTATTTGCCATTTTCATCGCCATGGTTTTACATCTTGTCGAGGGGAAACTTCCCACCGGTGTGGGAATTATATATCGAACAGATGGAAAGCTTTTTAATCTCAGCAGGCTGAAAGCAAAAAGTAAGGTAATTACAACCTCCGTCGTGGAACTTCAGTATGCTGATGATAATGTGGTCTCCGCACATTCAGAGGATGATCTCCAAACTATCCTAAATGCTTTTGCAGAAGCATACGAAAAACTTGGTCTCTCAGTTAACATCAAAAAAACCAAAGTGCTTCATCAGCAAGTGCAAGCCAATCCTTTGGTGATGCCATCTATCCAGCTTGGCGGGACAATACTGGAAAACGTCGATCATTTTCTCTATCTTGGCAGCTATCTTTCTGTTACAGCTACCATCGACAGTGAAATCCAGCATCGTCTGAGCTCCGCAAGTGCCGCATTTTCTCGAATGAAACATAGAGTGTTCGAGGATCGGGATATTTGTAAGAAGACCAAAACACTGGTTTATGAAGCCATTGTATTACCAACTTTATTGTATGCCTGCGAAACATGGACTATCTATAAACGTCACTTCCACCTCCTTGAAAGGTTTCATCAACGTTGCCTCCGGAAAATCCTGCGGATTACTTGGGAAGATAGGCGAACAAATGTCAGTGTACTGGAAGAAGCAAAGACTACTAGCATTGAAAAATGATCCTTCAACGCCAACTTCAGTGGACCGGTCATGTTGTTCGAATGCCTGACTGCCGTCTCCCAAAGCAGTTACTTTACTCCCAACTCAAGGATGGAAAGCGGAATATCGGTGGTCAATATAAGAGGTTTAAAGATGTTCATAAGGCTAATCTAAAAAAATGCAATATAAACATCGAAAACTGGGAAGCTCTGGCCCATGAACGATCTAAATGGAGGTTGGCCTTTCACAAAGGTTCCATGGACTTTGAAGAAGCCCGAGTGCAAGGTGAAAGGGAGAAACGTGCTAAGCGAAAAGCACGTCAAATGAATCCTTTACAGGACCATCTTCTATCTGGTAACCTGTGTCCTCACTGTGGGAAGCTGTGTGGATCTAGAATTGGCCTCCACAGTCACTTACGGACCCATCGCTAGAGTCTACACAATCTTCTTTAGAATTTCCTCCTTTTATCCCGGAAGACAATCTTACTCGGTCACGAGTGATCGCCTGATGATGATGAGTTAGAACTGGGATTTTAGGTTAATTTTAGAACCTGGATTTAATTATCTGGAGGGGGGGAGGGTTAGACTGCCATGTGTATTAGACAACTAACAATTCTCTTCTCCTCCCACCCTACTGGCACCCATGCTTTGCAACTGCTTCTACATTCCTGATGTGTTAGAAAAACAACAAAATGGTCTGCCAACCCTGATTATTTAAAAAAAAAAAATACTCTGAGCAGGTGCAGTTTTGCATTTTAAACTCACTTAAATCATAGCACCATCCTGACGACAGGAATAAAATGGCGTTTGCTTCACTGCCCTGATGCCCATATCACCTGGTGGTGCTCTCTGGGCGGTCATTTGGGAGGGCCTCTGGGCTGCAGGGCCCTGGACTCTGGCCTAAAATCCAGCCCTAGCTGCACCACCAGTGGGTGTCAAATCTAGAACAGGGGAAAGCTAAGGGCAAACAGCCCGAGCACAACTCAGGGAAAATTGAAGCAGATCAAGTTAAAATGAACATTAGAAGGAACGAGCAGGTTTGAAGCTTACCAGAGGTCATAAACATGAGCTGTTGGTAGGCCCATCATGGCCCCCTCCTGCTTCTTTTTAAAGGGTCTGTTGGGAGATTGCAGCCAAGAAGAACAGGGACATTCACAGTCTCAGGTGACAACTTGCATTCCCAAAATAAGACAGTCCTGAAGAACACTGATGGGCAACTAACTGCTTTTAAAAGCTGTTTAAATACAGCAACTAGCTACTACATAAAAAAGCGGAAAGCTATAATTCCCCCTCATTGTGTGTGAGCAATCTTCCACTCACGCAGCATTGGATGCAACGCAATAGTGCTGAAGCAAGCCACATACTTTCTTTGTTTTTAGGTGATGTACATGTACGTGTGTGTGTGTGTGTGTGTGTTGGGGCAGACATTGTCTTAGAAGAGGCATTCCCTCTTACTTGTGAGCACAAGGGGAATGCCTCTTCTAAGACAGTGCCTGCTTCCTCCAGTTTTTTAAAAGTATTTTTGTTTTTGAAATTATGTATCTTATATTATATATCTCTGTGAGTCTGCTTTTCTTGCGGACCCTCAGAGCTTCTTACGCCTCGCTCAGCTCAGAGGGATGGGCTAGAATCTCTATAGGTCATCCTTTGCCAACCTGACGCCCTCCTACAACTCCCAGCATTCCTGACCATGGGCAATGCTGGCTGGGGCTGATGGGACCTGAAGTCCAAAACACCTGGAGGGCAACAGGTTGGGGGAAGCTTCTCTAGGCCTTCCCTCACACCATAGAGACCCAGCGTATCATGGGAAGACAGAGAAGTGTATTCTCCTCCCTCCTCCTCCTCCTCTCTATCCCCCTTGAGCCCCTTTAGGAATCTCCCACCATGGAATGGTGTCCTATGGCTCTGGCCTAGCTGTGTTTCCCTCCTCAGGCTGCAGGCGCTGCTTGTTCCCTGCCCTCCTCAGCCTCCGCATCCTCTGCCGTCCTTCTCAAGTGGCTGCCTCTCCCAAGACATGCGGCGGCACATTCTCACCTCCAACCCCCACCTTCTTTCAGTCCGCCCATGTCAGTACAGAGGAGCAGAAAGCCAGATCGCACGGGCTCCCCTGCCTGACTCACCACCACAGTATATATAAAATATTCTGCCCAATCACTCAGGGCAGTTTTGAAGCAATTAATGTAACTAACTGGTTAGATACATGTGCCGTCCTGTCTTTAACCCGAAGAACAAGCACCCTCGTGGCTTTTAAATTAGTGAAGTTGAGGCTGTTGCAGAGTAAATGAATACAGAACATGGCAAGCGGAGCAGAGTCTTCCACAATGCGCAGTGGGCAGTGTCTTGGGCAGGGGTGGGCAACCTGCGGCCCTACGGCCTCATGCATGCAGCCCTCAGCCTGATGTCAAAAACCTTCTGCGTGCAATCCGCTCAGACTTCTGGCAAGAGCAATCTGTCCCCTCCCTGGCAGCTCGCTGAGCAAGAAGGAAGAGGGAGACAGAGAAAAGACAGTGGCTGAAAGAGAAAATGGGTCTGCCCTTGCCCACCACTGCCTCACCACTAACATGCAGTTCCTGGCAGATTATCCATGAGGGAATGTGGCCTTTGACAGAAAAAAAAAAGTTTGCCCAGCCCTGGGAGAAGGGTTGAGGTGTTACAACCGTGTTTTGTTCTGTGAAATCCTGTAGGGCAGACATGGGCAACCTGTGGGCCTCCAGGTGTTGTTGGACTATATCTCCCATCATCCCTGACAACTGGCCATGCTGATGGGAGCTGGAGTCCAACCATATTTGGAAGCACCACGGGTCTCCCACCCTTGGTATGCAATAGCTCTCCCTATTGTAGAGCACAGGGGAAGTGAATGGAGCCCCCCCAAAATGTTTTCAGCTAGGCTATGTGCACCAGTGCCAGTTTTCCAGGTTTCTGAGGACCCTTGGGGAAGCCACCCTGAATGAGCTCCTTCCCTCAGGGAGTGTCCCTTCTTCTCACCACCATTCTCACCCGCTGCTCTTGCTCCTCATCTTCTTTCTCATCGTTGCTCCACTTGCTTGCTTGACAGGCAGAGAGCCATGGAGCAAGTAGACCGTGGCAGCTCCTGCTCTTCCTGCTTACCACTCCTGTTGTCTGGGCTGGAGAGAGAGGCAGGTGAACAAGCAGGGTGCCGTGGTGAAGAGGTGGAGCAACGCCAAGGGGCTCCTGTCGGTGGGCCCCTGCTGGGCCTGACCATACCTACCCTTTACACCAGCCCTGAACTGCACGGATGATTTCCTTGCTCTCCCTTGGGCTGTACATGAAGCGGCACAAAAACACACAAAAGCAGTTGAGTTCCTCCTGTTACTTAAGTCCATAATGTCTGAGTGCCTTTCTGTATGCTGTAGGCAGAACGCTGGTTAAGCCGATTGGAAGAGACCGTGCACATGACAGTGAAGCAGAAGATCATGGAAGCCGTGGGAGCCTACGAGGATAAGCCACGAGACCAGTGGCTGTTTGATTATCCAGCTCAAGTGGCTTTGACCAGCAGTCAAATCTGGTGGGCAGCAGATGTCAGGATTGCTTTCGAGCTGGCTTGAGGAAGGCTTTGAAGCGGCTCTGAAAGACTACAACCGCAAGCAGGCAAGTGTAGCAACCCTTGCAAAGGGGGAAAGGGGATGTGGTACTAGGCGTGGCTGTCCCTCATCAGTTCTGACTCGGCAATGATTTAGATTTACTGGATGCCTTTTCTGGAGGTCAGTTTGGACTGAGTAGACCAGGAAGGGCCCAGCCCATGCTGCAAAAGCGGCAATGGGTACATGTGCTTCTGGGGCAGGTGGCTAGACCTGTGCGCTGCCGCCGCCAGATGTTGCTGGACTCCAACTCCCATCAGCCCCAGCAGTGGCAAGGTATGGTGGGAGTTGAAGTCCAAAACATCTGGAAGCCACCAGGTTGAGAAAGGCTGCACTCGACCACAGTGCTCACCGATGACATCTTCAATGGCAAAGCTTAGAACAGGGATGAGGAACGTTTGGGGGGCCCAGATGTTGTTGCACTACAGCTCCCAGCACTCCTGGCCATTGGCCATGCTGGCTAGGGCTTGTGGGAGCTGGAGTACAGCAACATCTGAGGGCTACCGGTCCCCCCCACCCCTGGCCTGGAAGCACGCACACCTATTTTAGCTTTTGCAGCATGGCTTGGGACCTTCCTACTACTGCATAAAGGCCTTGGATGTGCTGTGCCATGATGCTGGGCAGGCCTCATGTAGCCTGGCTGGGATCAAGGCACAGCAGCCCACTTCAGAATTTGGTGAGGCTCCCCCAAATGCCATGCTGGGTTTCTTTCAGCCAGCCTGCCAAATCTTCTTCCAAATTCCATGTGTTTCCTTAATTTGGTAGGAACCTGAGTTATTTATTTTTCGTATTTTGGGCACGTGTGTTTTTGTTTGGCATGAGTGCATGGTTAGGGTAGCCAGGTGTCCAGCTTTACAGAGGACAGTCTTCTATTTGAAGAACTGTCAGAAGACAGTCCTTTATTGGAAGTTCTCCTCTAGTTGATGGGCTGTCCAGTCCAAGTCTGCTTTAAAGTTGAAGAACCATAAGAAGGGAGAGGGGGCCCTGAAGTTGCCCATCAAGAGTTAGCAGACTGGCCAGCAGACTGAGCAGGCACATAGGTTATCTGGTCACAGTCTTCGTCAATACGGTGAGATTAATTGCATTCTATTTTAATTATAGTAATTATTTCTAAATTCACACACACACACACACACACACACACACGTATGCAAATGTTATGCAAATTGGTGTCTTTTTTCGCCCTCCTTTTGGGTTTTGCATAAATGGCTGCCCTGGTGCTTGTTGTATAGAAATCCAAAATACAGGATCTACATCAGTCCAGTTTGAATTTGCTTTTCTTCTTCTCTCATGAACTAGATTTAATGCACCAGAATGGCTGAGCATAATCCTCTCCCTCCCTCTCCTTTTTAGGTAAAGCAGTTTCAATAACAAAGCCCTATTTGAGTATGTGATTCTTTTTGCTCTGTGTATTAGATGTGTTCCATCTGAAACTCTTAATAATTTCATCATATTAAACGCTGAAGCAAATACAGTACAAATGAACCTGTACGCCAGTATTTAATTCATATTGAAATAAAAGTAATGGCCACTATCTGAAAAGTGTATCTTTGTTATTAAGGAAGCAAATTGCAATTACGAGAAAACAATACCATTATTAGTTTGCAAAAGTTATTTGCATTGATTAAAAGCACCAATAAGTATGCCTTGCTACCAGAGCTGCTCCATTTAGCACTTGACATATAATAGGGTTTTCCCTTCACAGTGTAATATCTCCATTGAAATATAATTATTTTGCAGATTGCTCAACTGAACGCCCTTATAAACATGCTGTTAGGGGAACTCACCCCTGGAGATCGTCAGAAGATCATGACAATGTGCACAATTGATGTACATGCTAGAGATGTTGTAGCCAAGCTTATAGCACAGAAGGTAATTTGTAGCAGAGCAATTACCCTAATGCATTTTTAAAAGCATAAAATAAAGAATAATTTCATTTGTTGAAAAGATATTCGGGTTGCTTATGTATAATGATGACAGAATATTTTGATTCAGTCAATTTCTGTCCTTTTTCTTTGGCTTCAGACTGTAGATAATTACATTTACCAGTTTTAAAAAAATGCTATTTAAATATATATAGATATATGTGTGTGTGTTTGTCCAAATGTTTAAAGTGTCTATTAAAATGTATGCTATAAAGTGACAGCAGGTTCTCAATGATCTGTCCTAGACCTGTTAGATGTTACTATGAAAATGTGCAATTATTACAGCTGGCTTTGCAATTTAAATGGTACAAAATACTATAATTGTACAGTAATTTTGCAGAGTACTTCTATTTGTTTTATTATTATTATTTTGGTATATTAATGGTTTTGTTTTGTTTTTTCCAGGGAAGGGTGTAATGATAACATGGCAATTTCTCCCAGGTCTCACTGTAAAGATGTGACCCTTCTGCGTACCTATAGTTCAGCCGTTGGACTCATGCCATTTTGTATGCAGAAAGAGGGACGGCCCTACCATGAGGCAGAGTGAGGCAACTGCCTCAGGTGGCAGCTGCTTGGGGGCGGTGGGGGCATCATTTCAATGGCTCCCCAGTGAACGCTCCACCTGTTCCCTCTGTTGGAGGACAGAACTGTGTATGCCACTCAGTCTGTCCTGGACCCCCTAAACTAAACTCACCTGCCCTCTCCCTCTGGGCCCAATGCATACCACTGCCCAGAAGGAGAAAACAAAGCAATTGGAGGCTGCTGCTCCTACTCCTTGCTCTTGTCACTACTTGCATGCTTGGAAAGGACAGGTGATGAGACAGCAACAGCGAGGAGGAGGAGGGGCCCAGGGGGCTCTGGAGGTCAACACTGGTCCCCCTGCTGAGGTGTGGCCCTTTGCCGTTTCCCAGTGATGCCGACTCCTCATGCCAGCCCTGGCACCTCCAGTTAAAAAGGTCTTAGGTAACAGCTAGGAACTAGGAAGTGTCTTGACCTGAGACCGTGCTATCAGTCGTAGCAGTCAGTACTAGATTTGGGAGACCAAATGATCTGCTAGCTCAATATAAAGTCGATACTGTGAAATTATACCATATCCGTCAAAGATCTGGAAGGGCTGTGAGTAAAGGAGCTGTAGTAGGATCAGCAGCCTAATGCGATGTCTCTATATAATCATTTGGACTGTATTTGGGGAGGGGGTTTGAATGTTTGGATGCTTCCCTCCCCCCCACCATGAAGTGGCTTCATAAGCTGCATATTAACTCATGATTTGGCCTCAGCTAGCCTTTCCCAACCTCGGATCCCCAGATGTTGTTGAACGACAACTCCCATCATCCCTGACCATTGGCCACGCTGGCTAGGGACTGATGGGGGTTGTAGTCCGACGGCATCTGGGGACTCCAGTTTGGGAAAGGCTACCCTAGGATCAAGGAATTACAAAAGGAGAGCCGGATAACAGAACTCACGTCCTCAGGGAAGGTATTATTTGTGTGGAATTCTAAATCTCTTGCAGAGGGAACCATAGACTTTGGAAGTGTGAAAACTGGGTCTCCACCACAGTCTCTGTCCATTTCCATAGGACGCAGACAGGGTTTAGCAGTTTAGGCTGTATAGCTCTGCCAGGTGCCAACCAGTTGGCCTCTTGCGGGATTTAATAAACATAGAAGGCTCTGTGCAGTAAGCTCTATGTGTGCAGCGGAAGTCTTCCCCCCCCCACACACACACACCTTTCCCCTGTTATAGTGGCCCTGCATACCACTTGATAAGCTGCTTTTGAAATTCAGGGGAGGTTCAAAAGCAGATTACAATCAAGCAGCGCCAGAAGCTGCAGTGACTAGAAAGAAGAGAAAGGGGCTGTCTAGACTGCACCCTCGTAAGAAGAGCCGTACTGGATCAGACCAAGGGTCCATCTAATCCAGCATTCTGTTCACACAGTGGCCAGCCAGCTGCCCATGGAAAGCCCACAACCAGGATATGGATGCAACAGCACCCTCCCGCTTGCGTTCCCCAGCAACTGGTGTATGTAGGCGTTCTGCCTCTGAAACTGGATAGTACTAGCATGTAGCCAATCAGGACTAGTAGAGCCACTGATAAGCTTTATCCTCCATGAATTTGTCCAATCCCCTTTCAAAGTCATACAAAGTTGGTGGCATCACTACATCTTGTGGAAGTGAATTCCATAGTTTAACTGTGCACTGTGTAAGGAAGTAGAAGGATATCCTGGAACATTTGTTAATGTAGGTTAAAATCTATCCATCTATTAGCATCTCTCTCCCACCAGCTCCTGCCTTTTGGTTGATTACATCTCAGTGACCTGGTTAGGGCTGAGTCTGTTGTAGATTAGCAGGGGATGCAGTCGTCTTTGATGCTGGGCGGCAGACCCTTTCCCGAAAGGCAGAGGTAATGCAATGCCATGATGGATTTCTTACTTAGTGATTGGAGCAATGCACTTACAAGTGAAGGATGGTGCTTAAGTTTTACACGTAGCTATGGCAAGAAAATATAATTTTGACAAAACTCACCTACATCATAGAGCATGGCGATATTGCTTCATTGGGCAAGGGGTGCCACAGACCAGGGGTGGGGAAGACATTCATTCCCATTTCAGTTTGTTCATTCAAATTCATTCGCAGTTCATTCACAATTCACATTTTAATGCAAGCATCTCTCATTTCACACTTGGGAACCAAGATGAGAAGCAAAGCTCAGTTATCCTTTGAAATTCACACTTCTCCAAATTTTGCAGTGGAGTTCTCCAGTCAAAAAAAATGCATGCCGAAATATGTTCCTTAGGGGAAATCATGTTCAAAAATGCATTATATTAGGAAAATGGCTTGCAAAAATGTGTATGTTAGGCAAAAATGCATGTGTTAGGAGAGATGTGCATAAAAATGCTTATGAATTTTCATGCAAACTTGAAAAAAAAAATCTCAAAAGTTCAGGATGAAACAAATTTAAGACTGGAGAAATTCTCAAAGTTTGAGATGAACCAAATTTAAGATTGGAAAAATGAGAAACTGACAGAAACAAAAATTGACAGTTTTGTCCATCCCTACGACAGACTGGGCTGTTATAGGGTAGTCTTAATTTAAAACTTGGCATTTCCACCTCCTTGCAGTCTGAGTGAATAGCAAAAATAATTCTGTTGCCTTTCTTTTTCTTTTCTTTTTTTACATTTGAGGTTTCTAACGGGCAGGCATTTCCCTGGCTATCACAGTTGCGCCACAGATGGGATGAAGACCAAAGCGAGTGTTTTGTCAACATTTGCAATGCTCAGTTTCAATATGCTTATGAATATCTTGGGAACAGTCCAAGGCTTGTAATTACGCCTCTTACTGACAGGTGAGGACTATACCATATCTGAAATTGTTAGGGGGGCAGTTTTAAAAGAGGAAGACAATAGAGCTCTACTGTTCATCCACTCAAAGATTCTTCTGGGTTTTGGCTTGTCTCATCATTTGCCCATAAAAAAATAAGACATCTTTTACTATATGAATAAAATAGTGATATTCAGCAATCTAATAAACAGCCTGAATATTGGGGGGCGGGGGATGACTGCATAAAAAAAAACACCCAACAACTGGCATCCTTTCTTAAAATGATTTACTTAGACTTTTCTAATATTGGGAATAGGATCTGCATAAGAAGTACTAAATTGGTCCAGAGTGGCTTGTCAACATGAATACAATGTACGTTTTCCTTAAAAATAAAATAAAAAAAAGTAAATCCCTTAAGCTGCACTTACCTGGGAATAACTCCCAGCAAATTCAAAGGGACTTACTTCTGAATAGGCCTGCATAGGATTGCACTCTTAATTATTTGTGAACATAATGAATGAAAGCTCTTTGTTGAGGACAAAGCCCTGTTGACTGGCATTCTGTAAAAGAAAACAACCCCAACAACTGTGCAGAACTCTGAACAGTTGCTGAACAAAAATCTCTTTCTGCTGGAACATAATCATTTTGTTGTGGTTGCGATGCATAATAGCAGTTGGAGGGGAAAATTTGCAGCAATTTTAAATATTCTTTCCACTGAAATTGTTTATCCACATTGCCAAAGCCTTTAAGGAAGTACTGATGTTTTCCGCATTGTCGGGAGCAGCTGTCTCCCTCTCCTGCGGCTGTCTGCCCACTAACTAGGCAGATGGCAGACAGTAGCTGAGGTGTGCCTGCTATGTGCAGGACTAACTTTCCCTGGCTTGCAGGAAGGCGCACAGCTGCCGCGCTATTATGATGATGACGATTCTTCTGCGGTTGAGAGACACAGCAAGCCTGGTGTGGAACCATGTGCTTTTGAAGGGGTGATTAGAGTGGGGTTTTCTTTAATGCACCAAATAAGCACTGTAATAATCAGGCTGCTGAGCTGCATGAAAATATGGAATTCCTATTAATGACGGTTTGGGATGAGGATCAAGCAGGAAAGCGGGTTCTAGAAAGTGAGCAAGATTAGTTTGATAAAGGCAGGGTCAGACATCTTTTATCTCATCAGTGGTGCAGCTAGGGCGTGACTGTGGGGCCAAAGTCCAGGGCCCCACAGCCCAGAGGGCCCCCAAATTATCACCCGGAGAGTGGCAGGCAATGAGGGTGTCAGGGTAGCAGAAGCAAATTCCATTTTATTCCTGTCGTCAGGATGGTGCTATGATTTAAGTGAGTTTAACCTGCAAAACTGCACAAAGTATTTATTTATCTATTTATTTAATTTATATACTGCCCAATAGCAGAAGCTCTCTGGGCAGTTTACAACAATTCACATAAATACTGGTTTCCCTGTGGCCCTGCCTCCCCGCCTCATCTCCCAGGGTTGGGGGGGGCAGTCCAGCTGGAGCAGGCCCTGATGTTCCCTCTGCCTACTCCTGCCTCCTTCACTCCTCCTTCTTGCCCACAGGGCCATTGATGTCAGGGTTAGCAAACAGTTTTGTTGTCGCTGTTGTTTTGATCTAAAGCCCCCCCCCGCCCCCGCCACATAAGATAATTTAGTCCAGGGTCTAAAATTACTTAGCTGCACTGCTCTGTGCCATCTCCAGGTTTTGGAAGGCCCTTGGGCAAGACACTCTCAGTGGGGCCCCTCCCTCAGTGGGCCTACCTTTTCACCATCATTGTCACAAGCTGCTCTTGCTCCTCATCCTCTTTCTCATCATTGCTGCAGTTTGCTTGCTCGACAGGCAGAGAGAGCCAGTAAGCCAGTGGGCAGGGGCAGCTACTGCTCCTCCTTCTCACCACCACCATTACCTGGGCCAGAGTGAGAGGTAGGTTGCAATGGTAAAGAAGAGGAGCAACTCCAAGAGGGTCTTGTTGTCAATGGGCCCCTGCTGGAGTGTGATCCCTTGGCAGGCGCCCAGTCATGCCTACCCTTGACGCTGGTGCTGGCACCACTGTATATCGTATGGAAAGGACACAGGATGCAGGACACAGGGCGGGGCAAAATCAAGGAGCTCTAAAGAGTGAGGAGCCAGTTGATCAGCCTAGCTGCAGCGGCCGCTGATCAACTGTATCTTTTTGCAGAGGCTGCAGGGAGGCTCTGGCTAATGAGACCAGAGCACACAAATTCGCTCCAGGCGTTGCAAAAATATGCTAGATCCTAATGTACCCAGTTCAAATCATGCACATTTTAGGAAGGAGAGAAACTCTGGCAGTGGTCCAACAGATTTATTCTATAGAATGGGGAGATGTGGGAGTATAGCACTGCAAAGCCGCATCTCAACATGGATGCTGAAATCTTATCAATTTATACAGTATCTTCTGACGCAGTTCCACGCATGCGTCTCAATAACAGAAACTTCTAGCTACGAATGGAAAAATACAGTAGGGAGAGAAATAGAAATCTTTAGACATGCTCACTAAGCTTTTCATTACTGGACCAAAGGTTAGTCAGGCCACGCTGCCTTCTCCAACCCTCTACCCCCCCCCCCGTCCTTGCTGAAAGAGCAGAGCGAGATAAGCAAGAAGGCAACATTCCTTAGTTTTACTTCTCTGTCTCCATTACTGGAACAGGGGTTAGTCTGAACAGCAAAAAGTTGTAAAGGAAAGCATTTCATTACTTTTAAATCATTAGTTACTGAATTTTTACAACACAGGTGAGGCTTTTAAAGAACAATGGAATAAATATATGAAGTCTCAGGATGTTGCAAAAAAAAATATGTAGTTTATTCCAAGGAATAAATGTGTTTTGGCCCTGAATAATATATATGGGTCTTCTTCAGGGTCAGTATTTCTAAAAAGTGCCTGCAGAGATCTCTGAAAAATATCCTGCGACCAAGAAAAATGGCACTTGAGGTGGCTTCATCAGGCTTGAAACAGACTCTGTGCATTGGATGCCTTCAGCATACCATGTAATATGGATACTAGGGGATAGGGGAGAAATTCATTCAGTTCACATTTTAATTTTGCACTGCGTGAACCAAAACTTGGTTATCCTTTGAAATTCGCAGTTCTCCAAATTTTGCATTGGAGTTCTCCAATAAAAACACACTTACAAAAATGCATACATTGGGGGGAAATAGCATTCAAATATGCATTGCGTTAGGCTTGCAAAATGGCTTGCAAACAATATGTATACAGTAATACCTTGGATTACAAGCATAATTCGTTCCAGAACCATGCTTGTAATCCAAAACACTCGTACATCAAAGCGAGTTTCCTCATAAGAAATAATGGAAACTCAGCAGGGAGCCGCGCTGCACCTCCACGGGGCTTCCTGCCAGGGAGCCAGCTTGCTTTGCCTTTAGACAGAGTATCTCAAAGCAGCTAATGAAAATTTCAGAGAGAGAGAGAGAAGGGGGAGAGAAGGAGAGAGATGTGGAGGATCAACAACCTGCAGAGTGAGCGAGACTTGTTGCGAGACTTGCTCGTCTTTCAAATTTAAATTTATGCTAAAATTTTGCTCGTCTTACGAGAAGCTTGCATACCGGGTTACTCGCAATCCGAGGTATTACTGTATTAGGCAAAAATGCATACAAAATTGCATGTATTAGGAGAAATGTGCACAAAAATGCTTATGAATGTTCATGCAAACTTTTTTTTTTTAAATTCTCAAATCGGGATGAAGAGAACTGAAGACTGGAGAAATTCTCAAAGTTTGGGTAGAACTGAATTTAAGATTGGAAAAATGAGAGAAACTGAGAGAAACTGAAATTGACAGATTTGTCCATCTCTAGACTGGTCACATAATATATGTTCTTCTGCCTGGCATGGAGAGTCTCCAGAGAGCAGCACTTTTTGCTACTGGCAGTGGCTGATGCTAGCTTGGAATTGTTCTCCATGATGTGGAAGAATTATATAATGAGCCATTATGGTGGTGCATGAAGGAGAAGCCATACACATAAAGATACTGACTGGGATCCGAAAGTTACTACTAGAGGGTTAGGGAATCCACTGGAACAGCATGGGAAATAGTTTGAAGGTTCCATGGGGAAGTGGGTTTGAGAGAAAATCATCTCCCTTCTGCCAATGGGAGCTTCCACTGGATTGGAGTCCTTTTTGTTTCGAGAAGGATCCCTTTTGTTTGCGGAAATGCAACTCAGGATCCAAGCTAATGAGTGGACCAATCCTTGATCAAGTTGTTGCCTCTTGATCAGCATCACATGAGCAAGATTTTATGGACACTTCTGGCACCAATTTGGTTTGTAGTTGGATGCTGTGTAGAAAGCTTGTGGGAGTTTGGGAACTTTCCAGAAGGAACAGGGGAATAGAATTGATAGCTGGAGATCAGATAGTATGCCTTACAAACATTGGAGAATTGCAGGAAACAAATATTTCCTAGGTGTTTGTAAATTAGGAGATCCGAGTCCCATCATAGTTGGCTAAAATGAGAGATGACCCCAGATGACTTGATTCCAGGTTTGCAAACATGAAAATGTAAGCCGCCTTGGGTTCCTTGCAAGAGGAAAAAAGGCGGGATATAAATATTAATGTTAATGATGGTGGTGGTGGTGATGATGATGATGATGATGATGATGATGATGATGATGATGATAATAATAATAATAATAGACAAGTAAACCAGTGTGATTTTCAATTTGGGTGTGCCACTTTATAGCGCATGTTTAAATCCTGTTAAAAAGATGGGTGTATTTCTTCCTGCTGCTAGTGAGAATGAAATCAAAACTGTATGGCACCTTTGCTGCCCAAACCCTCCTAAGTCATTTATCAGCCTCTGTTTAGAGAAGGGAGCATCTTTGAAGAAGATAACAAGGAACAGTTTGCATCAAGGAAGTGAGTACCAAACTACCACGAAGGTAAGCAATGATTAGATGTTTCCCTTCATGGTAGGGACTCGGGAGGCATTTGCTCTGCCTCCAAATCCATTTGCCAAATTGCCATACCAAGAAACCATCCCTTTTAGAACTCAGGTTTGAATTCATTATTCCCTAATCATTTTGGGATAACTTTCCCCTCCAGACCTGTTGTCCTAATAAACAGCTGTGTATTAATAAACAGCTTCTTGACATACCAAGCACAAGAGCATACAGTGTGACTATTAAGGTTTTCATCACAATTCAGATTGTAAATCTTAAATATAGTTCTTTTGATTGATAATATCTTTTTAAAAAACAACAACTAAAATTGAAATTGAATGATAGTCTCCAACTAACATGATCAAGTGTCTGTATAAGAGAATTGTATCTTTCAGTAGCCTAAACAAAGATGTCACTGAGCTGACTTAAAGTAGTTATCCTGACCTTTAAAGTAGATTAAAGTTGCTAACCTGACCTCATTGACATCAGAGGCTGCACCCACAGGCCGAGATTTCACTTTCGGATTATAATGTTTGATGGAAATAAACAAGCTTTCAAGTTCCATAGACTTATTCTTTGGGCTAAACCAGTTCGCCCGATGCTCTCTGACACAAAGGAATTAGTTGGAGAAAAGGGCTAGGAGGTCATGCTATTAGGAGAAACCTCTTTGTTGCTCGCATATGCCGGGGAGTGTTATCCTTCTGTTAAGCTAGGCCAGCCTTTCCCAGCCTGTTGCCCTCCAGATGTGTTGAACGCAACTCTCGCTACTCCCGGCCAAGGTGCACCAGGATAGGGAACTGCACCACCATCTGGAGGGCCCCAATTTGGAAAAGGCTGAGCTAGGCCCTTCTCATTCTCATGCCTTGTTCAAGCTTCACCAACCCCCTTATTTTGGCAGATAAGGGACAAAGCAAAGAAGCCACAGGAGGGCACCCTCTTAACCACCAACGTTCACGTGAAGAATTTTGCACTTTCTCCATGGCCTACCTCATACCACAAGTATACGCAGAAAAGTTGTATTTCCATAATTGCCCCCCAAAAACCAAAAAACTTTCCCTGCATGCACTAAAAATGTATAAAAGAAATAATGTCCCATGCTTCTTTCAAAATTGTGCATTAGGAAAAACTTTCCCCCCCTTCTTTATAATATGTTGAGGCATATACTGTGACCTTGAAGAGGAAGGTGCTAGAAACCATTTTCCTTTTAATGATGAAGCCGTCCACCTAGTTGTAACTGAATCCCCCATGTATCGTTCCCCATGCCTTTTTGTGTGTGTAACTTTAGAAGTTTTGAAAAGAACAATAACATTCTTGTACATGACAGAAACAGCTGGTTAAAAAAAAAAAGATAGGAAAGGCTGGCCACTTAGATTCCGCCAAATGGGCAGAGAGTGACATGATCAATTATATCTTAGTAGAGCCGTAGGATCAATGTGCTGGAGGAGGGAATGCCAGAACAAACGAAGGAGGACACCTTGTGGAGTTTAAGGGGGGGGGGAAGGTAGAGCATCGTGATCAGGAAAGGACAAAGGAAATAGCCCACTCCTTCAGAAGCCAATGGAGGCAGACCTACGAGCAAAGTACAAGGAGAGCAGGTATACAGTAATAATAATAATAAGTACTGTAGGGTTAGAGGATCATGTGGAGATGGTCACGGAAGAAAGCAAAAGTACCATAGCGCTAGGGGAAAGGGTTTTCTGGAAGTCAAAGATATCAGAGAGCACACAAAAGACAATCACAAAGGTGAAGGAGATGAAGATCAAGGCTGGAGGAAAAGGCTAATGAGGAAGAAGAGGATTTGGAGAAAGCAGCATGGACCAAGTGGAGCCCTCTAGCATGACAGGTGAAAGACCTCAGGGTGGTGGTAAATGGCAGCTGTGATCGTTGCAAGCTGGTGTACAATGACTGTGGCAGATAGCCTAGAAAGCTGTCTCAAATGAGGCTGAATAAAGGGTTGAGGGGAGAGGCCAGAGAAGTGGCCTTGGAAAGAGCAAACGTTGTTGAAAGCTAATATGTGTGGCACTTTGACTTAGGGGAAAACTCCAAAAACATCAAATTCATCAGTCAATGTTTAGTACCATATTATCGTACAGTGAGTAGAATTAATGCTACTAGGGATTGCTTAAGCAGTAACTTCCCCTCTAACATAGGTGAGAGGAGTTCCACAAGAAAGAGTTACAAGCCAGGGGGCGGGGTGTTGAATGATGACATTGTTTTGTACTTTGCTATCCCATAGTAGCAACTCTACCATGGGAGGGACCATAGCTCAGTGTGATAGAGCGCCTGCTTTGCATGCAGAAAGTCCCAGGTTCAGTCCCCCGCATCTCTAGGTAGGGTTAGGAAAAAACCCCGCCTGAAACTCTGGAGAGCTGCTGCCAGTCAGTGTCAACAATATTGGGTGAGATGGACCAAAGGTCTGACTCAGTATAAGGCAGCTTAGTCTAAGTATAAAACAGCTGACTCAGTATAAGGCAGTTCCTATCCTGCAGGGCTCAGCCCAGCTGTTTGGACTAGCAGTGATCAACATGGAGACCAGCATAGATAAACATTGCTAGTTCGTTTCTTTTTTCTTTTTTCCCCCCATGAATCTTGGTTGATGCAAACTAACCATATGCCAAGCTTGTTGCATGGGAATAGAATAAAAGTGTGTGTGTGTGTGTGTGTGTGTGTGGCAGGGAGGGGAGTGGGGTTTGCTTTACAGCCAGCTTGTCTCAGTTTCTACCCTCATCAATAAAAGCTCCTTTAGGGTCATTTCTAACCCAATGGAACTGAACGCTACCTGTTGGGAGAGAGTTCCAAAGGAAATCCCAACACCATGCTTCTCTGAACAGGTGTTTTGGACAAGCATTGATCAAGTTGGAGATTATCATCATCACTTTGTGGAGTGTGTGTGTACCAGGTGCTATGAGTCGGCACACCCGACACTCAGAAATCCCTCAATCTGTGAGCACCATGAATATTAGCAACACTGGTGGTAATAATACATTGGGGGACGCACATAATGGTAGTCCCTGAGTGTTACAAAGTCTAAACGCATGAATGAATGAGTCTGCTATGTGTTTCCTGGTCATACTGCTCTTTCATGGTGCCGTTGTTGTTGTTGCCAGATCAAGGGTTTTAACACTTGCAACCACAATCCACTGCCATATCAGGAAGGCACCAAATGTCCCTAAGCAACTACTACACAAACTTTTGACAGTAACAAAACAAGGCCTCAGGCCTTGTACTCAGATACATTATTGCCACACAGAGGCCACACAAAGTAAACATTACATAACAGCAACTGTTCTATAGAGAGCATTTCTTCACAGACCCCAAACCTGATAATCTACACTATTTTGCTGGAAACCCAGACCATTGAGAGTGGACTGACCAAGAGTCAGTCATGTTCCTGAAATGTTGTTTAATGGCTCTTGGGAATTAATGGCAATTTTGTGTCATGGGCTTATTAAACCAAAACTATGAGACAGCATGGAGCAATGTGGAGTAATTATGACCCTACTTTGTAAATTTACCCTGCTGAGTAAAACCCCTCTTTTGTATTTGCCATTCTCATGTGTTTTCATCTTCTCCTAGTGCTTATCAGAGAGTCAGTGTGGTGTAGCGGTTAAAAGTGTTGGATTGGGACTTGGGATATACAGATTCTAGTCCCCAGTCAGCCATGAAGCTCACTGGGTGACTTTGGACCAGTCACTGACTCTCAGCCTAACCTACTTCACAGGGTTGTTGTGAGGATAAAATGGAGAGGAGGATGAGGATTGTGTAAGCCACCTTGGGTTCCTTGAAGGAAAAAAGGTGGGATGGATATATATATACGGTATATATATATATATATATATTGCTTTACTACCATATAACAATATTCAAATATGAGTTATCTGTACATTGCAACCAATGGGTTGTATCCAAGGTTAGTCTAACTTGAGTCCCATTCATTTCAGTGGGTCTACTCTAAGTAGTTCTAATATTGGATACAACCCAATGTGCTTATATGCACAAAGTGATGGCTAGATTCAACTGTCACCACCACCAGCCATTCCAGCAGGCTGAGAGGAGGGAGATGAGAGGGAGCACAGGGCTATTCCACCAGTCCTGCTGCAAGGCCTCCCTCATGAAGGAGGTTAATTAATTCCAAAAATTTACAAGGCATGAAAACATTTGCATCTAGTTTTATGAATACAAAGGTGAGCAGTACAGAATCGAGGAAGCTCAGTTCCTTTCCATGAACATTGAAAATCTGAAATGGGCTGTGGTACTTGGGTACCACAAGGGGCTTTCTGATCCACACAGGTCATCCACAGATAAACATGAGCCTATCCATCGTTGCCTTTTGATATTTTTATAGAGGGCTAGAAAATGTTTGCAGTTGCATTGTTATTGATGATGATGATGATGATGATGATGATTACTATTATTATTTTATTTTATTTCTATCCTCCTCCTCCCTCAACTGTCACCACCATCAGCCATTCCAGCGGGCTGTACAGAGGGAGATGCGAGGGAGTGCAGGGCCATTCCACCATCCCTGCCAGAAGTATTAATTAATTTTCGCCCTTCTTCCCTCCCCACTCCTTTTTCCTTGTGTGTCGTATCTTTTTAGATTGTAAGCCTGCAGGCAGGGACTGTCTTGTTAACTGATTATATGTAAGTTGCTCTGGGAGCCTTTTTGGCTGAGGAGCGACATAAAAATGCTTCAAATAAATAAATAAATAAATAATGCATTTCTTCTGCAGCTTCTCCAAAGGTACATGAATATGTTTCTGTTCCTACAGATGCTATATTACACTGACACAGTCTCTTCACTTGACTATGAGTGGTGCACTGTCAGGCCCTGCAGGAACAGGGAAAACAGAAACCACCAAGGACTTAGGCCGTTCTCTTGGAATGATGGTCTATGTTTTCAACTGTTCAGAACAAATGGACTATAAGGTGCTGTATTTGTTTAAATATTCTTTAAGAGCCTTATCACCTGGCAATTCATTAAAGGGTAATGGCTCAAGTAGATCAGCAAACTGGATCAAGGCTAGCATCTGTAAATTATTATGGAATGGTGAAAAATGATATGCAAACAGAAATTTGCCTTGGTCATGAATGATGATGATAATGATTAGTGGGGCAGCAGGATTTCAAGGTTTGGGTTTCTCTAGCAATGGTTTTACACAATAATGAATCCTTTAAGCCAAGGGTTGCTCTTATGAGCAACTCTAGTATGTATTAAACGGCAGATCAAGCACTCAGATAAAATGTTGATCTTCTGCTTAAGTCAGGGGTGGGCAACTTGTAGCCCTTCAGATGCTTTGGCCTACAACTCCCATAGCCCCTCACCATTGGCTATGCTGGATAGGGCAGGCGGGAGTTGTAAACCAAAACATCTGGAGAGCCATAAATTGCCCAACCCTGATTTATGTAGTGGCATCATGGATGAGCTTCCCCATCAATGACGATTGCTTATGTGTGTTAAGGGAGCTGTCACAAGTAGAGCCAACAGAACATTCATAAATTCATAGATCATAGAGTTGGAAGGGGCCTACAAGGCCATCGAGTCCAACCCCTTGCTCAATGCAGGAAATTAGAGAAACTTGGTCTCCCATCCAAGTAATAGCCAAGCCTGACCCTGCTTAGCTTTCCACACTCAGACAAACTGAGCCAATGTGAGCCACAGGCCAACAATGAAGTTTCAGATAAAATAACTAGGGTAACCCATGAAGACTGTACTCTTTCAGTAGGCCAGGGGTAGGCGAATCTGTCAGTTTCTCCCACATTCACAAATTTTAAATCTCACGTTTCTCTCCCAAATATAAAGAACTTTGTGAATTTTGGTAAATTCTTATCAAAAATAAACAGAAACAAAACTTGCATCCATCTGCACCAGCCAAATTTAGGCGGGACAGCTATTCCATCCCAGCATGGAGAAGACCATGATGTTCCTGCCTGCCATATAGCTATTAAAGATGAGGAGCCTGTCACGAAAAGGAGGTGGTAACCCTAATTAAGCACTAACATGGTTGAGTACATAGAGATTGAAACCCAGACTTTTAAGAGCTAAGCACTCAAAACTCTGAGCCTGTATCAATGAAACTATCAGCTTTGGTTTCTCCCATATTCAGATTGTTTTAATTTCAGGCTTTTTTTGTCCTGAATACAGAGAATTCTGCAAATTTGGCTAAATTCTTATCAAAACCAAACTGAAATGAAAATTTCATCTATCCCTAATGACCCACTGTCATCACAAGATAGGTCACTGCATTCTACCCGGCGGAAGCTTATCTTGCCATCCAAAGTGTAGCTCCACATATAGCAGTGGTGAGCACAAGACACTTCAGGGGAGATGACTGGATGATTTGAATATATATCCGCAAGGGTTTCTGACCCTAACTACAGAAATAACAAAAAGTCGTTCCCCTACACAAAACTAGGTTCTTAGAACTCCTGTTTTGTAATTACTCAGATGTAGATTTGGATTTGTAGGTCATCCCAATGTATGGTTTATGGCAGGGGTGGGTAACACATGACTCATGGGCTGCATGTGGTTCTCCCCTCCCCTCCTGCAGCCTGTATTGTCCCCTGCTGCCGCCATGCTGCCAAAATTCACTGATGCAAATAAATAAATAAATCACTGGTTTGCCACTGAAAACTTTCTACTGTTACAAAACCCCAAAACAATCAAATCTCACTTCAGAACAAGTGAAATTTGGCCGCTTTAGGCTGCCTTAGCAGTTTGTTGCTGATTTTTGGTGGCAAACCAGCAGGGGAGGGGCGTCAGTGCCCTGAGACGTGTGGCCCACAGGGCAATCTGGGAGGGCAAAAATGGCCCCTGGACACCCTGCAGTTGGGGCACTTATGGGGTACAGTAGGTAACTGCAGTAAGTAATTGGCTGCTCCCAGAACCACTAGTTTGCCCTTCCCTCCATCCAAGTCACTATTTTGCTCCATAGTTTTAGTAGGAAACAAAGTAGACCCTACCGGCCTCAAGTCTGCCCACACCTGATATACTGTATAGTACATGGCAGTAATCTAGCCTTGAGTTGATGTGGCAGGGTTTTTTTCAGTTTGTCCAGTGCCTTGCTGTCCCTGAATGATACATTAAAAATAAAATATGTAATATTCTATTATTAAATTTGTGAGGTTTGAATTTTAACTGCTAATGCATTTCTAATAAATAAAACATGCTCCCTTATACAGCTGTATAAAATGATACTGTAAGACCCTTTGCTGGAATAATATTATAAATCATACTCACATTTGTGGAATAATGGTATTAAAAGTATTCTAATAGCTGAACTAACATTCACTGCAACAGTATTTTAAGTAAGATTAAGTTGGTACAGCTTCATATACAAAATAATTCTGCTAAGCAAACCTGCACATAGGCGCGATAGGCAGATACGTTGAATACTATGATAATGGAGACTATATGAGTATGGAAATTAAATAGGTAGACCCCAGGTCCTGTTAACTGAATTCTGTTAATTAATTCAAAAAATTTACAAGGCATGAAAACATTTGCATCTAGTTTTATGAATACAAAGGTGAGCAGTACAGAATCGAGGAAGCTCAGTTCCCTTCCATGAACATTGAAAATCTGAAATGGGCTGTGGTACTTGGGTACCACAAGGGGCTTTCTGATCCACACAGGTCATCCACAGATAAACATGAGCCTATCCATCGTTGCCTTTTGATGTTTTTATAGAGGGCTAGAAAATGTTTGCAGTTGCATTGTTATTGATGATGATGATGATGATGATTACTATTATTATTTTATTTTATTTCTATACCACCCAGTAGTCGAAGCTCTCTGGGTGGTGTACAACAATTAAAAAATACAATATAAAATACACAATAAAAATTATTAAAAATTTAAAAACCAAATTTAAAATAACACAAATAGCTAAAAGCAAGTTAATACAACGTGACTAGTAGAAAAGTTTAAAAAACAACCCACCTCCCACCATGCACTATTTATGCATTGTGTATGATGGACTGAAATCTGCATGAGCAATAGGACTTACCCAAAGAAAGCCCACTTATTAGTTTAGTGAAGATGGTTCCATTAAAGTTCATCCTAGCATATCATGGAGTTGGATCTAAGTTAAAGAACAAAGCAGTAGTGCTGTCTCTGGTGCAAGCGCACACTAGGGAGGACTAATCTATGCTGTCCTTTTCCGCAATTATGGTCTGTACCACCTCAGTCTCTTCCACCACCATCCCCTTCACCCCTTCTACCAGGGATGCCATCTTTCATCTTTGCTGAATCCCTTACTAGCTTTCTGAGTGCCTTGTAAGTAGCCGGCGACTGAAGCAAAAGATGTCCGTGTTATCAGGATCAAGTTTTGTTTGGCTATAAGTTCTGAAATCCTGCCCCCCTGCCCCCCTGCTGCTTTCTACCAGCAGTATACAGTTCTACCTATCTTGCAGGATCTCTGTGAAGTTTCCTCCCAACTGCCTATTTCTTTGTTCCCATCATGCCACTTTGGAACCCAAGCCATAAACCCCCTACAATTGAAGACTCCCCCTTCCTATAGCTCACAGTATTTCTTGTCCATACAAGTACTTCTTGCATGTGCTAGATACCTAGTGAATGAAATCTAGTAGAAGAGCTGGCCCTGCAAATCAGTGGTCACCATGAATTTGCTATTTAACCCCCCCCCCCCATGATATAACACTGGAGTTAACTGGGAACATTTACTATGAAAAGGAAAATATGTTGTATTTCTTTACCAAATCCATAAATTTAACATTAGTCTGCTGACAATTGCATTAGTCTGCTGGCATGGAAACAGCTTCCCACGAAATCCAGTAACATTTGTTTGTTTGCTTATAAGCCACTCTTCAGCAGAAGTTCCCAGGGAGACATAAAGTTAAAAAACATTTGAATGAAGGAAGCATGTGGACAGGGACCTGTCCATGCATACTGATTTTCTTTACCAAATTCATTCATTCATTCATTCATTCATTCATTCATTCATTCATTCAAAATCAGTGTGACCATGATCGAATGGGGAAGAATTACATGCAACATGCAGTTCCTGATTCCAGATTCTTCCAGAACAGCATGGGAAAAAAGCCACAGAGAAACAACATTTTATATGTCTAATATATATATATTTTTAGACAACATTGTTGATTAGATAATGTATATCAAGTTAGGGAACTCCTGTTGTACCATTTCGCGACAGAAAACCTGAACCAGCCTAATAAGCTTTATATAGCATAAAATACTTTTTGTTGTTGTTGAGTTCTTGATACACTTATTTATTTATTTATTACATTTCTATTCTGCCCATTAGCCAAAGCTCTCCGGGTGGTCCACAAACAAAACTTAAAACCATAAAATACAACAACATAGTAAAACATAATATAAAAACCATATGTTTAAAACAGAATTAAAAAAAACATTTAAACCACGATAAAAGACAACAGCCGTGCAAAAATCTAAAACTGCACTCACACAATTTTTTTGTTTAAACTGAAGGGCTGGAAACTGACGTCCTTCGCTTAGCTCCAGCATTAGAAAAATGTAATGGAATACCTTGGCTTCTCTTTTGAAAGAATTAGCCGTTCCTTTATAATTATGACATGCAAACATCTTGAATGAACAAAATGCAGTAAGATTGGGTAAGGATTAAAAAAATCTCCTCAGTAACTTTGACTTAGATTTCAGCAGGTGGGTTTCTTGTTTTCTTTCTTTCTTTCTTTCTCCTTATCCCCTCATTAGTCAATCGGGAACATCTACAAAGGCCTGTGCCAAACTGGTGTATGGGGATGTTTCGATGAGTTCAACCGCATTTCTGTGGAGGTGCTGTCTGTCGTAGCTGTTCAGGTTAAAACTATTCAGGATGGCATCCGTCACAAGAAGAAAAGGTATGTTGAGAAGGAGATTCCACACACACCCCACACCCCCAGGTTTCTTTTTTTGCCATTCATTATTAACATCTTAGTTTATCATGGTGTCACTCACCTATTCCTACAGATTTCATTTTTTAGGTGAGACTATTGAATTGAAAGCGACAGTGGGAATCTTCATAACTCTTAACCCAGGTTATGCAGGAAGAGCAGAACTTCCAGAAAACCTTAAAGCTCTTTTTCGGTAAGTGTAGAATAATCCAAGAATATACGACATTGGGTTGGATCCAAAGAGCCATGAGCAGAAGGAAAACAGCCACTAGTGCTTTTGCATGTACACAGGGCATGAGAGCTTGCGCACAGGGTGGCCAGGTGTCCTACTTTACAGAGGGCAGTCCACTATTTGGTGTCCTCTGTTTGATGGGCTGCCCAGTCCAAATCTGGATTAAAGTCGAAGAACCCTAAGAAGGGAGACCCTGGAAGGGGCCTTGAAGTTGCCCATCAAGAGTCGGCACCTGGACAGCAGACTGAGCAGGCACATGGGTCACCTGGTCAGTCTTCCTCAATATAGTGATATGTATTGGATTTTTATTTTTAATTACAGCAATTATTTCTAAATTTGAATTTATACATATCAATTAGCATTTGCAAATATTATGTAAATTGGTGTCCTCTTTTCTCCTCTTTTTTGGTGCTGCATTTCCTCTTTTTTTGAGATGGGTAAAATGACCATCCTAATTGCGCAAGAGAACACTCAGTGCTATAATGGAAGGTGTTGTGGCACTTCTCATGCTTCCTCTTGGGCAAGACGTCCCACAACCTCTTGCGCACACTGTTCCACAAATGAAAGAGCATCTTTGGATTTAGTTTCTCTTTTAGTTTCACTTTTGGATTGAGTTTCATTTTCCTTGTGCAACACTATTAAGTGTGCGTGGCAAAGCACTTTCTGTCACCACAGGTTACTTTCTCTGTGAAGACGCGGACTGTTGGATCGAACTCAATAATTTTAGAGCTTTCCCCCCCTGTTTTTAAGGTGTGTTTGTAAATGAATTATGGATTGACAAATCAACATATTTCTGGTCCATGTCAATTTTGCATGTGTCCATCCATACGTCCATTCTGTCCTGTTTCTGCAGTAATCTGAAATTTTTCTTTTAAAGAATCCACACCCAAAAAATTGCATTTAAATACACATTTTTAAATGTACTTTCTCTCAAAATATTTATTTATTATTAACATTTATATACCGCCTTATCTGCTAAAAAGCCATCAAGGTGGTGTACAACAATTTAAACACAATAAAATATATTTGTAAAAAGAGCTAGTGGGAGCCATTGTGGTTAGAGAGTGTTGCACTGGGACTCAGGAGATCCAGGTCTCTAGTGCACATTCAGCCATGAAACTCACTGGGTGAGTTTGGGACAGTCACTGATTCTCAGCCTAACCTACCTCGCATTGAGATTGCATTTCTCAGGCACCTTAAAAATGAATAGAACAATATTTAGTTAATTCTCATGTGGAAGAATCCTACATGTGGAAGAATCCCCATAGGGAATAACAGAGCACTGTTCCCTCCCACCCCACACCCCAGTGCACATATAAGTGCACAGGCTGTCACAGCGAATAGAAGGACTGTCCACGCTTCCTGTATGTATCCACAACCAGTCCTCCTCTCTCTACTTGTTACTTGACTGAAAAGAAGGGGGAAGTTTGACCTCACACTCCCCCATGGTGCGCCAACACCGCAAGGGAGAGGGGAAATAGGAAACTTGTACCATATGCGGATCACTTCATGAGTAAAAGATAATTCCCCTGGAAGCAAATTAAGTCAGATTTATCAGCAGTTCTATAGGCAGCTCTCTGAACAAGCCTGGCATTGCAGCCACTGCTGCTACTGAATTTAGCCGCTGGTGCCACTCCCAGAAGCATTCCGCTTGGGGCATTCTTCTAGCACCAGTGGCAAGAAATCAGCACGAGCAATGGTTGTCTTGACATACTGGGGGCAGCTGTGAAAATAAATCAATAAATAAAACCAGCCCGGGATTGTGAGATAAGGATGGTTTCCATCACGAACGTCTACATTTTAATGCATTTTATCAATTTGACAGGCCCTGTGCAATGGTGATTCCAGACTTTGAGATTATTTGTGAAATAATGCTGGTGGCAGAAGGATTTGTGGATGCCCGATTGCTTTCTAGAAAGTTTATTTGCCTCTACGCGCGTTGCCATGAACTCCTGTCCAAACAGGTGACTGAGGATCAGTCTGTATTTGATGATTATGTTTTTCGCCTTTCAGCCAAATGCAGTTTTCAATACTATTTGAAGAACAAACTCATATACAGTCATGCCTTGGATTGAGAGCATAATTCGTTCCGGAAACGTGCTTGTAATCCAAAACACTCTTATATCAAAACGAAATACCCCCAAAAAAATGTGTACAGAGATTTTTAATTTAAGCCGTACTACAGTACTTGTATTGCAAGACGTCGCTTATATATCAAGTAAATAAATAAATAAATAATATTTAACAATTTGCTTGTCTTGCAAGACGCTCTCAAACCAAGTTACTTGCAATCCAAGGTATTACTGTATAATAATAATTAATAATAATAATAATAATAATAATAAAAATAATAATAATAAAATAAAAAACTAAGGGTGCAATCCTATGGCCCTCCGACCTTGCTGGGGGGGGGGGATAGGATTATTCAGAGTCCCAGTTCAGAGGTCCTACAACCTCGGAGCTGGGACTCTGAATGCCGAGCCCCCCTCACTTACGTACATAGGAGTTACCCCTCTGAACACAATGGAACTTACTTCTGTGTAAAAATGCATAGGATTACACTGTTATTGCCCCGTCGCACCTGGCACGGAAAGAACTGCACCGGCTGCCTCCCCGAGATCACAAATCGGCCTTGGAGAGGAGGAAAAGGGGCGTGCCAGGGGGCGGGGAGGGGGGAGTCCGGGGCCGACAGTTTACACCAGGGGCCCTCAAACTTTTTACACGGGGGGCCAGTTCATTGTCCCTCAGCCTGTTGGGGGGCCGGACTCACTGGGACTCCCCTGTGCCGCCTCCTTCATGCTGCCCCCGCCGCCGCTGGTACAGGACCCCCCCGCCGCAGGACCCCCGCCCCCGCCGCAGGACCCCCGCCCCCCGCTGCAAGACCGCCCCGCTGCCCCTGCCGCCACCGCAGGTCCCCCCCGCCCCTGTAAACCCCCGCCGCTGCCATAACCCCCCCGCTGCTGCCATAACCCCACCCGCCGGCGCAATCCTACCTGGTCCCCTGCGCGCTGCTGCCGGTGCCTCTGTCACAGCCTCCGCTCGAGGCCGCCGCCGCCGCTCCGTCGCGTCCATCCTGGACTCCGCCCGCGCTCGGTTTTGAAAAACAGCGCGGGCGGGGTCCAGGATAGACGCGACGGGACCAGCGGGCGGCGAGGCGGATGAGGTAAAGCCCCCCCCGCCGCTGCCCACCCACCCACCGTAACCCGCCGCTTCCCGCCCATGCACCCACCCACCATAACCCGCCGCTTCCCGCCTTCCTGCCCACCCACCCACCATAACCCGTCGCTTCCCGCCCGCCCGCCGTAACCTGCCGCTTCCCGCCTTCCTGCCCACCCACCCACCGTAACCCGCCGCTTCCCGCCCGCCCGCCGTAACCTGCTGCTTCCCGCCTTCCCGCCCACCTACCCACCATAACCCGTGGCTTCCCGCCCACCGTAACCCGCCGCTTCCCGCTTCCCACCCATGCATCCACCCACCATAACCCACCGCTTCCCGCCCGCCCGCCGTAACCTGCCGCTTCCCGCCTTCCTGCCCACCCACCGTAACCCTCCGCTTCCCGCCCACGCACTCACTCACCGTAACCCGCCGCTTCCCGCCTTCCCACCAACCGTAACCCACCGCTTCCCTGCCTTCCCGACCGAACCGACCGCTTCATCCCTGCCGCCGTCCTACCTGGCCACCGCCACCGCCCGAGGCCGCCGCCGCCGCCGCCGCTGCTCCGTCGCGTCCATCCTGGACTCCGCCCGCGCTCAGTTTTGAAAAACAGCGCGGGCGGGGTCCAGGATGGACGCGACGGAGCAGGGTCCCGTCGCGTCACTTCCGCCGCGCCGGAAGTGATGTGACGGGACCAGCGGGCGGCGAGGCGGATAAAGTAAAGCCTGCGCCCTGCTACTGGCTAAGCTAAGCCTTCCCCCCCACACAGGAGATGCAGGGCGGCAGGCAGGCAGGCAGGCAGGCAGGCCGGCGGCCCGACAGGCGGCCCATGCCCCCCCCCCCGCCGGCTCAGCCACCCCTCTTCCCTCACAACTCTTGATCGGCCGCCGGGCCGGATGAAAAGACCCGGCGGGCCTGGATGCGGCCCGCGGGCCGTAGTTTGAAGACCCCTGGCTTACACCATATCCAGATGGTGCCCCAGCCGCCTTCCCTCCCCCTCCAAAGAGTTTCGTCTAGACAGCCGAAAACAGCCGTCTAGATGAAGTGCAGGGCATGTGGCATGGCGGTGGTGAAGGTTGCTGCCACCACACCTTGTGCTGTGCATCTAGGGCGGGGCCATAGGATTGTGCTCTGAAACACCATTCAAGGCAGAATGAAAACTGATACATATTGCAGTGGAAAATCATAAAAGTTAAGCACTGTTAAATCAATGCCTGAGTAAATAGAGACGTTTACTGAAAATGAATGTGTTCATCTTTGCTGGTTTATTAGCTTTTTACACACTTTTGGTCAAATATGTTATTTGCTTCACTTTTGTCAAACCCCTATGTATTTTCAAGCAGATCCATTCAGGCAGTTTTTATTTGAACTGGAGCAGTGCAGTGCAGGGGTAATTCTACTTCTATATCTCTTTCATCAGATGGTAAAACGATTCTTAAATTGTTATTAAATAATTTACATTATTAACCGTTGTTGTTAATAATTAATTAAATGGACCAATCATCACACACACGTTTGTGAAAGTCAGCCTCAAGCGATTCATCTGGGGATTACCTAAAATGAGATTACACACGCTACCCAGATTCTGCAGGCCAGTTTAAATTTTTTTTAAAGGACAGTGGTCATTTTGTTATTTTAACATTTGTATTGCACTTTTTCACCCTCAGAGGGCTTCAATAAAACAGTAATGCATAATAACAACCCTTTATTATACATTCACATTTCGTTCAGTTAAAAGCAACCAAGGAAGAGAACAGCTCTTAAAACAGATGAGGTGATTCCATCCAGTCAGGGTGCCCATAAACCTCTGAACTCGGCGGATTATGGTCATCCTGTGCAGAGCAGCAGGAGCAGTGGAGCTGATCTCTGCCTCCACGCTCCTCCCGCTCTGCATTTTTGCTAGATGGCCCTTTTCAGCCGTGTAGCTGGGACACTTCGGTGGGGAGGGAAGGAGGCTGCAGAGGAATCACAGAATCATAGAAAAGTAGAGTTGGAAGGGGCCTACAAGGCCATCAAGTCCAACCCCCTGCTCAGTGCAGGAATCCAGGACACAGGATACGTCGTGCCCTGGCCTCTGCAGCCTCCTCCCGTCCCCACCCGCCGGAACGCCTCCTTTCCCCCCTCTCCGAGGTCGAGTTCCTGACCTCGGCGAGGCAGCCAGCACATTTTGTTCCACGCCAGCTGTGAGGAGGGGAGGTGGCATCATAGCACGGATTCCCAGGCCTGAGGTCGGAGCTAAGTTTCCATTCTTGGATCTGGGAATCCGAAGTATCCTATGCCCCCCCCCCCCAGATGATGTCTAGTGGGCCATAGGGTCGCTCCTCCTATTCATTAATTACAAATGTTAGCCTTCTCAGTGTAACTAGAAATTATTTCAGCTATGTAAGAGATTGGCAGGATTTCACTGGTCTAGTTCTCACTGGGCTGGTTCTGATGTAACATTCCTGGCTTTTTTTATTAAGGGTCCAAACCGGCCCACTGAGATGGTAAGCCTGCACCAGTGTACCACTTTAAGTGTACCACCAGTGTACCTAACACTTTAGCCTGTACCATACTAAAGGTAGGACAGCTCACGTGATTAGATTCCCGTTCCCCGCACATTTTTTTTTTTTTTTTTTAAAAAGATGTTGTAGAGAAGGTTAGTGTCATGGGAGGCTTAGAAGGGGTGGGCTGAAGATAAATATGGCTCTGCTGGTAAATCTCTGGGTGATTTGCAGTAGATTGGCAAAGATTTCTGTCTCCCAAATATTTAACAGTGACTTCCCTCGCTAAATTATACTATAGATATTTTGGAGTAACCAGGAGTGGATTTTTGTGTGGAAGGACTGCGAGCTCAGTTCACTTCTGGACTGGTACTCAAACACACATGCCTGGGCTCAGAATTCTTTAATTCTAAGTGAATGCCTTTTGCACCAGCCTCCAGTTGGTGGATTTCAGGGTTCTAGTAAAAAAAAAACACCCCAAAGTAGATCCCATAAGCCTGAAGTCTGCTCACCACGGCTCAGAGGACACACCAGTCAAGGAGCTAGACAGGCACTTTTAAGTTGCAATCAAATGTACACTTACATAGGAGTTACCCCTCTGAACACAATGGAACTTACTTCTGTGTAAAAATGCATAGGATTACACTGTTATTGCCTCTTTTAAAAAAGAACAACAGAAAACAACAACATAGGACATTCTTGACTCCACCCAGGTACAATTAAGTCCAGTGCCACCTAGTGACTAAACAATATAATGACACTATCTGCAGAGTTAGAAAACGTCTCTTGACATAACTGTTACTGCTGCTGCTGCTGTTTTTGATGTGGATGAGTGCATTCATTCATCGGAGCCCCCCACCTGAAATCTGAAGTGGTACAGCCCAGACATAAGTTTACTCACTTCAGTGAGAAGCAGGCCACAGTTTGGCCACAATCCTATACCCACTTACTTGGAAGTAAGCCCCATGGAACTCACAGTGGAACTTACTTCTAAGTAGATATGTGTCAGATTGCACTGTAACACTCATTTGAAGATAAGGAGGATGAACCATTGCATCTCATGGGACTTCTTGTTAAAACGAATAATTTAAGATGGGCCCCTCCAGAGGCTGTTGGACTCCAGCTCCCAGAATGCTAGCCAGCCATTATGGGAGCCATGCTAGCACAGCCAATGGTCAGGGATAATGGGAGTTTTAGTACATCAACATCTGGAGGACCACAGGTTGCCCACACCTGATAAGACATTGGAGGCAACAGAAGTGCGTATACTAGAAGGGCTTCCAAGTGCACGTATATTTTTAAATTGGAGGATTTTAGTCTGAAGGCAAAATGTCTTCTTCAGTGGAATGTGATTATTTATAAATTACAGTTTCTGTCAGTGCATGTTGAGTAGTCTAATTATTGACTAACGTTTGAGAACCACATTGGACATGCTTAATCATGCCTTCTTTATTTTTACCCTTTACTCCTACAAGCCTCCATGGTGAATGTATGGAAATGTTAAGCTAATAATAGCATCTGGTGAGAGAGAGAAAAATACGAGTTACTTTTTAACACATTCGTTGTTTCTCTTAGCCTTCTAAAAGAATTATGTGGTAATTTCCATAATCTTTTTATTCAAACATTTGTACTCAGAAGTTTGTTTACATCATTTAATTAAGCAATACGATGTGGCAGTCATCGGATATCTACTAATCATATCTCCCCTCAGACAGTCCTAGGAAGCATGAAGACAAGGGCTGAATGACACTAACTGTTAAATTAGGGGGCATTTATAGAGTACTTGGCCTGGCCCTCCAACCTTGGGTCCCCAGATGTTCTCCAACCTTGTTCCAGTGAACACTTGTACCAGTGTTCTCCAACCTTGGGTCCCCAGATGTTTTTGGCCTACAACTCCCAGCATGCTGGGAGTTATAGGCCAAAAACATCTGGGGACCCAAGGTTGGAGAACATACACTGCCCTATACTCTCTTCTTACTGCATATAGTAGTTTACAATAAACCAGGTTCATGGTGATAGTATAGCAATAACGATAATACTTAAAAACAAGCTCAAAGGCGGTTGCATAGATGCAGCGGAGGCCGGTGGCTCCAGTGTCAGCGTGGCAGTGAGTGTATCCACACTGGGCTTTAGTCCAAACTTCAAAGGAGCTGTCCATGGTGCTGAACCCTAGCCGCAAAATAGGTTCAGCGCCATGGATAGCTCCTTAAAAGTTCAGGCTGCAACCCGGAATGGATACACCGCCCCACTGACATTGACGCCACCGGCCTCCCCAGCATAGATAGTTGGACTGATTATGTCACCCAAATGCAACCGATTGGCCCTAGCTACACACGACACATTTACATTGATTTTATAGCACTTTAACTGTCATGGCTTCCTCCAGAGAAGAAGACTGATAATTGAAGTTTTGCGAGGTTGCTGAGAATTCTCTTTAAGAGATGCCAGCCCCATCTGTCAGAACTACAGTTCCCAGAATTCCCAGGGAGGGAAATGATTGTTTAAAAACCCGTTTAAGTCAGTACTTTGGAGTATGCCCTGAAAATGCAGTCAGGACACTTAACGGACTTGTCTGCAACCTTTTTGGAATCTTACATTGTGTCAGGAATCATTGTGGTTTACATCTAGCTAGGAATGATGGGGTATGATTTCTTAATTCTGGATATTTTGATATCCATTCTGTTCCACATGCTATTTATTTATCACAAATAATACTGATGTTAGCCTCTAGTGGGGGAAAGAAGTAGATGAGATGGGCTTTTCTGTAACTGCATTTGCTCATTAGATTTAGAATAATGCATTGTATACACTTGAAGGAAAAACGGTACCCAGTGACTGAGGAGAGAAGGGGTGAAAGTGAAGATGAGAGTGCCAGTGTGGCGTAGTGGTGAGAGTGTTGGACTGGGACTCAGGAGATCCAGGTTCTATTCCCCGCTCGGCCATGAAACTCACTGGGTGACTTTGGGCCAGTCACTGACTCTCAGCCTAACCTACCTCACAGGGTTGTTGTGAAGATAAAATGGAGAGGAGGAGGACTATGTAAGCCGCCTTGGGTTCCTTGCAGGAAAAAAGGCGGGATATAAATATAATAAATAAATAAAATAAATAAATTAAAAAATACAGAATAGAGACCCCCCTCCTCTAGTTTCCTGCATTGAGCAGGGGGTTGGACTCGATGGCCTTGTAGGGCCCTTCCAACTCTATGATCTATGAAAGTCTATGAAAGGTTTGATCCAGATAAAGGTTCGTGCAGCAGATGTGGACATTCCTGCTTCACGGCAGCCTGGAACTTGGCTCATGGAAGGCACCTCCACCCATTTTGAGGGATTCCCCTCAGCCTCTGCACCACAACCTACCCCTTTCAGCATGAGTCCCCCAGAACATTTGGGGGAATGGAGAGGAAGCTATTGGGGGGGGGGAGTCTGCTTCCTCCAGCCCTGTTGTACACACCTTCATCTGGATGTTTTTTATGTTTGAGATTAAAATCTTTTTACTTTTTAAATGATTTGCTTACATGGTTTCGCAACCTAATTTTTAGAATATTTATTTGGGAATAGCTGGCTGACTTACTGAATAGGTAAGTGCCTACTGAAATCAATTGGACTTTCCCCCAGATAAATGTTTATAGGTGTAAAAGTGTTGTGTAAATGATTAATGAGTTCCGTTTAAGATTTGGTTTAGCAGTTCTGCAAACTACGGGAAACTATGGATTGTTTTTTTCTCTTCCACAGGATCATTACGACTGGGGTCTTAGAGCTATAAAATCTGTTTTAGTTGTGGCTGGATCACTGAAACGAGAAGACCGAAGCAAACCTGAAAATCAGGTTACCCTTTTAAAGTGATTTTTTTTTTAACCTTGATCCACTTGATGTGGATTAAGAAAGATTGCTTTCCAAAGGACTGTTCATGTCATAAATTACCCATACGTAATTTAGTATATAATCTCATTCTGCAAGGTGCTCAGGGCACAGTTTACATGGTGCTTTCCTCCTTTTTATCTGCACGGCTAGGCCGAGATAACAGTGACTGGCTCAAGGTCACCAAAGATCATCATTTATAGCTGGTGGTTTAAATAAGGTGGAATGTAACTATGTTAAAGAAATACTCTGTTTTAAAAACATGCCAGAAAATTTGGCAGGCATTCCCACACTGTACCTCACCCGTGCTATTGAAGACATAGATAATACCACAAAAAACATCACCCCACCACCATCAGCTTTAACATACCATTTTCTCATTCAGAAAACTAAGTAATTACACCATGCTGGGGGTGGGGAATGGGGGATTGTTGTAGCATTGAATTTACTGGATCCAGTCTATGTCACTGCAGGTAGCAGATTGAGTTTAACAAGCCATATGGGTTGTAATTGTTTAAGTATGATTAATTCATAATGTTTGTTAATTTTATGCCTTATATTATGGTTTGTTATTATTTCACTTAATTATAGTGTCATGTTGGTTTTTCTGAAGGTTTTGATGAGAGCCCTCAGGGATTTTAATCTGCCTAAGGTAGTCACTAATGATGTCCCGATATTTCTGGGCTTGATCAATGACTTGTTTCCATTGCTGGAAGTGCCACGGAAAAGGGATCTGAGGTTGGAGCAGCTGGTGCGCCAGTCTATTGCAGAACTCCATTTGCAGCCCGAAGAAAACTTTATACTGAAGGTGGAAATAATGGCTTTCTGCTTAGCTTGTCGAAAATTCTAAATGGGGGTGACTGAATGCTATAATGATCACTGTTGTTTGATGTCTGTAGGTTCCAACATCTGGCTGTGGCCGTTACAAGGTTCAGCAGTAAGCGAAAGCAGCATGTGTAGGGCTTCCTGTTTCCTCCTTACAAGCACCCATGTATTTAATATCTCTATTTCCGTATCAGGAAGTAATTCCGGTTGGGTGGGGATTAATAATCTAATTGCATGTGATGTAATGTGATAGCGCTGCCCATCTTAGCACTCATGTTCAGTGTCTGATGACCTGGATTTTAGCCTAAAGGGTTTTTTATTTTAAAAAAATGATTTTAGATCCTTGTTAGCCTCTTCTAGACATGAATCCCAATCATAAACACACACAAGTTAAAATTAGCTCTAAGTGAGCTTTTGTCCTAAGAAAAGTTCAAGAAGGAATGATTAAGGAGACTGGCTTTTCTACTCTTGGAGAAGAGGTAGCACTCTTTGGGTTGCTGGGGTTACAGAGGAGGGTGGCAACAAGTATGTGATCATTACTCTTCTCTCGTCATTACCTGCCCTTTGAGCAAATGATATACTTGAGTCACCAAAGTGAGTGCCCTATTCCATCCCATTATCACTGTGCTGTAATTTGATTTTAAGGGAACCCTTTTCACATAAACCTAGTTGAAGAAAGGCACATTTTGTTCTCATTGTCCTTTATAATAGCTTACAAATATTAATCGATATATTTGTCACTGTCGCCATTGGTTCTGTTTGCTTACATGTTCTAACTTTGTGTATGCGAAATCCCACCTATGTTACTGAGGAAGGCAGAAGCCGAAAAAGTTAACTAAATAGCATCAAACCTATCTCTGTTTGGTTGTGTGTGTGTGTGTGTGTGTGTGTGTGTGTGTCTACCTGCTTTTATTTATTTATTTATTTGTTTGTTTATTCAATTTATGAGTCACCGTATAGCCAAACTTCTCAGGGAGACATACATTATTATTATTATTATTTTTAAAAAGAAAAGATAAAACACATTAATAGAATTTTAAAGCCGCAACGATAATTTGAAATGGCTTTTAAAAGAGAGCTAAATCTCAAAGCAGCTTAGAGAGCAACTCTATGGCTCCTAGACAGTGTCTGAGGAGCCATAGGATGCAGTGGATCTGGATCTCCTCCTCGGAGGCTGGAGACAGAGCTCCAGGCTCAGAGCAGGAGATCTGACTTGTGGTTCCCCACCCGCACAGCCAACCACAGAAAGCTCCATGGTGGCTCCCTCTTTCAAGGTCCGGAAGAAAGAGGAGTGTCAGGAGTGGACCAAGGGGCAGGGGAGGGGAGAGGCTGTGGATCCAATGACCTCTTAGCCCCCTGTCCCCACCCCCTGCAGAGAAAGCAAGTTAGTCAGGCTCAGAGCCCCATGTAATAAGAATTGCTGCAAAGGAGGACAGAGAATCAAAAATAGCTTCCATCACTCCTCCTGCTCTGCCTGAGCAAGGCATAGGATGGATGGAGGGCTCTGCCTCTGACCCTAGAGTCCGCCTTGATTTGGGTGCCTAGCCCATATGGAAAAGAATGATTTTAAAATGCAGCTTGAAACATATCATTAAAAATAAAACAAATTTTAAAAAAAACTAAGCCTGGGAGAATAAAACGATCTTTGCGTAGCGCTGAAAAGTCAACAAAGTAGGTGCCAGGCAAACCTCCTTAGGGAGGGCATTCCACAATTTGAGGGCCAGCACAAAAAAGGCCCACTCACAAGTAGCCACCCACGAAATCTCTGTATGTGGAAGCGCTCGGATCTGGGCCTCTGGTGATTATTTTTATTTTCAAACAAATTTCCAGAGCAGGTACAAAGGATAACAATTTAAATATACCTTTAAAGAAGAACCATAAAAGCAGTTGAATAAAACAACTAAAATATGTAACACAGTAGCACAATAAACACACTTACAGCACAATCCTGTGCAAGTTTCCTCAGATGTACACCCTTTTGTGTTCAATGGGGCTTAAGTTCTAACATATGTGCTTTAATAAGACATCAGAATAAAAGCATTCTGTATAAAAACATTCTGTACATTAAGCTAAGGTGTCTGGGCAAATTTTAAAAGTCTTGACCTGGTGCCTAAAATTAAAAGTAAGGAAGCCAGATGAGTCTCCCTGTGGAGGGTGCTCCATAAGTCTGGTGCCAACCAGTTAATCTTCATGAGCCACATGCAGGAATGGCAAAACTAGCAATAAATCATGACACTATAACTCTGAGTTCAGATTTTCCCTAAAATAGATTCGGCAAGGTTTGCCCTTTTAGTCCCTTATTTCTCCTGCAGGTGCATGTGGAAAAAATAGCATGAGTATAAGTGGCCTCTGCAGAGTTATGTTTCAATTTATTTTTATTTTACCATAATAGTGCATGAAAAAGAACTCTATGATCTATGAATCTATGAATCTATGTTGTGCTAAACAATGGGGAGGGGCAGTAGCTCCGTGGTGGAGCACCTGCTTTGCATGCAGAACATCCTATGTTCAATACCCAGCATCTCCAGGTAGGGCTAGGAAAGAATCTTGCCCGAAATCCTGTCAGTGTCAACAATTCTGGGCTAGATAGGCCAGTGGTCTGAGTCAGTATGAGGCAGCTTCCACTGACATGCAGACACAGCCTTTATTATGAGTCTTGAAGAAGCAGTAGACTTCAGTAAGTTTGAAGTTTATTTTGCTGTAGCTACCATCTTTCATTGTGCAAACAAGAGCAGAAGATGTTGCCATCTTGACTCTGTTTGGAAACCAGGCTGGAGCTATCTTGAACATTTCCCGTCTCTAATGTACTGAACATGGCCCAAGCATCATTTTCTCAGCCCTATTAGAAACTTGTACAAACTGATAGAAACTTGTAACAGGGGGGCCCCTCGCACACAGATACTGTGACCCCCTCCCATATATATATATATAATATCATGGAAGAAAAGTTTCTATTTTAATTTTGAAATTATATTTTTTACATTTCTGAAATTACACCATGGCCCATGGGACTTTTCAACAGTTCTCCCCAAACAATTCTTTCTGTTATTTTTCTTTAACATAACACCCAGTGAAGAAGAGTCCTACAAGGCTTGCTGACTTATTTTTGTAACTTTTTGGTTGGGCCTAATGAAGGTATTATCCTATCATTGGACAGTATCCAATGGGGTGCAACTGCTAATGTAAATTATGTTGCACTAGTGTAAAATACTCTAGTGCAGGGCTCTCCAACCTTGGGTCCCCATCAGGAGATTTTCCTTTACGTTGTCGAACTCTGTTCTCTCTGTTGCAGAAGCACCAACACCTAATGGGATGGCCTTGGGCTCCATTGTACACCTGAAATCAGGAACAGTGTTGTTCTGGACAAAGTGGAGTCCATGCTGTTACTAATCCTGATTAGTCCCTGATTCTGTGATCACAAAGAGCAGATCTAACCCAGCCAATATAAAACTGACTTATGGCTTAATGTCTATGTAAATACTCCAAAACTGCTGGGAAACAGAGTAAAACAGGGGTATTTTTTTTAAATAAAATGAGAGAATAAAATAAGAGTGATGTTTATTAAAATGGGGAGGAAAAGCGTTCTTTTATTTTATTTATTTATTTATTTATTTTTGTGATTCTTGCCGTTTTCTTACTACATAGCTATGCCTGTAAAATGTGTTTGCCATTATATCAATCCCCCACCCCACCCCTAATCTTTTTGAATGGTTTTTAGGTTATGCAGTTAGAAGAACTACTGACTGTCAGACACTCAGTCTTTGTAGCTGGAAATGCTGGGACAGGTAAAAGCCAGGTAAAATAAAGAATACACACATCCCTTCAATACATTAATAGCAATAAAGAGAGCATGAACTGGTAATGCAGGTTAAAACATGTATGCCACTTTGACTAAAATTCTGCATTCAATACTCTCAGTAGTACATTGTACCTAGAGTCTGATACCTGTGGGGCATACTGCTGAGTTCCTTTGCAAAACCAAAGTTTGGCTGTGTATGTCATGTACTGTATAGGCTTTGTACTTTGAATGCATCTGTCACCATAATGCTGCAGAATTCAGAATAGAGCCCTGACTGAAACGGCAACATTCAAAAACGGAGATCTGTGAACACATTTGTATTTCTTTGGAGAAATCTGATATGGTGAATTAAAGAATTAAATATTGGCATCTTATAAATTCTATATAATGGCTTGGATCCAGACATGTCCTGTGTGAGCAGAAAAGCATTTCCACATGTGCAAGGGAGCCTTGCCAAAATCCTTCAATTTATCTGTCCTGCATGCCCTGTGCCATGCTGTTTCAGAGGGTCCACTGACCCATAGGAGTTACTGGGGGCGCATGCAGGGTGCTGTACCTTGGGGAGTCAGAAAAGTGCTGTTATGCAAGCAGAATTCCACTTAAATGTGTTTGGATCTATCCTTAATATGCCAGTAATCTTACATACCAATATGACTGCTGGGAATCCACAAGATGTCAGTGTATTTGGGCTTAAACCTATTTTTAAGACAATTGAACTAAATTGGCTTAAATCCAAATATTTTGGCTTTCCTAGATGTGGATACAGCTGCTTATAAATCACAAAGGCTTCCTTAATTTTTTAAAGGCTATTTTTATATGGTAACTTTACTGATATCACACGCTCAAAATCTGGTGCCATATTTATCCCAGATATAAGTGTTTCTGTATTTTTTAACATACATAGAAACAGGGCACATACAACTAAATTGGGGCACATATAACTAAAGTAGTTTCTTAATTCCTATATATTCCATTCATGTGTATCATGGTTGGGACACTCCATTTTTTAAAAGGCAGTAGAAAATAGCAAGCAAAAGCTGAAGAACTGTCTCTTGTGCTGAAAGGAAAGAAAACTATTGAATTGGCATTCTGTGGACATTTACACAGTACATAGTTTAGGTATATACTTAAGATGTGGCAAACACATATATCATACAAGTATACTTATCAGGGAGGGATGCCTGCTCTGTATATTCGGTGCCATTCCCAGATTTCCTTCTGCTAAATATGTGAAAGAGTTGGTACAGAAAATAAGTAATATTGAGTCATGTATTTTTAACTGATTGTAATTTATGCATGATAAAGTGTTCTAACTTTAGATATTAAAGACGCTACACATGACTTACTCCAATATGAAGCTAAGGCCACTGTGGAATGATATCAACCCGAAAGCTGTCACCACAGATGAACTTTTTGGGTTTCTTCATCCATCAACAAGGGAATGGAAAGATGGTATTCCTCAGAATTATACTTGTAGTAAAATTACACATATTAACATTTAGAAAACATGTGTCAGTTATAAACAATAAAAGCTTCTATTTGTTTTCATTCATTTGAAGGCTTGTTTTCATCCACTATGAGGGAACTGTCAAGCATTGCCCATGATGACCCCAAATGGATTGTGCTAGATGGGGACATCGATCCCATGTGGATTGAATCACTTAACACTGTCATGGATGACAATAAGGTTTGTGGAAATCACATGGTTAATAACTGTGTTCTCTCATATGAACTATTTGTGTCCCCTTAGCATGCTTATGACAAGCCAGGTAAGATATCCTCTTTGTATATTTCACATACTTCATAAAAATCTGTACAGCATCTTCGGCTTATATCATACAGATGAAGCATGGAGGCCAACAATAGTTTCTCACAAAGCTGAAAGAGGCATTGTAGCCTGGACACAGTTATCCATGCCCTGGTAAAATCCAGGTTGGATTACTTTTAATGCACCAGCTTTGAAGACCATTTGGAAACTTGAAGTAGTTAAGAATATGGCAATTAGGTTGTTAACTAGGACCTGCCATTCCAAACATATTTTTACAATGCTAAAAGATCTTCACTGGCTTCCATTTTGTTTCTGGATGCAGTTCAAAATGCTGGTTTTAATCTATAACACTTTAAGGGCACAATCCAATGCATATTTAGACAGAAAAAAGTCCTACAATTCCCAGCATTCCCCAGCCAGCCATGTATTTGAAGGACCTTATTTTCCTGTATGAACCTTCCTATATCTTAAAATCATCTTCTGAGACCCTGTTATGAGTGCCTGTGAGTTTATGTGGTGGTTGACTGGGGATAGTCCCTTTTCTGTGATGGTGGCCCATTTATGGGACACCCTCACCAGAAGCACTCACTTAGCTGAGATTCTTTCATACTTTAGGTATCAAGTTAAGTCTGTTATCAACCCTTTAATGGTTGATTGTTTTTACTGCTCTCCCACTGATGCTTCTCTTTTAATCTGGAATATATAGTTTGGGGTCTTTGGGCATTTGTATTTGGGATTTTTTTTAAAAAATGTGAATGTAATATTCTTTGTAAGCCACCTTAGACACAGTGCAAAGTGGAAAGGCAGGATATAAATATTTGAAAATAAACATCGAGGCATTATATGCATGCGTGTACACACTCATCCTACTGTCATCTCTAGTCAATCAGGGGCCGCTAGTTTATGAAATAACACAAAACTCTGCAAAGGGATGATAGTGGGGCAAGTCTACATACCCAGAGTATGCTTTTATCATCTTAAAAAACAACAACACCTATTATATTTCTCTGGCAATATTTATTTATTTATTTATTTACTGTATATTTATACCCTGCCTTTTTTCCTGCGAGGAACCCAAGGCGGCTTACATAATCCTCCTCTCCATTTTATCCTCACAACAACCCTGTGAGGTAGGTTAGGCTGATAGTCCGTGACTGGCCCAAAGTCACCCAGTGAGTTTCATGGCCGAGTGGGGACTAGAACCCGGGTCACCTGAGTCCCAGTCCAACACTCTCACCACTACGCTACACTGGCTCTCCTAGACACACACTCGTCAGCATTTGCTGTAGATGGCAGTGACCAAAGATCCTTCTTAAAGCAGACAAAATTCATGGAGCACCAGGCAAAAATGTGCCTCAGTGACAAATCCAGCACCAATGTACTGTGATAGAATTGGGGTGTAGAGACAATAATAGAATCTCAAGTAGAATTATGTTTTTTGGATTGTACAGTAGATACAAACCGAGATGACCCAGCCTTACCCTCAAGACCCATTTAGTAATTATTAATTTGTTTTGTAAAGCAAAAGTCTCTTTAACTAAAATGAAATGCATAGTAAAAGTGGAAAGGTCATGGTTCAACCTGGGAAGTGGGAGGAGCAGAAAGCTGAATCATTTTGTAATGTGTATGTATTAATCTTCATTGATTAAAATATCACCTTTATTCACTACATCATCCCAGTCTTCCTTTTTGATGGATACAACAGCAGGAGAGCAAACTGTTGGAATTGAGATACTTTGTGCAAATTGAAAAGAGATTTTTTTGCCCTAATTTCGCACAATGGTAGAAACCTCCTTTAAATCACATTTTCCTAACCAGCTCCTAGAATAGCTCTTGTTGTTAGATTCTAAGGACTCTATTGTAGCTTTCAAGCTAAAGCACTCAGTAGGGGATGTGTAGAGTTGCACCGCCCCTTTGGAACACTAGAAGAATGGCACCTGATGGCAAGTACAATCATAGAAGATAAAAATGGATCAGACTGAAACAGGTTATCCAGGCGCACTGTGTGCCAATGCTCTGTTGTATCACACTGGATTTACAACATACTTTGTGTGGCCTATATTTCCAAGTGTTGAAATTTCCAACACTTTGCCATCAAACATTCCCCAATCTCACAGCCAAAAAGCTGCAAGCTCTTCCAATGTTTTGTTAATGAAATAATTGGTATTCTTCTGAAAAGGTCATCTCTGGAATCATGTGACTGAATTTCTGGCATAGGATTAAAAGGGAACCATTTTGGCTGCAATCCTGTACCCACTTACCTGGGAGTAAGCCCCATGGAACTCAATGGGAGTTTCTGCTGAGGACACATGTAGGGGTTTGCACCAATAGATTTATTTTTTGGGTAACAGTTAAGGGCACAGTCCAACTGAGATGAGCATGCGCTCATACAGTGCAGAGCAGGAACAGCAGCAGAGGCTGTGTTTCTGCTAGACGGCCATTTTCAACCATCTAGTTGATGGCATCTCAGAGGGGGAGGGGAGGATGCTGAAGCAGCTTCAGGAAACCTCGTATCCTGGCCACTCCAGTCTCCTCCCTGCCCCCTTTTACCCCTCTCTGAGGTCACTTTCCCAACCCCAGAGAGCAGCCGGTGTGGTTCTTTCCATGCCAGCTGTGTGTGGGGTGGGGGTGGGGGACAGAGCTCCAATTCCTAGCTCTGAGGTCAGAGCACTGCCTCCAACCTTGGAGCTGGGAATGGTCCCCCAGACAATGTCTAGGGTTCATTGGATCATTCCCTCCACCATTTAGGCAACAGTTGATTTCTCTTTGGCTCAGTTCAGACATGTTGCCAAACTTACTATGGCATTGATGTTACATGAAAAATCCCTGGGTTCATGTATTCCCTCCTCCCCTCCCTTCATGCTCACCATACTTTTCACAGTGAACCATAGTTTACCCTTTTGTCTGAAGGAGGAAATTATGTTTTGCATAAACTGTAGTTTGCCTGAGAAGTGGAATTGGAAATCATAATCAATAATGGCTTCCAACTATAGTTTGCAGGTGAACCCTGGTTTGCCCAGTTAAGGCAGAATGGTGAGCTATCTAAGAGGAAGTGCAGAAGGGAATCAGAGCATGCAAGGAAAGAAGGGAGAGAAGAAGAGAGTTCACAAGCTTAAGGCTCATTCAGGCTTAAGGCTCATTCAAACCATGGTTTAGCATTACATCTGAACTAAGCCCGTATCTTAGAGGAATTGATATTCAGATTACTGTAATGCCTAGACTACTGTAATGCGCTCTACATGGGGTTACCCTGGAAGATGGTTCGGAAGCTACAGCTGGTACAGAACGTGGCGGCTCTCCTGGTTAAAGGTAGCCGCCAGCGTGATCACATCACTACAGTGCTTAAGGAGTTGCACTGGCTACCAGTTGCTTGCCGAGCTGAATTCAAGGTGTTGGTTTTGACCTTTAAAACCCTGCACAGCTCCGGCCCAGTTTATCTCAAGGAGCGCCTCCAGCAACATCAAGTAGGTCGCTCAACAAGATCTGCCACAGACGGCCTTCTCCTTGTCCCATCAGCCAGAGCAGCCAGGCTGGTGGGGACTAGGAAGAGGGCCTTCTCTGTGGCAGCCCCCAAGTTATGGAACTCCCTCCCTAGTGATCTTTGCCATGCCCCCTCCATGATGAACTTCTGCCGGGCTTTAAAAACATGGCTTTTCAGGTGGGAATATGGGGTGGGTTAGGATTTTTTTAAAAAAAACTATACTGCTTCTATACTGTGTTATTATTGTATTGTTTTAGCTGTACATTGCCCAGGGTGGCTGGGTGGCCGGCCAGATTGGCAATTCATAAATGTAATAATTAATCAATCAATCAATTAATTAATATATCTACACTAGCTATCAGTAACAATGCATTTTAACCTATTTCTCCACTGACCACTTTAGCCTTTAACAAATGTGTAAAACTCAGGCTCAGCTTGCTTTTGCACTTTCACCAATAAGTTGATTTGGTGAAAGGTGCTATTGTCACCTCCACTTTTTTCTTAATTCAAATGCTGGAATATAAGTACTGAAAAAGAAGAAAACCTCCATTGTTTTCAGAGTTTCATGAAATTGTATATAATGTCCATTGAAAAGACAACATCCTTGGCTTAACTGACTTTGATTTAATTCATAGCTTGTTTATACATTCTTGATTTGATTTCATGAGTATTTACTATGGTAATCCCTTTCATTTTGCTGTTTTCCAACCACTGCCATAATAATATTTCCCCCCACAAACCATCATATTATATTGATTATTTTTATTTTCTGCAACCATGTCTATGAAAAGGCTCATCTGTATATTGCATCATTAACAGAATAGCAAACAAAACTTCAGGCGCACTCATCTCTCTCACTCATTAAGATTATTGCTAGGTATGTTGATAGGGAATCATTTTTTCTACAAGAATTCTAAATAGTATGGGTCTCTAAAAAGAACAAAGAAATCAAGGGCATGGTCCAGTTGGAAGGTCTCCTGCACATTGAAACAACAGCACTGGTATTGTTTCCATTATTTGCAATGCATCTTTTTCAGGAGACCTTCCTAATTGGTTTGTGCTCTAATTAATCTTTCTGCTCTTTTCCTGAATGTCACAGTGGATATCCATAATGATAAGGCCTATTATTTCAGCTGTCAAGTAGCTGCAGCACTGCTCAGAAAGAAAAATCATATACCTGTGTATTAGCTATAGCTAAAAATGTGCTTTGTGATTCTTATTTTTCATAACAGAACCTTAATTACTTAATTTGAAAAGCAAATGCCTATGGAAGTGAATGCGTAATGATTCTGTGTTTAGGTTCTGACTCTAGCAAGTAATGAACGAATTTCATTAACACCCTCCATGCGACTAGTGTTTGAAATCAGCCACCTTCGGGCAGCAACTCCGGCCACTGTGTCAAGAGCTGGCATTCTCTATGTGAACACGCAAGACCTAGGCTGGAGCCCGTGAGTACGGCAATTCAATCCATCTTGAACCAGCAGTGCTGGGGCTGGCAGGTGACCCTCTCCTTTGCCGCTGACTGCATTCTTGGCTTGGAGGAAGTCTGGCTGAATGCCCTATTCCCAGGATCGGTGCAAGGCAGTTTGGTGCCCTAGGCAAGATCAGATATTTGGCGCCCCCCCTTCCCACTTGAGAGCGCTGTATTTTTTTCCAAGGCGTTTCTGGTGCCCTCTTTAGCCCTGCGCCCTAGGCAGCTTCCTAGTTGGCCTAATGGTAGCACCGGCCCTGCCTATTCCCCTAGCTACCATCTGTTCAGCTGCACCCTCCATGGCTCCCAATGATCAGCTGTTACCTCCGACCAACACTTTACACGGGGGCTTGTTAGTGGGGCCAATTGCACTGATGTTGTTAGTGCTGCCGACGCAGTCCGTGTGAGCCATGGGGAAATCCACAGATCTGGGAAGGGGCTGTAGCTCAATGATACAGCACACGGTTTGCAGGCAAAGAGATCCCTGGTCCAGTCTCTGGCATCTCAAGGTAGGATTGGGAAAGACTCCCATCTGAAAACCTGGAAAACCACTGGAAGTCAGTGTAGACCGGTCTTCCCTAACCTGCCTTCCAGTTGTTTTGGACTTCAATTCTTATCCGCCCCAGCCAGCATGGCCAGTGGTCAGGAGTGCTGGGAGTTATAGTCCAAAACATCTGGAAGGCTGGTATAGACAGTGCTGGGCTAGATGGACGAACGGCCTGACCTGGTTTGAAGTAGCAACCTCCTGTATTCCAGAACTGTAGGGAGCCCCAGCCTGTGAGATCCAGAGGGGAAATCCATCTGGGATGATCAGAGGAAATCCCCAGATTCTACAGATAACTAGTAGAGAAGAGGGGTGATGGGATGGAATCCTTTGGCCAGGTGCAGAGAATGTAGGGGAACCCACCCCAGACAGAAGAACTGTATTGGGAGCAGGCATGCAAGTGGCAATGTTTCTCATCCGCCCTTCTTAATTACATTTCATAGATTTCATAGATCTTAGAGTTGGAAGGAGCCTACAAGGCTATTGAGTCCAACCCCCTGCTCAATGCAGGAAACTAGAAGAGGGGTCTCCCATCCAAGTAATAACCAGGCCTGACCCTGCTTAGCTTTCCACACTCAGACAAGCTGAGCCAGCATAAGCCACAGGCCTGTATCCTGTGTTTGCTCAGCATCCATTAACATGTCATATACATCTTCTTCTTTTTAAAAAGCCCTTTTACATTACAGTGTAGCTCTAATTGGTGAAGTTTCAAATGGCAGAAAGATACTCCTGTGGAACAGAATAGACAAAATTACATAGCAATTTAATTACAACAGTAAGACATGGCCAAATCAGTTAGAGCTGGATCATTGTGAAGCAACAATGTATGTCCAGGAGGTGATTCAACAAATAAAGGAGAGTGAAAAGACTGAGTCCCATAACGAACGCACTAAATAGCCCTCCAAAACAACCCTCTAATCCTCTCACAATCCCCCTTTCTTCTAACCCTTTCAACAAAAGCAATTCATTAAGCTTAAAACAAAAACAAAACTTTCAAACAGGTCAAGTAATTTTGTTTTCACAGATACGTGACTAGCTGGATTGAAACTCGCAAAGAGCAGTCTGAACGAGCAAACCTAACCATCCTCTTTGACAAATATGTTCCTTACTGCTTGGAGCAGGTCCGATGCAACTTAAAAGCCATCACTCCGGTCCCAGAGAACAGCATGGTACAGGTAACAACAACAACCACCACTGCGGTGAGATCTTCAGTCTGCTGCTCTTCCTGTGATGTGATTTTGAGAGTGTTCAAGTATGCAGAACTGGTGTGAAGGGACTTCATTATAATCACAGCAGCATGGTTTTGTGCTTTGTGATTCAAGTAACAAAGCAGACACAGATCATATAACTGTTTGCTCGTGGATTAGGCTTGTGGATTAGTACTCATCTTGAGTACTACGTCCAGTTCTGGGCACCTCACTTTAAGAAGGACATAGACAAACTGGAGAGGGTTCAGAGGAGGGCAACAAGGATGATAAAGGGACTGGAAACAAGGCCCTATGAGGAGAGACTGAAAGAACTGGGCATGTTTAGCCTTCAGAAGAGGAGACTGAGGGGAGATATGATCGCACTCTTCCAGTATTTGAAGGGATGTCACACAGAGGAGGGCAAAGATCTCTTCTCGTTCATCCCAGTTTGCAGGACACGGAATAATGGGCTCAAGTTACAGGAACCTAGATTCCACCTAAACATCAGGAAAAATTTCCTGACTGTCAGAGCAATAAGACAATGGAATCAACTACCTAGGGAGGTGGTGGGCTCTCCCAGTCTGGAGGCATTCAAGGTGCGGCTGGACATACATCTGTCAGAGATGCTTTGACCTGGATTCCTGCATTGAGCAGGGGGTTGGACTCGATGGCCTTGTAGGCCCCTTCCAACTCTACTTTTCTATGATTCTATGATTCTATGATGCTGTCCTAAGCACCAATCTCTCTGAAGTAAAAATAAAAGTCTACTCTAAGACAATTCTAGGGTCTAATGGTTGAGGTTTGTAGTGTAAGGAGCAGACACTTTCATACCCTATCCACTTTCTTCAGAGCTCCTGGAAACATAATTTCTCAGACACAATTTCTATATACCTTCTGTATCCTGCTCTTATTGAGTGAGGGTAGATTTCCATGATCCCTTTGGAGTTGTTGTTGTTTTTTAAATTGGTTTACAAATTTATGTCAGCCTGCTTTTAATTAGCTTACAGTAATCAATAAGGAATTGTGTGAACACAATGTGAATATGTGTCATTTTCTTGGTTGCTCATAAATATTGTACTCACTGGGCTTGCAGTGAGTATATTCACACAGCTGGTCGACACATACACATTTAAATTTAGATATACAGGAGAAAAAGTCAACAGTTTCAAAAAGCATCATAACCACCCTCTTCCACCACTGCCAAAAAAGGGAAAAAAAGAAAAAGTTGTGTGAATTGGCCCTGAAAATTTGGAGTAATAAAAATGGTTAGCCATTATGTCACTGATTGACTTCTGTGGAATGTAGATCAGCCCATTAATCTCTTTAAGAGTTATGCATCACAGAATAGTTAGAGGGCCAAAACAGACATGACTATAAATCTGTATCTAGCAGCTATATCTTCTTTTCATTTTTACTATAGAATGGGCACAGGACCCCCATTCCAGATCTTAAAGCCCCCCCCCTACACTAGGGTTCTAATCTGGAATGGGGTCCCTCCATCTACTCTAGAGTAAAAATGAACGAAAGAAAAAAGATGTAGCTGCTAGACACACATTTAAAGTAATGTCTGATTTGGCCAGAGTTATTACCAACACAGTGGGTTGTATCTAATATTAACCTTACTTGGAGTAGACCCCATGAAATGAATGGACTAACACTGATACAACCCATTGGATATAACCCAATTGTTCATGTAAATACTAAGAATGCAAAAGTTGTCATCAAGAATCAAAGGCCCGGTTTGTGCCACTTGACCGCCATGTGATTGCCCAAGGTAGCATATGCAGTTCTCCCCAGTCTTACCACCTAAGTGAGATTGTGTGAAGGTGCCAGTATTGTGAAGTACTATCTTCCTTCTTGGTGGGTGATTCATACCACCATTGGTGTCCCTTTTTCAAGCTGCAATGATCATGTACATTGAGGTTTATCTGCCAGAAGCCCGAAAGCCAGGCAATTGCATTGGGGTGACAAAATGTCAGAACAGGGCTTCAGTGTTCAATTGCCTGTGTGTGTGTGTGTGTGTGTGTGTGTATATGTGTGTGTGTGTGTGTGTGTGTATAAACAATTATACTGTTATATAGAACACAGGTAGCATAAGGTCAGACACATTCTACTGTCCAATTCTGTGCAAGGTTGATTCAACAAATATGAACCATCAGGTGACAAGACATTGGCCCAATCATGAAATTGGGCAAAAATGTACTTATTTCCACCTTTCTCCTGATCACCATCATGCCACATAGTTGCTTGGTGGGGACACTGCATGATTCAGTTATTTTTTGCTCTTCTCTGAAAAAAACCCCCTGTCAATGTGACTGTTGTCTCAGCTTTTATTAAGAATTTACACTGAAATTGATGTATACAAGTTATCATCTCATTTTCAAGCAATGTGTGTATGGATTGTATTACACAGATTCTGATTTTCAAGTTTGCTTGTTTGGAACACTTAATATCCTGCTCTTCAGAACACAAGCTATCAGAGTGACTGGCAATTTAAAAATATAATAACACAACAATAACACACAAAAGAGAAACAGTAGAGCAGCATTAAATTCATTAAAATAAAGCAACGTTGCACCAGGTTAATATCTGGCACATACAGTAGGAACAGAAGATCTAAACTTGACAAATTTTAAAAAAAGTTCACTTGGTGCCCAAAAGACATTAGGGTCAGCATCGGGTGAGTCACCCTAGGGGGTGTATTGAATGAACAAGTTGCCGCCACAGTGAAAAGGCCCTGTTTAGAGTCACCTCCCAACTTAACTTTGAAGGTTAGGGGACATGGAGAAAGGCCTCCAGGGAAGATCTTAATATTTGGGCAGGTTCATTTGGGAGAAGGGAGTCCCCAAAGTATGATGATCCGAAGTCATTTTGGTTCCATGATATTACTAATAAAAAGTATTCAAACTAAGTTATTATTCATACAAGTAGTAAAAGATTTGAGACCATGGGGGGAGAATGTTGCTTCCCTTAAAAAAAGGGGGGGGCATTGTAAAGAGTACTCCTATTTCTAATGCTACTAAAATTGTCCTCAGGAATGTAGGGATGTTAGCTAACATGCCGAATTCTACAGCTGGACAGATCTGTGCTTGATCTAAAGTTACTTTAGCAAACAATTGAAATTACTACAGTTGGAGAATTGAGCAGACTCCCTTCTTTGCTTGTATTATTGTTCAAATGTCATATGCATTTCTGAATGAATGCAAAAGTTATGCATGTTATGATGATTTTTAGATGAAGTTTTTGAGTTGTTAAAATTATTATTATTTGAAAGCTTCCTGGATCAAACGGTTTTCCTATAATGGGAAAACAAAGCCTAGAAATGAAAACAAATTGTTGTGACTCACATACAAGGAGAAAAAAAAATCTCAAACTGCAGAACTTAGATGTGGGTCTTTTGAACAGCACAATTATGTTATGTTTGAGTATCCCTCCCCCCCTCCCCCCCAGTAATTCACATGCTTAAAGCATCTGCACTCCAAAAGTGGTACAGATTATTTGGCTGTTGTTGCTGTTTTTCTAAACAACTTTTAAAAACATCTTTATTTAATAATAAAGCTTGCTTTGATCGATTCTGCACAAGAAGGAGCAGCAGCTTACACGAGTGCTGAGAGCTGGGGGAGGGTGCACACACACACAAACACAAAGGTAGAACAGGGAAGGGCTTTCGAAATGCTGGGAGTGAGGAAAAGAGAGGGATGGATTTTGTGCCCATCTACGGGACTCTGAACTGGGAAGCAAACAAATCTGTGTGGTATAGGGCAGCCACTTATGAATCACCCGCAAAAGAGGACAGGCATCAGCAAAAAAAAGAGGACCGAGATTTGTATAACATTTGCATATTCTAATTTATTGGTATAGATGAAAATTTAGAAATAATATTATAAATAATCCAGTTTATCTCAAGGAGCATCTCCAGCAACATCAAGTAGGCCGTTCAACAAGATCCGCCACGGATGGCCTTCTCCTTGTCCCATCAGCCAGAGCAGCCAGGCTGGAGGGGACTAGGAAGAAGGCCTTTTCTGTGGCGGCCCCCAAACTGTGGCACTCTCTCCCCAGTGACCTCCGCCATGCCCCCTCCTTGATCAGCTTCCGCTGTTCATTAAAAAAACATGGCTTTTCAGGCGGGAATATGGGGTGGGTTCGGATTTTAACATTTTTTACTGTTTTAAGTGTATTTTAATCTGTTTTGTTTCATTGTATGTTGTACATCGCCCAGAGTGGCCGGGTACCGGCTAGATGGACGATCTAGAAATACAATAAATAGATAGATAGATAGATAGATACACAGTGCATCTCCACCATAGTGCGGAAGACTGTGGCCGGGGGGACCCCATGTGCCTGCCTGCCCGGTGTGCTGCCCAGGTGCTCACTGAGGATGGGGGACGGTTCTTATGGATCTTTACCTTTAAACTGGAATTAGACAGGGCAGCCCTTCAAATATAGAGGGCTGTCCTTTGTAAAAAAGGGCACCTGGCCACCCCTTCTTGCCCCCACTATGCTTCTTGTTTCTCCATCATACTGGAATGGAGCTAGTATCTGCGGCTGTCAACTTCCACACAAACAACTCAGCCAGTAACTTTATATCTTCCCATCCTATTCATTGCAGGCAAAGCTAACCTACCTGGTGGGCTCAGGCCTGTATCTTGAGAACAGTTTGATAAGGAAATCAGGCTTTAGCTGTTAAAACACATCCCTTTAGAACAGTGTTCTCCAACCTTGGGTCCCCAGATGTTTTTGGCCTACAACTCCCAGCCAGCTACACTGGATGGGGCATGCTGGGAGTTGTAGGCCAAAAACATCTGGGGACCCAAGGTTGGAGAACACTGCTTTAGAAATTGACTGGGAGAGAAAATAGTACTGTGGACCAGGAAGAAAGAGATTGCAGGTCCTACTTGCACTGTGCTGCCTGGTGCAGCCACAAACCTCCCCCGGCTTTCCACCACTGCCATATGTCACCTCCAGGAGTGGGAAGTCACCCACTTCCTGCTTCAGTCACCCTTGGTCAGGGCCCAAGTGGAGCTCTCTGCCCCCACCCCACCCCAGTCCTGCATACCGTGGTGCAACTCTTTCCAAGAGGGAAGCAGCTGTGTGTTTTATTTGCTGAAGGCCACTTGCCCACAGGTAAGGTAGCCACATGAGTCTCTCTCAACAAGAGGAAATGTGTCACCCAAAAAGAGGACCAAAGTGGTCAGTGGTTTACATAAAATTTGGATATTCTAATTTATATCTATACATGCAAATTTCAAAATAATTATTATAATTTAGATAGAAATACAGTACATCTTGCCATAGTGTGGAAGACTGTGACCAGGTGCTCTGTGTGCCTGCTGGGCAACATTTCTTATGGTTCTTTAGATTTAAACCAGAGTTGAACAGAACAGCCTTCAAACGGAGGACAGTCCTCTGTCAGCCCTTCAAACAGAGCACTGTCCTCTGTAAAAGAGGGGACACACAGCTACCCTACCCACAGGCCAGAGAAATGTGAAAACTACACATTTTGAGAATTCAGCTGTCAGCTCCCCACACACACACACTACACACACATTTCAATTCAGTCTAACACTTACTGAGGTGTTGCCCAGATGTGCCTGACGTATCGCTGGAGTCCGGTTACCCTGGCGACTGTGGTTTGCTGCTTCCAGTAAAGGGCAGTTGCCTGGACTCTCTTTCACATCATTGCCTTGCCTTGGTCTTCTGTGACTTTCATTTTGCAAGCCATTTAACTTGCTGGTTCTTCTGCTTAGCGCTCTCTATAATGAGGTAATTATAATTACCTCACAATGGTTATATGTGAGACCAAATTAGGGTTTTATCAGAATTATTATGTCTGGATAGTATGAGCTATAGAAGTGGAAATTATTATTATTATTATTATTATTATTATTATTATTATTATTATTAAACAGAGGCTGTAGGGACTTTATTCAAATCTCTCTCTCTTTTTTTTATCCTTTCCTTTCTTACTGGAGACTTTGTGTTCATTGTTGGATTGTCTCCTGACCCCAGAGAACACTCCCCCAGACTCTCCTCGCGAACTCTACGAAATATATTTTGCATTTGCAAGTGTATGGGCTTTTGGTGGTGCTTTGTTCCAAGATCAGGTGAGTTTCTAGTTTTGAGGAAAGATACAGTATTTTGGCCTTCTATCCATGTTTGATAGCATATCTGATATGTTTTCAATAAGAAAAAGGAGGGGAGAGAAATTAGATTGTAATGTATGTATCTTTAATCACAAAATGGTGGTGTGGTCTTTTCATTCTTCTTATATGTAAACAGAGACACAGAAGGATTATTTCATACTGGGCTATTCACTAAACAATCAATGTCACCCTTCTATCACACCAAAGTGTTACATCCAAACTATCCATCTTCAAATGGGTATTTTATCTGTTATGTTAGGGAATTAACAGATAATCATATATGATTCTGGGTACATAGCACTCCTTTCTGTACTGTATGGGTCAGACATCAGAACGCATTGTCCATGTCAATAGGTAAGGCCTGAATATATTTTTATCCTCCATAGGAGTTCTGCCATTTTGCTAGTCTTCATGCCCTTCTCTCTGGGTATGTATTTATTAGCAACATTTATATGCCACCCAATAACCCTAGGTAGTTTACAATGAAAAAAATTAATACAAAAATAAAACCATCATAAGCCATAAAACTAATGCAGCATAGAACCAGCACAGAGAATAACATCAGTGTAACAGAACTCTCAACAGCACCAACATTTCGCAGACCTTAAAATCCCAGAAATACCCCCAAAGGTTTATAGTTCACTAAGGGTGCAATCCTACGTATATACACTTACCTGGGAGTAACTCCCATTGCACTCAGTGGGACTTACTTCTGAATAGACATGCATAGGATTTCATTGTAAAAGTTAAGATTTAAAAGCCTGGGGAAATAAAAAGGTTTTAATCTGGCACTGAAAGGTGCAGAGCAAGCCTCTCCTTGTAACACATTCCATAACTAGGGTGCCAGCAGTGAAAAGCCTCAATAGCCACTCACCATACCTCACTTAGCAGGGGCAGCTGGAGAAGGTCTTCAGGAGATTATCTTAAGATAAAAGCAGGCACTTCCTTTTAAGACAAAATATTCTACAGTTTTCACGTACCTCTACATTGGCTACTTGAGATAAATTCTGGGCCTCAAGAAAGACAATATTCATAATGGGACCCGTTGGGCAGTATCCAACACTGGTCGTCCTCCAGCGCCAATCACATTGCGCTAGCAGGATTTGGATGGAACAAATCAGTGGAGCTCCCTTTTGGGAGCTCCACTGGCATGTCCCATTCTGGAAGTGCTAGTTTGAGCTACTTTCTGGTTTTGCTATCAAAGACTAACTTCCTGTTCCTCTAGCCATTGCTCCTGCTGGTGCAACATGATTAGCGCTGGTGGAGTATCAGCGTTGGATACCGCCCCTAGTCTCTAGCACCTAGGCCTGAGCCAACCACCCTAACTCCCACTAGTTCTTGCTCCTTCAAACCATGGAGGACCAAAGGAATTTCGATCTGCAAGACCATTATCTCCCTGAAGGCTGATCTAACAGGCAGGAACTTTTCTTAGCTGAATGGCTTATGACCGTTCTCCTGAGAGAGATAGGCCCAGGAGATCATATGAGCCTCTTCTTCCCTGACATTGTTTCCCAAAGAAATACTATTTTCCCTACCTGCATAGTAATTAGTATCAGCTGTGACAGCAGGGTTTTTTTTTACTTTAATGTGGAAAAACACACCACACAAATGTACAAGGTGGTCTGAGAGCTCACTAACATTTCTTTTCATTTTTGACAAATACTAGCTTCCTGGAGCAACAAGAAAGCACAGCTTCTTGTCACTCATCATCACTTTTAATTTGTATGATGCTTTCCCGCACAATGTGCCCAAAGTGGCTTACGACAAAAAAACAGCAGTACAAAAAAAAAAAGAATGCATAGCAATACATCAACTGCAATAATACATCATTACAATATCAACCCAAGCAATTCATCTCACTGTTTCTAATGTAACCATTAAGACACATATCAATCAATTTATATATTAAACAAAAGACAAATACACCAATCTTCCCAATACATTGAGGCATTAACAAGCACGCAACCAATAACCACTGTCCCTAAAAGTTCCAAATGCAGGAAACAGCCACCAGGTCTCTTATAACCTGCAGGCCCTGATCTCTCTCATGACCCAGTCCCACTCTCCATTCTGGTGCAGTTCTTAGGGCTCCAGCAGAAGCAAAGGTTGGTGTCATCCTCTGTCATCCTCTGTGCTCTGGATGTTCCTGCTGTTCCAACTAAGGCCACAAATGTCCCCAGGAGTGACAGCACATGATGACGTGCCATCCCACCCTGGGACATTGTGTATGTGGAAAGCATGGCTGTTTCTCCTAGGGGCATTTGTAGCCTCAATTGCAATGCATGCAGCAGGAGCCACACTTTTTAGCTGCTCCAGGACTAGAATATGTTTTTAAAAAAAAAAAAAAGGGAGAAAGGGAACCCTCAGATCATCTTGTTGTGGAATTCAGTGAGAGCCTGAATTCCAAAGCAGGCAACCGTCTGATGCACACATTTCCTGAGAATTGTGGATTGGCTGAGTCTGCTTCGGAAATTGGACCTGCCATATTCTTCCACCAGCCTACAATATGCTAGGATGGGCATTGAATATTCCACTAGTGTGGGACTTAACATGAACTGAATGTCATTTGTGCACCCATATAGTTGATCAGAAAAGCTCGATGGCCAGTTTCCCTTGGTTGTCATGTGTCACTTGAAAGAATGGAGTAACATATGATTTTAAAGAATCTATAATCTTAGTTTTGTCATTGTCAAAAAAATTAGACGTTCTCAAGGTTAAAAGGTTACTATCAATATCATATGGTTTATTGAGCTATTTCCCATAGTTTAGATCTGTTTAGATAATGGGTTGGATCCAGACTTAGACATACTTTGAGTAGACTCATTGAACTTAATGGGACAAGTTAGTCATGACTAACTTAAGTCCCATGGATTTCAGTGGGTCTACTCTAAGCATGACTAAGTCTGGATCCAACCCAATGATAGGAAAAGCCCATCAAATACTGGAATTTCTATGAGCTTGCCATTTCCACTTAACGTTCAGAGTTAGATTAACATCTCGTTCAATACTTTCAATTCTTGGCTTCCCTTTGTTCTATTTTCTAGCTAATTGATTATCGCAAGGAGTTTAGTAGATGGTGGATCAAAGAAATGCGGACAATAAAATTTCCTCCCCAAGGGACAGTTTTTGATTACTTCATTGACCCTGATACAAAAAAATTTACTTTGTGGAGTGAGAAAATTCCAGGCATTGAAATGGAACCAGATGTCCCTCTCCAGGTAGGACAATCCATTGCAATTAGTAATAAGAGAAGCAGCACATTTCTGGATAATTATGACTGGATTACAGAGAACATAAAGTGCATAACAAGTTGAAGTTCAAGTGTTGCTAATTATCCAAGCAGTGTCACAACACAAGAAATACTGTGCCAGTGGAAATTACATTGCTCTTCTGAAATGAAATTTGCCAAAGTATGTTCTTTTTTAGAAGACACTGTGGAATTTTGTGCAGCACCAGAGTTTGAAAAAGTACTGAAGATCCCTATAAGCATAATAATACTGTATCCAAGTATATCCAAATCTAGGCACAAGTCAATGGTCTCTAGAGAGTATGGCTAGTCATGCCACAGAGGTCTTTTGCTTGAAGGGTCGTTGCTGTAATATTTCTTTGATGGTCTTGGGGAGTTATTATACCCCTTAGGAGGAAATATTCCTCAGATACTCTAGGCAATGGGCAGGGGGGAAGAGAGAAAACAACACCCCCTCCCTTCATGGTTGGTCAGAAATAAATTCCCACACTTGTTATCAAGAAAAAAAAGTTTATTTAAACATCAGATAACAGATGAGAAGGAAAACAAAGGAGGCACAAAATAAAACACAAACTTGCTAGCCTACTACTATGGTAAGTCAGTATAATACTGTATAATACAGTATACCGGTAATCAATCCACACATAGAGCTTTCACCCGACAACTGGAGTTCATTTGGAGAGACAGCATGCATCCCAAATATCCCTCTTACAAAAACCTGCAATACCCATTTATTTACCCTGGCCAAAGAAGGAGCAGGGTGACTAGCCAGTTAGTTCTCCCAACATACGTACAGGATGCTAATTGCCACCTGTTAGATTAGGCTGGGAGGAGGCCACTTAAAGAAGCATGACCTTGACAGGCTCAGCCAAACGAAATACCTCCAGAAACTGGTACTTCCCTCCAGACCCCCAACCCCAGCCAAAACATACCCACAACTAAGGGGAAACAGATGCCAAGAAACAACTCAGTGTCACAATTTCTTCAGTGAATTGTATCCAATGGTGGATTTGCACTAGCAGAAGGCTAGTTCTGCTTGCAGAAGGCTAGTTCTGTTCACGAGAGGTGGAGCAACCCATTTTTATCAATTTCCCCTAACTTGCTGCATCCCCACCTGTGTCCTCTGAAAGCCTAATTCAGAACAGTATGGAATATGCAGTAGGTGTGTGTGTGTGTGTGTGTGTGTGTGTGTGTGTGTGTGTGTGTTGGGAGGGAGATCAGCAAGAATTGGGAACCCTACATTTTGGTAGCAGAAGTGCCTTCTGCTGCTCCAAGGCCACCACTGGATACAGTCCCAATGTGAGCAGAGGCACTTCCTTGAGACCTGTCCTCCCGTTCTAGCTCCTGCCCATCAGCTCCATTGTCATGTTTCCCACTATCTGACAGCTTCTCCATGGGTGAGTTTGCACAACATGCTAAGCCACCCTGCTCAGGGGAACCCCTATTTCAGTGGGGCTCCTAATCCATTGCAGGTTTTATTTTGAGCTTTATAGGAGCTATCCATGGTGCTGAACTCCATCTCCCAAATAGGTTCACCACCATGGAGCACCATGGATAGCTCCTATAAAGTGCCAAATAAACCTGCAATGGATTAGGAGCCCCACCAAAAGAGGAGTCACCAGCCTCCACTGACCCTGCAAATAAGCTACGCAGTGTGGGTCGTTTGTGGACATTGTATGCGGATGATCGGGTTCATGGACAATGTACTTGAAGATGATCGGGCTCACCATGGGTTGTCCCCAGCTCCTTCCCCCTTGGTCCTCCAGCAGGTATCCCAGGGGACTTGGCGGTTGAAGCCACCTTGTCTCCTCTGCATGCTCCACTCCACTTTTTGGTCACAGACACAGCTTTTTTCCTTGTTTTGCCTTTCACAATCTTTTTGTGATCTCTGCATTGATAGCCACTGACAGCCCCTATAAAGTGCTCAAGCAGCACATTGGAGCGGCTGTCACTGGTTTGCCACCTTATTTTTTTTTAAGGCACCAGAAATGTGTGCAAATATTTTTGTAATATTTTTTTTAAAAAAATTGGGTCGATAGTTCGGAGATGCGCCTTGGGTTCAGGTAACACAACAGCCTATTGTGGGTTCAAAAACAAGCCACCCTATGGGAAGCAGTCCAGGTTCGCACAACACGACGATCCACTGTGGCTAGTTTCCCAGGATGGGCTGTCGTGTCATGTGAACCCAGTCCATGTGCCTGGTGCGACCGAAACAGATACTTTTGTAATTGCTATCAGATAGTTGAGGAGCCCCAAACAACAAAGTACTTTGGTCATTGTTTTCTGTAAAGATACTGCCTACCTCTCTCCTCAACTGTTCACAGAGCAGTCTCTCTGCATTTCACTATTGTTGTTGTTGTTATTATTGTTATTATTATTAAAATTGTTCATTGTAAAAAAAAAAATTACAGCCTGCTCATCTTCAAAAGAAACCAGAGTTGCTTACAACTACAAAATTAAATCATATGAGCACAATAAATTCATAATTACATCAAAAGCAACTATAATAAAAACAGGAACAGCAGCATAACAGAGCAGATGAAACAGCCATTTAAACCCCCTTTCCCAAAGCAACAATGGATTAAAAAGGGGGGGGGACAACCCCAATTTACGCTCTCTTAGTAGAAAAACCAAAGCAGCCCTCAACCCACACCAAAGGCCTCTCTAAAAAGTCTTTACTCAGTGTCTCAGTGTCTGGTGCAAGCTTTTTCGTTGCCTGAGGTGACAGAGAAGATGACACATCATCCCCACTCTATGTACAAAAGCAGAGCAGACCAGCAGTTGAATCTTATTTTGCCTCCTTGTAGGGGAGTTGTGCCAGTCCCTTGATTCTTTTGGTTGCTCTTTTTCTGGCTTCTTTCTGAGGTGCTGTGACCAGAACTTTACATAGTATTCCAAATGTAGCTTCACCATAGGTTTGTATAAGGGGAATATGATATTAGCAGGTTTTTTTGTTAGTGTTTGCCCCAACATGCGTCACTTTACACTTGCTCGCATTGATGTGCATTTGCCATTTTAATGCCCATTCTCCCAGTTTAGAGAGAGATCCTTCTGGAGCTCTTTGCAATCTCTTTTTGTTAGTGTGATGGGCTACACTCCAGCCAATTGCAGGCTTCTATTAAAGTGAGACGAGTAAAAACTGAAAGGAAGCCTTTGTTGGTGCTATGGGGGCTACTGTCTACATAGATTCATAGATCATAGAGTTGGAAGGGGCCTACAAGGAATTTTTAATGCATTTTCAATGCAGGAAACTAGAAGAGGGGTCTCCCATCCAAGTAATCACCAGGCCTGACCCTGCTTAGCTTTCCACACTCAGACAAGCTAAGCCAGCATGAGCCACAGGCCTGTCCTTCGACTTGGACAGTGAAATGGCTTGCTCTGGCCCAGGTCATGGGGTCAACACAACATTCACGATAGTTGTTTGTCAAAGATTGGTCAGTAAGCCCACTGGAGAAGAGTCACATAGCTTCTGTGTACTATCATACGGTGTTGTGGCTACTTAATGGTAAACAATTTGGCAGTAGTTACTTACGGTTAGGAAAAGTCCTGACTTTGGAGAGCTGGTAGAGAAACGTGTTATTAAGGAGCTGAGCCATTAGCATTATCCAAATCAGTATTATCTGTGCTCTCAAAACATAGCACAGCTCCACTTTACCTATGGTTAATGTTTGATAGGAATGTGTGAAATCTTTTGGTTCCAACAATAGGGAATAATCCAAGGAAAGGTGCACATTTTAAGTTTAATTGATTTCAGTGGCAGAGAGTGGAGTACAAACTCTCTCCCACTGAAATCAATGGGACTTTAAAGTATTCAATTTTGCCTGGATCATGCCTATTATTTTCATAATTAAAACTTCTAATGCACAGAATGGGAGGGGAAGCAGTGGGAAGTTTAGATGAGCGGACCAAGGTATGGAGCAGTTTGAGTGGCTGTTACGATGAATGTTAAAGCCAGATCAGGTGCTAGGAGTGGGGGCGGGGGGAAACAGAACAATTACAGTAGGGCATGGAGTGGGTTTAATCTATCATGACTTAGGCTTTTGCTCCTGTTTTGATGGGATGTGGGGAGGAGGTTGTGCCATCTGGTCATTTTAATTTTATTGTTTTAGTTTCCTCTTTAGAAACCGTGCAACAGGGAAAACATTTTACCTGCTTTATGTCAATTGACAAGGATTTTTTTTTCTTAGTTTGCCTAAGGGCTTATCCTGCACCGGTAATCCACACTGGATATGACAGTTGTAGCCTATATTATATTCTGTGCTTGACCTGCTTTTGGAGGCAGCAGTAGATCATTTTTGGGTGCTCCATTTTGGCTCTACATTTCAGAATATGAGCGCAAGGACGTCCACAGTGTAAACGTTGCCCTCAAAATCACCACATTGGCCAACATTGTGGAACTATTTGCCAATATCAGTAAACCACCATTTTGATTTGTGAGTGCTAAATGCAATTCCTGGTAGATGCCCTTTATGCTGTTCCTATCCTTTTCAATTAACCGCAGGCACAAAAAGGAAGCAAAATGGACCCACCTTTTCCCAGCTTTTCTTCCCTCCCCCAGTAGAGACCATGTCGCCAAATGGACTGTTGAGACAGTGTATGACTTGTACACACAATACAAAAAAAACTTTCCTAAGCAGCTGCCAACTGATTGAAATTAGTGGAGTTCAGCAAGGACAAAAATTTGCTTTCGGATGTTTCTGGCAAGATATCGCTCCTATTGAAGACTGTCTCCCTACTACCTGGAATCACGTCTTATCTGAATTAATTTTCCTTCATTTTATAATTTGGCTAAAAGAAAACCCTCAAGGTTGACGTGGACTGGGATTGACAGAACGATGACTTTCGGAAATCCCTGCTGTCCATTTAAATTTTAATGTTTCTATCATTTGTTCCTCTGTGTAAATTAACAGCCATGGCAGTGTGTTGGGTTTCTTTTCTGAAGTCAAGACTTTAAATTTAATTCAATAGCCTAGATTTACAGCTATTCTATATTTCACAAGGCAGAATCAATAATGTGACTGAAGTGAAGAAGATAAAAATTTATGGTATCTTGCAATTTAATGGTTGAAAAGATGCAATTGGAGAGATCATAAATTGTGAAGGAGTTTATGCTTCATTGCTCCTGATTCAGTGCTTGCTGTTAGGACTTGATTTGTGACTATTCACAAGGTGTGATTAATGGTGTGATCGATGCTTGCTTCAGTGCAGTAAAGCAGTTGTAATGCTCTTCATTAGAATAAATAAAATAAATTGACTGAAGCTTTATAAAAACTGTGTAACATTTAAAATCTAAAATGTCATATTTTTTTCCCTGTTACAATTTAGGTTTCTTCAAGGCAGTTTCCACCTACAACACATTATTCATTGTCATTCTTTTTTCCCGGGGATATTATAGAAATACGTGTGGGTTTGGGTTAGCTTTATTCAAAGCTCACTGAAGAGGAAAAGAGAGAGGGAGAGAGAGAGAAGGGACTGGCTGGAGCCTAGGAAATTGTGATGGTGACGTTTTGCCATATTCCAAATGTATGCTCTATCCTCAAACATTTGATGGCTGAAAATAACCAAGGCAGAAAATGTCCTATCCTATGGATACTTCTGCTAACAAGGAGACAAAATAATAGTTTCCATTGTTCTTAAATGGAGTAGCTATATAATTGGCCCCATAGCAGAGGCAATGGAAACACACAAAACATTTAAATAGCATTCCATTAGTTTGCATAATGTAGTGCTGTTTTATTCTATCCTATTAAAACAGAAAAAGTTTGGGGGTTTGGGGTGGTGGTGTAAAGCCTTAAATTAAGAGAGAGAGAAAGAGAGATGCTTGTTTTGATTTAAAATAATAGAATCATAGAATAGTAGAGTTGAAAGGGGCCTATAAGGCCATCAAGTCCAACCCCCTGCTCAATGCAGGAATCCAAGTCAAAGCATCCCTGACAGATGGCTGTCCGGGTGCACCTTGAATGCCTCCAGTGTGGGAGAGCCCACTACCTCCCTAGGTAGGTGGTTCCATTGTCCTATTGCTCTAACAGTCAGGAATTTTTTCCTGATGTCCAGGTGGAATCTGGCTTCCTGTAACTTGAGCCCGTGATTCCGTGTCCTGCAATCTGGGATGATCGAGAAGAGATCCTGGCCCTCCTCCTGTGTGACAACCTTTCAAGTACTTGAAGAGTGCTATCATATCTCCCTTCAGTCTTCTCTTCTGAAAGCTAAATATGCCCACTTCTTTCAATCTCTCGACACAGAGTTTTGTTTCCAGTCCCCTGATCATCTTTGTTGCCCTCCTCTGAACCCTTGCCAGTTTGTCTACATTCTTCTTAAAGTATGGTGCCCAGAGCTGGACGCAGTATTCAAGATGAGGCCTAACCAGTGCTGGGTAGAGGGGAACTAGTACTTCACACAGTTTGGAAGGTATACTTCTATTAATGCAGCCCAAAATAGCATTTGCCTTTTTTGCAGCCATATCACATTGCTGGCTCATATTCCACTTGTGATCTACAACAATTCCAAGATACTTCTCGCTTGTAGTATTGTTGAGCCTAGTATCCTCCAATCTGTAACTGTGCATTTGGTTTCTTTTTCCTAGGTGAAGCATTTGGCATTTATCCCTATTAAATTTCATTCTGTTGTTTTCAGCCCAGCGCTCTAGCCTATCGAGATCACTTTGAATTTTGTTTCTGTCTTCCAGAGTATTAGCTGTTCCACCCAATTTTGTGTCATCTGCAAATTTGATAAGCATTCCCTGCACCTCCTCATCCAAATGTTGAAGAGCACTGGGCCCAGGACCAAGCCCTGTGGTACCCCACTCGTTACCTCTCCCCAGTTTTAGAAGGTACCATGGATAAGCACTCTTTGAGTCCGATTCTGCAGCCTATTGTGTGGATCCACCTGATCGTTGTTCCATCTAGCCCACTTTTAGCTAGCTTGCTAATCAGGATGTCATGTGGCATTTTGTTGAAAGCTTTGCTGAAGTCAAGATATATTCTGTCCACAGTATTCCCACAGTCCACAAGGGAGGTTATCCGATCAAAAAATGAGATCAGATTAGTCTGGCAGGATTTGTTCTTGACAAATCCATGTTGGCTTCTAGTAATCACTGCATTGTTTTTAAAGTGCTTGCAGACTGACTGCTTTATAATCTGCTCCAGAATTTTCCCAGGGATTGATGTCAGACTGACTGGTCTGTAGTTCCCAGGTTCCTCCTTCTTGCCCTTTTTGAAGATAGGAACAACATTAGCCCTCCTCCAGTCATTTGGCACTTCACCTGTTCTCGGTGATTTCTCAAAGATAATAGACAGTGGTTCTGAGAGTTCTTCTGCCAGTTCCTTTATTACTCTACGATGCAGTTCATCGGGCCCTGGAGATTTGAACTTGTTCAAAGTAGTCAGGTGTTCCCTGACCATTTGCCTATCAATCTCAAGCTGCAATCCTGCCCCTTCAGCTTGTACATCAGGTTTGCCAGGGGGGTCATAGACCCTCTTTTGGGAGAAGACCAAGCCAAAGTAGGAATTGAGCACTTTTGCCTTTTCTTTGTCATCTGTTATCATTTTGCCATCCTCATTGCATAGTTGAACCACCATTTCTTTCCTCTGTCTTTTACTATGCATGTATCTGAAGAAAGCTTTTTTGTTGTTTTTAGCATTCCTCTCTAGCCTCAGCTCATTCTCAGCTTTAGCCTTCCTGACACTATTCCTGCAATTCTGTGCTACCTGCCTGCACTCTTCCCTTGTAGCCTGGCCTTTCTTCTACATCCTATATGTGTCCTTTTTTGTTTTCAGGTCATCTCTGAGCTTTATGTGAAGCCACATTGGCTGCTTCTATTGCCCCTTTTTTCCTTGTGGGAATTGTTTGTAATTGTGCCTTTAGAATTTCCTTTTTTTAAAAAACTCCCACCCATCTTGGACTCCTTTTCTCATTAGAGTTGCTTGTCATGGAACCTTACTTATCATTGTTCTGAGTTTATTATGATTGGCTTTCCTAAAATCCAGGGTACGCATTTGGCTGCACTCAGCTTTTGCTTCTTTTCGAATCAAGAACTCAAGTATAACATGGTCACTTTCCCCCAGAGTTCCCGAAACTGCCACTTTAGTCACTATTGTTTTTTAAATGGGCTCCAGCAAATACAGACAAGGTCACTAATCCAAAGAAAGTTGGTTGTGTTTAAGAGCCTTTAAAATTAATGGGGCTTAAATTAGTTGTGTTGTGACAAATGTGGCCTGTTTGTTTCAGTGCATAGCATAACGTAGCTTGCTTTTTCTGGGTTGGGATTCAGAAGTAGTGCTGAAAAGGGCATATCTATACTATGGACCAACATTCCCCAACCTAGCACCCTCCATATGTATTGGAGTACAACTCCCACCATCCCCAGCCAACACAAGCTGTGGCTGTGCTGGCTGGGGATGATGGAAGTTGTAGCCCAACACATCTAGAGGGTGCCAGGTTGGGAAAACTGCTATAGACATTTGTTTTAATAGTCATTCGCTCTCCCCAGGGAATCCTAAGAATTTATAGTTTTGTGGTTGGGGAACCTCTGATAGAGGAGTCTCACATCTTCATCAAACTACCATTCTTTGGGGGGAATCTATGGCAGTTCAATTGTTATCAAACCAGTTGAACTCTGTAGTGTACATAGCCCTTATTATACTTTGTATGTTCTTTGGAAGTACGTGGAAAATTTTAAATATGTCTGGACTTCAATGGGAGGGGAAATAAACAAGGTTAACTTAATACCTTCTATTCAATAGCAGTTACCACCACTGCAAGAATGCCATTTCTGAAACCATGTGCATTTCACCTTAGATGTTTTCCTTTCGACCCAAGGATGATTGGTAGTCAATAGATTGTGACCGCGTGAAGCACCCAACCCCAATGATTCATACTCCAGTTAGTTAGTCCCCTGCCCAATAACACCCCAAAGATCACCTGAATACAAGAAGAAACCTCCAATAGGTTCACAGAAGATTTAAGCCCGATACAAATATTATTTTAGGCCAGACCTCCCAAACCTGGTACCCTTGAGATATGTTGGAACACCATATACCCATCACCCCCAGCCTTGGCCATGCTGGCTGTGGATTATGGGAATTGTAGTCCAACACAGCTGGAGGACACTAGGTTGGGTAAAGCTGTTTTAGGTACTTTTGTATGCATGGGTTGCGAAACAATGATTGACTTTACCCCCTTGGTGCAGCCGGTCTCCATGTGAACAGAAGAATTCATGTCGGCCTACATGCGCAGGATCATGTTGCGTGATTGATACACACACCCTTTCCCAGTGAACAGGCTGCATGCCTTCACCACCACTAAGCACAGGTTCTTCTGCAGGCCGGGGACAGAGTCAGCAGTGCCAATCCCCCCTCATGTGTACAAAAACTACCTAAAAAAAGAACATCTGCAGTAGACTTTGTTATCCAATAGCTTCAACATGGAACCACATAAAAACTGAAACGTACTTAATTCTGAAAAGTAAGTATGAAGTGATGATAAGCTCTTAAAGGTTCTACTGTGTGGTAGCAACACAGAGGTGACAACATTGTGCCAAGTTTACAAGAGCTATACTATTCTCAAATTTCCAAACACTCTGCACTTTACTATAACTTGAGTTGTACATTTAACAAACCTGGGCAAGTTTAGATGCTTGCCAGAGAAACTATAGTCCTATTTGGGTGTTTGCTTGAACATGTGTGGGCTTGAAGCATATACTGGAATGAGGCCACACATGATGGGCCCACCCCCCTATGTCTCTGGGTGCAACTGCTGGCCCACTCTCTTCAGTTCAGACCTTACCGTGTTGAACTGGCAGGGCCTGAACAGGAACTCTACTCATGTTCACTCTCTGCACAACTGCAGGCCCTGCCTTATCAGGGGCTCCTGATTGCACTGAGAGTTGTACTCATGTTCAAGCGAACTCAAGTAGAACTCCCTTTCAGACCTTGCTGGTTCAAGATAGCAAGGTGTGAACTAAGGAGGGCAGGGCACACATTGAGATGTAGGAGGCAGAGCCAGCATGCACGACCCCATACCAGTACACACTTCAAACCCTCGCACCTGCGGAGGGCTGCTGTTTCTCTGGTAAGCATGTAAACTTGCCCAGAGTTCTTAGAAGCTGATCTGTACATCCAGAAGTGGCATGTGGTATGGCCATCCTGGCACTATATGCACAACCTTTTTGGCCCTGAGGGCTGTATCTGGTGTCAGCTGGGGGCTCAGAGGTGACAGATGTGCCCGGGGGTGCACGTGCACACACACACACACACACACACACACACACTGGGATGGAAGGGAGGTTCAGCATTACTGGGCGGGGGGAGGCTTTAACCTACCCCCATCCCAGCGATCCTGTGCAAGATTGTTGGGGGGCAGGGAGGCTTTGACCTCACTTTACTAACCCAGAATGCAGGTGGGGATAGAAATGGCCTGTTTGAATGCTCTTGCACATAAAATAAAAAATAAAAATCTCCCTGCAAAGAGAAAAGTAGCACATCGGAGAGAAGTCTAGCATAAAATCTTTCTCCTTGATGTTTTCTATGAGGAGCAGGGTTTTATTTTTTATGTAGGGGAGTATTTCGTCATGTGCTTCCTAACCTGCAGTCTGAAGTGGTACAATCCCAGAAGGACCGTACAACATGCTTCTTCTGACCATGTATATCAGCCTCAACTATAGTAGTATCACGAGTGGAGAGTTTGCCCCTTCTGAAGATTGCTAACCACTTCAGGCTCTTTGTGCACATACATATTGTACAAACATGCTCTGAGATGATTCACAGGTTGGAAATGGGCCTCCTCAATTTAACACCAGGCTCAGTTAATTTCAATTGGTTCAGCTTTGTCTTGGACTGCGGCCTTAGTCAGTCGTGTGCACAGTTGACATCCATTTTATGATATGACTTGTCCTATGTGTGTAGATGGGTTGATTACCTACACGTGGTTTGCCCTGTCCATAGCGTAACCAAAACAGTTCAGGTGTGCACAGTTCCCCCTGCCTGGCTCAGCTGTTGTGGCTGTGCTAGTGGGAACATGTTTTAAATGCTAAAATTTAAATATGAAATAGCTCAAGCTGAGAGTAAAAAAAAAGAAAAGAAAAGAAGAAAAAGCACGGTAGCCGCAGTGGCGCAAAGCTCTGATTGCAGCGCAGCAGCTAAAATAGACTCCAACATGCTATCAGAGTGTTATTGTCCATTGATACTCAGAGTGTTGTTGTCATTGTTCAGAGGCGTGTCAGGAGGAAGCTGGGATGTGGGTAGTATAGCCAAATCTGTGGGCTGAAGAAGCAGTTGCAGGCATGAGCAGGAAATCAGCTGCTGGTATAATAAGAGTGATAAGTGGTAGCGGACAAGTATTATGTACATTAACACTTGCTCTGTGCAGTCTACTTTCCAATGCTTGTCACTTTGATGGATGGGGTGAGGGGGCCAGCAGACTGCAGGAATCTGAAGGGAGGGGAATACACAGAGATGTATCCAGGAGATTTCTCCTGGTAAGGCCCAAGAAATTCTGCTAGGGCAGACTGTTTTATCAAATGCCACACCTAGTGCATGCCACTACAACAAGCCTTTCAAAAGTGTGTGTGTGTAGCACACACCACTTCTACAACACACCTGTGCATTTTCCTTGTGTGCGCATGCACATGCTTTGATGCTTTGAGTCACATTCCATGACATTTAGAAGCCTATGCAGAGTGGCAGGAAATCCTCCAAAGAGGGAATTTGACAGCACTAATGTTGAAGAGTGTTATATTCACGCTTCACACAGGAGGCATTGTTTGTTTGTTTTTGTTTATCACATTTCTATGCTGCCCACTAGCTGAAGTACTCTGGGCAGTTCACAACAATTAAAACCATAAAATACAGCATGATAAAACATAATACAAAACTTTTAAAAGTTTAAAAGTACAGTATAAAACCAGCAACAGTGTAAAGATTTTAAAAGGTAATAATAGATTTTAAAAACAACAGTGACTGAAAGAATAAAATGCCAGGGAAAATAAGAAGGTGCCCAAAAGCCTGGAACCAAAAAGCCCACAGTGTAGATGCCAGGAGGGCCTCTCTGGAGAGGACATTCCACAACTGGAGTGCCTCCAAACTTTATTTGGAGTGAGGGTTGTTACACAGTGCCTGGATAATGCTTTCCAATTCCATAAATGTAGACTTGTATAAAATAGATCCCAGCTCATTCCCTTTTTTACACAGCACCTGGATAAGACTTTACAGTAAAGTAGACTTGTACAGAATAGTTTCCAGTGCATTCTCCTTGTTTTGCAGCACCTGACCTCTGCTCCTCTTCTTCCCATGCACACATTGCTGTCATGTGAAATTTGGATGAGCAATGCATGGAAAATCCTTCTTGTGTGTGTGTGTGTGTGTGTGTGTGTGTGTGTGTTGCTCTCTGATCTTCCAGTTTTTAGAACCACTGACAGAGAAAGGTGGTTTCTGATCTTCCTCCTTTGTATATATTCTGCAAGGATAGCAGAAAGCCCTGGGTGCTTCCAGATGTACAGTTCCTATCACTACCAATCAAAATACATTGTGCAGCTAGTGTCCATCTTTCCCTCCTTAGCTAATTTTCTTTGATAAGAGAAAAGGACAGAAGTGGTGGGAAAACACAGAAGGGTTACATGGAAGACGATGTCTAGACACTCCCCCACCCACCCACCCACCCACCCATAAAATGCTGTGAATGAGGCAGGGCGATTGTACAATAAAAGTCTCAACTGGAGGAAGTACCCCTTGACACTGGAAACAGCATTCCAAGCAGGGATGCCCTTTGTGCTGATTAAAGTATCGCTCCCTGTCTCCAGCTTTGGATTCAGGATAGATGATGTGGTTACACAGACTGTGAGCTTTTCTACATGAGGCATTTATTGGGCGCTCATTGTTGTTTACAGGTTCTTTAGATTATGTCATGACCCTCCAGTTTCACTTCTTTTTTTAAAGAGCACTTCTGGTGAGGTTTTTTAGAGCAGGGGAAATGTGGTATTACTTATGAAAGCAAAAGAAAATGCTCTTTCCACTTGTGTATTTGTGTTATTCCTCTATACCACAGTGCCACCTAGAGGTTATGTAGGAGAAAGTCAGGAAAGGAAATGGTTTTCATGTAGTGCTTGGCTCTCAATTCTGTGACAAAACTGAAAGAGATACAGTGGATTAAGCACATCCCTACACAAAGCTGTTAATCCACTGTACCTACTTCCGGTTTTGTTTCTTTGCTTGCAAAAAGAGGGTGATGAGATTTACATAAACAGCCATATGTCCCAATAAAAAAACCCAAACCCATTGCCCTGTCAAGACCCTGTTTTAAAGGGGAAAGCTAGCTGTCAAAACTCCTTTCCCCAGTAAAGGGGGTGGGATGCACTTTTGCACTTTCCTGAGCAGCTAGAGTCTCGGGGAAAAAGTGAAAATGTGTATCACCCTGAGGACTGTCAGAGGGGGGAAAAAGATGAGGATCTCACCGTGAAGAGGGTTTGAATCTCACCACCCCCTTTTTGCCAGCAAAGATCACTCATGCCTTCATTTTCCCTTGACAGCTTGCCTTTTGACAGGTGTCAAGAGAAAGAAAAAGGAAGAAAAAGACTATTTGGACCCTCTTTGGGTCAGTGTCCAGGGTTGGTACCTATTGTACTCTGGCAGCAGGTACCTCCCCTGACATTGTCCAACTAAGGGTCCCAATTCCCACACTTGCACAACTGTAGTCCTGTGCAGTTGCGCAAGTGCAGCTAAAAATAATTTTAAAAATAGAACTTTTTTTTTTTGCACACATTGTGTGAGGCAAAAAAGAATAAAGGGGTGTTGCACTCAAACAAGCCACCCTGCAGGAATCAGTCTGGGTTCACAAGGCTCAACAACCCATCATGGGTAACAACCCCTGATGGGTTGTCATGTCATGTGAACCCAGTCCCCTTCTTGCTCAGGTTGTGTGTCACAAGATGGCCACGTGCACTTTCCCAGCCATTGAAGGTATGGCTTGCCTTGCCCCAACTACTACTACTACTACTACTACTACTACTACTACTACTCCCTTGCCACTGTCCAGCCAAGGAGAGCTCTTGCCTGCCTGACTCCTCCTCTTCCCCCCCTGCAAAAGGTGCTGGGATGCTGCAGTTCACTTTGCCCTCAGTGCACCGCTGCGAGGAAGCCCAGCGGTCGCATCAGGAGAGAGGTGGAGCCACAGAGCCCATAACGGGCCCAGTGGCCTTGCCCTCTTCACACCATTGCAAGCCAGCCCAGCAGTCCCATTGGGAAGGTTGGCAAGCAAGCGCTGGAGCCATGAAGCCTGTGATGGGGCCAGAGGCTTGCTTCCTGGGCCCTTGCCCCATTGCCCTCAGACTATATTATAGTGGCTGGTTACACGCTGAGAAAAAAGGGGGACATGCAAAAAAAGAGGACAAAGAAGGGTTGCACAAAAATGGACTGTGTCGATTTATATGTGTAGATGCAAATTTAGAAACAATGACTATAATTTAAATAGCAATACAATCCATCTCTCCATAGTGGGGAAGACTGTGACCAGGTGACTTGTGTGCCTGCTCAGTCTGCTGACCAGGTGCTCACTGTTGATGGGGGCAGCTTCAAGGCCCCCTGATCTCCCTTCCAATCATTCACTTTATCTTTCAACCAGGCTTGGGCTGGGCAGCCCATCAAATAAAGGAAATATTCAAAATAGAGGACTGCCCTCTGACAGCCTTCAAACTGTGGGGACTGTCCTCTGTAAAGTAGGCCACATGACCACCCTAAACTATATCTGGCCCTAAGAATGCATTTTAAAAGTTTGGGCTGTGCAGTGCAGAGGAAACCGTTCTCCCTTCTTTCCAAGGAAAGCCTAGGCTAGTTCGTCCTTTCATGCTCGGAAGAGGAGGGGGAAGCGAGCTGTGCTAGCTGCAGCAGTGGCACAAAGGGGCTCAAGGATTCTAGTTCATGAAAGCTTGGGCCATAAGAAATATCTTAGTCTTCAGGTGCCACAAGAATCTCTGTTGCTTTTGCTGTAACAGACTCACAAGGCTGCCCCTTGGGCAGTTGATCCCACAAATGGGTTCCTATTACTTTAATCCACACTCTGAATATTTTACTAATCTTTTTTATGGTGTGGGGCCTCCATTGCATTGCATGAAGATGGGCAGGGAAGATGCAGTTTCCCTTCCTTCAATGATATGTGTCACCTGGACAGCCCCATCACATTAAGCAAATCAGCCTGGCCTGTGATGCTCAACTTTTTCATGCATACCCTTCCCAAAATCCTTAATATGTCAATCTTTCAACCTGTTTTGCTCTTTAATATTAAAACAGTCTAGTAATATGTTGGAAAATAAAGGGCATACACATGGAAAAGTGTATGGGGGAAGAGCTACCCTCTTCTCTGCAGCTATCCACCAGTTCCTTCTAGATCCCTCACAGTTCATTAGGAGGTTGCTCGATTTATTAGGAACCAATCATGCATTCATACATTCTTCCATTTGAAGTGCACTTTTAAATGTTAGACTATACACTAATCAAGTTGAACATGATAATGAGAGCACGTTCACATTGTTAAGGTAAATGATCCAATGCACTCATAGTGAAGACGTATTTGAACTACAATTGGAGCTTTTCATTGCAATATTGAAACATTCTGGGGAACTTTGAGTGCGTTGTTTGGTAGCTGACTTGCAAATGGCTGATTATCATTACCCTGCTGGCAGTGGGTTGGCCATTTCACTGCTGCTTTCGGTTGCTTTTCTAGGAGCCATTAGAATTTTATGGCAAATTACTGTTGGGAGTTGGATTCTAGATGGCATGAATATTAATACCCCGTGCAAACTTTCCAAGGTATGGGTGGGTGGGTGGGTGGGGGAATGCATACTCCAGCTATCCCCACCCTCTCAGCATGCCTGACATCAATATATTGGACGACCTTTTGCACAGAGGCCTAAATGTGTTAGACCTCCCTCCATTTTGTGGTGTACAGATTGCATGACTGGAGCCTATGCATGTTGAGGGTCTATGCATGTATGCTACCATGCATGCATACCATCCAACACAGAGACTTTGTGAGGGATGTAGAAGGGGGTGGGTCAACTGTCACAATCACAATTTTTGCCTCCATTCATATATGATAAATATCTGACTGCTGGACAGGGCTGGCTCAGTATATTTCACTGTGTGAGGCAAAGGACAATATGGCACCCACCTCATCCATTCCATCTACAGAACCAACTGGACAGTTGAATCTTACTTCAATGCTGGTGACGGGTCAGTGTCCTCCAATGAGAGCAGTAGGCTAGCTTTGGGGGGAGGGCAGCAGGGCTGGCCACGTGGCAGACACAGCTTTGTCATCCAACACCTCACCACCATGCCCTACCCCAAGCATCTGCCGTCTAAGGCAGCCACCTCACTGCCTAACGGTAGGGCTGACCCTGCTGCTGTAGGCTAAGTTGGGCTGCTACCATCCTATCCCTTTCGTGGATTCTACAGCAACCGTCAGGAGTTTAGCTATTATGAGTCTATGTACACTTTTTTATGGCGTTCTCGTGGCTTGTTCCATCCTACCACATCTCTCTCCTACATGTTATATTGCGAGTATTGTGATCCTTGCTTCTAGTAATGGATTTGTGGGTGGTAGTAAGAGCTTTGAGCAGCACAAGGGCAGTTGCGGTCTGCTGCTGAGCGAAAGACCAGGGCAGGGGATGGGAGAAAGCCTGTGTCTATACAGACTGCTACCAGGGAGGCTCTGGTTTGTGCAATGTAGGTACAGCAATGTCAACAGTTATTTTAAATGCACTATTCCAAAACTCCCACTTTGTTTCCCCCCCCCCCCCTTTGGTGGGTTTATATAGAGAGAGTCTCTCTGTGTGAAGGTAGCTCTTCTTCAAATTTTGATTGCTAGATTTCACAGCTCAGTTTGGGGTGAGGGGGAAGGCAGCACTCTGGGGCTTAGAGCAAAACTTCCTGAGCAGGTTACCTTCTATGTTCTTTCATATGCAGAATGTATGGAAGACCCAGTGGAGTCAGGAAAAGAGTAGAGGAGCAAGAGATGAAAGATGGAGAGAGTCTGGGCCCATGTTAGTCTCAGGAGAACAGATGGGGAGACAGGAAAATGTATAAACGCTCTGGTTGAGCCTGTGATCATAGGTGTACCATGGGCAAGTGGGTGGAGGTTCTCTGAAACTGGGGTAGGGTGGCCACTTACTTGTTGCCAAAAAAGAGAGATTACATCACCAAAAGGAGGACATCACTTGACATAACGTAACATTTACAAATGCAAATGTATGTATATAGGTGCAAATTTATAAATAACTATAATTTAAATAGAAATACAATATATCTCACCATAGTTAAGAAGAATGAACAAGTGACCTGTGTGAGTGTGCCTTGCTCAGTCTGCTGTCCAGGTGCTGAATGTTGATGGGCAACTTCAAGCACCTGCTCCGTCGGGTTCTTTATTTTTAAACCAGACTTGGACTGGACAGACTATCAAACAGAGGACACCGCCCTCTGCCAGCTCTCCAAAATAGAGGACTGTCCTCTGAAAAGTAGGACACCTAGCCACCCTGGGAAATAAGATGGTTTAGGCTTGTCTGTTAACCCCCAACCACACTTTATATACACACCCCAGGACACACAGCACCCTGGAGTTTCCAAGCTCAGTGGCAAAAGTTGGCTCAGCTCTCAATAGGGGCATGTGGGTAAGTCAGGCCTGTTTCTAGGATCCCTTCCCTTGTTGCAGTAGCATCTGGAATTGGCTCCGATCCTTCCCTTGTCTGAGAAACATTTGGGAATTGGCTCTGGTCCCTTACCTTGGGGTGGAATATCGGGGAATTTGGTCCTTAAGAGACATTGCAGTCACCTTCCAATTTCAAGAGCCTATAGCAAAATGCCAACAGCTATATGATTTCTGAAGACTGTAACCATTAAGCTTATGCCATGGGATTTGCTGTAATGCGTGATTGCAGGATTGGGACCCCGACAGCAGGAGCAGGGCTGCCAATCAACCAGCAGAGTAACAGCTTGCCTATTTTTATTTTTTTAAATCTCTGGGCTTGCAATGGGGAGGGGGCACCTGCCCCTTCTTCTCCTTTCACCCAGCCCTGGCAACTCACCTGCTCTGCTGTGGGAAATGCCTGTAAGATGCTCCTGCGATCTCAGGCAGGAGGCACACAGCTGAGTTCATTAATGAACAGCTGCCAGCAAACACCAACCCGGAGGCAAACACCCACAGCAATGTGCTGGAAGGGTAAAAAGAAGACCTTGTCCCAGCAGCTTGGGGTGGCAGTGGCAAGGGAGGAAGGAGCTGGAGTCAGGTCGTGCTGAGAGAAGTACTGGGCAATTCACCTGCTGGGCCCAAAATCAGTTGTCAGCGCCATCCTGAAACTCCCAGCTTGGAGAATAACCAGGCTATTCCTTCTCTGTTCTGAAGGCTCCCACCAGGTGGGTGGAGAGATCCAAGGCACTGAATTAAAAAGGCCCTGAGAAGAGAGCTATCTTCTTTATATTTTAGTTGTAAAGAACTGTGTTTTCATTTGCACTGCTGATAAGTCCGTGGCTTACCTAGATTGTTTTGTTGAACTGTTCTGGAGGCACATGCCAGTAAACATTGCTCTGGACTCTGAATTATCTTCTTGGTTATTATTGGATGCCGTGCTTGGCACCACAGCTCTGTTGGTTAATTAGAAAGAAACCCAGCTGAAGCCATGGGTCCTTCCCTCTTTACACACAAATAAAGAGAAAGCATAGCATAGTACAGACCATGTAGCAGGGCTCGTTGAACTGTTTTCTTGTGGTGGTGGTGGTGGTGGTTTTTTAAACATCTTCGATAAAAAAAATTTGTGTTACAAGCAATGGGGAGTGATCGTGGGAATTGTGATGAAAAGAGGAGCATGCAATGTATCTCAAGGGTCTGTTGAGTCATTAATTCATCCTTGGGATTCTACCCAAGTGAAATCAAGCATGAGTTTGGGGTTCACACTTCCTCCCCCTTTGCCCTTACTATGGGTAGAAAGTAATGAGTGAACCAGGAAATCCTATCTTTATATGAATGTGGGATCTCTTTGACCTTACGAGATATAAGCAACTTCCTACTGGGTCACATTAAACAGTCATTTAAAAAAAAACCACATTCACATAAATGTGAGGTCTCCTCTCTTCACTTATGATCTTTTACATATACAGTAATACCTTGGATTGCAAGCATAATTCGTTCCGGAACCGTGCTTGTAATCCAAAACACTCTTATATCAAAGCGAGTCTCTGGCGGGCATGAGCAGGGCCGATTTCGGCCCGCTACGCCCACTTGAGGTGAGCGGTTACATCCCTACAGTGACTTGTCTTGCAAGACCTTCCTCATTTATCAAGTCAAAATTTAAAAAAAATTTTGCTTGTCTTGCAAAACGCTCTCAGACCAAGTTACTTGCAATCCAAGGTATTACTGTAATGAGGGGAGCAGGGGGGGAGGGAATAATGTGAGCCTAAGGCCCACTCTGATATCAGAGATTGAATACCATGGACCAAGTAGCATCTGAGGAGGCTGTAAGAGATCATGATTAGAGCAAAAGCCTGAAAATTTGACATATTTCTCACAATGAGGGGACTTTGGGCAGTATCCTATGCTTCCTGCATGCCAGTAGGTCCCACCACTAGCACAAGGGAGCTAGTGGTTCTTAAAGCAACTGAAAAATAGTAGACATGCTTATTTTCAGAATGGGGCAGGTGAGCAGAGCTCACAGAAGGGAGTTCCGCTGACTTGCCCTGATCCAGAAACAAGTGTTTCTGTCTGCTCATTTCCAGGGTTCCTTTATGAAGCTCTAATTCCCACTGCACAAGCAGTGGGTCCCACTGATGCAACACAATACTGCCCACAATGTGTAACTTCCACACCAGCTAGAAAGTTAGAATTCCATTCACACACAGTGCAAGGGATCCTCATTTCTAGAAATGTGGGGAAATGTCCCCAGTTAACATTCTTGCATTCAGCTTGAGTTGGAGGATTTTCAGTGAGGTTTGTAGTGGCAGTAACTCATCCTGATAACAGCACAGAGGTGTTGGACTCTGCCTTGATCCCAATGTAATAATTCTCAGGTTGTGGGATTTCTAATAGAGGCCATTTTCTTCTATTGGAAATGTAATGTTTTTACTGGAATCAAAAGGAAAGGTTTCAAAGGAGGCTGAAAATGCTCGCTGCACAGTTTACACAAATGCACTTCCCACACACACATTCAGGTATGTACTCCTCTGTCCTGGTGGCAGTGGGCAGTGACAGGAGTCTCTAGGGTGTCCAGGTGTCCTATTATACCAAGGACAGTCCTCTATTTGAAGGTGTCCTCTATTTGAAGGACTATCCAGTCCAAGTCCAGCTTAAAGATAAAGAACCATAAGAAGGGAGAGCCTTGAAGGGCCTTGATGTTGCCCATCAACAGCAGATATATAAGCCTTCCCCTGTATGGAGAGATGTATTGAATTTTTATTTATATTCTAGTAATTATTTCTACATTTGTATCTATGCATATAAATTAGCTAATACAAGTTTCATGACATTGTTCCCCCTTTTTGGTGATGTATTTCCTCTCTTTTGGTGATGTGCGAATGACCACCCTATTGACTACTGTTTGACACAATTTTTCTTTCGAGTTAGGCCTTCTCTTTCCTCGGAATAAGTGAAGGTAAGCAAACCTAATTCACAGCAAACTGAGGTCCTTGCCTTCAGTGACATCATCACATAGCCAACTTTGATTGGCTATATCTTTTGTTCCTAGGAAACAAAGGCCTATTTTGAAAGAACAAAAGGCTTCAAAGCAGCAATTGATCAGGACTGTGAATCAGCATGGAAGGGGCACTGGGTGGTGTCAGGGAACCCTTTGTCCCACCCGCAAGTCCCTCAAAATGTTCAACAGTGACCATTTGGCCAAGCCATGTTATCTGCCTCATCACAGTAGTCAGCACTCTAGCACAGAGACCAAGCAAGGTGCAGGTGATGCAGAATGTTGGGCTCTGGGACTTGTTCCTGCTTTACAGCCTCCAGCAGAAGATTCAGGGAGCAATGCTAATCTAAAAATGGGGCAACATATATATGAGTAGGACTTCCACCTTTACATGCTTGCAAATTCCATCCAATGGAGAAGGGGGTGGATTTCTCATAACAGCCAGAAACAGATTAAGACTTCACATATACCAGATCCTTGCCTTTCAATCACTCATGATATTATAGAAAAGTTTATAACAACATAAATCCCAAACTAACTAGAGAAGGTAATTTTTGAGATATTATCGCATACTAAATTATTATTACGATGATGATGATGATGATGATGATGATGATTTCATAGATTTTATAGATTATAGAGTTGGAAGGAGCCTACAAGGCTATTGAGTCCAACCCGCTGCTCAATGCAGGAAACTAGAGGAGGGGTCTCCCATCCAAGTAATAACCAGGCTTGACCCTGCTTAGCTTTCCACGCTCAGACAAGCTGAGCCAGCATAAGCCACAGGCCTGTGATGATATTTTATTTTAAAGGCCTGTAATCACTTCTTTTCATTTGTAGGAAATATAGAAGAGAGCAATCATTTTCTAGTCCTAAGAATACTGTATCTATTCACTTCAGTGAATTGTTCCAAACTGACTGGTGCATGGTTCCCTATTTCCTATTATAGCTATTACACAGTACAGTTAGGGCACAATCCTACTGACTGCGCCCTCAGTGCTCATAACCTCCTGAACTCAGAGGCTTATGAGTATCCAGTGCAGAGTGGAAGGAGCGGTGGAGGTGATCTCTGCATCCCCGCATCTCCCACTCTGCATTTCAGGTAGACAGCTGTTTTCGGACATCTAGCTGAGGCACTTCGGAGGGGATGGGAAGGAGGCTGGAGTGCTGTCAGTATACCTTGTATCCTGGTGGCCCTAGTCTCCTCTCCCTGCCCCCCAAAACACCCCCTTTACCCCCTCTCCGAGGTCACTTTCCTGACCTCGGAGAGGCAGTTGTCATGATTCTTTCTGCACAGGCTGTGTGGGGTGGGGAGGGGGATCAGAGCATGGATCCCCTGCTCCAAAGTTGGAGCTCTGTCTCTGACCTTGGATCTGGGAATCCAAATTATCTTATGGCCCCCTAAGAGGCTGTCTAGGGTCCATAGGATCAGTCTCTTAGAGGCTTATGTAAGGATGGACAAATCTGTCAATTTCAATTTCCCATTTTTCCAATCTTAAGTTTGGTTCATTCTGAACATTTAGATGTTAGATTTTTTTTTTTAAAGTTTGTATGAAAATCCATATACATTTTTGTATGCATTTCTCCTAATACTTGCATTTTTGTATGCAATTTGCCCAATATACACAATTTTTGCAAACAATTTCCCTAATATAATGCATTTTTTAACATAATGTTCATGAATATACAAATTTCTGCATACAGTTTCTCCTAATAGCCATGTTTTGGTATGCATTTTTTTAAAAAATGGAGAACTCCATTGCAAAATTTGGAAAAATGCAAATTTCAAAGGATAACTGAGTTTCAGTTCACATTCACGTGTTGGTTCATCCCTAGGCTTATGTTGAAATAGTTACAACAGCATCCTACACAAAGCGAGGGATACACAATTGGATGCATGCTCCAGAAATGTCTTAAAAACATAAGGTTTTTGCAGCACCATCAGAATAGCAGGACTGACAGCTGCTGCTGCTGTTTTGATTCAGGGGGCAGGACCAGCTTCTGGTGGTGGCAGCAGACAAGAGTTGAACCCCTTGTGTTTTGTACCTGATCCTCAGCATAACCGAGAGCATAGAAATGGGCATTTAGTCACCTTCTTATGTAGAAGAAACATTCTCCCACATTCATATTTCTTGGACAAATGGATATACCAACCAAACAAAAGGTGGTATAAAATGCCCACTTTTTATTTCATTGTAACCGTTACAACTATATCCAAAGGCTATGCTCATGTCACAATAAAATATTTTGCCCTTAAGTGGAACTAGTGACTGAGTGTTCCAAAGCTCTAACCTTAATCAAATTCTCAACTGCATTCCTGCGACACAATTAAGTAATAATATGTCCATTTTCCAGTTGGCTAAACTAAGCACAGATAAGTTAATTAACTTACCCAGGACTACATGGTATCAATTAATCACTAAAGCAGAAACTGCGCCCAGAATCACTATTAATTATAGCCCTCATCTGAGTATTAGACTTCCTTTGGTATAGTGCATGCTTGCTCTCACAACACCAACAGAAGTGTATTCACACATACACCCAGAGACAGCTGGAAAACACTTGAAGCTTTGAGATGGATTTGATATGCAAGAGGCCTATTTCACTTCAAGAATGCACATTTCTCTATCTGCCTCCTCAGGTTCTTTGTGGGCTTGTAAAAATGACACTCCATTATGGACCTATACTTTATTTTTCATTTGGAACCTTGTAGAGAGAGCTCTCCTTCCCCCCCCCCCACTCTCACCACCTCAACAGATTCTAGTATTATCTCCTACACAAGCTGACTTCATGTACTTCATTCCTGCCATTGATATGCCTATTTTCTGCAGTGTGAATGAACTGCCTGGGGTGATAAATATTAAAGTATATCTGCAATTTCATTTTCAAAAGGAATTGGGCTGTTTCTGTGGATAAAACTATTGCTGCCATATTTACTCAGTTTCCCAATTTTAATTCTGATTTCCTTGGATAGAATTTTCAGTCCAACTTATTGGCAAGGGCAATTTTACATCATTTCTCTTCATTTATGTCCATGTTATATTATTTCAGCATAATCATATGGTAGCACTATGACTTATGTTTATAGCATGTCATTTATATTTGAAAATGTGAATATAGACATTGCAATAATTCTCATATTACATTTCACTGTATTTTAAGTGACAGCAAAATGCAGTATTCCACCACATTGAGTTACAAATGCTATATAATGTAATCTTGCTAAAATAGCTATTTAGCTTCTGATCTTTGCGGTGTCAAAAATCATTCATTGTTATTACAAAATTAAGATTATGACAAGTATCAAGTCTGAGTAATCGTTATATATTTCCACTTGTTTAATCTTAATGTATAAATTCACTTTTCTGTCACCTAAATTGAAGTATAAAAACAATTACATTGATTTACATTGTGAAAGAACACTCTTAACTGCATAACATATATCTTTTTCCTTGTCTCTAAAATGCATATTTCCCTGTGCCTTGTCTGCGGGAGCAGACAGTCTTGATTCATACATCTGAAACCATTCGCTTGAGATATTTCATGGATTTGCTTTTGGAGAAGGGTCAGCCAATTATGCTTGTGGGAAATGCTGGAGTTGGAAAAACAGTCCTCGTATCTGACAAGTTTACCAAACTATCAGAAGAGTATATGCTGGCCAAGGTCCCCTTCAATTATTATACAACATCTGCTATGCTTCAGCGTATGTAGTAACCACCACTTTACCACCTCCTCTAATATTCTATCTTTACCCCAGTGTAATTACAGTATTAAAAAGTCATTCCAGATCACCACGGACTTGTGAATTAGGTACAAAGATTGCAACACAGTATTTGTCAGCAAAAGCAAAACAAACACCTAAAACAAAATAAGGGAAGGGATTGTTTGCGGTTTGCCCCCCACAGTTTCAGGACTTGCTGCAATACTCCTCAACATGATCTATTTTGTGAATTAATGAGACTAGGTCTGGATCCAACTCTGTATATGTACTATTCTAACAATATTCTTGCTAGATTGTGTATTTATTTAGGTGCTTAGGGTTGGGTCCAATGGTGTAATTCCTCCAGTGGAAGGGAAGCCATCAGCGGTACGGATTTCCCCACTCCCCTTCAGCGCCCTGGGCCACCCTCAAATCTGCTGCGGAGGGTTGGCTGGGGAATGCTTGGAGCTGTAGGACTTTTTCTCTGGAGCAGATTTGGGGTACGCGCATGGGGCTGCAGGGAGGAGGAGAAGATGGTGAAGTCCAATTGCATGAGCAGAAGTCCAGTTGTGTGAATGGACACCCACTTGCGTGATGTAGGATCCAAGCCTCATGCCCCACTTTGCAAAGGAAAAAGACTTCCAGAAGCAGCTTATGATATTATACTGGTACACATACAATTTAAAATAAAATAAAAACACTCAAAATAACCTATAATTCTGAGGGTCCATGGCTCTCCCAGGTCTCAGGCTGAGGTCTTTCTCTTCACTTGCTACTTGATCCTTTTATCTGGAGATGCCGATGTCTGGAGAGACTCTCCTCTCTTCAGACATGTGCCTCCCAGAGCAGAGAATATCAGTTAAGACAATAATAAAATAAAACAAGATACTGAAACAACAGAGCAATAAAATTGTACTAGAAGCCAGTTTTAATCGAAACAATAAAAACTGACCAAAGGCAAAAGCAAAAGAAATTCTTCCCATGGTGCTGAAATGAGGTCAGAGTTGGTACCAGGTGAGCTTCTCTGTGGACTGTGATGCAGCAGGGTCTTTGTGGAAGATCTTTCCTTAAAGCAGGGCTGGGCAACTTGTGTCCCTCCAGGTGTTTTGGCCTACAACTCCCATCAGCCCTAGCCAGCATAGCCAGTTGTGAGGGATGATGGTAGTTGAAGGCCAAAACCTCTGGAGGGCCACAAGTTGCCCACTCCTGCCTTAGAGACTGAAGGTTGTTTGAAAGCCACAGCAGGCTAAAAAGTCAGGCCTTCAAATAACTCCCAAACCAAGTTTGAAAGAAAATTTTCACTTTGCCCATATTGTAGAAGCTGTAACTGTTAGGCAGGGCATCAGGCTTAAAATCTAATAGTCTGTCATGTTCTGGTTGCCAGCTTGGAATAAATTTCATAAAGGACTTTTGGATTTTTAGCCCCTTAGAGTGCAATCCTATGCATGTTTAGAAAGAAAAAAAGTCCTACAACTTCCAGTATTCCCCGGCTGGGAATGCTGAGAGTTGTAGGACTTTTTTTCTGTCTAAACATATGTAGGATTGAGGCCTTAGGCTTGACCTAATCACATGGAAGCATAAATAAATGCTCCGCTTTATTTGATACACATGCCTTTTCTTTCAGTTGAACCTCAGTGATAGTTCTCATGCATCTTCTATCCTCTTGACAGGTGTTCTTGAAAGATCCTTGGAAAAGAAAGCTGGCAGAAATTATGCTCCTCCGGGCATGAAAAAATTAATTTACTTCATTGATGATCTTAATATGCCTGAGGTCGATGCTTACGGAACTGTCCAGCCTCATACTCTAATTAGACAGCACCTCGACTACAGCCATTGGTAAACTTTCCTTTTGAAGTTTGTCAGTTAAAGTTATACATGCATATTTGGAAATAGCCTTTACTTGTTAATTTGATGGTATAATCTGAGTTCACTTTTCAAACAATTCTGAGTGCAAATTCGAACTCGGATTAGACCACTGAATTAACATTGCTAATTTGACAACTATGAATATGAACTGATGAATAAAGAAAATAGCATGGTATGCATTTATGATTATGAACCCCTGTTTTGTTTAGTGCTAGGGAAAGCGTTGATATTTGCGTTTTTAGGTGATCTGTATATAGCCAATCACTATCAATGAAAGAACAGAAGGACAGATAAAAGGAAAGGACAGAAAAAAGGAAGCGCTTCTTCACACAGCGTATAGTTAAACTATGGAATTCACTTCCACAAGGTGAAGCGGTGGTCACCAATTTGAATGGCTTTAAAAGGGGATTGGACAAATTCACAGAGGATAAGGCTATCAATGGCTATTAGTCCTGATGGCTATATACTACCTCCAGTATCAGAGGCAGTATGCCTATGTACACCAGTTGCTGGGGAACATGGATGGGAGGGTACATTAATGTTCTGCTTGTGGAATTCCTGTGGACAGCTGGTTGGCCATGGTGTGAACAGACACTGAGGTCATCGGAGAACACTCTCCTGATGGTATCACATGGACCTATGGCCTGACCAGGAAAAGAGCCTTCAGTGTGACTGCTCCATTTCCATGGAACTCCCTACCTCTGGAGGTCAGGAAGGCACCAACATTGTCTTGTTTTTGGTATCTGCTGAAGACATCTTTGTTCTGGGAAGCCTTTCTTGCTGACCAGCCGCGGTTTTAAATGTTATCCTGTTTTTAACATATTGCTTTTATTCCTTTTATCTGTTTTATCTTTTTATTGTTCACCGTTCTGGAATCTGCCTAGATATGGAGCAGTATACAAATACTGTAAACAAACAAACAAACAGAATGCTGGACTAGATGGAACTTGGTCTGATCCAGCATGGTTGTTGTTCTTTTTTTTTCATTTCTTCATCTAGTTCAGTATATTTGTTCATCTAGTTCAGTATGGTCTACTGAGGGCAGTGGTTCTCCAGTGCCTCAGGAAGACAAGGGTCTGTCCCATCTCCTGCTAGCTCATTTTGACTACGTGAAGCAGTTCAAGGTAGCCCTGAATCACTATTCACTGCACCTTTGCGTCTGCTGCAGCCTGTTTCCATGTGCTGCTGATCCCCACTTGCAGCACTTGTCAAAATTGGTTATGTCCCTCAATGGCCTTGTTTAAGAGAACCCAACAGCGGAAATCCTCTCCTTATACTGTAGATGCTTGAACACTACTGTCATAATTTGATGAGAGGAGGCCAAATTAAGGTTCTGTCAGTCTTCAGAGCTGCTTAAGAGACTGAGAATTATAGAAATATTGTGTAAGAGAGCCGGGACAATAGAAAGGTTTTCCGATCTTTTAACAGAGGGCTACATAATCAGACTTTCGTACAGCAGCCTTTACTGTGAAGATCTGTCAACAGGGATCTCAAACTGTGAATATACAATTGAGTTTTATTATCCCTTTGTTATTTTGTAACTACATAGGTATGACAGACAGAAACTGATTTTGAAAGAAATTCACCATTGTCAGTATGTCACGTGCATGAATCCCACTGCTGGAAGTTTTTCAGTAAATCAGCGTCTTCAGGTAGGTTGCCGCAAGTACCAAATGCGAACAAGCTTTTCTTCCTCCGAATAATATTAAAGCTATTTTAATTTCCGCAAAGAGAAGATCATTAACTTTCTTGTGCACCCTGGCATTTACAACTCTGGAGGTTATATATATATATATATATATATATATGTATGTATTCCCAAGGGAGACTATTTCTCCACTTCCTTGCGTAAGAAGAAGAAAAAAGAAAATATTATGAATCATACAGAGCCAAAGAACATATTCAAGAGCCCACCAGCATCACTGCCACATTTATGTATGCTCCATGCACACATGACCCCCGCCCCAAGAAGTAACCTCCTAATCCACAGGCGGCCCCATCCTATGTGGGTGCCCGTAACTCTCCAAACCTGGAGGATTACAGGCATCCAATTGAGGGCAGGAGGAGCACAGCAGATAGGATTGCTTCCGCTCTCTCCTTGCCCTCAAAAACATTTAGACAGCCGATTTAGACAGCTGATTTCGACCATCTAAATGTTTTACCTCTCCTCACAAGGAGGAGAGGCTGAGGCACTGCCTGGATTCCTCAGAAGCCAGTGGTTCCTCGGTCCTCCCCTCCCCATCCCGCCCCCAGGAATGCCCCACACACACACACACACACATGGCGGAACTGAAGTTGGTCTTCTGGCTTCAGTTCCCAGCTGGCACGGAAAGAACCACACTGGCTGTGATGTGTGGGGGGGGGGCGCTCCATGCTCGGACTCCCCACTGCAACCTCAGAAGTGATTTCCGAGGTCACAGTGGGGAATCCGACTTCTCTTACGGCCCACCAGACAAGGTCGAAGGGCCATAGGATTGTGCCCTAAAGGTGCAACCCTATGCATGTTTAGACAGAAAAAAGTCCTACAACTCCCAGCATGCCCCAGAAAGGTGATATATGTCATTACAAAGCAAAACCCAAGAAAAAAGAAACAAAATTAAGAACACAGTTTCATAGCTAGGGGTGATTAGAACAGGGGAGATCTGTAGCAAGGCTCTCTGTCCTGGGAGCAAGTGAACAGGGTGAGCAAACAGAAGAGTTTTTCATGGGACTGCTGTAAGAGGTAAAGAGGGGGTGGTTTTGTGGTTTTTGAGCTGAGTTTGTGGCTCGTTTGAAGGTTTTTTCTCTCTCATTTGTTTCAGTTTTTGTTCACGCTCTCACTCTTTGTGCTTAGGCTGCTGGGTTACCTGACTTAGGGCGCAATCCTATGGTTCTCTGACCTTGCCTGGTGGCCAGTGGGATAATTCGGAGTCCCACCTGCGACCTCGGAAATCCCTTCCAAGGTCGCAGCGGGGAGTCCGACCGTGAAGTTGGCGCAGTTCTTTCCACACCAGCTGCGGACCGAAGATGGAAGACCATCCGGTTCCGGCATGGGGGGGGGTCCTGGGGAAGAGTGAGGCTTCTGAGGAATCCAGGTAGTGTCTCAGCCTCTCCTCCTCGGGAGGAGGTGCAAAACATTTAGATGGCCGAAATCAGCCTTCTAAGTGTTTTTGAAGGTGAGGGGAGTGTGGCGGCAATCCTATCCGCCGCACTTCTCCCGCCCTCCATAGGATGCCCGTAATCCTCCAAATTTGGAGGGTTACAGGCAGCCTCATTGGACTGTGCTGCCCGCCTGCTATTTTGTGGCTGCTCCCCCCACTTTTTTCAAACGGTTAAAAAAAAAAACTTGGGGTGGAGCTTTGGCTGGTCGGTCACCTGACTCAGCCTACTGATATAAAAGTCCATGGCTTGTGGGTGGGCCACATTCCACAGCTGGGGTTGATCAGAACAGTTAAGCTCTGAGGGTTTATCAGGGAATATTTCGTTTCATTTATTAGCTTTCTATACTGCCCAATAGCCGAAACTCTCTGGGTGCTTTACAAAGATTAAAACCTTTTAAATACATTATAAAAACCAGGTACAAACAAACATATAAACATACAACATATAGAGAAAGACACACATACATTTTTCAATGTATATTGAGGAGAAGTCCAGGGAATATTGAGGGGAAGTCCAGGGAAAGAGGCATCTAGGAATCCAGAGCCATGGACACTGAGGGAACTGTTCCAGTTGTTGGGGATTGCTAAAAGAGCTGGGAGACGATATTAAAAGTTATTATCTCTCCCCTCTCGTGTTTGCGAGTACAGCGGAGCTTACCCCAACTACAGCGGGAAAACGTGGATGTGTGGAGCTGCTGGTTACAGCAGTAACAGCATTTGGCAATTACAGGCTGTCCCTTTGGACAGACTGGAACTTTTGCCTGGTTTCCCCCTTTATACTGCCAATAAGACAAACAGTCTTTTGGAGGTTAAAAACAGAGTTTACTCACTCAGATCTTGCAGATTGGATACAGGCAGGCTTAAGAAAGTATTTACAGCTGCGCAGGAATCATCTGGTAGCTGATGTGTTCTGAACTTGGGAAAAGTTCAGGAGGACTGCTTCTCCAGCTACATCTTCAAACATGCTGCACTTACAAGTTCATGGCTCATACTGTTCCCGGGCAGGAAGAGAAGGCACTGGCTACACCCACATCCTGCACCAGGGGAGGTCTGGGTAATATTCACAGAGTGTCTGCTCTAGGATGCAGAGACTCTGTGGTCCCAATTATGTCATGCGCCCATATATGGCTTGAGGTTTTGACTGCTCACCCCCAACACCAGTGACCTGCAGCGTGCGTACAGTGTATGTCTTCCTGCCTGAGGGCAGCAGGAGCCGCACCTGCTTTACCCACATAAGCCTTTTTAGCCCTCACGCTCACCTTCAGGGTTTCAAATATATGAATTAATGAGACATTTTTAGTCTTCTCAGGTATACCTCCCCACCCCCACCCCACTCTCTTTCTTCCAGAGACATTTCTCTGTGTTTGCTGTCCACTTCCCAGGAATGGATGCTTTAGCCACTATCTATGGCAAGATAATAAATATGCATTTCCAGCAAGGGGGCTTCTGTTACAGTATAGTGAAGTCTGCCGACACACTTATACAAGCTGCGATTTCTCTGCACCAGAAGATGAGCCAGAATTTTCTACCTACGGCCATTCGATTTCATTATATCTTCAATTTAAGAGATCTGACACACATATTTCAGGTAATACAGCTTACCCTTCCGCTTTTTCCTGTTTGTTATATTATCCACATATATATAGAGGCTTACAAAAACGGCTGGCCTGTGCAGAGTAAGCAGGGTCAAGGTAGGATCTACATTTACAAAGAAAATGCATTGAATCCCAGCCCTAGGAAAGCCTCAGGTGACTGCTGTCGCTCCTCTTCCTCTTCTTGCCAAGGCAGCATAGTCAGCATGCACTAGCTTAGCCCGGCCTTCCCCAATCTGGAGCCCTCCAGATGGGCTGGATTACAATCCCCATCATCCCCAATGGCTGTGTTGGCTGGGGATGCTGGGGTTATAGTCAAAAGTCAGTAGGGCAGTGTATCCACTTTGGGTTTCAGTCTGAACTTTAAAGAAGCTATCCATTGCACTGAACCTATTTTGGGCTAGGGTTCAGCACCATGGGTAGCTCCATAAAAGTTCAGACTAAAACCCGGAGAGGATTCACCACCCCACTGACATTGGTGCCACCAGCCTCCACTGGCTGTAGGTCATCTAATCTGGAGGGTGCCAAAGCCGGCTAGTCTCATTTTCCTCCTCTTCACTACTGCTATGGTGGTTTTGGAGGCCTACGGAGGATGTGTGTGTGTAGGGGGAAACACACAGCTATTTGCCATGATGAAATGGAAAGAGGGAAAGAGAGTTTCTAGTGTCACTGCATAGGCTTCATGCTCAGCTGTTTGCCACAGAGGATTATTACTTTCCACCTCTCATCACCCGAAAGAACATAGTCACTAGCTCACCTGCCTCTTCCTGTGGTTACACCTTCTGATGTCTAAAGGGCTATGCGTTGAGTCCCAGTATTGGGGAAAAGGTGGGATACAGATGATGATGATGATGATGATGATGATGGGTAGGGAACTGGTGGCCTGCACCCTGGATGTGGGGAATGGGGCCTCCCCAACAGGCCTCCTCAGCCCTGCCCCTAGAGAAGTTAGGCTTCTTAAGGTGCAATCCTATGCATGTTTAGACAGTAAAAAGGCCTACAACTCCCAGCTCTGCTGGCTGGGGTATGCTGGGAGTCGTAGACCTTTTTTGCTATCTAAACATGCATAGGATTGCTCCCTTCAAAATGTTTGAAAAGCCAAATTGCAGCATGCAGGCGAATTTGCGGTGGGGGGAGGAGATTGCAATTCCTGGGGAGGATTAGCCCTTCCCACCCCAGCTGCGACCCTCCTGAATGTACCCGCATCCACACACACAGCAGGTTTTTTGTTTTTTTTAAGGGGGCTGCATCATGAACGGGTGTGTTTGCCTGAATGTGTGAGAGAGAATATTTGCATGTGTGTATAAATATATGTGTGTGTGTGAGTGAGATTGGATGTGTGGATGTAGATGAATGAGTGTGGGGAGGTGTAGGAGAGAGGGTCTGTAGGGTGTCCCCACCCACTTTTTGCTTTGGCCCCTCCCTCTGCTGGCATGGAGGCCTGAGAAAGGGATCCAACATTTTGCAGAAAGTGGTAGTCTCTGCAACTGTAAAGCAACCCATCAGAAAGACAGGTTTAGTGTTGTACTCTCCCATATGTGCTTGGTTTCTTCGTTTAACAGCAAGGAGGATTCAACATGGGGAAGCATTAAAAATGTGACCCCCCACGCCCCCACTTGAGTCTGAAGTGGTAAAACCTGGTGGTAACAGCAATCCAGGTTTTTAACACCTCAGGCCCAGCTGGGTGTGCATGTGTCACACTTTTAATGCTTCCCCATGGTCAATTCTCCCTGCATGAGGAAAAGAAGCACATGAGGGTGCTATGTTAAGCCTGTCTCTCTGATGGGTTGATTTACCTTATGCAGAGGCTTGTATTTATTTAATTTTATACTATGGGGGTGTATTCAGAATTGTTGTTTCCCGCCAACAGCCTGAAGTGTCCCTCGCATTCTCTGTGAAGTGTAAACGAAATATAGAAGAAAAGAGCAGAGGAGACATAAAAACGTGAACTCATGCTAGAGTCCGCCAAAATAGGATGGAAGCTGAACACTGTAAATAGAGCAAAGCTGTTGAGACAAATAAAAAAGAGGATAATTTTCACACAAATAAAAATTGGAGATGCTAAGTGTGGGAGGAAAAAGAATCAATGTTCCTGAGGCAACCACAGTACCTCATTATAAGTAACGTGTTGCTTTTAGCTGCAAGCCATTAATTGCCTATCAAATATATGAACATATTGCAAATAACAAATTCACACATTTTTGGTGCCACCGGAGTACAGTTAATTGAATGGCATATTTTAGTTAATAGAAACAGATAGTCTAATGTTCAAGAAAGATAATGAGAAAATAAACACTTCACACTATTTTGCAGGGAATGCTTTTTGCAACCCCAGAGTGTGTGCGGCTCCCTATTGACTTGGTTCATTTATGGTTTCATGAATCATCCCGAGTCTACTCAGATAAACTTATGGAGGAAAAGGATATCGAACATTTCAACAAAGCGCTTATCGATACAGCAAAAAGGTATTTCGAGGTATGTCTCAACAAGTGTGACTTTGACAATGAAACATTCCTCTCTGAGGTGCATTTTGAAGAGTTTTATATTATGTTTTATTGTGCTGTATTTTATGGTCTTAAATGGTTGTGAACCACTCATAGAGCTTTGGTTATTCGGTGGTATATTTATAAATAAATAAATAAATAAATAATTGTTCATCTCCAGAATAAACATTAATGAGGGACAAAATGCATGTTGCTTTTAATACATAGCCTGTAGCTACGTTTGTGCTTTTTGTCACTCAAAAGTAAGTGTGGGGGTCCCCATCTGGATCAGAACCACAGTGTGCGGGGAAGAGATGTTTATTCCTTCCCTCTTCAGTTGTGACTCCCCAAAAAAATCCACTCCCCCCTGCAGCAGTTAAGGATTGTAAAAAAGCACCCATTGAGTAAGGGGGGGGAAGCACAGAAGTAGCTGTACACTACATATTAAAAGTAACATGTACTTGACCCTCCCCTCACGAAATTGTACTGATAGAAGCAACAGAAGCAGGCTAGAGGAATCTGATGGATTTGACTAAGAAAATTCCTTTGCGAATGTTCCTTGGCTTCTATCTACCTCAATTGTCATTCTTTGAATGAAGGCAGTGGAAAATACCACAAATGTGAATCTCGGTCAGCATCACATTAAGTAAGATGGCGATCAGGTGTGTTTTTGTGGTGGCTGTAATCTTCACCACGTCCACTGTCCGCTGAATATGCTTCTGAGTTAGGATGGGGTGGGAGATCTGTGATGTGAGCTCTCATGAGAGATTTAATATGTGTAGGATAGAGAATTAATGTACAGATGGGGATTTGGGACCCACAACTGGGTTGCAGTCTGACCTAAGTTGCGTCTTACCAGTGGCATGACCAACACACACACACACACACACACAGTAAAAAAAAAGTATAATGAGCCCATAATTACCATTACCATGGGCCCCATAAAAATTACCATGGGCCCCATAATTCATATTTGGAAAAAAGGTGGGCCCCTGGTCTGGAAAAGTTAAAGACTATTGGGATAGAGTACATAGCTTAAGAAACGTGTCAGTTTCTTCTCTTAAATGGTACTGTTTACCACGTATTGTGTCAAGTGCTTTGAGTTAATGATTATGTAACATTACTGCATCCTATGGGTCCCGGATCCGGAGAAAGTTACTCACATTTAGGCCCCATTAAAATCAATGTGAAAAGTTAGTCATAACTAACACAAGTCCCATTGATTCTAATGGGATTTTAAGTGCCGGTAATGTGCTCTGGATCCAACCCTATAAGTGCCCTGCGCTTGTGAACAATATTCTGGGCTGCCACAATCATTGAGCAAAGACTTTTGTACAGATGCATGGAACACTGCAGGCTTCACCACAACTGGGTGATGGGCAGGTGGTTACATGGACCTCTGAGGCCAAGTTGACACAAACATCAGCAGGATAGTCTGAGACTGAACCACTTCAGTTAGGAGCTTGGGGAATTTCATAATCAAATACTTCTGCAAAGAGTTCCAGACTAGCTTTCTTCCTGATATACTGGTGTTGTGCATACACAGTTGTTTCTCCTATTAAATGACTTGGTCTAACAACTACAATCCAAGGAGATACAATCCAACAACAGGTTTACCAACTCATCCTATGTGAACTCTGCCCAAGTGTTTTTTGTGGGGCCAAACTAGACATTAAATGCAAGATCCTTTGTAAGAGTTGAGTCACTATCTAGCAAAGCGGAGATACATTTAAAGCACAGTATGAATGGGGGCGGTAGTAGAACCTCCACTTGAAACTTTTTCATCTCAGCAAAAAGCAAGGGCAGGTGAATATTCAGCTCCTTCTTCCTGCTAGGGTGGTCATGTGTCCTAATTTACAGAGGACATTCCACTGTTTGAAGGGCTGCCAGAGGACTGTCCTCTGTTTTGAAGGTGTCCTCTTTGAAGGGCTGTCCAGTTTAAAGATAAAGATCCAGAAGAAGGGAGAACAGGGGGCTTTGGATAGCAGACTGAGCAAGCACACAGGTCTCATGGTTACAGTCTTCCCCACTATGGGCAGATGGGCAGATGAACTATGGGCAGTTCTATTTAAATTGTAGTAATTAAAATTATACTAATTTAAGGGTGCAGTCCTATGTGTGTTTAGACAAAATAGTTCTACAGTTCCCAGAATTCCCCAGCCAGCATGGTTGGCTGGGGCAGGCTGGAAGTTGTGGGACTTTTTCCTGTCTAAACATGCATAAAATTGCACCCTGAATATATTTAAATTATAGTAATTTCGAAATTTGCACCTATCTAAATTAGCCCATGCAAATTTTATGCAAATCTAGGTCCTCCATGTTTAGTGACTTGTTTCCTCTCTTTTGTCAATGCGTAAGTGGCCAGCCCATCCTAAACTCAGTTTGAGAACCCCAATTAAACCCAAACAGCCTCCCAATCCCTAAAGCCTGGTCTAGCATTAAATGTGAACTAAAGCTTACATTCCAGTGGTCACCCTACTTCTTGCCCACCCATGCTGCACTTAAAAATTATTCCCAGCCCTTGCTCTGTATTAATGTGGCACGGCATCTTGGCTTGTGCTGCTTTGACCCTTAGTCAGGTGTGTCCCATCTGTTGCTACACCTTCTCCATTTAAAAATAAAAAATGGTCCAGGCTGTTCTTGTTCATCAGGTGGCTGTCCAGGGAGGACAGCAGCATAATAGTTTTCAGCAGCCATTGTCTCTGCTGCATCTTCCACAGTCACTGGTCAGATGAACGTGCTATATAAATCAGCATCTTTTCATTCCATTGTTCAGGCTGCCTCAAACTGCTGGGGAGGTGTTTTAAAATAAATAAATATCTAAATAACTGGTGCTGTTATTTTCTTTGAGGCCAATCCAAGGTTGCTCTCATATGTCACCCCCCCCAAAAAAAAGGACAAAAAGAAGACTCGTTTCTGGCCTCTGAGCTGGTTTGTCACCTTTTGCCCTCCGGAACGGATGTTTCTGGGCCAGGTGCCCTGGGTACAGCTCTCGATCGGGGACAGATAATGGCAACTCAGACTGCAATCCTTTGCACACTTACTTAGAAGCAAGTCCAGCTGAGCTCAGTGAGCTACAGTACCTCTGAGTAAACGTGCATGGGATCTGTCTATGAGTCAAATCTTTTGCATTGTATCACAACAACAAACAACACTTGGAGAAGCCACTAGACTAAACAAACAAAAAAATTAAATTCAGACTCCCAAGGTATCCTTTCAGCATTGCCTGATGACTATTTTTTTGTTTTCTTTTAAAATCAAAATTAGAAGAGTAAATATAGCTAAAGGGTTAACGTGCCGGTTGAATGCTTGTTTGTATCTCTGTATTGTTACCACCAGGGTGTTGATGAGCACATATTTATCCATAAGCCACTAATTTACTGCCACTTTGCCCATGGCGTTGGAGAACCTCGTTACTTTCCAGTATCTGATTGGAAGAAGTTGACCAGAATTTTAACAGAGGCATTAGAGCACCACAACGAACTGCACGCAGCAATGAACCTCGTTCTCTTTGAGGATGCCCTCCAGCACGTGTAAGTTCTCTCATTTTGGGAAAAGTGTGAGAGGTGCTTCAATGCAAATCATTGCTGAAGTGAAAATGCATTTCCAAATGACCCGTGAAGGTATTAAAAATGGCCTCATGGAAAGGGTTGGAAAAGGGCAGAGGGTGCTCTGTCAGTGACCAGGTCTAAGCCAGATGTCTGGCACACAGGCTCCCTTTAAAAGCCTATCAGTCTCCACATTCTTTAAAGGTTTCAAGAAGCCAGCATCTCCCGTAACCTGCTGGCTATTATTCAGTGTGACCGACGGGGACTCTGCTGCTGCTGCTGTCAAATTCACAGTAAAGCCCAGGAGCAGAGATGGGCATGACCTGTAAGGATATTTTAAGATTCATTTTTATAGAATATTACATTGCTTTCAAATATTCTACTTTTCCTGATGTGACAGGAGAAAAAGATTTCTTTAAAAATCACTTTACAGACACCCACCCCCACGGGAATGAAAATATGCCCATTCCTCTTTCGGCACTCTCTTGGGCCCTACGGGATTTCTAGTTATCAGCTTGTTGGTTTCACTGAAGGGGGGACGATTTAAAAACAAAACAAAAACAAGTCGTCATCATGACACATTTAAATGGCCTAAATCTAAATCATACAGCCATCATATTCACTTCTTCCTGTTCCACATTCTGTTCATATGGTAGCCTTAGGGTTAACTATTTTTGAAAATTTTATTTCCAGCGGTGTAGCAGTAAATTATGAAGTACAGGCGCTCATCATGACAGCCCCCTTAGCCACGCCCCACCAAGAGTCCAAGACTTCAGGCAGCGGTATTGATCCCTATCAACAAACCAGTTCTAGCAGTTTTCGCCTTCACCAGGAGCAGGTCTTTTGTAAAGCTAAGGGGTCCTAACTGCCCATTCAAGACCAAGCCACCCCAAAATACTTTGCATTACAACAGGGAACAACATGTTGTTGTGGTTGTTGTTGGAGAAATTCCTCACAGCTACTGTGAGAATTGCAGCTTAGATCAGAGGGAACAAGGTTGGGGGGGTTTGGTGGCAGATGATGTCAGCATCCCTGCTAATAAAAAAAAGTGCTGCCATTGCATCCCTGTGAGCTCTGGCTCCTCTGCAGCACTGCATGTTGTTGCTCGGACCTGAATCACAATACAAACTTCAGGGGTCCAGACAAAGCTAAGTGAAGTTTTTCTAATTTCAGTGAAAGAGTGTAAGGCTTTGAACTTGAATATACTTCCTATGTGAATTCTAGGTTGGAGAGCAGGGCTGGCCCTACCATTAGGCAGAGTGAAGCTGTCGCCTCAGGCAGCAAATTCTGGCAGGGGCAGTAAGATGATGGAGGAGAGACCCATTGTTCCATGTGGCGTGCCCTGCCCTCTCCTAAGTTAGCTTGCTGTCAGAATCACCTGCCAGTCCATTTGGTTTCCATACATGGAATGGGAGGCGCCATTTTTATTTATTTTATTTATTATATTTATACTCCGCCTTTTTTCCTGCAAGGAACCCAAGGCGGCTTACATAGTCCTCCTCCTCCACTTTATCCTCACAACAACCCTGTGAGGTAGGTTGGGCTGAGAGTCAGTGACTGGCCCAAAGTCACCCAGTGAGTTTCATGGCCGAGCAGGGATTAGAACTCAGATCTCCTGAGTCCCAGTCCAACACTCTCACCACTACGCCACACTGGCTCTCAGCCATCTTGTTCTCCACATCAGGCAGCAAAATTCCTTGGGTCAGCTCTCTTGGAGAGGGAGGGCTAGAAGTATTCTGCTGGCTCTCCTTCTGGGTAATTGCTAGTATGCTGGCGTGTACATCCCCCAAGGACAAAAATGGTAGGGAGAAAGGCAAATGGTTGTGCTTGTATAGGGCGAAATCATGCCCTGAGATTGTGTGGGGTGGGGTGGGGGTGGGTTTCCATGTAACATTGTGATGCCATCTAATAAATCCATAAGAGAGATCAATGTTAGAAAAAATGTTAAACAGTCAGAGATATTTTCAATGGTTACAGTGTCTTGTACCAATTCAGAAGAAAACCGCTATGCTGATTGATTCTCTGCCCAATCTGAGCACACCCAACCTGCATCGCAGTGGTTTGATTGTTTCCCAGAGAGTTGATAAAGCCTCCTCCACTGGGATCAGCAATAGAAAGCAAATTAATTTTTCATCTTGTTTTGTTTTTTTGTTAATCAAGAAAAATGTATTAATTACTCTGGCAGGAAGTCATGCATGTAGAGGCTGAACTCAGCCTGAGGCCAGATGTCAGGTAGTCTGAGCTGGGATAAGTTCTTGAGGAAAAGGCAGTCCCAGCAGAGAATGATCTCATCAACAAAAGTATCTTATTCTACTGGAATTGCAGTCCTGTGTAAGAAACCTTAAACCACAGAAGTATTAACCCAGCGCCAATCACGTCTTACTGCTCTGCATGCTGATGGTAAAACGTAGTAATAATCATGTTTGATAAAGGTCCTGATCCACAGAAGCTTGCCTGCTTGTGGCTATGTAGTGAAAGGATCTGTACTGATAAACAAGTGGTTATTGTGGCCAGCATCAATAATCTGTTAGGGACAAGGGAGGAACATAATAATATAGAGATTCTACATGGCATAAGAAGTGCCGTGCTGCATCAGACAAAGGCCCATCGAATCCAGCAGATGCTTCCCACAGTGGCCAGCTGGATGTTCCAGGAAGCCCAAAACAAGACGTGAAGGCAACGTCTTGTTCTACAGCAGCCTTCCCCAACCTGGTGCCCTCCAGATGTGTTGAACTGCAACTCCCATCACTCTCAGCCAGCCTGGTCATTGTCAAAAGCTCTCAACTTCATTGGTGTGTCCAGCATGGACCATGTACACAGGGATGCCATAATTATCACCCTCTTTAAGAAGGGTGATAGAACAGACTATGGAAACTATCGGGGCATTTCTCTCTTAGGTGCTGCAGGTAAAATATTTGCTAGGATTCTCGTAAACCGTCTTCTATCTATTTCAGAAGAGATCCTCCCTGAATCTCAATATGGTTTCCGACCCTCTAGAAGGACAGTGGACATGATTTTTACTGCACGTCAGCTCCAAGAAAAATGCCGGGAGCAAAATCAGCCCCTTTATATGGCATTTATTGATTTGGCTAAGGCCTTTGACACTGTAGACCAAACGGCTCTCTGGACCATCCTTATGAAAATTGGATGCCCCAATAAATTTGTGAATGTCTTGCGACTTCTCCATGACAACATGACGGCAATGGTTTTGGACAACAACGGCTCTCATGGTGCTCCATTTAAAGTGGGATCAGGTGTTAAACGGGTGTGTTATCGCCCCAACATTATTTGCTATTTTCATCGCTATTACATCTTGTCGAGGGGAAACTTCCCACTGGTGTGGGAATTATATATCGAACAGATGGAAAGCTTTTTAATCTCAGTAGGCTGAAAGCAAAAAGTAAGGTAATCACAACTTCTGTTGCGGAACTTCAGTATGCCGATGATAATGTAGTCTTCGCACACTCAGAGGATGACTTCCAAGCTATCCTAAATGCTTTCAGAGAAGCATATGAAAAATTTGGTCTCTCACTTAATATTTAAAAAAAAACCCAAAGTGCTTTATCAGCAAGTGCTTTATCAACAAGTGCAAGTTGACCCTTTGGTGATGCCATCTATCCAGCTTGGCGGGGCAATACTGGAAAATGTCAATCATTTTCTCTATCTTGGCAGCTATCTTTCTGTTACAGCTAACATCGACAGTGAAATCCAGCATCGTCTGAGCTCCGTAAGTGCCGCGTTTTCTCAAATGAAGTGTAGAGTGTTCGAGGATTGGGATATCTGTAGGGAGACCAAAACGCTGGTTTATAAAGCCATTGTATTACCAACTTTATGGTATGCTTGCGAAACATGGACTATCTATAAATGTCATTTCCATCTCCTTGAAAGATTTAATCAACGTTGCCTCCGGAAAATCCTGCAAATTACTTGGGAAGATAGGCGAACAAATGTCAGTGTACTGGAAGATGCAAAGACTACTAGCATTGAAAAACTGATCCTTAAACGCCAACTTCAATGGACCGGTCATGTTGTTCGAATGCCTGACTGCCGTCTCCCAAAGCAGTTACTTTATTCCCAGCTCAAGGATGGAAAGCGGAATATCGGTGGTCAGTATAAGAGGTTTAAAGATGTTCTTAAGGCTAATCTAAAAAAATGAAATATAAACATCGAGAACTGGGAAGCTCTGGCCCATGAATGATCTAACTGGAGGTTGGCCTTTCACAAAGGTTCTATAGACTTTGAAGAAGCCCGAGTGCAAGGTGAAAGGGAGAAACGTGCTAAGCGAAAAGCACGTCAAACGAATCCTTTACAGCACCATCTTCCATCTGTCAACCTGTATCTTCAATGTGGGAAGCTGTGTGGATCTAGAATTGGCCTCCACAGTCACTTACGGACCCATCGCTAGAGTCTACACAAATTTTTTACAATTTCCTCTTTTTAAAATTTTTCTTTTTGTAATTTTATCCTGGAAGACAATCTTACTCGGTCACGAGTGATCGCCTACTACTACTACTACTACTACTACACAGGTTCAAATGCTGGATGCAGGTGTTTAAAACAACAACAAAATAGTTCTTCACAGCATGCATTAGAACAAATGGATTATGATGTAGAGGATGATCCATGTTCAGATTCCTTCTTCCATGTACAGATCACCCATACTGGGTCAGGAGGAATGGATAAAAATGTTTCTTAAGTATTATGGGTCAAATACTGGTGTGGTTCAACCAAAGGCTGCAATTACTCTTCTCAGCCCTGATTGGGGTATTCCACAAGCTGCTGTAAGAAGACAGAGCTACAGATAATGCACACCTTCTTTCAGGATCTCTTTCGCTCCTTCTCCTCCTCACTGTCCAAGGTCCATTTCACATCATCATAGTTTATTTACTGAATTCATATTCTGCTTTTTATCCTTTTTCAAAGTGACTTACAACATAGAACATCTAATATAATAATAAGGCAATTTAAACACAATTTGAAAACTAGTTTGAAACCAATAAAACCTTAACCAGGAGCTTTTCTACATGAGGCATTTATTGTGCACTCATCATTCCCTACTCATGGTTGTTTACAGGCTCTTTAGATGATATTGTGACCCTCCAGTTTTGCTTCTGTTTTTAAACAGCACTTTCTGTGTGGGGGGGTGGGGGTGGGGGTTAGAGCAGGAAAAATGTTGGATTCGTGAAAGTGAAAGAAAATGCTTTTTCCACTTGTGTAATTGGACTAGGCTTGTAAAACGAGCCTCGCTGGGGCAGAATGAGGCCGAGCATGGCCCCACTCACGCTCCGGCGAGGCCTTACCTTCTCTTCGGGGCGGTTCGCGCGCTCCGCGGAGAGCCACCCCAGCCGCCCGATCCAGCGGAGAACCGCCCGCTGGATTCAAGAGGTCCCGTCGCGTCACTTCCAGGACCGGAAATGATGCGACGGGACTGATCTGCGCCTGCGCAGAGGCCCCGTTGCGTCATTTCCGGTCCTGGAAGGGAGGTAGGAGAGTGTTCGAGCGGTGCTGCGCGCTGCTCGAAAAAACAAGATGAGCAGGGGGCGGGGGGGGGGAACGGGGCGTGCGGCGTGCCCACCCTTAACTTAATGGCTAAATTGGACTATACCACAGTGCCACCTACAGGTTATGTAGTAGAAAAGCTGGAAAGGGAACGCTCTTCATGTAGTGCTCAGATCTCAATTCTGCAATGAAATAAAAAGTAGATGCAGCAGATTAACAGCCTCATGTAGAAAAGCTCAGATAAGCAGCAGTGGGCTAAAACTCAAACCATGATATCAGTTAAAGGGCCTGATGATGAAACAAGAATGTTTTCACCTTTCCCACAGGAGAAAAGTATTGGGGCTAAACAACTCTGCAACATTCAGGCAACTACTAAAAAGGCCCTGCTTAGTGGCACCACTAGCTTGGGGGGGGGGAGTTGCTTTCCCACCCCACCCCCACTGCCGTGATAGTCAGCCCTCTTTCTCTCATTTTGTCTGGGGGCAGTTCCTCCTCCTAGCCTGGTCCCACTGGAAAAAGGAAGCGCTGTGGCAGCCAGCTGGGCAAAGCTGAAGCCCTGCAGCACACCATTTTTAACTAACTTTTTTTTCTTAACGTTTGAGTAGCAGCAATCTGAACCAATCAGACACTGCCTTTGGGACGGACACTGCCTTTGGGACGGATAGTGCTTTTGTGGGGACAGTGCCTTTGGAGGAATGCCACTTTGGGGGAACAGGCACTTCCTGTTTGGGGGCCTTCCTGTACCGTGGGCCCCACACCTGCGCCCTGGTAGCACCACTGGCCCAGCTTCTAGCTAATCTTACATCCACAAATGATGGTACCCTGTGCAGACTTTTGCTGACAGATCTTGGATCATCATCATCATCATCATCATCTACAGTATTTGTATACCACTCCACATTAAGCAGATTCCGGAGCAGTGAACAATAAAAAGACAAAAACAGATAAAAGAAACAAAAACAATGCATTGAAAACAAACTAAAATTACACTGGTGGTTGAAGAGCAGAGATGAGAAGGCTTCCTGGAACAAGGAGGTCTTCGGCAGGCGCTGAAAGCAGCATAGTGTCGGAGCCTGCCTGACCTCCAGAGACAGGGAGTTCCACAGAAATGGAGCTGCCACACTGAAGGCTCTTCTCCTGGTGGACTCCAATCAGGCCAAAGGTCCATGAGGAACCACCAGGAGCATGCCATCTGATGACCACAGTGACTGGGCAGGTTGGTATGGGAGGAGGCGCTCTCTCAGGTAACCTGGTCCCAAGTTGTTTGGGGCTTTGTACACAAGTACCAGAACCTTAAACCTGACCCGGTAGCGAATAGGTAGCCAGTGCAGTCAGGGCCGGCGCTACCACTAGGCGAACTAGGCGGCTGCCTAGGGCGCATGGCTAAAGGGGGCGCAGAAACGCTCCGCTCCTGGACACACACACACACACACACACCGCGGGATTGCTCGGCGCCCCTTTGTTTTTCCCGTGCCAAACAGCTGATCTTCGTCCAGCTGTTTGGCATCACAGTTGATTGTCCGGGGCTCTGCGGCGGGCGCCTCTCGTCTGCTGCCGCTTGGTCTGCACCAAACAGCTGATCTCCACCCAGCTGTTTGGCGGGACTGCCGATTGCCCGGGGTTCTGCTTCGGGCGCCTCTCGGTAGCTGCCGCTTCTGCGCGCAACACCTGGGTGCGGTCGGGGAGGGGCTTGTTGCTGCCGCCGGTGCTGCGGGTGTTTTCCCACCTCCTTGCGGCCCATTCTGTCCCAGCCCAGCTGCCTGGCCACCTGCCTCCCTTCCCTTCCTTTCCAGGGGAAGGGGAGGAGCCGGCTCCAGCCACCCAGCTTGCCCCGGCCCGCACTGTGAGACCCGGAAGGTGTCCCGGGCGCATGGGTGGGCGACTCCAGAGAGCCGGGCCCTGAGGGGATGCACGCAGTGCAGAGACCGCTGATGAGCGCCTTTGCCTCCAGGCCCGCGGAGGGCTGCTGGCCCCGGTGGCAGGCCAGGGCGGGGGGGGGGGCGTTGGATGAGCAGGCGTTTCCTGGCTGCTTTTCTCCAGAGCCCCCCCGGCGTGAGAGCGAGCAGATGGGCGCCCCTCCCGTGAATGGGTGTGGCTTTCATGGGCTGGCAGGTAAGGTTTATTATTAATGGGCATAGGGCTGGAGGGAGGGAGGGCTCAAGTGGGAAGGGCCCCCCCTAAATATCTGATTTTGTCTAGGGTGCCAAACTGCCTTGCACTGGCCCTGAGTGCAGTTCCTTCAGCAAGGAGTTGCATGCTGAAAAGGGGCAGCTCCTGACAAAAGCCGAGCTGCTGCATACTAGCTCCAGCTTCCGGAGCAGCCTTAAGGGCAGCCCTACATAGTTCATACATCATGTTTACTTGGTGGTGTCACCACAAGCTGCCTTTCTGGGATATTTCCTCATGATGACTCGGTCTTGTGACTATGTCAAGATCACAGCTCACCACACCCTAGAAAACATTGGAGCAATGCAGACAGTACTGAGTGGCAAATCCAGTACATGTTCCCAAGACCAATTTACATGCTACTGCAACTGCCTGGAACATACCTGTCCAATTACATCTGTGTTTTAAGAAATGGTTGAGCAGAGTGGCCCACAGTTTGGCTACAGGGATGGCTATGGGAACTGGGCCTGTGTACCCCACATAATTATGAGTGTCTTTGTCATCACTGTGTGTTTTCCTACACAGCAATCTTTTTATCCATGAGTTTCAAAGGTATGGCCGTTTTGATGTAAATTGCACTCACATTTTAAATTTGATGGAGAGGGATGTAAACCAAACTGTCAAATTCAAAGTCGCAGGAAGTTCAAAATTAAGAAAGTTCTTGAAAATCACAAGTTGTATTTTTCTAGTCTATGGTTCTAAAGAGGTTGCTGTAGAGCTACCAACTTTTAATTAATTTAATAGGTAGATTAATTAGTGAAAGCTTTAATAGCAGGTTAGATTTTTCCCTCCATTAATTGATGGAGGGTCAATGAAGGGCAAATTGCTTTGCAGACTGCACAGATGGATAGGTTTCCTCCACACTATACCACATTTGGTTACCTTTCCATCCTACATTTAAATATAAAATTTTCAACATTGTAATTTAAGAGAAATGCCTTTCCTTCAATAGCCTCAAAAAGGCACCTATCTATATCGATGCTTTGATATTTTATAAATTTATTAAAATATAATTGATTTATTGATTACTGGACTAAAAAAATCTTTAGGTAAGTGATAGGATTACAACATAACCCTATGTATGTTTACTTGAAAGTAAGTCCTTCTGTGTTCAATTTAACATGCTGTATTATAGAAGGCATGCAGAACCTCAGACCCACGGGCCATATCCAACCCTCCCGAGGGCCAAATCTGGCCTTCCAAGGTTTCCCAGATCACCACGCTCTCTTCCCCCATCCCATATCCTTTCTCCCAACCACCAATCATATGGTGGTTTCCCAGCTTTTGTGCAGCTTTTCCTCCATTCTAAAAGGTTGAAATACCTCTCCTAACCTTAGTTACCGGCAGTAAGCGCTTTAAGCTAAAATATGCTGGGGTGTTTTTTTTAAATATTTCTGCCCCCTCTTTTGCCTTCAGCCCAAAATGGAATTCAGCCCCTACCATATAGGATTGCAGTCTTAGTTTGTTACCATAAAAATATTGGTTAAAAGGCCAATTTAAAATGTTTTGTCCTACATGTTTCTGCCTTATAGCTGTCGCATCAGCCGCATTCTTGAGGCCCCATATGGAAATGCCCTTTTGATTGGAGTTGGAGGAAGTGGAAAGCAAAGTCTGTGCCGCTTAGCTGCCTTTCTCAGCTCACTGGAAGTCTTCCAAATAGCACTCCGCAAAAGCTATGGCATTCATGATCTCAGGGTAAGTGTCACAGCAAGCTTTGAGGTTCTGAATCTTGAATTTGAGTCCCAAAAGAGTAAAGATATTCTTATTGTTTACATCTCCCATTGAACCTGTATCATGTTCATTAAGATCTACTGAGGAGTTTCTTCTCTGTGCCTTCTCTGGTTGGGAAACCCACTGGAGCAGATTTTCTGGCAGCACAGAGGACTGCAGGGGGAAACAGAGAGGGAGAAAGTCCCATTGCACTAGTGTATTTCCACTAGCACGACGTTCGATTTAACCCTGTGACAGAACTTCTGTTAAATCAACATAGAGTCTGCACTCCTTGTTTCTAGGCCTTGCTTACATTTAACATTGACTCCAGAGATCAGGATCAGGCCATGGGGTAGCACAGGCATCCCTACCCCTCTATGCTCAAGTCTGGTTTACCATTAAATGTGAGCCAGAACCTACATTCCACTTCTACATTCCAATACAGATTTGTCCATGCCTCCCTTCTTTCTAGAGCTCTCCAACCTTGGGTCCCCAGATGTTGCTGGACTACAGCTCCCAGAATCCCTTGCCATTAGCCATGCTGGCTGGGTATGCTGGGAGCTGTAGGCCAGCAACATCTGGGGACCCAAGGTTGGAGAGCCCTGTTCTAGAGGATGGGATAAATCTTATTGTTGAATTGTTATGATTACAATAGTATATATGTTTAGTTAGTTCTATTCTTGAATTTGTTTCAGTACCAGGTTAATTGTGTGTGTGCTTTAAATTTAATTTTTTTGGCCTGCTTTCCTATATTTCTATATTCTTGCTTTCCTATATTTGAAACACAAGGTGTTTTCTCTGCTTCATTTTCTGTACCATTAACTTCCATTTGAGGAATTAGAATAACAGCTGTGGAAAAATAAGAGACCAAAAACTGACAAATTTATTTTTTTATTCAATTTATGTCCCACTTTTTCACTAAAAATAGTGCTTAAAATATAAAATTATATATTTTATTAGAAGAATATTTGTGAGTGTTACAAGCATTTGATTTTCACGGAGATCTTGTTCCAGCACAGTGAAACAACTCTTGTACAAAACAAGTAAAGTTAGTGAACAAACCTTTTATATTTTGTGAAACTGAAGCGACTTTGTTATAGTTGCACATTAACAAAAGTGCAATGAACACATCTTAGATTCACTACTACACAGTCTGTATGTTTTAACAATCAATAAGCCCACCCAGAATACACGTATAATAAGAGGAATGTCAGGTTTTAAATCAGACCCATTTTTCTCCCTAGAGCAGCATAAATTCTTTGAACTTTTCATAAATATGCTTTTAAAAATTACTCCCCGCACACGCACACACACCATTCTCTATGTAGTATGCAGCATAATTTTCTGGTCCAGGGCTGTCGGGCCTCTGCTTGAGGACCGTGGAAGGAACAGCTTGTCTGTGCTATGCTGTGCTGCAGCACCACCACTGCAGGTGGCCAAAGGATGGTACTGCAGCTCCCAGCCCAGCAGGAATTGGGTTACACATGGAGCCGATCATGCAGCCTTCCCCAATCTGGCACCCTCCAAATGTGTTGGACTTAATGCCATAATCTCCAGCCAGCATAGCCAATGGCCCAGAATACTGGGAGTTGTAGTCCAACACATTTGGAGGGCCCCAGTTTGGGGAAGGCTGCCGTAGTGCCCCATCTGGCCCTATAGCACTGTTCACTCTGACCCAGATCCTCAGTTGCTTAGATGCAAGTTGGGCTGCTTCTCTACCTGCTGAACTATTTATTTATTTATTTATTTATTTATTGCATTTATACCCCACTCTTCAGCCAGAAAAGGCTCCCAGAGTGGCTTACAAAGATTAATAATAAGACAGTCCCTGCCCTCAGGTTCACAATCTAAAAGACATGACACAAAAGGAAAAGGGATTGGGAGGGAGGAGGAAGAATGCAAAACTCAGGCACCAGTTCTTAGTTTAAAAGGTTCTTATAGGTCTTTCTTTCTTTCTTTCTTTTTTTGGCAGGGAAGGGCAAAACAAGCTTCCTGCAGCTGCTCCCTCTCCAGCTGATGTATGGGGCCAGGTTGGTCTCCCCCTTGCCGTGATGTTACTCCTGGGAGGCATGGGGTGCAGCCTCCCAGTGGCCCTTGGTTCTCTGGCCAGTGAATGAGGCCAGAGTCTGCTGCCCCAGGGAACTACTACTTCCCAAACCATCCACTTGCTTAACAGGCCAGCAGCCTAATGAAGAGCACTATAGTCTGTATCATTATATAGCAGCTGCATCCTTTTAAAAAAATCCCTTTCATAATGAAGGATCAGGCTTCACCTGATCAAGTGTCACACAGTTCCAGCTTGCACAGAGCCGGTGTCCTATAGCAACTGGCCAACACATGTGTTGAATCCAACACATTGGCATCCCCACCCATTATCCATATTTGCATACAGTTTCAGGGGTGTGTTAATAACTTTATAGCTGGTTTATATATAAGCAACTAGCTTCCCAGGTGGATGCAGCTGGGCTGTATAAAGTTACCCCCCGATAGTTCACAACAGGGATGGCCAGCTGGCAAGGTATTTTATTTATTTGTTTGTTTGTTTGCTTATTTAATACATTTTTATACTGCCCAATAGCCGAAGCTCTCTGGGCAGTTTACAACAGTTAAAATCATAAAATACAATATAAAATATAACATTTAAAACCACAGATTAAAAACGAAGAGCAGAGCTAGCAACAGCAGTTACAATAATGGAATTAAAAACAACTACAAGATTAAAATGATTAAGATGATTAAAATGATTATGGGCTAGATATGACTCTTGAAGCCATTTTTATTGGGGCTCTTGTAGCCTTACCAATGTGTGGTTGAAATTTTCCCAGAGTTTCACTTAGGGATATGCGAGAATTTTATTTCTGCTCACAAAACATGTGAGCATGCCATGTTCACACCCCCGAACACGAGTGCGAGCAGGAGAACGCATTCTCCGATAATGTTCACAAATTCTCGAACATGCACTAGCGTTAAAAACAAACAAACACGCAAATTTATAAATAAATAAATGATTTGGCTGATATTGCGGGAAGCAGGAGTAAGGGCTTTGGGATGTAATTAAAGGCTCCCCAACAGGGCTAGTGACAGGGGTCAGCATGGTAGGACATCTGCCAAAGGCCCACACCATCACAAGGGGCTACTGACAAAAAAAAACCCCTACAGTTGCTCCTCCTCTTTACCATTGCAACTTGTTTGTTCACTGTCCTCTCGCTCTGGCAAAGACAATGATGGTGATGTGAAGGAGGAATGTAGATGCCACCCACTGTCTGTTTGCTCATTGGCTCTCTGCCTGGCAAGCAAGCATGTAGTAGCAATGATGAGGAAGACCAGTAGAAGCACCTGGCAACAATTGTGGTAAGAAGGGAGATTCTCAGAGGAAGGGGGGCCCATTGAGGGTGTCATCCAAGAGCCCTCCAAAGCCAGGAGCTGGCACTGATCCCCAGCATATACCCCATAATTCAAGGTTTGCTCATTACATTGCAGAGATGAAACCTAAAGGAAAGAAGGCATCGGTTATATTGTCCCATCTAAGGCAGAAGGTCCCATACTTAAAGCCTCCCCAATCTTTTCTTAAGAACCTCTACTTAAACAGGCGCCAAAAATTCTCAGACAGCTCAACTCCACTGCTAATTTGATCTTCTGAGGAATATGTTCCCAAAGTTTAGCATAAATATGCCTCCATGTATCCTAAAACTGATGTTGACAAATACCAGCGTGAACACAGCATCTTGTTAATAATAAATAAATAAAATAAAATGCTTTGTGATGCTGCATTAGCTAGTGCAGGAAGAGATAGAATTAGCCTGTTAAAGTGTATACAGTGTTAATAGAAAACAATAAAATCAGAATCCTCCATTATCTGGACTGTGGACTAAAAGCTTTTCTACACAAAGCTGTTAATCCACTGTATCTACTTTCAGTTTCATCACAGAATTTTGATCTGAGCTCTGCAAAAAGAGCTTTTCCTTTCATGCTTTTCTGCTACATAACCTCTAGGTGGCGCTGTGCTGTAGCATAACAATGCAGTTATACATGTAGGAAAATACATTTTCTTTCGCCTTTACAAATAATACCACTTTTCCTGCTCTAAAAGTCTTTTGTGAAAGTGCTCTTACAAAACGGAAGCAAAACTGGAGGGTCATGACATTATCTAAAGAACCATAAACAACCATGAGTAAGGAATAATGAGCACACAATAAATGCCTTGTATAAGAAATGCTCAAAAACCATTTACATCCTGATCCTTGCTCTTGGAATTAAGTTCCACTAATTTTGATAGAGCTTACTTCCAAGTATGTGTCCTTCAGATTATCAAGCAGCAGTTTAACCTATATCTTCTTTATACAAATGGCTGATTTATATGAACATTTTCAACTAGTAGATAGCCTTCAATTTGATGCCAGCTGTCCTCCACTCTGGGCACAGACAGAAGGCCTTGCCTTTGCCAGGTCTCTGTGGGGCGTAGCCTTTCTTCTCTTTTCCCTGCCCAGGCCAAGTGGGAAGCCTTATTCCACCAGGCATCAAAGCAAGCTGGAACATGGTTCTCATCCCTCTAATACACAGACTAAGGGCCGGTTCACACGACACGGGAACCGCGGGGGAGCGCTGCTCCCCCGCGGTTCCCGTGTCGTGTGCACGCCGACCGGAGGTGCCCCCGCGGGACAGCCGCGGGCGGGACCCACGGAAAGTGACCACGGTCGGTAGCGGGATAAGCCCCTACCGCGCGTGATCACCGTGCCGTCGGAACAGCGGGCGGCCGTCCTGCGGGGTCCCCACAGAGACGGCAGCCCAGAGCGGCCGGAGCCGCCGCCGCTCCAGCCTGTAGGGGCAAACTGCCCCTCTGGGCATCCCGGGCCTCACCCCCTACCGCCGGGAGGCCCGCACTGCGGTGCGGGGACTACGGGGTCTGCCCACGCGCGCGGGGCGCCGGTCGTGTGCGGCGCCCCGCTGGACCCCGCGGACGGCCCCGCGGCTCCTCCCCTGCCGGCAGCCTGGGTCGTGTGAACCGGCCCTCTGTGTCTGTGTATTAGAAACAACAGGAAAAGATTTTGGGATAGAGACAAGGAGAAACTGCAGTCTGAAATAAACTAAGAAAGAGAGGGTGAGTTTGAGCTCTGGAAGGTACCTTTTGGTCAGTTCTCTCTCTCTCTCTCAATCTGATGAGGGCCAGTGCATTTGTTGCTTGCGAAAGTATTATGCTGTTTTCCTCCATCTATACTCTATTTGTATATTTGTAAATTGTGAGAGCCAATGTAGTGTAACGGTTAGAGTGTTGGACTGGACTCGGGAGATCCGGGTTCTAGTCCCCACTCAGCCATGAAGCTCATTGGGTGACTTGGTCTCCCATCCAAGTAATAACCAGGCCTGACCCTGCTTAGCTTTCTACGCTCAGACAAGCTTCGAGTAGAGAACTGTCCTCTGACAGCCCTTGAAATAGAGGACTGTCCTCTGTAAAGTAGGACACATGGCCATCCTAGACTGATCTCTAGTCCACAAAAAGTTTATGCAATAATACCTTTGTTTAAGGTGCTTCAAGACTCTTCATTGTTTTTACTGCAATCGACTAACATGATTCCCCCTCTGGAAGATTTTACCCTATGGTAAGCGATCCTGCAATAAATAGCCAGATAAAGAGCCAGTGTGGCGTAGTGGTTAGAGTTTTGGACTGGGACTCAGGAGATCCGGGTTCTAGTCCCCGCTCAGCCAGGAAACTCACTGACTCTCAGCCTAACCTACCTCACAGGGTTGTTGTGAGGATAAAACAGAGAGGAGGAGGAGGAGGAGGAGGATTATGTAAGCTGCCTCGGGTTCCTTGCAGGAAAAAAGGTGGGAAATAAATATAATAAATAAATACATCCATATGTTACAAAAACTACGGTGGCCAGGTGTCCTACTTTACAGAGGATAGTGCACTATTTGAAGGGCTGCACAGTCCAAGTCTGGTTTAAAGATAAAGAACCATAAAGAAGGAAGAGAGTCTTGACAGGCCTTTGAAGCTGCCCATTACAGTAGGAGTCAGCACCTGGACAGCAGACAGAGCAGGAACACACTTCGTCCGGTCAGTCTTCCTCAATATGGTGACATGTATTGTATTTCTTTTTCAATTATAGTAATTATTTCCAAATTTGAAATGTATTGTAATATGCAAATGTTATGCAAATTAGTGTCCTGTTTTGTCCTCTTTTTTCATGATGCATCTCCTCTTTTTTGGAGACATGTAAGTGGCCACCCTCCAGTGATCTCTCATTCCAGAGGAAACCAAACCCAAATAAGCACCCTGCCCCATGTTGTTATGTGCTCCCCACTTGGAGAAATCAGGAGCACATAACACCATGATCCTTACTGAGCCACTGAAATAACTTAGATTGCCATATTGTGCAAATATGTACTTTCCTCTTCAGATGATTTGAATTTTAAAAGTTGAATCTTTTAAACTTCCCTTTCATGAGGTTGCTTTGCTTGACAATATTGTTCTGTATGCATATTTTGGTAATGATCTAAACCGTGCTTTCTTCTACAGAGCGATATTGCTACACTTTACTTTAAGGTTGGTGTGAAGAACATCGGTACAGTGTTTCTTCACACAGATGCTCAGATCCCTGATGAGCGTTTCCTCGTATTAATTAACGACATGCTGGCATCAGGTAAGCAAAAACTCACAAATAAAACAAATGGAGAGATTGAAAGACTGCTTCTTTTGTACTTTATTTAAATAACATCTTCTAAAAAGATCACTGAAGTCTTCGTGGACTTAAAAAAAACTTTGATAAATATATTCATGATCAAAACAGTTGAGAAATAGAAGATCCTGAAAAGAGCAAAAGGCCACCAGGTTTTGAATAGGCTTCATCAGTGAGGGGGAAAGGTCAGCTGTTGAGATGAGTTATAGGAGCTATTAAGTCACCTTTTGTGACACTAGCAGTACAAGCTGCGTAACATAATCAGCTGCAATCAAGAAAAAAATGCTGTTTATTATAAAATGGTTCCACTATTTTAATATTTGATATTGTTATATAAAATGGCACGGTGTAAGTCCACACACATTTCACCAGCGTAAACTGTCAGTATTAATGATTTGTGGTGCATCTTTTAGAGTCAAAAATTGTAGAGGGATTATGTTCCACGTTGCCATGAACAGAAGCTGCTGGATGATTCCAACTCCTTAAAGTGTACTTGCAGATTCTGCAAAGTGCAAAGGTGTCCAAAAATTCCTATATCAAGAACCCTTCTCTCTCTTTCCATATTACATTGCCTATGCTGAGATATGTGTGCCTTATTTAAAATCAAAATCAGGTCTCTAAAATTAATCCTGCTGAACTGTTCATGCTAGCAATGTAGGTAGACATTTTCTGATTAAATATATGTATATCTAAGATATATTTATAGCTATAAAATGTCTGTAAAATATAAATATATTTCATGTATATGTTTCTCCACTGGAAGCATACCAATAGGAGTCATCACACCGTGTCCAGAGGTTCCCAATATTTTGGGCAAATTTGAGGTGTTTGTTGCACCACATGTGCTGCGGTGACCAGTTGTGGGGTGTTTTTTTTTTAAATAGTGTGAATGTGACGCGCTGGTGCATTCAGTGCTTTTCTTTACCAGCTTCATATATTGTGATTGTGTGCTTTATTTAGTAACGCACAATCAGTAGCTGATGTCATAACCACAGAGCATTTTCAATATAAATGGTTTCATATGGCAAAAAGTCTCTCCAGAGCAGTGTTTGCCATCCAATTAGTGGGTCCAGATAAGTCATGAAATCAGCCCCAGATTAGCCCATTACTTACTTACTTATTACATATATATCCCACCTCTTTTCCTCTTGCAAGGAACCCAAGGTGGCCCATGCAGCTCCTCTGCTCCATTTTATCCTCACAACAACCCTGTGAGGTAGGTTAGGCTGAGAGTCAGTGACTGCCCCAAAGTCACCCAGTGAGCTTTGGGTGGCTTTGGAGACTAGAACCCAGATCTCCTGAGTCCCAGTCCAACACTCTAACCACTATGCCACACTGGCTCTCTTGTTGCCCTTACCTAGACCATGTTGGAACTTCACAAAGGTATCTTTAACTCTCAATGAAATTATACAGATTTTCACATTCCTCTAAAGAAAATGTAATAATTTATACATGTTTCCCAGTGCTTTATACTAAAGAAGAAGGTTTAAATTAATCAAGTCTAGATTAATTTTAGCTGCTGTTCATAATGTCTGAAGTCTTGGAGCAGAACTACACGTGAAGCTCAACATGGAGCTGCCAGCAAAAATGGCGCCCCCTGTCAAATTCTCTCCCTGCCATGCTTACAGTGCAATCTATGCGCATCTACTCAGAAGTAAGCTCAATGAGATTACTCCCAGGTAGGTGTGTATAGGATTGCATCCTCAGTCAATGTACCCATTTGTTTTCCCACCCCTATGATCAGCAGCCAATGATGTGGAGGAGGAGTGAGGAATGCAGGGAAAAAACACAACCCATTCTGACTACAAGTAGGGGGAAAGGAGAACTCTGTACAGGACTGCTATCTTGGGCAACAGCCTCATGTCCAGTGCCCTGTGTAGTTCTACCACTGATCAGCTATTCTTACAATTAACCTTAAATTGCACAACATGCAGCAGAGAACTTTATCAGCTAACCTCAGCCTTGAGCTAATGTCCCATGAGATTAAAAGTTAGTAAAATCATAGAGATGGAAGAGGCCTTGTAGGCCACCTGGGCCAAGCTGTTGCCTGATGCAAGAAATCCAGAGCTAGAGCATCTCCAGCAGATGGCTGTGCAACCTCTGCTTGAAGACCTCCGGTGACATGTTTTGGTATCATTTATTTTCAGGTTAGTGCTGGGTTTGTGAAGCTGCCCAAGTTGGCTTCCAGCAGTCAGAATTTCAAGATACACTGAGTTGGATCCTTATGCAGAAGAAATCTTCCACTTATGGAATGGTGTTTTACTTTGCACCCTAGAGCAGTGTATGAGAAAAGTGATTGCGCGATAGCCAACTTGCCATGCAGAAATACATATGCAGCAAAAGTTAAAGTGGAAAGAGAATTTAGGGCACATATTTTCATTAATGCACTATTAACCTTTTTTTTTTATTGTTCCCATAAGGAACATTCTCACAAAGCAAAGGATGCCATATCAAATATAATTACCGGTATGGATATTCATAAGCCTGATCAATTCAGTTTCCCCTTTATATTCTCTGCATCTCTTTTCAGTATAAGAAACAGATAATACCTTGTTCTGCTTTTAAAAACAACAACCACCACCCTACTGGCTTATCACGGTTTGGTTAAATACTATGGGTAGGATCCAACTGTGCCACAGAGCTAGTGCTAATGACATAGCACTAGCATAAACCAATAACTAGCACTGCTAGGGCAATGGGAAAAAGCAGTGATTTACTGCCAAAATTCAGTGGTGGTGTGTTGGTTTATGCTAGCACAACATCATTAGTTCAAGCACTGAGAAACAGTTGGATCCTACCCTATATGGCTCCAGACTCAGTTAGTTTCACTTAGGGGCAGTATCCAATGGGGTGCTACACCCCCGCCAATTCGGTTCCACAAGCAGGCCCTCCTGTCGATTCCATAGTGCAAGTGGGACCCACCACCTGTGCAATGGAGATTTAATGCTCCATAGAGGAAGCCCCAACATGACCCGGAACAGGTTGGCGGCACTCCCTGATGCAAACTCCACTGACCTTCCCCATGCCAGAAATGAGCATTTCTGCTTCTTTCTGGGTCGCTTCCGGAAGCAGTAATCTCCATTGTGCAAGCAATCGGCACCACTTGCAGAATGAAATCAGCAGGGTGCAACAGAATCAGCAGCGGCATAACGTCCTGTTGGATACTGCCCTTCATTTCCATTGAAATCAATAGAACTTGAGTTCAAATTCTTTTCACGTTGATTTCAATGAGACCCAAGAGCAACTAACTTAGTCTGGATCCAATCCTATATAAATTGGATGACATTCTCTTATAATTTCTCCAGTTAGATTGGGGGGTGGCGGGGAAGGGGGGATATAGGGAAAACAGTACGGGCATAGCAGTAGACTATCTTTGTATTCTCTGAAGCTGTTGTAAGATATGTTGGTTTTGTGTTTATAATTAAGATGAACAGATGGTGAAGACTTCATTTAAAGTAGTACTGTATATCCATTAAAATAATCTCTGCTGACAGTGTTTCTTCACTAATTGCATTTACAACACAGTATCACAGAAGAAAGATTTTGAGCCTTTTCAGCCATTTACTATTTTAGGACAATAGTATGGTCTTGTCAGAAAAGGAGATTCCCCCAGGATAATAGATGCAATTCTGCTATCTGTACTGAAATGTACATAAAAAACATTTTATGATTATCATCGGAGACAGAGAGAAAGGTATTTGCACACATTTTGAAGTGGAAGGGATAGTATTTGCAACGCTGCCTAAAAAGCATTCAAATTGCCCTAAATCCAATTTTGTTTTCAACTATTTTAAGCTAGAGTAACAGGACTGGAAATTTAGACTGTCATTTACACTGAGATAAAATCTAAGCATGAAACTGCTTGGGATCAGTCCTGCATGAGATTCCTGACACCAGTTTTGTGTCACCAGAGAGTGAATGGATGTTTCTGATTCCTTGGTAAAGATCTTTTTTTTATTATTACATTTGTTTTCTTAAAAAAAAACAAGCGGTGTGGAACTGTTTTAGGGCTGGGGATGGGTGGGGATGAACCCCACACTCAGCCCTCTGCAAGCCAAGGCACCAGGTGGAGGAGTAGGCCTCCACCCTGTGCCTCAGTTGAGGTGGCTTTTCCTGCCCTGTCCTTTCCCTCATGAGGCAAGCAATGTACTTAGCACATTGTTCACCCTCCCCATCCCGGGAATCCGAGAATGAATCTTTGCTGGTATCCCCCACTGTTATCTCCAATCATTAGCGGTGTGCTAAGGGGTATCTTGGAATCCCTGCTGCTATCTCCAATCAGTGATTGGAGATAACAGTGGCAATTCCTTTCTCCGCTAGCCAGGATGGGGGGTTGCAGGCCAGATGGGGAAACTCCACAGGCCAGATTGTTCCTGTGGGCCAGAGGTTCCCCATCCCTGACTTAAATAAATTAAACCCTGCCTTTCTCAGGGTCAAGGACGCTGCCATAAAACAACTATTACAAAAATTCAACAGTAGCATGGCAAGAAACAGAACCAGTATAGTAGCAGCATCAGTGGCAAAAAATAAATCTGAAGCCAAAGCCTTACAGCATGAGCAGGGAACTGCTGGATTGCGGACTAGATCCAGCCTGCAGAGTCTCTGGTTCAGGCCCACGGCCTCTACTCCATGATCCAACCTGCCACGCAGCAATTTTGCTTTTTGCTTCTTCTTTTTTTAAGCTCCTGTTGGAGACAATGGGAGCCTTCTTTCAAGCCTAATTGCTGGGTGGGGGAGATCTTTCATCAAAATCGCAGCTGGGGAGGGAAGCCTTTCAGAATGCCTACATGAAACAAAAGTAAGCCATGGCGGTCCATAAGAAGAATGCAAAATCCATGGTCAGGCTTTTTGTAACATCTTGCCTGAGGAAAAGATATAGAGATCTCTAAAGCTTGCCCACAATTTTGTACAGAATAAATATATTGTTCATTGTGGAGGGAAGAGCAGCTCTTGACAGCACCTCATGAAGGGCACTTCAAAGCCTTGGAATGAAAGAACGGCATTTGGAGCAGGGTCCAACCTGCAGGGTGCAACTGCCGCAGGGACTCTTACAAGTAGGCAGTCTTTAACGTATTTGGATCCCAGACTGTTAACACATTCATAAATCAGTACCCTTTATAAGCACCTTGAATTAGGCCCGGAAGCAGACTGGGAGCCAGTGCAGTCATTGCAAAACAAGCTGAATGTGCTGCCGCCGCCTCCCATACCCTTCAGGAGGTGGGCAAGAGCAAGGGTAAGCAGTAGCATGCATGCATTAGATACTCCAGTCCCAGAGGTTACCAAAGCATGAATAAGTGTGTGGTGAGATCCTTCTTCTCCAAAGAAGGGGACACATCTATGCAATAAATGCAGTTGATAAAAGAAATCCCACATACAAATGAACTAACAGGATTACACATTGTGATTTTCATTTGGTCTGCTCCCTGCTTCCCCGGCATTGCTCAATAAATGGAAGCCGGGTCGGGGGTCTGCCTTCGCAGTTAGTAACTATTTCGCAAAGCTGCTTAATTGAGGCATTCCTTGGCTAAGTAGAAATTTGGCCAAGTTAACCTGCAAAGAACAATAGAACGGGTATTAGTGATTTGCAATGGTCTTCTCATCTTTTGTGTTGCCTTTCCTGCCTTTCCTGTCTTATATGATTAGTGTTCTTCCTACCACAGAATTTCAGGGATAGTGTTAGCAATATGTGGAGGGCCAGAATACTCCTATAATCACTGGTTTATATAACATCCGGGAATAAAGCTGTCAACTTCTACGTTCAAAAGTTCTGGCATCAGGGGTGGGACCTGAACAGGGTCGAGCCCTATTCACCATTCGCTTGCTCACATGTAGGGCAAGCATGTGTAGCGTGAGGTGGGTGCACACATATGCCAAGCCTCCAATGTCTCTGTGTGCCTGTGTTCTGGTTAGAGCAGTGTTCTCCAACCTTGGGTCCCCAGATGTTTTTGGCCTACAACTCCCAGCATGCCCCAGCCAGGGACCCAAGGTTGGAGAACACTGAGTTAGAGCTTTGCTCGTTGAGCACAAAGGTCACATTCAGCTGAATGCACTTGCAGAGCCTGAGCCTCATAAAGCTCAACTTGTGAAGATCTCACCCACGTACTGATGCACACTTTTGCCCTACGCGCAAGAAATGAAGCACCTGACTAGCTCCTGGCAGACAGATACAGAGCTTATTTACCCCTGACTAGCCTACCTATGCTTCTGGCTTTAGTGTAGGGGTGGGGAGGCTCTTTCAGCCTGAGGGCCAGATTCAATTGTGGAGGAGTTCTCAGAAGCCACATTCCAGTGATGAGTGAGGCCAAAGATAAAAGGGATGGGTCCAAAATCCAAAATATTCCAGCGTATTTTAGCTCAAAGCTCTTACTGCCAGGAACTAAGCCTTAGGAGATGTATCGCAACCTTTTAGAAAGGGGGAAACCACTGCACAAAGGACAGGAAACTACCAATCGCTCTGGGGTTGGGAGAAATGGAGTGGTTCCAGGGGAAAGGGATGTAGCCCTCTGGGGAACCCCAGGAGGCCAGATTTGGCACCCAGCCAGGCCTGAGGATTCCCCACCCCTGCTTTAGCGTTTTGTGTTCACACTTACAGCAGTTAAAAGGCACTCCTGATTGGATGGTGTAAAATGCGGACTACTGCAGCAGAATTCCCCTTATAAAAACAAAACAAAACTGAGTGTGCACAGTAACTTCAGAATGGAGGAGCAAGCTTGCCAAACTGAAGTGCCATGCTGCCCACGTTTACTAAGTAAGGGACACACGTTCAATGGAGCTGACTCCTACATATGCGTTGGACTGCAGCCCCCATAAGTACACGTGTATTTTTAAAAGGGGGTGGGGAAATCCTTTGTTTAAAATTCTGGCTTTATCAACAAAAATGTTCCTAACCTGTGAAAAGAAACATTCAAGATGGAAAAAACTGTAACTGGTTGGCAATGCTAATTGAGAACTGTTTGGAAATAAAAAAGAATAAATGGGAGGGCACAGATTAGAAGAAAGGCAAGCTGGGAGCCGAAGGACCTCACAATATCACCAAGTTTTAGAAAACATTCATTTGGCTGATTTGCGTCACATAATAGAGAAAGAAGGGTTTGATTTTAAGACGTAGTCGTAGTGATTGATTATTATATTTGTAGCATATAGGAATGAATAATTGCTGAGAAGGGATATAGGAAATATTTTATTGAGAGTGCAATAATGCATAAGTCATGTGAAGCACAGCACAAAATACCAACACACCAACCTATTTTGAAAGGGTTTAAATAATAACTAACCCAATCTTGGAAGTGTTCCAGAGAAATGGAATAAAAGAAGAACTAAAGGCGCAAACTGATCCTTGTTTAGACAGAAAAAAGGCCTACAACTTCCAGCATGTCCTAGCCAGCCATGGGCATGCTGGGAGTTGTAGGACTTTTTGGGGGGTCTAAACATGGATAAGACTGCACTCTAAACAGAGAAAAATGGTTTTTAGCCAATAGAGAGAGGAAGGGAGTGGCCACACATGCTTTTGCAGGCATATAGCTCTTTATTATAATAATGATTTGAGATAGTCGAACTTCAATGTCTGTGAAGAACTGATTAAAAGCTGTCTCTTTTTTAAGTTAGAGCATCATTCCTCCATGTAATATTTTACTTGCTTAGGAAAAAAGCCGGTCACATAAAATTCAAAAACGCATTTAAACGTAACGTGGTTTGGCCGTCACCGGTTCCCCTTGGGCCAGTCGCATGCTCTCAGCCTAACCTCACGGGGTTCTTATAGAGATAAAATGGGGATGGGGTAGAGGAAACCATAAAGACCGCTCTTAGCTCTTCAAAAGAACAATTGTGCAGAAGTGAAAAGAAAAATAATTTTAAAAGATTTATCTGTATTAAGGATATAACACTGACTAAAGTTCAGATGTGAAATTCAACATAGGTTTTTTTGTCCCTGTTTGAAGGTGATATTCCTGATTTATTTAGTGAAGATGAGGTGGATAGCATCATTTCTTCTACAAGGATGGAACTACGGGGGCTTGGCCAGGCTGATTCAAAAGAGAACTGTTGGCAATTTTTTATTGACCGTATTCGTCGGCAGCTAAAGGTAACGATGGGAAATGAGTATGAGGGAAAACATTCAACATATAATCACTGCTCTAGGATGATGCATACAGAATGAATTCTCACAATAAACACTGCTTTTGTGGGAAATTATCAATATATTGATTTTTTTTTAATGTACAGAATCTAGTTATCGGATGTTGAAAGAATATCCTATCCTTTTAATCTTTACATTAAGTGCAAAACAAAAATGAATTATGAAAACTCAGTTTGGATCTTAGCATCACATCCCCTTTTTTTTTTTTTTTACTGATGAAGAAGTCTGCAAGTCTACATCTCAGAGAAGACAAAATAATAATCATCATTGATTTTGTTGTTGTTTAAAGGAAAATTTAGTAGCTTCTACAGTTGTAGGTCATTTAGGATAGACGTAGAGGCAATTGCTGGCCTGGGAGCATCAAACATGTATATGTATTTTTTCCTATACGAATAGTTCCACTGAATTACCATTCTACACTATTCATGTGAGTAAAAAACTGTCCAGAGTCTTAGCCATGTTAGTCAGTTGCAGTAAAAACAAAAAAGTGTCTGGTAGCTCTTAAAAACTAACACATTTATTGTGGTATAAACTTTTGTGGGCTATGTGAAGGATTGAGGCCTACACAGGCTTAAGTTTGTTGAAGCCTGAAGGCCCAAATACTTCCCTAGATTAGTTGAAGCCTGAAGGCCCAAACATTTCAGGATGGGAGGGGGAGTTTGTGAGTTTAGTTCACCCAATAGAAGGTAAGAATTATTTCTCCTGTTCAAGATCACATGGTTATAACCTTCCAATCCTGGGAAGGCTATATATGTGTGGGGTGTGGTCAGCTAGAGGCAGAGGAGAGAGTGACTGCAGAGGAGAGAGGTAATCTGAAGTTAAGCTAGAGAACCTTGTATTATTTGTTTGTTTAATTTTATCATACTTGCTTTTGAATTATAACTGCTCTATTATGTAAATACCCTAATATAATAAGTAAAGTGTTGTTGTGTACCCTGAGTTGTGGGAGTGACTTATTCACCACGTCTAAAGCCTATTCCCATGCTACTGGAAACAGGCAAAGGATTTGATCTCCTGGAACGGGAGAGGCTTTGAGAAGAGGCAGAGATCTTCCAAAGGCAGGTCATGGGGTCCCTGCAGTAGCGGAACCTTGACAGGCTAGAGTTAGCTTAATCACATTCAAGAAGTGTTATCATTAGTTGGCAGGTTTATATATACATATGGTTGTAAAGATAGAGATGCATGTATGAGAATTTTGAGGGGGGGTGGAAACGGGGGCAAACTTGCCCCGTTCAACACCCCCCCCCCGAGCCCCACTGAGCATACCTCTCCCCGGTTCGGCACATCTCCCCAGAGAGGAGCCGGGGAGTGGTTCTTCTGAGTCCCAGGCGCTGCTCTTTTTACGTTAGTTCCATAGAAACCCAGCTTAAACCAGCTGCAATTAGCTATTCGCGGCTGTCTTACGCTGGTTTTCTATGGTAACAGTGGGGGTCAAATGACAGTGGATTACAAAAAGAGTAGTCTGAAGCTATTTAAAGGCGCAATCCAGGGATGTCGAAGAGTCCTTGGTCTCGAGTCACGAGTCAAGTCACGAGTCTTTGGATCCGAGTCTCGAGTCCGAGTCCTTGGTCCAAAATGGTGACTCCCGAGTCCTGAGTCACTCCCAAAGCTGACTCCACGAGTCCCTATTAAAATCAATGGGGTTTTTTTTCAAAATAAGGCTACTCCAGATGTGTGGCTTAAATAAATTCTAGGCACAAGTGTGCCTTTTTATTTCAAAACTCTGCCACTGATTTTGACAAGAACAGACCAAGCAGACAAACCCAAAATAACCAGGCAGGCAGAGGAGGCAGGGAACCCCAAAGTAGGCAGGCAGAGGCGTTTGTCTTGGACAATTCAAACTGTGGAACTGATTAAGAAGAGACCAGGCAGGCAGAGGAGGCAGGGAACCCCAAACTGGCAGGCAGAGGCAGCCAAACCCAAAACGTCTGAAAGGTTGCCTTTTAGGAAAATGATTTTAAAAAATAAAATCTTTGCTGGCGATCGCACTTCTCTCCACTCCTTCTGGCACAACCCAGGGATGTTGAAGAGTCCTTGGTCTCGAGTCCCGAGTCAAGTCTCGAGTCCCATTAAAAATATTGAGACTCGAGTGGGACTCGAGTCAGAGGGGGGACTCAGTCCGACTCACGAGTCGAGTCCTGGAGTCCGAGTCCCCATCCCTGGCGCAATCCAATGGGGATGCCCATAAGCCTCTAAACCAGTGATGGCGAACCTTTTTGAGCCCGAGTGCCCAAACTGCAACACAAAACCAACTTATTTATTTCAAAGTGCCAAGACTGCAATTAAACCTGAATACCGAAGTTTTAGTTGTCTGAACTAATTAACATCTTTTGTCTTTAAAGAAAAACACAACAATAGAGCTTGCAATGATACAAACAGTTTTTTGTTGGAAAAAAAATCAACTCAAAAAATTATTATAGTACTACATTGTACACATAGCCTGAAGGGAATTTATACAAACTTTTTAAATTATTAGGCACATGTATTTTTGGATAAGGGATTCTCAACTTGTAATATGATTATATGCCAGAATGAAATTGTATGGGGCAAGCTTTACTCCAAGTCCTTTCCCTGCTTCTACAGGTGTCGGATTAGTAAAAGTAAAAGTCAACCTGTACTAGGATGAGCAAGATAAACCAGAAAACTAAACGTGCTTAACACATTTTAAACACTTTATGTCTTGGACTGCAAACACTGCATTAGGTAAAAGTTTGTATTGGGCATGCTTTTGCACAATTAATGTGATTTTTGCTATTGCATGCATGCTGATAATTTGTCAAACCTTGGCTCATACTCCGTTAGTTTGAGAGCAACACATGCAGCACTCGGGTCAACTGTTAGGACTTTACATCCAAGCCATGCTCTGTGCATCATTCTTCAAAATCTTTTAAATGTGATAACAATGTAGAAAAGAATTCTGTAACAGGAATTCTAGAATAAAATCATTCTGTTCCACACTGTGAGAAAGAACAAAATCATTAGTGTTTCGCAATCTGGTGACCAATGGCTCAAGTGCCCACAGAGAGGTCCCTGCGTGCCAGCTGTGGCACCCGTGGCATAGGTTTGCCATCACTGCTCTAAACTCAGAGGATTATGGGCATCCTACTACGCAGGGTGGGAGGAGGCAAAGATCACCTCCATGCTCCTCCCACCCTGAAAGTCAGCTAGACAGCCAATTTCAGCCATCTAGCTGCAGCTCCTGGGAGGGAGAGGAAAGGAGGCTGTAGTGCAGTTGGGTGCTGTTGGGATACACCATATCCTGGCGGCCCCAGCCTCCTCCCCTCCCCACCCCACCCTGAAACGCCCCCTTTACCCCTTCTCTGAGGTTGCTTTTACAACCTGCTCAAAGAAGCAGCCGGTGCGGGTCTTTTTCGCACCAGCTGCGAGGTGGTGGGATGGAGTCGGAGCACAGATCCCCAGCTCTGAAGGTCAGGGCTCTTTTCTGACCTTGGATCGGGGAATCTGCAAAGTCCTATGGCCCCCTAGATGCTGTCTAGTAGTGGGTCATAGGATCACTCTTTAATTCAAGTATGCAAAATAAACACAACAACAGTCATTGGTGATAACACAGACTTCCTAGATTTGCTATTTCAAGTTGTGACCTCTGGGGAGAACACTTACGCATTGCCAAAAAAGAGGAAAGGCATGCCAAAAAAGAGGAAAGGCATGCCAAAAAAAGAGGGCACCGATTTGCATAACACTTGCATATGCTAACTTACATGTATAGATTCAGATTTAGAAATGAATACTGTAATTTAAATAGAAATACATCTTCCATAGTAGGGAAAACGGTGATCAAGTGACCTGTGTGCTTGCTCAGTCTGCTGTCCAGGTGCTGTTAATGGAGAAATTCATTGCCCCTGCCTGCGCTCCCTTCTTTGGGCTCTTTATCTTTAAGCTGGACTTGGGTTGGGCAGCCCTTCAAAAAGAGGATGGCTTTCATAGATTTCATAGATCATTGAGCTGGAAGGAGCCTACAAGACTATCGAGTCCAACCCCCTGCTCAGTGCAGGAGACTAGAGGAGGGGTCTCCCATCCAAGTAATAACCAGGCCTGACCCTGCTTAGCTTTCCACGCTCAGACAAGCTTCGAGTAGAGAACTGTCCTCTGACAGCCCTTGAAATAGAGGACTGTCCCCTGTAAAGTAGGACACATGGCCATCCTAGACTGATCTCTAGTCCACAAAAAGCTTATGCAATAATACCTTTGTTTAAGGTGCTTCAAGACTCTTCATTGTTTTTACTGCAGTCGACTAACACGATTCCCCCTCTGGAAGATTTTACCCTATGGTAAGTGATCCTGCAATAAATAGCCAGATAAAGAGCCAGTGTGGCGTAGTGGCTAGAGTGTTGGACTGGGACTCAGGAGATCCGGGTTCTAGTCCCCGCTCGGCCATGAAACTCACTGGGTGACTTTGGGCCAGTCACTGACTCTCAGCCTAACCTACCTCACAGGGTTGTTGTGAGGATAAAACAGAGAGGAGGAGGAGGAGGATTATGTAAGCTGCCTTGGGTTCCTTGCAGGGAAAAAAGGCGGGGTATAAATATAATAAATAAATAAATAAATAAATAATAACCAGATAGTAATCGCTGTTATGCTAATTTCTCTGCAAACACAATATATCCATAAGGGACTTGGGACCTAAGCAAGAAAGCATGAAGGAAACACACATTCCTTGTCTGCGTAGACAGGGATTGCTTCTAATAGCCTCTAAATCTGTTGGAAAGTGTGGTGCGACTTACAGCAAAGTTGCCTTATATATAAAGAAAGCATGATAACACAGCATTTAGTATAAGAGGGAATAAACGCAGGCTATTTATTTATTTATTTTATTTCATTTTTATACCGCCCAATAGCTGAAGCTCTCTAGGCGGTTTACAGCAATTAACAAGACAGTCCCTGCCCGCAGGCTTACAATCTAAAAAGACACGACACACAAGGAAAAAGGAATGGGGAGGGAAGAAGGGGGAATATTAATGAATACTCCTGGCAGGGCTGGTGGAATAGCCCTGCGCTCTCTCTGATCTCCCTCCTCTCAGCCTGCTGGAATGGCCGCTGTGGTGGCAGTAGAGGGAGGAGGAGCCGTCATGAGGGAGGCCTTTCAGCAGGCTAGAGACAGTTTAGAAGAAGTTCAAATCAACTTACTTTATTAGTGCTTTTATACATATCATCAAAGAAGGCTATCTAACACTGTTTAACTACAAGCACCCCCTAAAGCTGGGTGTGTGAGTGTAAGTAAGCAAAGGCATGAGATATGGTTGCTTGTCTCCATCTGGGAGAGAGCACATGTGCTTGTTGCAGAGCGAAAGGGGAAGGGGGGGGGAATAGGAGAAAGGAACCAATCAAGTTACAGGACAACAAGGGGGATGAACAAGACAAGCTGCTGTTGATACAACATGTTCTCTATCGCCCCCTAGTATCTGGAAGCATGCGGACTTGTTCCTATTATAGAAGAAAAACAATCTTAGGTGTCTCTGAATATGTAAACAAGTTCTTACTAGATGTAAATTATATACAAATTAATTGGATTATCCCCTCCCCCGCATCCATAAAGGTGTTTATGATTTCGGTGTCAGAGTGCTGGTGAATACATGGTCACTTCTGCTACAGAATTTGTCTGAATTTTCCCCATCCCATCTGGGAAAATTGAATGGGTCCATCCTTTTCTTGAATTATAAATTAGAAAAGAAAAACCTATCTTCATTACCTCTGTTTCTACGCAAAGCTATCTCATTGTCTGAGCATCTTTAAATCAACTTTTTATGTTTCTTCAAAGCCAGGAAGTGCTGCCTTTTTCTCTGTTGAGTTCATATCAACATTTAACTGCCAAGGGAAATGGCCTGGTTTGTAAGTTAATTGTTAAGATTTTATTCCTAGAGTATATGAAGTATTCAATTAATTCCTAGAATACACATGACATTCTCAAAGACCATAAAGAAGAGGTTAGTAGTAGTTGCACCTTTTGGGGTGGGCAGTCCCCTTGCCCTTGATTTTAAAGCTGAAAGTAGCAAAGATCAATATATAGTTCTGGGGAATACACCATGTTGTAAAGCTGTGACCAAATCCACCCAGTGGTTGCCAGCAGAGACTTAACATTTGAAAGCACTCCTCATTTTTGCATTCTCGTAGACTAAAAACTCTTGTATGTTGCATGTGACCCTAATAAACAAATCCGAGTTTGTCAGTGGTGGAGGCATGATCGAAAGAGACATGGAAGAGCTTCCAGTGGAGTTTAAAATGTCGAACTGACGCTTCCTCGGAATCGGGGGGGACTGACGCGGCGTGAAATCCAAGAGGTTATCCTGGCTGGTTAATCTCCTCGGAATAAGAGGATGATCTAAGAGTGATTCCCAGCATATCTCTAAATGCTCTCTCTGTGAGTTATTTTGCAGTGGCTTGGGCGTCTGCAGTTTCTCTCAGGGAGGGGTAGAGAGTGGGAGTATCCATCATCGCTCACTGCCGCGTTCAGAGTTCTTTTTTCAAGAACCTGAAGATCGACAACTCAATTTCTTAAAGATTTATTGCCAATTAGCAACAAAGAGAAATTTTATCCACAATCAGGACTAAATACCCTTTTCTCTGGAATATTAAAAATAAAATATGCTTCAAAAACTTCATAATCGGAAGATCAACAAATGTGCTTTGAAGTGAGAAAGAAAGAGGTATTGTAACTCCTTTTACTTTGGATTTTGGAAAAGTATAACGCAGTAGTAGCAGTCTGTTAAATTTATACTGCGTCACAGACAAGATGGCTACTTATGATTTGTGGCTGAAGTTAGCCGACGAGTTGATGGTGATGTTTAAAGTATTCAAAAAAAATATTGCTGGGGAGGTTGGTGAAATCAGAAGTGCGGAATGTACAAATAAATCAAAAATTCCAGGACAATACTGAGGGTGACCGATCGTTTGTGAAGTTTGAACAGAACAGGGAGAACAACTGGAAGATTGATATACTGCGAGAGATAACGATTGAACTTTCAAAGAGAGAAAGCAAAAAGGAGGGGATTGCCATTGAATCGGACAGTGAATATGTTTTTGAGAAGTCATTCACGGAGAACTGGGAAGGTGATTGCTGCCGGGCTATTTGGAGGAAGCCAGCTATGGGGGCTCACAAGGGGAAAAAAAGTTTTTTGTGGAACATGAGCCTGAAAAAGATGTATATTGTGAACACTGTGTTTGATCAGGAAAAATGGTTTGCTGATTATTGGATGGGATAAATGGTTTGAACCATGTTATGAAAAAATGGTTTGCTGATTATTGGAGGGAATAAATGATTTGACTTATATTATGATAACTGCTGACTATTGGTGGAAGGGGGAGGTTCTTATGAAAGAAATAGGAGGGTTCAGTTTCCCAAATGGATTGGTGGGAGGAATCCAAATGGGAGAAATGTAAAGGGATTGCTGATAGTGATCCAAAGAGAACATTCATAAATCTGAACCTAAAGGGGTGGGTGAGAGGAACCCCTTTGAGAGAAAGGAGAACTTCTCCAGTGTGAGGTGGTTTTTCTTTGTATTTTTCATTAATGTGGTGGCTTTGATCTTGAAGGGGGCATAGTTGGGAAGGATGGGATTAGAAAAAAGATTAGTTGCTGAGTAAAATAAGAATAAGGTTTAATATTGAATTAGAATCTGAATAGTAATTGGTTATTGGTAAAAATGTATTGAGTCTGGATTAAACTTAGCATTGAGAATGATTAATGGAAAGGAACTAACTAAATGTGGATTAAAATTTGGGATGTGAAGTAATGTGGAAATTGAAACTATTTTTTAAAAAATGAAATAAAAGCTAGGCTGTTTGTTTTTATAAACAGAGGGAAAGAAGATAGATATTTTCATTAAATATAAGTAGAAATATTAAATATTGTTCAAGTAGAAGGATTATTATTTATGTTTAGGAGTAAAGTGCTGTAAGATTTCAAGGCTTTGTGAATTTGTGAGGTTGATAAATAAGAAGGGGGAATTTTTTTTTTTGCTTAAGAGAAAAAAGAAAGCAATTTCTTTATAATTATTATATAGAATATTTGATGTTACTTATACTTGGTTGTGGAAAAATTGGAAGTCCTTTTTAGTTTAATGTTGTTTGGTCTTTGTAGTGTATGTTTGTTTGGTTCTTGTTTTGTTCTGTTCTTCGTATTTTGTTTCTATGGATTTTAAAATTTGTGAAGGAAGTGGGGCTGGCTGACCCACCACAACCCACCCTTTCCTACCCAAAAGACCCCCAGAGATCTCAAGGTGCCAGACTGCCAGCCTCAGCTCTGCAATCCTACTTGAATCTCTGCCAGGGACTTGCCCTTGACTATAACCTGGATTTAGCTGAAACCACAGAGCAACCACAAACACCATGTGGGGTAAAAACCAAGAAGGTTTATTCAGGTAGCATTTTACAACAAAAGGTGGGAAAGGAGGAAAGGAGACAAAATAGAGAGACACTTTGGTACAGACAATAGAGCTACAAAATAACAAAAGCTGATTCCTTATGTCTCCCAGGCACACACTAGTTACCTGGGGGCCGGTTCTCTTCAGGGTTGGTTTCAGCAAGAAGGTTTATTCAGGTAGCATTTTACAACAAAAGGTGGGAAATGAGGAAAGGAGACAAAATAGAGAGACACTTTGGTACAGACAATAGAGCTACAAAATAACAAAAGCTGATTCCTTATGTCTCCCAGGCACACACTAGTTACCTGGGGGCCGGTTCTCTTCAGGGTTGGTTTCAGCACAGCCCTGCCACCCGAGGAGACCACCACACCCACCCTAAGGTCCAGGATGGGTGGCCCTCTTCCGGGCTTGCCTTAGCCACAGCCCTCATTCAGCTTTGTTCACTGGGAGCCCCCAGGGTTGGTGGCAGAGGCCTGACCGGAGTCATGAACCTGCTTGCAGCTTGCTGCCTAACGACTAACAACACCCAGCAGCCACAGCTTGGCAATATAGCTTCCCCCCTCCCCTCCTCCTTTCTGTAGCTCCGCTGCCTCTAGCCAATCAGGATGAACCTCACCTGGCCCAGGCAGAGGGGGGGTGACTCATGACTAGTGGGCTTCTGCATCTTGCATATGAAAGCCGGGTCACTGTAGACTAGACCAGCTTTTCAGGACTTTCAGGCGCCATGCTTTATCAGATACTTATGCACATTTCGCCTCCTCCCAGCCCCCAGACGGGATTACCTGGTTTACACATGAGGAGGGGTGTGTGTGCGTGTGTGTGTGCAGGCATGTGAGTGTGTGTGTAGGAACTCTCAGAGGCTCTTTTCTTCACAAAATTCAAATAAAAAAATGTAAGAGACATGGAAGAGGACCTTCTCTGTGGCTGCACCCAAACTGTAGAATTCCCTTCCCAGGGAAGTTAGGTTGGCCCCCCTCTCTCTTAACCTTCCGTCAGAAGGCCAAGATGTTTTTGCTCTGGCAGGCATTTGGACTGTTGGAATTAAATAGTTTTAATAGGCTGAGCCCCTGTGTTTTAGGTTTTTAGCTGCTGCTCCTGTCTCTGGATTTTAGGGATTTATGTTATTTGTTTTTATGTGTTTTGGGGGCAGACGTGTTTTAATTTTTGTAAGTGTCTCTGAGTGTTGTGACTGCAGTGGAGTGGTGAGCTTAACATTTTATAAATGAAATAATAAAACTTCATTGTCCAAGGGCCATGTCAAAACATCCTTGGAGCATAATGGGCCGTGTATGGCTACATTAATTCTTTGTCACTTGGGGTCCATCTAGCTCTCTCTCTCTCAGATCTTGTGTCACCATTATGACCTTGCTACTTCCTTTCAGACCTTCTCCAGAGGTCTGATCAATACCTGCTGCTTCTCCATTCTTCAGATGATGGATAGCTTTGGTAACTCTTTAATCTTTATTGGTCTTCAATCAAATTCTTCATGGTGACCTTCGGGTTTGAATTTCTATTTGTTACTCTGGAAAATCTCCTTTTTAAGAAATAAGGATTATCTAAGGAAGATGTTTGTTTGTTCTTCGGTATATCAACATTGCAAGGTGTCCTTCCATTGGGTTTTATAGCCACTGACATTAAAATTGTGGTTGACATTATTTTATTTTTTTAAAAAAAAAAAACCTTTGAATTTAAGTTCTCCAATGTTCATATCCTTTGTTCTATCTGCTGTAGTGCACTGGTTCTAGTAAGCCTGTAGTAAACTACATGCAGAAGAAAGTAGTATACATCATTTTTGCTTATGACATATTTTATGGTTCATGTCTAATCAGTGTTTTGATTCATATATGTTTAGGTATGATAACATCCTTTACTATCTCAAAAACAAGGGGATAGTTTAATAATATGATGAATAATCTTTTCTATTAGTACAAAGGGTGATTCTTTACTTACGTGGCAGTGGCAAGTTTTGGATGAGAAAGTTTGAATTGCTGGAGCAGGCCAGAGGGCCCTGTCCCCTTACCTTTTGTGCTAACTCCTTAGCCAGTGTTTTAGAGGGCCAAATTAGATACAATGTTAAATGCAAACAGCTGCCAGTGGAGAATTTCCTCCCATCAGTTTGGACTGGAGGGATGGATTTTTTTTTGTAGGACTATGGGGGGGGGGATTAAACTCCCCCTCCCAGCCTGTTGTTATCCCAAAAATTATCACACACGCTATTTGCATTTTTCAAAAATGTGCATGTTAAATCTGAGGATGTATTTAATATCATGACTAGTTTGCCCCTAAGATATCCTGGGGGTGGGGGAGGTGTTCATAAGATACCTGAAATTAGGGGGTCAGAGTTGGGGCTTGTGGGATTCATTAAGCCCCCGCCCTGCCTTTCCCCATAATTTGAGCCCTGTGACAAAGCATGGGGAGTGCTGAGGCAGGGAAAGGATGGCACTAACGCTTCCATGCCTTCTGAGGAAATGGTTTAAAATGGTCTGGGAATGTTGATACTTCATGAGCCAAAGCACACGGATTTAAACCAATGTCACTATTATTGACTTCAAATGATAGAGAGAACATAAAGTGGCTCAGGGCATATTCTAGCCAAGTTAAGCTCTTTTAATCCCCACTTGGCCATGAAGCTCACTGGGTGATTTTGGGCCAGTCTCTGACTCTCAGCCTAACCTTCCTCACAGGGTTGTTGTGACGTTAAAATGGAGAAGAGGAGGGCTGTGTAAGCCACCCTTGGATTCCTTGCAAGAGGAATAAAGGCAGGATATGAATGTAGTAATGAAATAATCATCATCATCATCATCAGAGATTTCAGTAAGAGAAATGTACTACTACTACTACTAATATTTATGTAATGGTTTCAAAACATTTTATAACATGCATTATCTAGTTGCAATCCTTACAACAACCCTGTCAGGTATGTCAGCATTATTGTTTCCCATATTGCAGAGGGGTGGGGGGTGGGGGGACAGAACTGAGGCTCGCTGAGACTGAGAGGGGTTTGCCCAAGGCTACCTAGTAAGTTCATTGCAGAAGCAAGGTTCAAACAGAGGGCTTCATAGCCAGAGGTGGGCAGAAAGTAGATCTCCAGATGTTTTGGACTTCAACTCCCAGCATTTCTAACAATTGATCATGCTGGCAGGGGCTTCTGGGAGTTGAAGTCCAAAACGTCTGGAGAGCTACCTCCTGCCCACCCCTGTTCATAGCTCAGTTATAGCCACTATGCAGCCACACCAGCCCTCTAATGCTTGCATTAAGATGCTCACGTTAAGGCTGCTATTGAAATCAGTCTCAGTGTGCCTTAAAATAAAAGTCTCTCACTTTGACTGGATTGTGCCCAAAGACTTGAGCATGCTGCTAACTATAAGGTCACAGAGAGTTCTGCTCTTCTACTGCAGACCGAACACTGAGAATACTGAATGGATTGTAAGTGCACAGTTGGGAATGGGAATGTGTTGAACTGACTGATTTAGGGAAGCACATTTTAAAGTTTTACTTGGAGTACCCAACTAATTAATTATGTGAATGGTGCTATTAGTCTTCTGACATTAATTTGAAGCCTAGTTAATTACTGAAGACTCTCTCATGGGAACCGTTTTCTTCTTCTTCTTCCTAGGTTGTGTTATGCTTCTCCCCAGTGGGTTTCACCCTGAGAGCAAGAGCAAGGAAGTTTCCAGCCCTTGTGAATTGCACTGCTATTGACTGGTTTCATGCCTGGCCACTGGCGGCTCTCCAATCAGTTAGCACCAGCTTCATTGACAAGATGGATTTACTTGATGTAAGTACAATTCGTTTTGCTGTTGGGGCTTGTTGCCTTTTGAAATGAGCCACCTTTTGTCAATGCAGAAGCACATATAGATCTCTTGTTCACAATAATAACTTATTTGGTTCTCACAACTGTTACAGAAAATCATGTTTATTATTATATCTTAAATGGTACTTCACTGGAAACAGTTTATCTATCTATCCATCCATCCATCCATCCATCTATCTATAAACTTTCGCACTTTCTTTTACGAACAACAGGATGTCCAGGCAACAAATATGAAGTCAATTTAAAGCAATACAGAAAAAAGCACAAGCCACAATAAAAAAAGATAAAAGCAAAGTTTTAAAGCTAAAAGGAAAAGCAATATTCAGATTGTTATACAGAAGGCATGGTAAAATAAAAACGTTTCTGCAAGGTGTCAAAGCACCATCAATGGCAGGGTCAGCTGGGACTCACAGGGCAAAGGATTCCAAAATCCTATAAGGCCTGGCTTCACAGAGTCTCACAACAGAAAAGGACTTGTCCAACAGGAGCTGAGCCTCCAACAGTGGTGGCACAAATATAGTATTTCACCTGATATATATATATATATATATATATATAACAACCTTGCATAGAAGAGAGATGGATCCCCAGTCCATACTTGGCTTTTATCACAAAGATTAGACATGCTCCCTTCCACATGCCAAGGCACTCTGTCTGACAGTACGCCATTTGCATGGTATGAATTAACAAGGTAGTTGTAGTCACACAGTCATTGTAGTGGGTTGGTCTCCGATGCATCACCAAAGAAGAGGAAATGCATCACCAAAAAGGGGGACATTGTGAACTGCCCAGAGAGCTTCGGCTGTGGGGCGGTATAGAAATGAAATAAATGAAATGAAATGAATGAAATGAAATGACATAGATTTGCATAGCATTTGCATTGGCTAATATATATGTATAGACACAAATTTAGAAATCATTACTATAATTTAAATAGAAATACATAAAGGTGAGAAATCCGTGTCATCATAGTAGGGAAGACTGTGACCAGATAACCTGTGTGGCTAACGGTTGATGGGCAGCTTCAAGGCCTCTTCAAGGCTCTCCCTTCTTATTACGGTTCTTTATCTTTAAACTGGACTTGGACTGGGCAGCCCATCAAATAGAGGACACCTTCAAATAGAGGTCTGTCTTCTTAGGTAATGCTAGAGACAGCAGTCTAGTTCACCATCTTCGAGCTCCCCCCCCCCCCAAAGCAACCAGAATGAAGTTCTGAGGGTTTTTAAAGGGATTTTAAGAAGTAATAGGGAACTGGATGTTAGTAAGCTTCGTAGAGTTGAGAAATCTCTGGCATATGGTGGTAGAATGTAACCATTAGGACCAGTTATGCAAACCCAGTACTTTGGGGCCTGTGAGCATTCTCTGGCACAGCATGATCTCAACTAGAATCAAATTGCTATTACCTTGGAAGTAAGGCAAAAGCAGACTGTTGTCTAAGTAATGACAATATTAAACTACAAAAATCTTTCACTCCACCTAGGTCTAACCTAATGAATTTGCTTCCCACATAAAAGCAAAATGAATGGCAGTTTCTCCCCATTAAATGCAATTTCCCATCCCTAAAAGTTTACTTATTTCTAGTACCATATTTTTCAGTAGCATTAACATCCTGAAAATAGAGCAATTACCCTTAAATTATAGAGCTAAATATTGTGTCACAGTTATAGAGAAAATGGTATTGTTACGTACTACTATAAGATTTTTTTTTGCTTCATAAAAGCGACATTTCCAGGTTTTCAGTCCCAGCAAGGTTTCTTTTGTCAACAAGCTACCATTTCAATTAAATTAAGTAATAGTTTTCATGCTGTATTTTGTACAGAAAGATTGTGCATATGTAATACATAATCCTTCAAAAAGATCTTATTTTAATTTAGAGCAGACTTTCTTATCTGCATCTTAATCCAGTGCAAACCATGACAAACAATGATATAATGAGCAGTTATGTCAGCCTCTTCTTTTGTACTTAATTTCTAGTTACTAAGTTTAGCTAACTCCTTTCTATTATCTGCACACTTGTACTTGATAATTATATCATCATCATCATCATCATCATCATCATCATCACAATTAAATAACAACTGATTGACTTGCTCATGGGATATCAAAATTGTAAGGGTCCTTCAACATGACCTAGAAAGCTGATAATGTGTAAATTAGTAGTTTGTGACTGGATTAGGGTTACTGGATTAAGATTACTGGAAGAGTCTGAAGATGGAAATTTATACATCTCTCTTGAAACAGGGGACCTGGAGTGCATTCCAGAATGCTTAGGGTACTTCCACACTAGGTAAAAAGCTGGAACCTGGTACACACACAAGCCAAGTATTTTGTATGGAGCATTTATATAGAAAGACTGTATATAAATGTTTGAAATAATGAATGACTAAGAGGGCAGGATTACCAGAAAAAGTCTGAAAGGGAGACATATGTACATATAGTCCTTAAAACAGGGAACACAACAGCCCTGTTCAGGCATTTGCCTAAACCAGTGTTCTCCAACCTTGGGTCCCCAGATGTTTTTGGCCTACAACTCCCAGCATGCCCCAGTCAGTGTAGCTGGCTGAGGCATGCTGGGAGTTGTAGGCCAAAAACATCTGGGGACCCAAGGTTGGAGAACACTGGCCTAAACGCATGAGGGCTAAAACTGTGTAGGGGGACAGGGCTACACGTGCTGGTCCAACCCCAACATTCCCATGTGTGCCAGCCCCTGCCCCCTCAGTCCCCAACCTTGCCAATGTTGAATGGCAAAATCTGAAGGGGGGAAGAAGTGTTCTACTTGTGTCACCTGAACATGAGTAGAATTCTCTGAGTGATTGGTGAGCCTGATAAGCGAGCACAAGCAGAACACGTTTGCAGACCTTGTTGCTCACTGCAAGCAATGTTGTGGACTGAGGGAAGGGGGTTAGCATACTTGGGGCCAGCATACATGACCCCATCTGCTTTGCAAAGTTTTAGCATTCACATGTGCAGGTAACTGCCTGAACAGGGCTACAGTGTATTTTTTAAGTAGCATTATCATGACAACAGAGCATTAAATTGTCCGGGTCCGCATGACATGTTAAGCCACCATGGCTTTGGATCCACAGTGGCTTAACATGTTGTCCGAACCTGGAGCCCCCCCCCCCATGGGGTGGCTATGAAACCACCCCATGGAGCCATGGATTGTTCTCGGGTTTGCTTAATCCATTGTAGCTTAGCATGTCATCTGAACCCGAACAACACGCTAAGCCACAGTCAAGCCATTTTGGCAACAGAGCCCCTTGGCTAGAGTGGCAGAAAGTGTTGTCGCTCTGGCCAAGTGGCTCTGAGCTGGGGGGTGGCACTGTCACTGGGCTCCTCGGAAGGAAGCTGGTGACAGTGGGCTGGCGGGGAAGAGGAGATGGCTCCAGAGGGCTTGCTGGAGCGATCTCCTCTTCCCCACTGTCCCTGCCTGCTGCCAGGGTCTGCCATGCACCACCTTCCCAAGCCCCGCAAGGGGCTTGAGGAGGTGGTGTGTGCAGTGCTCTCCCCCCCACCTGCCAGCGCAATCGCAGGACGATAGCACTGGTAGCCAGGGGGGAGAGAAGGCACATTCTCCTGGGTCTCTCCAGGAGGAGGCCCAGGAGAACATGACCCACCCACCCCGCCGCCTGCCGGTGCAATCACGGGGGAGAGGAGGTGCATTCTCCTGACCTCTGGGGAAGGTGCAGGAGAACGTGACCCTCTACCCACTGGCGCGATCACCCCACGATTGTGCTGAGTGGGAGATGAGTCATATTGTGCTGGGCTTCTTCTTGAGGAAGCCCAGCACAAGGCAGCTTGTCCTCCCCTCCCCTTGCTTGGCGTTGTCAATGAAGCCCAGCACAATGTGTCTCATCCCCACCACTGCCAGGGAGCCTCTGACAGCTGCTCAAAAGTGCCGCTTGGGCACTTTTGGGCTGCTATCATCCCCACTTCGCTCCCCTCAGTGCTCCTGGGGTGTCCCTTGGGATACAAGTGGGGAGACTGAGGTGGGAGTAGCTGCCTCAGGACCCTCTCTGTGCTCGATTATTTGTTGGGCCCAGTGGGGACCTCAGGCGAACTTTGAGCTCAGGGTGGCTACGTAACCATCCTGGGCTTAAAGTGTTGTGCAAACCCACCCAGTGTGTCACAATTATGGAGAAAATGGTATTGTTACATACTACTACTACTGCAAAAAAAAAAAAAAAGCCTCATAAAAAAGCAACATTTGCTGGTTTTCAGTCTCAGCAAGGTTTCATTTGTCAATAAGCTAGCATTTCAACTAAATTAAGTCATCATCTTCATGCTGTATTTTGTACAGAGAGATTGCACATATGCAATACATTATCTTTCAAAAAGATTTTTTTTTTTAATTTAGAGTAGACTTTCTTATCAGGTTCTGGCTTATTATCCTAGTTTGTTAATTGACATTGAGCTAGAGTTCCCCTGTTTGAATGTAATGAGGAACTTTGGCTTAATGCAGGCCAGGTTCTCTCCACAACAAAGCCGGTGTGTGACTGGAGGAGGGGAGTAGTGGTGGAGCGGATGGGAGGGCCAAGGGAGGAGCCTGTGGCCATGGCACATACCCACAGCTCCATGAACCATGGGTTATGGAGCCATGTCTGAACATGGACAATCTGTCCAAGACACCAGGTTCATTGTTTGCCATGGTTTGTACTAGATTAACATTGGGTTCCTTTAGTTCTTATATATTCAGCGAATTGAATCCCCCCCCATTAGTTATCTCCAAAATGTGTTATAGTTTGTTTTTACCATTGTCTATGATACCAGATATATATGTACATTGCAATGGACTATGCTAGGCTAATGTTCCCCAGCATAGCCTTACTCCAGATGTGTTGAACCACAACTCCTATCATTCCCAGCCAGTACATCTGGATGGCTCCAGGATGGGGAAGACTGTGTTAGGCTATGTTTAATTATATATTTTGAACAGTGTTTTCACCTTGAACAGTGTATCCACCTTTTTATTGTAATGACTGGTGATGGCCTTTGGCTAAGCAATAAAGATTTTGGGATTAACTATGCAGATAAGAAAAGATAGTATAAAAACGGTGGGGTTTTTTCTGTTTCCCCCTCTCTGTTTGCAGTCCCCACCCCATGCCAAATGTTCCATAATAAATGTAGACAAAAAATGATGAGAATGGTATCTTTCCGTCAAGAGCTTATGAAAAGGAAATATTCAGCATTTCCATCTTTCCTTTCCATAAAAATGTACTCAAGGAAACAAAATAAAAAATAAAATGAATATATCAAAAATCAGCAATTTACCATCAAACTGAAAGCACACAGCATTGTATCTAATGGTGGCTTACCTTTGTGGAAAGTCCTTCCATTTGCGCGAGTCAGGGCACCCAATGATTAAGAAGCCCCTTGACCTAATTCAGCCTTCTGCACCATATCATGTCCTGGTCCAGAGGTTCCCCCAAACCTTCAGGAGCAGCTTTTCAGGAGCACAGGACCTTTAAATGGGTGGGTGGAGGATTGGCAAAATATGAATGCAAACAGAAGTGCTTTCTACTAAGACAAAGTCACCACTGGATACAACCCAGTAATATTAATCATCAATAGAACACAATTGGTATAAAAATGGTAGCAGTGGTTTTTTTTAAGAAATGTAAAAAAATAAAAAACACTGAAGGAGGTAAGTCCTATTTGCCTCCCAAAAGGCGAGCAGTGATGGAGCTTGGTGAACATCCTTGTCTCAACACCATCAGAGATAAGGGCCCAGGGATAGGAGCAGTTCCTCAAGAGATTATTTCAGTGGTTAGGCATATTATGTGGATGGAGATGATACTCATCCCAGACCAGTTATGGCTTTAAAGGGCAGAATTAGCAAAGAAATTGATAACCAGTGTAGATGGTATAATATCATAGTCCTATGTCTGATGCTAAACGTGGCTGGATTCTCATGTGTACTGGAAGACATGTTATTTAACAGAAAAAGAATAGCTATGGTGTGGTTTATTTATTTATTATATTTATACCCTGCCTTTTTTCCTGCAAGGATACCCAAGGCGGCTTACATAATCCTCCTCCTCCTCTCCATTTATCCTCACAACAACCCAATGAGGTACCGTAGGTTAGGCTGAGAGTCAGTGACTGGCCCAAAGTCACCCAGTGAGTTTCATGACCGAGCGGGGACTAGAACCCGGATCTCCCGAAGTGTAGGGGTTCTCAGTTCCACTCTTGTAATACATTGCATTTTTGTGCATTTAAAAAAATAAAATTAATAATAATAATAATAATAATAATAATAATAATTTCCCCCCTGCTCTTCAATAGCATGCATTTGTATTATGAATGATATAGAAATCTATAATGCAGCAAATAACTGGTTGAATTTTGCATTCTATTTCTCCCCCGCTCTGCACTTCTGAGCTATTCAAGGAAGGCAAACATTGTATTCCACAATAAGCAAGTGTGGTGGATTTTTGTTGTTGTTTTAAAGACATTTGAAAAATAAGAAATGAAAGTAAATTTGAATCTACTTCTGAGAGAGCTTTTCTACCTTCCCCTGCTGGGCAGTTAAATAAACACAAAATATTTTATTCCAAAGCAAAAATAAAAAATAAAAAAAAATAAAGAGTATTTGGATTATTATTTTTAGACAAATACTTATAAAAACTATTTAGAATTTTAAAAGCAGTTTGGGACACAGGCAAAAAGGAACTTGGTCTTGGTAAAAGAAAATCAATTCAGGACCACCGAAAAAGCACACACACAGTAGAAGCACCCCTTTGCCAACCTAGCAAGGCAGGAACATATGAGAGGTACCATAAGTGAGGAAGGGGTAACCTCAAACTGCATCCATTTTCATAGACTTTCATAGATCATAGAGTTGGAAGGAGCCTACAAGACTATCAAGTCCAATCCTCTGCACAATGCAGGAAACTAGAGGAGGTGTCTCCCATCCAAGTAATAACCAGGCCTGACCCTTCTTAGCTTTCCACACTCAGACAAGCTGAGCCTGAGCCAGCATAAGCCACACTTTACTTCAGTTCAATAGTAGAGATGGACAGTGCAGTGGCAAGGCACATTTTGCCACACCTTTCTTGAGCATATCGGTTGATGCCTGAAACTGTAGAGCAGGGGTCCCCAACCTTTTTGGATCCGTGGGCACATTTGGGAATTTGAGAAACTGCTGTGGGCACCACCACAAAATGCCTAATCAGTGGATGGCTGGTTTGGCAGCTGCATGTCGCATCTATGGATCTTAGGCTGCGTCTTATTCAGCAAAAACTTGAGTTTTGTGTCTATTGGACACTGCAACATCTCTTTAATAAGGGATTATCTAATTCAGCTAATTGCTGGCGTTGCAATACAGCTAATGCTTCTTTTAAGCATGTGTTTTTGCAGTGTCCAGTAGTTGCCTCTTTTTGAGGAGAGGTTAGTTCAAAGATAAATTTTGTACTGGAGCAGGCTTTAATATTCACTGATGTACATGCTGTTTTAAATTATTTACCTGCTTCACGGAAATTAACAAATGGTCAGTGCAAATGGATTCTCTGTGCCCTTTTGATAGCTAAAAGACTGATATATGATATTGCAACACTAGAAGGATAAACACTCACTTCCTATAATGCAACGGATTGAGAACCTTACAACGCTTTCAATATTTGAATAGGTGGCATATAAGTGGATACTTCTTTGGATATTTGGTCGACTTTTGTTGAAGCCTATGTATAATTGCTAGAAAGTTGTATCCATTTCATACAAATCCATGTACAGTAATACTTTGGTTTGAGAGTAACTTGGTTTGAGAGCGTTTTGCAAGACAAGCAAATTTTTAAATATTTATTTAATTTTTTTTTACTTGATATACAAGCGACGTCTTGCAATACAAGTACTGTAGTACGGCTTAAATTAAAAATCTCTGTACAAATTTTTTGGGGGGATTTCGTTTTGATATAAGAGTGTTTTGGATTACAAGCACGTTTCCGGAACGAATTATGCTCTCAATCCAAGGCATGACTGTACGTATATTTTAAAAAATGGGATTTTAAATATATATATTACATTTTGGGTGCCCATGGGCACCACGTTGGGGACCCATCTGCAGGCACCATTGTAGGAGCCCATGGACACCGCATTGGTGCCCGTGATTTCTTTGAGCCCCTCAGGCACAGATGTTTGTTTCACACATACAGCTGTCAAGACAAGAGGTTTTTAACTGTTCTTCTATCCATGTAATTCATTTTAGCTATTATTCTACAACCATCTGTGTGGTCTAGGTGTTGACATTTTGAGAGACACCAAGGTAAATAGAAAGACAGCCACACCTTTTCAATGAAAAGGAGCTCGAGGCAGCCTAATCTTTCCCCCAGTCATGTTTTCTACTAGCTGCAGGGAAATTTCATAGTATGTAAAAGCATTCAGTCATATGAGCGCCCACATTCAGTCTGAACATCCACTACCACCTCAGTGGGTGGCGTTGAAAGTAAGCATTCTTTTAAAGTACCATTTGCATTTTAAACCAGAGTGTCTTGGAAATAAAGTGAATACAATAATTTCATTTGGACAGTCACGTGCTTTCCTACGGTTCCAAAGCTTTGCCTCAGCAAAGGCTGTCCTTGCCTGCAGGACCCAGCACTAATAGAAAACATTCTTCTAATCTAAACTCCTGCCAAACAAAATAGCCATTCTCTGATTTTGCCTCAGTTTCTGCCTTAACTGGGTAACGTTAACTTACAGCGCAATCCTATAGAAGCTTACTCCCAAGTGAACATGTATAGGATCACAGCCTGAAACATCAGAATGTAAGATAACTGTTTTGTGCTGATTTTAAGTCCGTTGACATCAGTTGTCCCACCTCCTTTTGAAGCTGTGTCAAGAGTTCCACTTAGGATACATTTAACTTACGGTTAAAGTATCAGGAGTTTTTTAAACGTTTAACTTATAGTGTATATTAGTAGGAAACTAAGTTGAGCAGAACCCATTAATGTCACAGTGATCGGTTACCAATGGAAATAAATAATTCATGATGAAGAGAATTAGTCTAATTAGCAGGCAGTTTGAGTCCTTTGATAAAACCCAGCTCTAATTCCGTGAAGGGCAGGAAGTGCTGTCATCAGTCAGCCCTGAAAAGATTAGCATCTATTATGAATGAGGTTAGACACCCTCGTGAAGTCATGTGTGTCCTGGAGACAAACTTAATATGTTCCAGAATAGGACACAGTTTGTCTCACCAACACATCATGAGTCCTACTGGGCTATTGTATGTAATAACAAGTAAAAGATCAGTGCACTCTCCTATCATTCTCCCCCTGTCCATCAACCTGACAACTGTGCAAATACATTTTCCATGCAAAGCAGGGAATGTGCTCGGAATGCTTGTAAGATTGCAGGAGGTGTCGGAGGGAATGTGTCTCCGGATTTGAAGAACTGAAAGGCAAACACACGTTTAATGCCTCCAAATATCACATGTTTGAGATGAAGGATTTCAAAGTGCAGATGACGAGTCTGATTTGCCTAAAGTATATATCGCAAAGTATAATGTTTATCACATTTCTGTCCTACCCTTCCTTTAAAGAGCTTGTGTATACAGTTTTAATAGGGTATACAACAACCCTATTAATATGTGCTACTTGGATGCATGGATCAGCAGGTAATTTATTCTCTGATCTTACAATTTGAAGCTCTTATAGCCTGCTCATTATATTGTGGTAGTGGTGTTATAAGATCATCCGTGACTCTGATACTTTTATAATTTTTCCATTTCCTATGGTTAGAAGGGGTGGATAAACCAGTATCCTAACATATTTCAGTACAAAGAGAACATTTATTTTGTGTGCATCCCAGCCCTATTTTGACATCACTGGGAGTTTTCCTAGTGATTTCAAAAACCTGTAGGTTTTTTCCCTTACTTCGGATCCCTTATGTTTAAGGCTTTTACCCTAAAAGGTGGCCTAAAATACTTTTAAATAAAATTTAAAAAATTAAAGTGTGAAAACTTTTATTATCTGAATTCAGGATAGCTGCAGAAGCCTCATCTCTGAAACTTACATGCTGATAATGCGACTTCAGCTGTGTTTCCATTTTTACTTATGAGCTTTTTTCAAATTACATGTTTCTGTCTTCCAGTTTGATACACTAATGAAAAAATACCCCACTCTTTTGAGTTATTGTATTGCCTGTCTTTGTTGTAGGAAATTTATTTCTCCTTTTAGTTATGCTAATTTTTTAGTAGACAACAAAGACTTTTTGGGGGTATTTCATCTCCCCCCCCGAAATGATTAACATACTAGAAATGTACTCTGCACCATAGATACTGGGTAGATTATATTCAGAGGTTTGAACAGCACTTAACAGGCTAACAATTGTTACTAAGAAATCCTGCTATTTAAAAGTGGATTTTAAAAAGTAACAACAAGTTGCTAATAATATTTTGGATGATGTGCATTGATTTAAACCATTAAAAGAAAGCGATGAGATTAGTGTAGTCAACTCAATAACTGATATGAATGAAAACAGATTAATCTAGAATAAGTATGTGTGACAACCTCTGGAGACATTCCATTTTGCCATCTTTGATGGAGATGTGGTGAGCGTTCAAGGAGACATGTTTACATATGCAAACACCACTGTTCAAATGTTCATGAATAGGATCAGGGTAAACGCAACCCTCCTTACTGGCAGCAAGGCTGTATCTGTCCCGATCCTGCATACTGCCTCTGCCTTCCTCTTCTGCTGCCTGAAGATAAAATTACCGTACTTTTCGCATGAAAAGGAAAAGGCAGAAGCATTAGTGGCTGAAGGTGGTCCCAGGCAGAGTTCCCACTTGGGGAATGGAACTGGAACTACGAAACCTAGCATCCTCGGTGGGAAAGTCCCATTTTTTGTGCTATTCTCACCAAGGAGAAGGCCTCCAGGGGTCTTCCAGTGGGAACGAAGACTGGGTTCAGACAACAAACAACCTGTGGGTTGTTGTTGAACCATGGGTTATTGTGTTGTCTGAGATAACAAACCATGGTGAACAACCCACAGTTCACAACCCAGCAATAAACCATGGTTTCTCTTCATAGGTTGTTCATGGCTTGTTAGTGCAGCTGGGTTCAGACAACACAATAACCCACGTTACAACCACAATCCATATTTCAACAACAGCCCACACTCAACCCTTGAGTGTGGGTTTTTGTGCTGGCTGAACCCAGTCAGAACTTCACTTTCCTGCTGTGTCTGCTGGGACTGTCCTCCAGCAGGAAAAGACCTCAGCCACTGACACCACTGCATTTTCATTTTCCTGCCCAAAGTTGAGTTTATTCACCTCTGGGCAAGGGAAGGAGAAGGCAAAGCTGGTCCATCTAGCTCAGTATTGTCTACATTATTGTCTACCATCTCTCCAGGATTTCAGACAGGGGCCTTCCCAGCCCTACCTGAAGATGTTGGAAATTGAATCTAGGATCTTCTGCATGCAAAGCATTTTTTTTACAACTGAGCTACAACCCTTCCCAAAGGCAGTGGCGGCTACTGTGACAGCAGAATGGGCATTTCTCAAGACCCTTCAAGGGCTTTGTGTCCACTTGGAAGACATGCAGAGCCTTGCTTGACCCCTTTGAGGGCAAACACAGATATGCTTGTGCATCCCTAATTTCAGCAGCAGAAGATTCAGCTGTCAGTTTGAATTTCAGCAGGTTACAATTGTGTAACAGTTATTTCTATATTAGCAGTTCTGTCCTTTAAGTAAAGACTTGCACATGTTTCATTCCTAGTCTCTCTGCTTCTTGGGTTTTGTAGTTTTAAAGCTGCACAAAACAGTAATCCTTGTGTTAAATGGGTTTTGTTCATGAGGACAAAAATGGCTCAGCTCAGCTGCCCTAACAGGATTTAAGTATTGCAGGGATACAAATGGTACTGAGGAGAACTGGTGAAAGTGTATAGAAAAGAATATAGTGTGTATAGAAAAGTGGTGTGAGCCCATGAATGTGGCCCGTAAAAGGCTAGACACTTAAGTTGTGCACTGTTCATACATTTTTAAGGGAAGAGGTAAACATCTCCCTGGGTTTTAAAAAAGGGAAAGCGGTTTTATCAACTTTAACAGCTTTAATATGGGGGTCTGTTTCTCCTTTCTATTTGATTAAGTTGGTAACCAGCCCTTTGTCATGTAAATCAATCAGGAACTGAAGCAAGTTTTAGGTGGTTATTACTTCAGGATATAAAATCAAATTAATAAGTTAACCTTTGCTGTCTGCAGAGTGTTTCAAAAAAGAGCCTGTTGGTTTCAGCGGATGAATGCAGGCAGAAATTACATAGACAAGCCTTTTACTTAGTTTCCAGTTTTTTAATGGGATCCCTACCCAGCAGCATAAATGTCCAAAGTCTAATACAGAGGGCAGTATCCAACTGTGTCATTCCATTAGCGCAGATGCAACCCATTGTGCAACCTGTTGTGCAACCACTTGTGTATTCCACTTGCGCAACCCGTTGTGCAACTGCTTGCACAATCAGCTACACAAGCACAATGGGCAACTGCTGGTACAATGGAAAGATTTGGCAGAGATCCGCTAGCGCTATTTGAGTTTGTGTTGGATGACACTGTTGGATACTGCCCATAGCATGTAACCTTCAATTAATTCATTCTTAGACCCACTTCTCATGTGACCTTCTACCTGCCCTTGCCAATGGAGATAGCTAAGTCCCAGAGACCAGGGCCACCACTTGCTGGTGCCTTCTTGTTCGCAGCTGTTCTCCTGCATGTTGCATAGCCTCTGGGCCATGTAATCTGCGGACCTTGGTATGTCTAGAATTTGCAGGGGCTGAGATGAAATCAGCAGCACACCCCACAGTGCTGAATATAGCAGCAGAATTGTGGATCCAGCCCCCCCATGTGTGCAAAACCACATACTTTTAACATAAGAAGAGCCAGGCTAGATCAGACCGTAAGCCTATCTAGTCCAGGTGCCCTACTTTACAGAGGACAGTCCTCTATTTGAAGCTGTCCTCTATTTGATGGGCTGCCCAGTCCAAGTCTGGTTTAAAGTCAATGATTCGTGAGAAGAGAGAGCCCATCAAGAGCGGGCACCTGGACACCAGACTGAGCAGGCACACAGGTCACCTTGTTAACCTTCTTCAATGTAGTGAGATGTATTGTATTTTTATTTATTATATTTATACCCCGCCTTTTTTCCTGCAAGGAGCCCAAGGCGGCATACATAATCCTCCTCCTCCTCTCCATTTTATCCTCACAACAACCCTGTGAGGTAGGTTAGGCTGAGACTGAGTCAGTGACTGGCCCAAAGTCACCCAGTGAGTTTCATGGCTGAGTCCAACACCCTAACCACTACGCCACACTGGCTCTCAGTTTTTATGGGTGTAGTAATTTTTATTTAAATTACACAAATCATTCTAAATTTGCATATATATATATATATATATATATATTAGCATATACAAAATGTTGTGCAAATTGGTGTTCACTTTTGTGCTCTTTTTTGGTAGTGTGTTTCCTCTTTTTTTGCTGATTTGTAAAAGGCCATCCTAAGTCTACACAGTGGCCAACCAGGTGCCCATGGGAAGCCCATAAGCAGGCCATGAATGCAACAGCACCCTTCCACTTTTGTTGCCCAGCAACTCTCATACATTTTGATTAATTGCTCTGAAACTGGTTCTGTATTTACAATTGCTAATATAATTTAGAATCCTGCATTACTCAAAAACGTGCATTAGAAGAAAGGAACCATATCCACCTCCTTACAACTATTTAACCACTGGACTGGCCATACAAAAAAGAATGGTTAATATGCAATATATTACCTTCCATATGGGCCCTCATGTTTAATTCCAATTAATTTACTTTCTGGATAAGACTCCATATATATATATTATGCAAAAAAAAACAAAAAAAAAAAACCCTTGAGGAAAATCCTAAACAGTTCTCCTACAACCTGTTTCATCACATGGGTGTAGGTTGCAGTCACTGTCAAAATTCTATAGTCTTCTGTATGTGCCAGCCCATAGAGAACTTCTGAACATATCCAAGGACAAAATTCAAGGTTGCTTCTACCCTAAAGCCCTTCAGTGCTGCTGAGGCATTGCTTCTCTGTAATTAGCTGGAACTGGAATTAAAGCAGGGGTTCCATACAGAGCATGATATTGCCCAGCACAATGCTTCACAATGGCCAAGATCTTTGTGTAATGTTTACTCACAAGTAGGTCCTTTTTGGGAATTGTCTTTTCAGATGTTCATTAAAAGCTTTCTGTTTGCAAGTCCTGCCCCTTTTATTCCTTCCCATTAGTTGTGGCTGGTGGACTGGTTATAAATAGCCATTTTATTGCCTCTTGAATAGCCTCTCTTCATTGCCCCAATATCAGTTACTGTTCCTGCAAGAGTGGGGGAAGGCTTTAATTACTAGCATCTTCACACTGTTTTTCTTTTAATTTTTATTGCAAAATAGCAATATTCAAGGGACAATTAACAATTAATCCTCCAGCTATGATCAACAGAAAGCAATAAAATAGACAGGTCCTACAAACAGGAAACTTTAATTAAAGGCACAGGAGCAATGAAAAGTCTCAGTAGCACTTTGCCTGCCCACAGTGGATAGGCTGGTACTACAGTTCAGTTTCATTTTACACATACACAAAATAATCACAAATCAGGTTTGAAAATAGACACACAGAAACATTCTACTGCAACAATTTGACATTGATGTTGTCTGGATTCTCTGTAAAAACTAAATAAGATCTCAGATCACTGCCTGCTGAGATTTAGACTGATGGTGACTTTTCCCCTCTGCAAGGGTGGGGGACCTCTTAAGGTGGTCCGCCCCGGAAGCTAATAGATCCGGATGGTTTCCAGAGCACCCTTGGGGGGTTTCAGGCTGATATGGCTGGTGGTCCTGTTGAATCCCTGGTCAATCTCTGGAATAGAGAGATGACCCGGGCAATAGACACAATCGCTCCTGAGCGCCCTCTCTGTAGTAGAGCTTGTATGGCTCTATGGTACACCCTGGAGCTGAGAGCAATGAAACAAAACAGGAAACAGCTTGAGTGCAGATGAAGAAAAACTCCTAGTGGATGCAATCGAGCCCTGGTATGTGCCTACAATCAGGTATATTTAGAGGCAGTGGGGGTGGGAAAGAAACATCTCGCTGCCTCTGTTGGCGTGTGAGCAGAGTTGCGAGATTTATAATCCTATCTGTGTGCTAACAGACGCCTGAAATTCCACACACAGATCTTCCAGATCTCACCTCCCTATGCAGCGTGCAGCGTGCTGTGTCGGTGCCAGTTTTGGCCAGCCCAGTCTGCCCTGTAATCAGACTTGCTTCCAGCTTCCCCGTTGCAGATTAATCCATGGAGTCAGGAAACACTCTGTAACACCACAGGTCTATTTCTACCTGTTTATTTACTTAGCAAGTAAGGTTCTACAGAGTATACATTTCCTAGTTACAGTCCATGTGCAGAGTATAAATGCATAGCAAGCATTACATCCAGTGGAGTAAGTTGAGCTTCACTCCACCTCAGCAAAGACGTTACATTGTTGCAAGAAAGTCTAGCAAGAAGAACCAGAAGAAGAGAGAAAGCAGTCCAGCTTCTCTCTAAGATGGCTTCAGACAGAAAAACAAGTTAGCACGTCATCAGAACATACAAACCATGTGACCAGCTCATATTGTTCTCACAGTCTAGGTTCCCATGCGAAAACACAAGATCCCAGCAAGACACAACAAACCTGTTTACAGCCATTCTGTCCCTTCCATGTGTAAACAATGTGCTGCAGCTGGTAAAGTGATACATATCACAACAGCCTCATCTATCCAATCCTCTATTTTCTGCCCAGTGGAGCTTTTTAGGGTTGTCCGGGGCCTATTATATACTTGCCCGAAGGATATTCTGGACCCCTCTGAGGCCTGCTGCAATATATTTACCAGGCACTTCCAGGAAAAAAATATCTTGCATCCGCCAGGACTTGGACTCCAATGTTATGGCAGTTGAATCAGATGAGGTTCCCAGAGCACAGCCTGGTGAAATTTTCTTGGATGGGTTTCAGTTGGTATGGCTTGAGGATATTGACAAGGTGCTTGGACAGGTCTTGGACACTCCTGAAAAAACCCTTCCTGGACTCGGAAGATCTTAATAACTTTAGGCCGGTAGTGAATGTTCCTTTCCTGGGCAAGGTTCTTGAGTGGGTAATCAGCAACCAGCTCCAGGCGCTCTTGGAAGAGACTGATTATCTGGATCCATTTGAGTCAGGGTTCAGGCCTGGTTTTGGCATGGAAACAGCTTTGGTTGCCCTGTATGATGACCTATGTTGGGAGAGAGACAGGGGGAGTGTGACCCTGTTGATACTCCTGGATCTCCCAGCAGCTTTCAATACCATCGACCATGGTATCCTTCTGGGGCGACTGTCTGAGTTGGGAGTGGGGGGCACTGCATTGCAGTGGTTCCGCTCCTACTTGGATGGTAAGCTCTAGAAGGTGGTGCTTGGGGAATATTTCTCAGCCCCGTGGACTCTCCAGTATCAGGATCCTCAGGGGTTGGTCTTATCCCCCATCCTATTCAACATCTACATGACACCGCTGAGTGGGGTCATCCAGAGTTTCAGAATGCATTGCCATCAATACGCTGATGTCACATTTGAGTCAGGGTTCAGGCCTGGAAGATCTGTGTGTGGAATTTCAGGCGTCTGTTAGCACACAGATAGGATTATAAATCTCGCAACTCTGCTCACACGCCAACATTTCTCCTTTTCATCTTCAGCAGGTGAGGCTGTGGATGTGCTAAACCGGTGCCTGTCTGTAACAATGGACTGGATGAGGGCTAACAAACTGAAGCTCAATCCAGACAGGACTGAGATGCTGTTAGTGGATGGTTCCTCTGACCGGATGAAGGGTGTTCAACCTGTTCTGGATGGGGTTGCACTCCCCTTGAAGGAGCAGGTCCATAGCTTGGGGGTTCTCCTTGAGTCATCTTTATCACTTGAGGCTCAGGTGGCCTCAGTGGCATGGAGTGTCTTCTACCAGCTCCAGCTGGTGGCCCAGCTATGCCCCTTTCTAGACAGGGGTAGCCTGATTTCAGTAATCTATGCTCTGATAATCTCTAAGATACACTACTGCAATGCACTTTATGTGGGGCTGCCCTTGAAGACTGTTCGGAAGCTGCGGCTTGCAAAGTGCAGCAGCCAGACTCATTACTGGAACCAGAAGGCCCAAACATATAACATCAGTTCTGGCCCGCTTGCACTGGATGCTTGCACTGGATGTATTCTTCCGAGCTTGATTCAAGGTGCTGGTTTTAACTTTTAAAGCCCTGCACAGGTTGGGACCGCAATACTTGACAGAACGCCTCTCCCAACCACAATTTACCTGGACACACTATGCTCAGCATCTGGGGCTTTCCTCTGACTGCCACCTCTAAGGGAGTCTTGGAGGGTGGCAACAAGGGGAAGGGCCTTTTCTGTGGTAGCCCCCAAACTCTGGAAAAAGCTCCCCTCTGAGGCCTGCCTGGCACCAACTCTGCTATCTTTTTGGCACGAGATTAAGACTGCCCCCTATGTTGAGGCTTTTAACAACTCTAAATAGTGCATGGTGGGGTGGTTATTTTAAACTTTTTTACTGGTCAAGTTGTATTAACTTGTTCTAGCTATTTGTGTCATTTTAAATATGGTTTTAAATTTATTATAATGTTGTTATTGTGTATTTTATATTGTATTGTATTTTTAATTGATTGTTGTAAACCGCCAGAGAGCTTCGGCTATTGTGCGGTATAGAAATGATGATGATGATGATGATGATGATGATGATGATGATGATGATGTGGCTATTCCGAAGAAAATTACTACTGTGGAAGCAGCCTAAGACTCAGTATCTCTTTTTGGCCTGTGAATAAATATCTTGCATAGCTAGAGTGGCCTTTGCTGGTTGCAACAGCATTTTATTTTGACTGAGTAATTACAGACACATTGTGACCTTCCCTTGTGCTATAATCTGTATGAATGCAAATTATATTTCATTAATGCACTAATATTTTGAAGCTAAAGAAACCTCCTTTCTCCTAGCAATGCACTGTGTCTTTGCTCCATGACTGAACTGATGCTTTGCTCCTGGACAGGTCTGCTAAATGACAACACCTTTTGAGTAATTCCACCTTCAAACCAGTACCTTGCTTTGATGTATTACAATGATAGACTGAAGTGTTCATGCAATACATCACCATAGTCAGCAGTTGCTTTTAACTCCAAGGATTGAGAGACTGAGCCAGCTGTTTTTCTTATGTATTCCTGTAATGTACCAGCAGACTGTGATCACTGGCAAAACAGAATTAGTAGAAGTCAGAAAAGAATGAACCCTTAAAATTCTGTTTCTGCATATATATATTTCATTTTAGAAAAAAAAATAAGCCCTACCTTTCTGCCCCCAAAAGAACCCCCATGGTGGCTTTCAGACTTAAAACACAAATACAGTAAAAAATAATGAGATAAAAACAAATATAATGCACCCATTATATCATGAAGCAGCATCAACAGAGGGGCATTAAAAACAAGACTCATTTTAAAAATACATTGCCACAGCAATATAATGCGAGGTCAGATTAGTTGTATTATCTTTTGGAATTTGGTTAAACCACCGGATGTACAGGGATGAACCCAGCATCTATATTTGAATATTGGAAATACACAGGCTTTTAAGCAAACTATGGCCTGGTTTGCATGATCACAGGATGGTTAACAAGCCATGGTGGTGGCTTGTTAACCACCTGGCATGTGCCAGTCACATACCAGCTGATTTACATAATTACCCTTGTTGGGCGTGGCTTCTCGTGTCATCCAATCCCAACAACAGTGGATTGTTAGGTTGGTTAACAAACCACCCAGAAGCCATGGCCTGTTGTAGGGTTTCATAGATTCATAGATCATAGAGTTAGAAGGGGCCTACAGGCCATTGAGTCCAACCCCCTGCTCAATGCAGGAAACTAGAGGAGGGGTCTCCCATCCAAGTTGTGGGTTGTGGGGTGGTTTGTTAAGTTCCCCAACGAGAGTCACCCTCGCTGGGTTCAGATGACATGAGGTGAGGACTTGAATCGACAACCTGGCACCCGCAGGCACGGGAACCCACGGTGGGCTGCAGTGATTGTGCAGACTAGGTCTATATGGGACCTGGATCACATAGATTTCATAGATCATAGAGTTGGAAGGGGCCTACAAGGCCATCGAGTCCAACCCCCTGCTCAATGCAGGAAACTAGAGGAGGGGTCTCCCATCCAAGTAATAACCAAGCCTGACCCTGCTTAGCTTTCCACGCTCAGACAAGCTGAGCCAGCATGAGCCTCAGGCCTGTCTAGAAGTACGGTAGTTTTCAGTCAGTGGGGGGAGAATCCTTTCAGCACAATGTAAGTCCCATTGAGTTCAATGGGATATACTCCAAGGTAAGTATATATTAGGATTCGAACCTAAGTCTGCAGCCCTAAACATACTTACTAGCAAGTAAGTCCCACTGGGCCCAACAGAACTTTCTTCTGGGTAAATGTGCATAGGATTGTGCTGTAAATCTAAACAGAATGTTAAACACTATTCCTTGCACAACTTTATTATGTAGAATAGGAATAGGCAACTGGGCACCTTCCAGATGTTTTGGACTACAACTCCCATAAGCCCCAGGCAGGATGACTAATGGTCAGGAATTGTGGGAGTTATTATCCAAAACATGATTTTAATGTTTAATGCCCTAAACATTTAATGTATAATGCCCTAAATTTAATGTACTAATTGTACTTTTCATGTGTATTGTACTTTCAAACTAACTCTTAGTTTTGTTTTATCTGTATTTTATCGTTTGGATGAATTTTTCTGTAATCCCTAACTGGACGTATGCAGGTTCAGTCTGATAGAGACTCCTGTTTTGATCTTTTTTATAGTGACGTCTGTTTTAATCTCATCCTGTTATAGAGCATGTGCATTTTTGGTTGATATGGCCATGATTGTTGAAACAACAAATAAATCACTCACTACTCCGAACCTCAGGAGGGCACCAGGAGGACTCAGGAGGAGGGATGGATGAATCTGGCCATTTTTATTTCTATCAGTTTCTCATTTGTCTTACATTTGGTTCATCTTGAGCTTTGAGGATTTCTCCAGTCTAAAATTCATGCGCATATTCATTCACATTTCCCGTAACATATACACTGGTGTATATATTTTTAACCTAATACACAATTTTTTGGATAAACTATTTTCCTAAAATAATGCATACATTTGAACATTATTTTCTCTAATATGTGCATTTTCACACACATTCTTTGATTGGAGAACTCCAGTGTAAAATTCAGAAAAGTGTGAATTTAGAAGGATAACTAGAGTTTTGATTTGCATAGAGATTCAAAATTAGGAAAGTTTGCATTAAAAGGTGAACTGAATGAATTTCTTCCCCAGCCCTAGTAGGCACCAAGTTACCAACCCTAATTCTAAAGTGAAGCATGAAATATTGTGTGGAGTATGACCTGCCGTGGATTTGTTTTTCAGCCTCACGTGAAGCCTTCAATCAGCCATTTCATTGCTTTTGTGCATACAAGTGTTAATGAAGTAAGTGTCAAGTACCAGCAGAATGAGAAGCATTATAACTACACAACACCAAAGAGTTTCCTGGAACTCATTAAACTTTACCAGAATCTGCTGAGGAAGAAGAGAAAAGAGTTGGTTCACAAAATGGAAAGATTGGGAAATGGCTTACAAAAGCTGCAGACGACAGCTTCACAGGTAGGTTAGGGAATGTTTTGGTGGGAAAGCTAAAATAATAACAGAAGTCTCAATTTGCAGCAACAGGCATTGCCTCAGCTGTTGCACCCTCTGCATTGGAAAACGTTCTGTGCAGGCAAAGTCTGCACAAGTTGTTGTGGCCCAGCAAGCTGCAGCTCACCTGTCGTGAAGATGAGTAGCCAGCAAGTTGCTCAGTAAAACTTCTGCATGTGTTGACAGCCCGGATCTGCAAAAATGTGGGGAGGGGAGGGCTGAGACAAGCGGTCCTCAGAGGGGGAGCAGATTCAGCCCCACCTATGGACGTGTGTGAATTCTCTGTTTCTCTGGGGAGATCCAAACTTTGCTGCTGCCACCACAAGTAGCAACAGCAGGAGCAACAGGACAACAGTGCTCTCGGCAGCCATTTCCCTAAGGCTGAATGACCCACAGCACATTCTGGAGCATTTGTGTGTGTGTGGGGGGGGGGGGACATGGCAGATGCCACAAACCCATAGCAACTCCCCACCTTTATTTTAAAAGTAAAACATAAATCGCCACCCCCCACTACTAATGCTAAAGGTAAGGGAGAAATGGCCAAGAAACAGAATCATAATATTCTGGGGGTGGACATTTATTTATTTACAACATTTTTATATCACTCCACATCTAAACAGATTCTGGAGCAGTGATCAATGAAAGATAAAGGGAATAAAACAATATTGAAAGTTGTTCGGGTTTCTTTTTTAACCCAGTACCAATAAAAACCATGGCCAGTCAATCAGGGAAGGCTTGTTGAAATAAAAATGTTTTTAGCCAGAAACAAAACAATGTTGGTGCCTTCCTGACATCCAGTGGCAGGGAGTTCCACAAAGGGGGAGCCACCACACTGAAGGCTCTACTCTGAATGGACCGTAGGTCCATGGGGAACCACCGGGAGCATGCCATCCAGTGATCTCAGTGGCCAGACAGGCTGGTAAGGGAAAAGGTGCTCTTTCAGGTATCCTGGTCCCAAGTTGTTTATGGCATTATACATTAGTAACAAAACCTTAAACCTGGCCTGGTAGAAAATAGACAGCCAGTGCAGTTCTGTCAGCAAAGTAGTTACATGCTAAAAAGCGTCAACATTTGAGGGCCAGTGTGGCATAGTGGTTAGAGTGTTGGACTGGGTCTCAGGAGATCCAGGTTCTACTCCCCACTTGCCATGAAGCTCACTGGGTGACTTTGGGCCAGTCACTGACTCTCAGCCTAGCCTACCTCATGGGGTTGTTGTGAGAATAAAATGGAGAAGAGGAGGAAGAGTATTATGTAAACCACCTTGGGTTCCTTCCAGGAATAAAGGCAGGATATAAATTAAATAAATAAATAAATACGGGTCAGCTCCTGACAGCAGCTGAGCTGCTGCATTCTGAACTACAGTACCTCCAGCTTCCAGACCAGCCTTAAGGTCAGCCCCACATTAGAGCATGTTGCAGTAGTCCAGTCTTGACGTTACGTGTACCACTGTGGCCAAGCTATCCCTGTCCAGGAGAGGCTGTAGCTGATGTACCACTCAAAGCTGGTAAAAGGCACTCCAAGCTGCCATGGCCACTTGGGCCTCCAGTGACAGAGATGGATCTAGGACAGTGATGGCGAACCTATGGCACGCGTGCCACAGGTGGCACGTGTGGACCACTCTGCTGACACGCGAGCCATAGGTCACCACCAGCCATAGGTCAGCAGCGGCGGCGTGAGGCAGCGTCATGCTGCGCGCCGGGGCTCAGGCCGTGATGTGGCGGGCGGGGCCGACGGGCCTACCGGCTGCCTCTGCGCCGGCCCTGCCAGCCGTGCTGGACCCGCCGCCGCCCGTCGCGTCATGTCCTGCGCGCCAGATCCGCCGCCCGTCGCGTCATGTCCTGCACGCTGGATCCCCGCTCTCTGTTTTTTGGCGGCGGGGGGGGGGAACCAGGGCAACAGGGCTTCTCTGGACCCGGGCTGCGACGGCGGGTCCAGAGGCGGCGGCGGCTTCAGCAGCGCGGAGAACGCTCCGCGCCGCTCAGAAGAGAGACGGGCGGCAGCAGCAGCTTGAGCAGCAGCTTGAGCGGCGCGGAGAATGCTCCGCGCCACTCAGAAGAGTGAGATCGGGCCGCCGCCGCCGCCGCCGCAGGAACAATCGGAGGAGCCCAGGTAAGGCTCGTATTACATCCCTGCCGCGTGTTCCCATGCAGCCGCCTCATTCTTGCCCCCCAGCCGCCTCATTCCCTCCTAGCCAGCACCTCCTCCTCCTTTCCCCACATTCTCCCTGGCTTCTTCACAATCCCCCCCTCTTTCCCCCAAACGCTTGAGGTCTCCTCCTTTCCTCACATTCTCCCTGGCTTCTTCACAATCCCCCCCCCTCTTTCCCCCAAACGTATCTAAATTACCTTCAGGCTATGTGTACAATGTAGTACTATTTAAAAAATTTGAGTTGATGTTTTTTTCAATAAAAAACTGTTTGTATCATTGAAAAAGCCCTGTTATTGTGTTTTTCTTTTAAGACAAAAGATGTTAATTAGTTCAGACAACTGTATGAGTTGTTTTTACTAAACTAAAACCCCAGTATTCAGGTTTAATTGCAGTGTTGGCACTTTGAAATAAATACGTTGGTTTTGTGTTGCAGTTTGGGCACTCGGGCTCAAAAAGGTTTGCCATCACTGATCTAGGAGTACCCCCAGACTACATACCTGGTCTTTCAAAGGGAGTGCAACCCTATTCAGAACAAGCGATAAGTCTATCTCCTGGACTCTGGAACCACTCAACCACAGGGCTTCTGTCAGGGATGTTGAAGAGTCCTTGGTCTCGAGTCTGGAGTCGAGTCACGAGTCTTTGGACCCGAGTCTCGAGTCCGAGTCCTTGGTCCAAAATGGTGACTCACGAGTCCTGAGTCACTCCCAAAACTGACTCCACAAGTCCCTATTAAAATCAATGGGGTTTCCCCCCAACAAAATAAGGCTACTTCAGATGTGTGGCTTAAATAAATTCTAGGCACAAGTATGCCTTTTTATTTCAAATCTCTGCAACTGATTTTGGCAAGAACAGACTAGGCAGACAAACCCAAAATAACCAGGCAGGCAGAGGAGGCAGGGAACCCCAAAGCAGGCAGGCAGGGGCCTTTGTTTTGGACAATTCAAACTGTGGAACTGGTTAAGAAGAGACCAGGCAGGCAGAGGAGGCAGGGAACCCCAAACAGGCAGGCAGAGGCAGCCAAACCCAAAATGTCTGACCCTAACCCTAGCCCCCCACAACAACACATCAAAATAAATCTCAACACATCGTTGGGGCTGCGCTCCTGGTAGCTGTCCATAGTGGCCGAGCAGCGGCGCTCCTCACTTCCATGCACTCTTCACCGGTGATCGCGCTCCTGGCACAGCCAGAAGACTCGTCAACAGCCCAGGAATGTTGACAAGTCCTTGGTTTTGAGTCCCGAGTCGAGTCTCGAGTCCCATTAAAGATATTGGGACCCGAGTCGAGTCAGAGGGGGGACTCAGTCCGACTCACGAGTCGAGTCCTCGAGTCCGAGTACCCATCCCTGGCTTCTGTCTTGCCAGAATTCAACTTCAGTTTATTGGCCCTCATCCAGCCCATCACTGAGTCTAGGCACTGATCCAAGACTTGCACAGCCTGATTTGATTCAGATGTCACAGGGAGATGCATAGACCCTATCCAGGAGGATATTATGGTTGATAGTATCAAAAGCCAATGAGAGATAGAGCAGAATTAACAGGGTCACACTCCCCCTGGCCCTCTCTCGATAAAGGTCAGCCATCAGGGCAACCAAGGCTGATTCGGTCCCAGATTCCAAAACCCAGATTGGAATGGGCCTAGATAATCAATATCCTCCAAAAGTGCCTGCTGTTGCTCAGCCATGACCCTCTCAAGTACCTTCCTTAAATAGGGGGTATTCATGGCTGGACAATAGTTGTCAAATACCATTGGGTCCAGAGTGGGTTTCTTTAGGACTAGCTGCACTACTGCCTCCTTAAGGACAGCAGGAACCACCCCTTCACATAAGGATGCATTCACCACTCCCTAGACCCACCCGGTCATACCCCCTCGGCTAGCTTTTATAGCCAGGAAGGGGAAGGATCGAAAAGGCACATGATTGGTCACATTGCTACAATAACCGTGTCCATGTCATCAGGCTGCAGCAACTGAAATTGATCCCACAAAATCAAGCAGACGTTGGTGGTGTCAGACCCCTCGACTGGAGCTGTGCTAACCACAGTATGATGTTTGCTGTGGAGACAAGCAATTTTTCCTCAATGTGTGATGCAAAAAGGTCACATTTGCGGGACATTTGAGAAAACAGCCTTAACTGGGAGGTTTCAAGTTCCTTACAGAACATGGCGGTTTGGGCCTGCATTCAGCTTCATGGATTACGCCAGCCTTCCTCAACCTGGTGCCCGCCAGATACTTTGGACTAGAACTCCCAACATTCTTGATCATTGGCCATGCTGACTGGGGCTGATGGGAGTTGAAGTCCAAAACATCTGGAAGATACCCGGTTGGGGAAGGCTGCGTTATACTTACAACCTGATATAGACCAGTGGTGGTTAACCTGTTTAACAAAATATGAGTAAAAACTGGAAGACAAAAAGGTAAATAGTTTTATAATAACACTAGGAAAATGTTTAATTCTTTTAATTAGTGTTTTGAGGTAGGGTGGAATCTCACCAAGTTCTGCAGGTCTTTTACTAATTTCAATTAAATGTTCCAGTGCTAGAAATAACTTTATAAATATTTCTCTTTCAATGTGATACAAACTGAAAAAGACAGTCTAGAATTCAAAGCATCACATCAAAATTAATCATCTTGTAGAACTCCTTTTCTCTTCTTACCCCATTGTTTTACATAAATATCCTCTTTAGAGCCAATGCCAGACAGGATTGTATACATTTTAGATCGGTTTCCTTTTTGTCCAGACTTCATAAAAATTTGTGGCTCAAACACTGCTAATCTTCTAAGCCTGTTCCAATGTGGGTTTTCCAATATGTAATGCCTACCATGAAAATATTGAAACATGAGTACCCTGTGTTGGTATTCATCAGTAGGATAATTCTGTCAATGGACAACCATTATCTCAAGTAATTTCAATATCTCATTGATGCAAGAAGCTCACCATCTAGTTCTGAGTAATCAGTTTGCCTTTATGGTAGGACAGCAAGTCTAAAACTCCCCCACCCACCCCTGTAGACCCCTTGAAAATTGCTGGGGGTTACTGTTAGACATTCTTCTGACCCAAGTAGCTAATTTCTATGGGCTTCACCATGCTAAAATTGCTGCTGACCCAGTTTGTCAAACTCTAGAGAAAGGCATCAAAAAGTTTGCATCTGTATTTATTTATTATTATGAAAAATAATGAGCACAAAGGATGGGTGCTTTGAGGATTTCATAAGAAATCCTGTTGTACTCAGAAGTTAAATTACTGTGTCTTTATAGTATTCTTTTAATATAAAATAAACATGTAATTCTCTGTTCTGTTGATTTGTTGTTTTTTAAATGTTTGCTTTAAAACATAATGGCATTTCAAGAGACGTTCTCGCAAGGAACACTTGGAAACTGTCAGTTGTATATTCTCTCCATACTGCAGCTAAATAATGGCCATTAATATTTCGTTGAATGGGACTTCATGAAAATTGTAGTTGTGAACATGCAATCAGCTCATTTATGAACTAACAAGCATTGCCCTGGGGCAGCCTCAGCTGACATTCATCATTTTGCATAAAACTCCCTCCCTTCCTCTATTAATAGTCCTTGTGTGCACATCCTTTCAGCGTCTTACTTTAGCAATATATGGCACCTGTAGGGACAGGATTTGCAACTGGGCAGCTTTTCACAAGCAAATATGACAGACAGCCTTTAAGCTGCCATCATTCATGATGCGAAACCACTCATTACGGAACAGCCCATAAATTCTCCCACAGACTCCCTATTGCTCTGGTTGGAAATATTTATTTATTTATTTATTATATTTATACCCCGCCTTTTTTCCTGCAAGGAACCCAAGGTGGCTTTTTATCCTCACAACAACCCTGTGAGGTAGGTTAGGCTGAGAGTCAGTGATTGGCCCAAAGTCACCCAGTGAGTTTCATGGCCAAGCGGGGAATAGAACCCGGATCTCCTGAGTCCCAGTCCAATTTAGAATTCAGTCATTTCTGAGAGCCAGTGCAGTGTAGTGGATAGAGCGTTGGGCTGGGACTCAGAAGGCCTGGATTCTAGTCCCCAGTTGGTCATGAAGCTCACTGGGTGACTTTGGACCAGTCACCTACTCTCAGCCTAACCTACCTCACAGGGTTGTTGTAAGGATACAATGGAAAGGAGGAGGACCATGTAAGCCGCCTTGGGTTCCTTGCAAGAGGAAAAAAAGGTAGGATATAAATGTAATAATAAATAATAATAAATGAATGTGTATGTAGTTTGGCTGCAGCATCTTTCTGGGATCTCAGAAAGAGCCTCAGTGTGTCATTAGTGTATCATTCAGAACTTGTCTGCTTCTTTTTGTGGCTCATTATCCTATACCAGTAAAATGCTTTCAGTATTATGGACAGAAAGGCAAGACCCATATTGTGTAGAGAATCCTGTAGGAAAGGGAGGTCAAAGTGCCCCCCTTAAATCTGTCCGATATCACAACCTGTTTCCTTTTCCCCATAAAACTCAGTGGCAACCACTGAGAAGTAAGACACTGCTACCTGCCAACCATACCCTGGATTCTTTGGTCACAGTAGAGTGTGAAAAAGAGACAGAACCAAAGAGCTGTTGTTGTTTTTATATGTGTGATACTCTTTGATTAAGTAAATAGGACATCTGTTTAGAACTTTTACTTTGATGTTAAGAACATAATTTGTTTCCATTTCCTGTTTATTAAACACACACACAAAAAGTCATAGAGGTATTCTTGGTAGAAAATTCATATGAACGTTGAAGCTGTTAATTCACAAAGAAATTGCGATGGTGGCATTCCATTGCTGTTGCAGGTGCTTTGAAACTCAGGCTGCAAACCCTTGCACACTGCATACTTCCTTAGGAGTAAACATACGGTAATTTGATTATTCCTTCCTGGTAGCTCTAGTAAGTAAGATTAATTCTCAAAAAATGAAAAGCCATTTATTTCAGTGGAATTAGGATCAGGATTCAAATGTATGTAAAAGGAAACCAGATAAAACAAAGTGACAAAAATATATATCAAGAATTACATTATCAGACAGTAAAACTACCTTCTTCCTAGTTATTTTCATGTTTCCCTCTTCCCTCCTTCTATTTACTTTATATACAATGCCCATAATCTTGTCCTACTTTTAGTTTGCAGAGTTTTCCCACAAACAATGAAATCCAAAGGATCACTCACACAAACTGCTTTGGATGGTTTGAAAATTGTTGAGAATATTTCTTTATTAGGGGACATTTTGACCCACACATTAATATGCTAGTCAACAGAGTGTAAAATCATATTGGTGCCTTCAAGGTAATCTTTTTATAAATACAGAAATGTAATTATGCATCCTCTAGAGGGCTGAAAATAATTATACAAGTGTACAACAAAGCCCAAGGCAATGACTCCTTTTAACTGGTTGTTTTGAATATCATTTAAATCTTGTTAAAACTTAATTACCAGATTATTCTTGCTGCATTTTTAGGTAGAAGATCTGAAGTCTAAGCTTGCCATTCAAGAGATAGAACTTCATCAACGAAACAAAGACACTGAGGCTCTCATTGACAAAATTGGACTGCAAACGGAAAAACTAAGTCAAGAAAAAGCCATAGCTGACGAGGAGGAGCAGAAGGTTATGTTCATAGATATTAATTATATATCCCACATATTCATATGCAGATGCAGCCCTAAACACCCTGACTAGGGAGTAAGCCCCATTGAACACAGTCTGAGTAAACATACATAGGTTGCACTTCTAATACAGTCGGGCTTCAGGTCTGGACATGGGACGGAGATGGCCTTGGTCGCCTTGGTGGATGATATGAAGAGGGCTTTGGATAGGGACGAATGCTCCTTTCTAGTCCTCCTCGATCTCTCAGCGGCTTTTGATACCGTTGACCACAGTATCCTCCTGGACCGTCTGGAGGGGTTGGGCTTGGGAGGCACTGTATTGCAGTGGTTCCGGTCCTTCCTCTCTGGAAGGTATCAGAGGGTAGTTCTCGGGGAGGAGGCTTCGGACCCTCGGCTGCTCACTTGTGGAGTGCCGCAGGGTTCCATCCTCTCCCCAATGTTATTCAGCATCTACCTCAAGCCACTGGGAGCTATCATCAGGAGGTTTGGGGTGCAGTGTCATCAGTATGCGGATGACACGCAGCTCTACCTCTGTTTTAAGTCCTCACCGAGGTTGGCCGTTGAGACCCTGTCCAAGTGCCTGGAGTCAGTGGCTGGCTGGATGGGAAGGAACATGCTGAAACTGAACCCCGACAAGACCGAGGTACTTCTGGTGGGGGACAAGGGAAGGTTAGGGGATGTTGACCTGGTGCTGAATGGGGTACATCTACCCCTGAAGGACCAGGTCCGCAGCTTGGGGGTCATTCTAGACTCCCAGCTGTCCATGGAGGCTCAGGTGGCAGCTGTGAGCCGGGCGGCGCTGTATCAACTCCATCTGATACGGCAGCTGCGCCCCTACCTTCCTAATCACCTGCTCCCATCAGTGGTTCATGCCTTGGTCTCCTCTCGCCTAGACTACTGTAATGCGCTCTACGTGGGGTTACCCTTGAAGACGGTCCGGAAGCTTCAGCTGGTACAGAACGCGGCGGCTCGCCTGATTAAGGGCAGCCGCCGGCGTGATCACATCACGCCAGTGCTTAATGAGTTGCACTGGCTACCAGTTGCTTGCCGAGCCGAATTCAAGGTGTTGGTTTTGACCTTTAAAACCCTACACGGCTCCGGCCCAGCTTATCTCAAGGAGCGCCTCCAGCAACATCAAGTAGGCCGCTCAACAAGGTCTGCCACGGACGGCCTTCTCCTTATCCCATCAGCCAGAGCAGCCAGGCTGGTGGGGACTAGGAAGAGGGCCTTCTCTGTGGCGGCCCCCACATTATGGAACTCCCTCCCTAGTGACCTTCGCCATGCCCCCTCTGTGATGAGCTTCCGCCGTGCATTAAAAACATGGCTGTTCAGGCGGGAATATGGGGTGGGTTAGGTTTTTAATAAGAATTTTTTATATTGTTTTAATTATTATATTTTATTGTGTTTTGTTGTATTTTGGTTGTACATCGCCCAGGGTGACCGGCCAGATGGGCGATTGATAAATATAATAAATAAATAAATAATAAATCAGGCTGATCTCCCCATTATAAGATCCATATTATCTTTGATCTTCACATATTCTGCCAGAATTAAAAGAGTAGGAAGAGCCTCTGAAAAGTGCTTTCATGAAAGGTGTGTGTGTGTGTAAGCCAATTTTCTGGTCTTGCTACCAGTCCTAGTTTAAGGATTTTGTGGGCCCTTGGTCAAGAAGATACCCTCAATAATCCCCCTCCATCAGAGAGCCAGTGAGCAAGCCGGCTATGGCATCTGCTGCTCCTCCTTCTCACCACCACAATTGTCTGGGCTCAGGAGCAAGGGACAGGTGAACAAGGAGACTGCAGTAGTGAAGAAAAGGAGCAACTGCAGGGGGCTCTTGTCAGTGGGCCCCTGCTGGCATGTGGGACGCTGGCAGATGCCCATGCATGCCTACCCTTGACACCAGCCCTGCTTGCTAGCCCCCCCCCCTCCCACACACACACATCATATTCATTACAGACAGTTCCAGAGGGTTCCCATTGCCTTCAGGAGCAACTTTTCAGAAGTTGTAAAACCCCCGAGTCAAAAAGAAGCCCAATATCTATCTGGAAGACTATATGTAGTCATTTGGATCTTAACCTTTATTTAAATGTTTTGATGGGTTGTTTAATGGACTGTTGAAATGGTTGCACCACATTTGGGGAGTCCTCCTTCCAATAGGTGGGATATTAACTTTAAGGGATGAATAAATACAGTAGCACAGTAACTGTGGACATTAATAAAGATGAACTTTACTTTTTACTGACAAAGCCCAGTCTGTTAATCTCAGTAGGGCAAAGTCTGTTTGGACTGCAAATCCCAGGAGGTTAGTAGTACCAGAAGACTATTTTAAACTTAGTTCTATTATAAATGTAGGAATCTGGGCATATAATACTATGAAATGCAAAGCAGGCAGACTACCATTCCAGTCCTATATGTGGAAAAGCTGTCCACATAGGGTAGAACTAGATGTTACAAAGAACATATATCTGTTTCCCCTCATCATTCTTCATAATGTCCTCATTATCAAACTCATGAACTCATAAGCCAGTGTGGCGTAGTGGTTAGAGTGTTGGACTGGGACTCGGGAGATCCGGGTTCAAATCCCCACTTGGCCATGAAACTCACTGGGTGACTTTGGGCCAGTCACTGACTCTCAGCCTAACCTACCTCACAGGGTTATTGTGAGGGTAAAATGGAGAGGAGGAGGAGGATTATGTAATGGGTTCCTTGCAGGAAAAAAGGTGGGGTATAAATATAATAAATAAATAAATAAATATACCCCCCTTCAATAAGTTTTTCCAGAGAGGTTAATGGAAGCGATCTAAAACTATAAATACATAAGAAAACAACAATAAAACAGCATAACAAAAATAGCAGCATAAAGATAAAAAAAGGCCTGGGGAAATTAAAACTTGGGGGGGGGGGCTGGTTCAGAAAAGATATTAGTGCAGGCTGTAGTCAAGCTCCCATAAGCACCATAACTGAAAATGTCCTCTTCCCCAGTCTTCACATGTCTCACCTCAGACAGGAGGGACACCCAGAGGAGGGTCTCCAAGGATGATCTCACTGCACGGGAAGGTAGACTAGAGCTTTCTTCAAGTGTTTGACTGAACACATTAGGGCTAAAACTGTGTAGGGCAGTGTTCCGCAACCTGGGGTCCTCTCCGTTGGACCACAAGTCCCAGAATTCCCCAGCCAGCTATGCTGGCTGGGGAATTCTAGTAGTTGTGGTCCAACAGAGCTGGAGGACCCCAGGTTGGGGAACACTGGTGTAGGGGGACAGGGCTGCACACACTGGTCATCCTCCCAAGATCCTCATGCATCCACACCCTAAGGTCTGAAGGTTCACTTGAATGTGAGTAGAACTTTCTGCATGTTTGGGGCCTCCGGGTAGAACTCTCTCAATGTAATTGGGGACCCACATGAGTAGAACACCTCTTCAGACCTTTCCGCTCAACCTGGCAAGAACAGAGACTCTGAGGGCAGGGTATGTAGCGCATGGGGACATCAGGGCAGAGCCCATGTGCATGGCCCTGGCCCCCTGCACAGTTTCAGCCCTCATGCGTTCAAGCGAATTCCTGGTCTGGGCTACAGTCCATGTGTGATGTGGCATCACCTCTGTCACTCTGTGCCTCTCCTAGCATCTAGCTCCCTCCCAGATTACCCAACTGTTTTCTTTAAGCATGTGTGTGATCAACATGAAAAGAAGCCACTACAAAATGTTATATATTTTGTAACCAATAAAATTGTCAGAACTTAATTGCTTCATCAAGTGAGAATTTTGTCATGGTAAGTGCAAGTTGAAGGAAGACTCCCTCTCTCCCTCCCCACCTTCAAGTGCCTATTAATATCTACTTCTTTAACAAACCTTTTCCTGAACCACCTTATGTCGCACCCCTCTCCATCTCACTTCACTCTTGCCTGCCTAATATAAACTGTGTAAGCCCTCTGGGCACTATCACATCTGTGTTCTTTGCGGTACTTAGCACATCGGTGTTGCAGAATTAAATAATGTTTGATAGTAGTCCTTATAATAAGCAAGAAATTAAATGTGACGTCGTTCATAGCCCTTGGTTTGCATGACATTGAATATTTGTCTCGTCTCTATGTGTTCCAGTGTCCATTTGCAAGGCAAGAGTGCCACACGTGGCCTGACAATTATTGTGCGCTGTTTTCCAGGTGGCAGCTATTCAAGCAGAAGTAACAAAGCAGCAGCAAGAGTCTGAAAATGACCTTGTGAAAGCTGAGCCAGCTCTTAATGCAGCAAATGCTGCCTTGAACACACTAAACAGGGTAACAACACTTTGTATTTGATTTGTTTGAAAGATTTATACCCTGCCTTATTGTTTACATCCCCCCCGCCCAAGATAGCTTCTTTTGAGCTCATGCACATATTCCCAGTTACAATGCATCAGGTGTGGGCAGAAAGTAGTTCTCCAGGTATTTTGGACTTTTGATTCCCAGTCATGCTGGCAGGGGCTTCTGGGAGTTGTAGTCCTAAACATCTGGAGATCTATATTCTGCCCACCCCTGCATTAAGTCATTGCTACCACTTACTTAGCTTACTAGTGACTAGGCGTTCAGAACTGCCAAAAAAAGCATGGAAAATGATGTTGCTGGATTAAAGGAGGAGGCCTTGCTGGTCATTCCAAAATTATCGGAATGTTGCCATGCCATACCTCAACGGTGGGCCTTCTTGGTGGTGGCACCCACCCTGTGGGAAAAACTCCCTCGTGCAGTTCAGGAGGCAGAAAATTTGGCATCTCTTAAAGACCTCCTGAAAACGCACCTGTTTACCCAAGCTTTCCCTGGCCCATAATTAAATTAACCATGCTGTCCCATTTCTACTGCTCCTGTACTGCTGTGTATTATTATGTATTTTCATTATTATTATTGTAATTATATTGTTTGTAAAACTGTATTTTAAATGTGATTGTAATTGTGATTTTAATATTTATATGGAAACCACTTAGGGATTTTTCTTAATATTTAGTGGTATAGAAATAGTACAAATAAAGAAATAAATGTGTCAAACACCACTGGCTCTTTCTGGAGTGTGCATGGCCCCCTGCCACATGCTGGAGGATACAATACTCTTTAAATAACTATAACATTTATCTTTAGAAATATAATTGGTTTATTAATATTGGTGTCTTTCTGGTTTTGTTTCAGCTAAACCTGACAGAGCTACGAACTTTCCCAAATCCACCTGCTATTGTTACAAATGTGACTGCTGCTGTTCTCATTCTTCTATCCCCAAGTGGCAAGATTCCAAAGGACAGAAGCTGGAAAACCACAAAGATGTACATGAGCAAGGTAATGGAGGATGTTCCACTAGAGGACACAGATGATAACAAAGTACTCCTCCAGTAAATATTTCTTAGTCACTACATCTTGGTCTACTAGTTATATATCTGAGGAAGATGCCAAAGATAATAGAAATGGCAGGAGTTTGTCAAGAGAACAAACAAAAAAAGTATCAGAGTAATTAGACACCTTTGACATTCTGTCATAGGGGGGAAATGTAATGACTTGCTTTGTACAGCAAGTTTTCCCAAATCATGCTTATTAAATGTCAGTACAGTATCTTGTAAACATAAAGACTGCTCGATGTATTGTGAACTGCCAGATGCTAGATATATCTATCTATCTATCTATCTATCTATATATATATATAGCATCTGGCAGTTCACAATACATCAACTTGAAGGAAATTCCATCAGACTTATCCCACACTGGTGATATCTGGCTTATCTACATAGAAGACGTGTATGAATGTTATATATATATTTTTTTTAAAAAAAAATGCTGCAGGGCTAATAGTAGCTTCAGGGGAGCAGGATTCCCAGATTCCATTTGGCATGCCCCCCAATCTAGTAAAATCATAATCATCACTGATTACGTCTTCTATGTAGATAAGCCAGATATCACCAGTGTGGGATAAGTCTGATGGAATTTCCTTCAAGTTGATGTATTGTGAACTGCCAGATGCTAGACCAGTGTTCTCCAACCTTGGGTCCCCAAATGTTTTTGGCCTACAACTCCCAGCATGCCCCAGCTAGCGTAGTGGAGAACACTGGTCTAGACACTCCTCCTGCTTTTGTAGTCAGCAGCAGCAGAGCCAGTAACTGTAGTGAGCCCCTGCTGGACCACCATGCATGCCTGCTGGACTGCATTTGGCAACCCATAAGTGGAGTCATAAGTTCTGCATGCTTGTGCTACAGAAATTGGGCTTTTCTGATTTAGTACAAGACCCTAACGTGAGAAAAGTGAACTGAAATCCAGATGTGTGTTTCCATTTGCACAAGGCACAGTGAGGTCTTGCACAATGTCTCACACACAAGGTCTTCTGCTAGCTCTTGTGTAACAGTTCACAGAACAGCATCACGGGCAGAATTTCCTCTGCTAGAGTTTCTCTGATCCAACCCATTATAAACAAGAATTTCTGCAATAGAAGAAAAAACAACAATTTGTGAGCCCCTTACAATTTGTAAGCATGGCAGCACACCAGGCATTTGGGGCGATCCTTTGACAGCTCAGTAAGGCAGGTTACAGTACATGGCTGGTGGGGCTGTGCTTAAACTGGCAAGTCAAAAGTTGTATTGGTCATATGTAGCACCATTCACATGCAATGCATTTTCTATAATGGCTTCACAATAACTTTCCCAATGTGACAATCTGAAGTGGTGAGCAAGGGGCATCACCGATGTAAGTGGGTCTACACCTAGGATATGAGCCCAAATCTTTTGGCTCCATGGTCCAACACTGTGTCTTTACCACACTGGTTGTGGCAACTCCTCTTAGGTGTCCAGAAAATTGTGAGATAACTTTGCTCTACTGTTTTTTTCTCTGGGAAAGTAGCCAATAATGCATCATACTACTACTTTACTGTACTACTTGACCATGTCAACTGCTGTTTAATAGTGATTTACCATCATCAAGGTGCTAACTGTTGTACATAGATGTTGTACTGACTCTTCCTGGAAGTCTTACAGTCCATTTTTGATGGACAAGATGAGCTGAAAGGAGATGTCAAAGATAGTACTGAGGATAGGATAGAAGCGAATGAGCTGGCAATAGATATGCAATCAAAGAACTGATTAATATGTTCATGGCTCACATCAGAGTCAGCAGTCCCAGTCAAATCCAAATTAATTAGTTTTCATGTGGGGTGGGGTTCAGATACCAATGCCCCGAGAAAAATAAGACATTTCTATGGAAATTGTCTACCTTTGCTATTGGATAGCTAAGGGCCAGACTAGACTAGATGCCATTCACACGATTAGTAATTGGATGAATAGTTTTTTTAAAAAGTAAATAGGTGCAGGGGGCACATCTAGATTGAGACCCTGACATGAGAGGGTAGGATCTGGCCTCACATGCCTGCTGTTTGCTTTGGAAGAGACATTCCAGTTCACACCAAGGGAAACTCTATTTCCAATGCAAACAGCAGGTGCAACCCCCTCGATCCAGATTGCTAATTGCATGAATGGTGTCTCATCCAGTTTGGCTTTAAGACAATTATCTGCAAACACAGATATTTAAAACTGTGATTATGGAAGACATTGAGACACACTTTATTTGCATAGTGTGCATGTACAGTGGAAGATTTGTATTTTCCCCCCTTCTTGAGGCTGCTGTTAGTGAATTGCTGGATTACCCCAAAGATTTGTTGAGATCAAAGAACAGACCTACACAATAAGTTGTGTCTAATACCCAAAGACGTATCAGAAAGCATTATACATTTCCTGATATAATAGGAACCATGGTGAAATATTTGTCCTCAGCTCTATTATTGATTTCATATGGAAGTTTGGGCAGTGTAGGCTGTAATTCTGCCATTTAGTGGTAGCTATCCCCCCCCCCCTTCATTAAGTTATTTTACATATGGATAGATGGATCTGAGTATAAACTTTTTAGATTGGAAGACACTTCTGCTCTTGCACAACAATGGGGTTGCCAATTTTCTCTCCCGGCTGCAGCCTCCTGCACCCCCTGCCCTCAAAGCCAGAGGATTGGGGGACCATCTGAATGTGACATAGTATGATGATGGCCACTGGGGAGATTCGGTGGCCATCCACCCACCCCCGTACATAAGCAGAAATGCCTTTTGCTTACATTTGGAGTCTGGAGGAAAGTTGTATATTTTATTGGCTGTATATAGTATGATCGCAGAGTAAATGTGTAAAATGTAAAGATTTGTTTATATTTATAGATTTGATGAGTTCTCTTCACAGATGTGAATGTCTCCCAATTGTAGCCTTTGTAATCCTCTGTAATTGTATCAGTAATGGGAGAATCCTTCATCTTTGCTGGAGAGGAAAAATTGAGAATGAAGTGTGTCCAACACATATCTACCCACATACCCCTTTCCAAATTCTCCTAGTTCTTCTTACTCTTGCTTAAGTGAGAGAGTTCCAATGCAGCAAGAATAGATAAGTAGCACAGTTTATGCTCTTTGGCATCCTTATTATAATTATGCATGCTCAATGAGACTGTTGTTTTTGCTGCAATAGACTAACATGGCTACCCTCTGCTATTGACAAATACGTAACTACAACCAAGAGGATGATAACTACAGCCACTGCTATCTTAGCTATGGTAGTTTATATGTGGTATGGTCTGGCCACTGACCAAACCCAAAATGGCAGTGACCAGCATTTAGGTATGAGGAGAAATGTCCTGTAGGACAAAGAAAAATAACTGTAGGCAGAAAAATAGGCCATGGTCTACTGGTGGACAACTGACTGATTTCTGGCGCATCATCAACACCTGCTGGTCGCTGGCAAAGAATGCTGTCTGGGTGGTACTTGAGCTGATTCAGCAAACTCCTTATTTTCGTAGGAAAGAGCGAATATTTAGGATTACTTAACACAGAATAATTATTCCTTAATTGTTCAGTGATTCAGAGTATGCACTCTTGTATCATAAATAAAACCCATCAGTGGGCCTCTTGGATGGATTCTCTCTTGGTTGCTGGGGTTATTTTAAGAAAAGTCATCCTACTCCTCTCCTGCGTGTTTTGACCTGGATGTTCCTCATCAGGGCAGAAGCTTTATGGGCTCTCCTATTCCAGCCAAAGATGTACATTCTAACAGAGGTCTGAGTGAAACTCCCTTGGTCCATGTGAACAGAGGAAACTAATGTATGCTTGCGGCCTACTTTGCCCTATACGGCCAGTCCAATACTAGCTCACAGTACTTTCTCAGGCAAAATGGAGACTCTTTTTTTGTAGTCAAAGTGCTGTGGAAACATTCAAAGTGGCAGGGGAATATGCTGGCTTCTTTGTTGTTGTCTTGATTTTTTACTTCAATGTGACAAATTATGCAATGAAAGAGGCACTGATTATCCCCAAACGTGTTGTAAACAAGGGTATTAAAACTTTCAGTATAAGCAATTTAAAAACATGTGGTCAGGTATTTGGTTAAAGACAGCAGTCAGACTCCCTACACTTTGTATAATTAATCGATGGACTTTCTCCTTAGGTGGATGAATTCCTCCAAAGCCTTGTCAATTTCGATAAAGAACATATCCCTGAAGCAACAGTTACAGCTGTGAAGGAAGATTATCTGAATGATCCAGAGTTCAACCCAGAGTTTGTACGGACAAAATCTTCAGCTGCTGCTGGTCTCTGTGCATGGGTTATTAATGTTATTAAATTCCACGAGGTAGGAATTAAAATATTGTTTTTCTTTGCTGTACTTTGTTGTTTAATTCCATAAGGAAATAATACATTTAATCCATACATTTTTAAAGCTCAAGGCACTGTACCTGGTTCTTCCCGCACTCAGTTTCACCTCACAACAACCCTGCAATGATGGAGTGGTAAATTTTGAGGTGGTGGAGGAGCACATCATGCCAGTCCCTATAGCAGGAATGGGGAACCTCTGACCCACGGCCTAATACGGTCCACAGAGGTTCCTTATCCAGCCAATAGTGGCTGGAGCTCCTTCCATGGGCCCTGCCCACTCCTCCCCAAGCACCACCCCCTGGTCTGGAGGCTGCCTGGGGCTTAGGGGGAAAGCAGGAAGAGGGCGAGCAGTGCACAGGGGAATCCCCTTGTTATCTCCAATCACAGATCAGAGATAACAAGGGGATTCCCCGTAGTGTGCCCATTCCAAGTGGCACACTGAGAGGATGACACAGTGATCACAGTGTCATCCTCGGTGGCGGCAAACGTGGAGTGGGTGACGCCGATCCTCGGCCAAAGCAGCAGTTGAAGAGCACCTGCCAAGTCCATTCATGTGACATCGGCCGTAGGGATGATGCACACTGCATGAAGCTGGGGGCTCTGCCAGTGCTGGAAAGAGTGCCTGCCCCTCCCAGCACCAGCCGAGTCCCCTTCTCCACAGTGAGAAGGGTACGGAACTTCGAGCCTCTCTCCATATAGAGAAAGACAAAATGGGCAGGGCAATGATGTCAGTGGACTAACGTAAGTCTCTTTGATTTCAATAGGTCTGCAATAAGCATGACTAAATCTGGACCCAGTCAAGAGACTCCATGGTCAATAATAGCTCTGATGATTTTCATGGCGGTTGCACTGGCATCTTTCCTCAGATAAAAGTCAGTGGGGCACAATCTGTTGAAAGTGACCAGTGACATAAGCATTTCACCGTAGGCTTTTCTGCACAAGGCACTTATTGTGCACTCATCATTCCCTACTCATGGTTGTTTATGGGTTCTTTAGACGACGACATGACCCTCTCCAGTTTCGCCTCTGTGTCTAACCAGCACTTTCGGCGAGTTTTTTTTAGAGCAGGGAAAATGTGGCATCTAATTTTGAAGGCAAAAGAAAGTGCAATTTCCTCTTGTCTATTGGTGCTATTCCACTATACCACAGTGCCACTTAGAGGTTATGTAGTGGAAAAGCAGGAAAGGAAACACTTCTCGTGTACTGCTCAGATATCAGTTCTATCACAAAGCCAAAAGTAGATACAGCTGGTTAACAGCCCAATGTAGAAAAGTTCTGTACTTTATTTCTGTTCATTTTTTAATGCAGTGGAGGCTGGTGATGCCAATGTCAGCAGGGTTGCATATCCACTTTGGATTTTACTTTGAACTTTTAAGGAGCTATCTATGGTGCCAAACCTATTTTGGGGATATGGTTCAGCACCATGGATAGCTCCTATAAAGTTCAGAATAAAATCTGGAGCAGATATGCAGCCCCGCTGCCATTGGAGTCACCAGCCTTCACTGTTAAATGCACCTTGGTTGTGACTAACTTTCACTGGATGGGCCCAGTAAATATACCTAACTTCAGTTAATGCTGGGTGGTGTCTTGATTTTCTTTCTATGACTAGCAAAGCCTCCTCCTTGCTCGCTTTCATTTGGCACATGGAATAGACAAAATATAATGTGATAAAATGTTTATGATCCCATCAAAACATTACAAAAGATCTGAAACATGACATTAGAAATATTGGCATGTGTTTCTCCCTACCCCAAATAATATAGCCCAGTTGTCATTCAAACATGATACCATCTGCCCAGAGAACATTGGTTATTGGGCAGATTAGAAATGTAATAAGTAGATAAAATATTCTGATTTGCTTAGGGCACATTTTCCACACAGACTTCAGCATGCTTTCCTACACTTCTATGGATTTCTAACTGAGAATTCCAAGCACTCACAGTCACAGCTAACTAAAGCTCCTAGGGTTATTTGGGGAAAGCCATGACACTTTATAATGTAGGTATGCCATTATTCATAATAACTTAAACAGTGGTGGGAAACCCTGGGTGCTGCTTTCATTGCAGAATTTACAGAGGTTGACCTAAAATGTGCTCATTCTAGGATATTGTCACCTGCACAGTACTAAAAAATGTCCCCAAATTTCAGCCACTTACTATTTACAATTTTCATTTTATAAACAAAAAAGCACCATGGACTTAAAATATTCCAAGAAATCTATTGAGTTTTACCATTTAGGGTGCAATCCTAAGCATGTTTAGACAGACAAAAGTCCTACAATTGCTGATGGGGAATGCTGGGGGTTGTAGGACTTTTGTCTGTCTAAACAAACATGCACAGGATTGTGCCCTACGGTGCTTTTTTTTTTTTTTGTACCAGCCAATGTAACATGTTGAATTATTACCACACATGAATTTGTTTTGGGACATTTTACTACCCTGAGATATATTGGAATTTGGCTTTATATAAGAATATTCCCAAAAATGTTGTGCATGGGAAGAGGGCTTAGTTTTGGTCTCAAACCAATATTTTATTTATTCATTCATTCAATTTATTTCTTGCATTTCTGTACTGCCCAATAGCCAAAGCTCTCTGGGTGGTTCACAAAACAAAGATTAATGCCATCAAATACATAATATACTAAAATAATATTAGTGCAAATTCATACTGATGTATTGAATTTGTATTTTTATCTATTTTATTTGAATCTGAATGTGTATAGTGGTATTGTAGGGATTTCATTGCTTACCATGTCTTACATACTCAGACTTGACTCTATGTATGCAAAACATGCATTCTTCTACTCGGCAATAGCCCCTCTGATCTCTTGTGCACTGTTATCTGCTCCCATTAAAATGGTTAAGGATGCTATCCGATGCATGTTTAGAGAGAAAGAGGTCCTACAACACCCAGCATTCCCCAGCCAGTCATGCTTGCTGTGGTATGCTGGGAGCTGTAGGACTTTTTTTTCCTTCTGCCTAAACATGCATTGGATTGTGCCCTTAATGTAGCCCAGTGTTTCTCAACCTTGGGTCCCCAGATTGTTTTTGGCCTACAACTCCCAGCATGCCCCAGCCAGCTATGCTGGCTGGGGCATGCTGGGAGTTGTAGGCCAAAAACATCTGGGGACCCAAGGTTGAGAAACACTGATGTAGCCTCACTTCCGTGGGACTTGGATCAAGCTGCAGATAAGGAGTTTGACTCTCTCACTACTGTCAGTTGATATGTCAATATGTATTATTCACAGAACCAAACAAACACCCTTTCTATTAAAAAAAAAGTAGAAGCCATTGCTGTTTAATTGAAAGGCCCATAACCCACAATATATTTGATATGGGCCTAAATATAATTTGAAACACAACATAGTTATAAACAATGACAAAATTATTTTGGTATGTACTAACTAGAAAATGTTGCAGAGTTTAAATCAGGTTCAGTTTCTTTGGTCTATGCATGGGGGAGGATTTGCTGTTGGGTGTGGTGCCATGTTTATGATTAAACACTTTCTTCATACTCGTATGTCAATCTATTAGTGAGCTGTTAATTCAAACGCTACTATGATATATATTATCGCTATTAGCACATTTATCACAAGTAGATGTGAAACTTAGACAAAGGTGTATGTTCCCATTAATGATGAGCAGCCAATTCATCTTACTAGAATGTAATTAATGTAAGTTACAATACTTAATTTTTCACTGTTTGTCATGATGCATATTTAGCATTTCTTCTATCTATTATCAATCTGCTCTCCTATTGCATGGACATCTCCAAAAGATATACGTAAGTGCCGATACACTCTGGGTTTTTTAAACTTGGAAATTTATTTTCTGTACATTATGGCCTGTTTCGTTGGTACAAACCTCAGCGATGTCCATATTGATTATATATACATCTTTTTTTTAATGATTACATATTTAATGTTGATCAGTTGAATTCATAAAATAAATGTTAAAGAGATCAATAATCTTGTTGGCTTGATCTTATCCTATATCAAATGTTAATGTTCCATACTGTACTTTTCTGGCTGATCATATGTTGAATATTAATTGTGAACCCTCAAGGCCTGTCGTGTGTGTGTGTTGTTTCATAATTAGTGGTGCAAAATACAGGAATTCCTTTATCCCCGTATTTGGCACCATTTATTATGAAACAATAGACAAAGAAAAATAAATATGTAGTAACCACTAAGCCTTTCTGCTCACTGAACCCTGGTTTCTTTCATTATCTGATATAACAAACCACAGTTCTCCCCCAAATCCTAAGTAAATGTCTAAATATTAAGAGGTGACTCTAACTTCTCTCTCTCTCTCTCTTAATTTCTTGAGGCATAAAGTAATACATCTGCATTCTCTCAAAGCTGTATCACTACAGTATGCTTGCTTTCTATTGCCACTGAATAGCGACTAAAGGGGGACAGGGGTGTGAACTTACTGATTTATTCCTATGATGTGGACTATCCTCATAGGTTATTCCCACTGGCAGAGGAGGGGGGAAAGGCAATTTTTGCCAGTGCCCCTTTCCCCCTGCAGCCACCTGTGCCCTCTGAAAATCTGTTCTGGCGGGTTGTGGAGCCCTCCAGAACAACATGGGAGGTGGCATTGGGGATTGCAGGGGAAATTGGGTCCCCCTTCTGCCAGTGGGGGCCTCTATTAGATTGGACTCCTGCTCAGGATCTAAGGGCAATTCAGAAGTCTTCCAACACTGGCCAACCTATTACAGCCTCTGCTAGTAGAAACCACTAGAAGCTTCTGCTCAGGAGCAGCGTGGTTGCACCTGAGCCAGGTGAACTGGCTTGTCCTTCATCAGTTGCCACTTGAAATCTGGATTTCTCTCATCCTTAGCTGGTGCACAATACTGCATAAGGCAACAGCATATGAGCATAGCCATTTCATAGCCAACAGTTTTTCCTTTCCATGATTCTATGTTCCTTGTAATTGGTTGTAGTAGTTTTTACATACATACATAAATACAAACACAATAATACTAGTATAGTGGCATTTAACTTTCTCAGTCTAGAACTCCAGGTGTGCTTGATGCACACATAGACTGGGTTCAGCCAACACGATAACCCACACTCAAGGGTTGAGTGTGGGTTGTTGTTGAAACGTGGGTTATCATGTTGTCTGAACCCAGACGAGATAACAAACTATGGAGAACGACCCACATGGGTGAAAAGCCACAGTGGGTTGTCATGTCATGCAAATCCAGACCAATTCCCATAGGATGGCTTGTTTGAGGGCAACAAGCCACTGTGACAACCCATGGGTTGCTGTAGGGGTTGTTGTACCCACAATGGGTTGTCATGTCATCCAAACCCGGGTGACCAACCCCATCATGGGTAATGGGAAGCAGCTAGCTAGCCCCTTGGCAAGAACAGCAAAAAACACACACCCTTACTGCTCTTGCCAAGCTCGCCTAGGCCACTGCCAGTGACCCACAAGTGCCCAAGTGGCACTTTGAGGCAACTGGCACTGGCTGTGTGTCCTCCGCCATGATCGTGAGCCCTTTCTGCCCTCTGTGGCTTTTTTGCCCCTTAATCCCCTCCCCCCCCCCAAAAAAATTGCGATCTCTGGCTTGACAGCTGGCTTTCGCAATCCCCATTTTGACAACCACTGACAGCTCCTTCAAAGTGCCCAACAGTATGGAGCACATTAGGGGGTCCTGGGGGAAAAATTAGTTTGCAACCACGGACAGCCCCTCCAAGGTTTGAAGGGGCTGTCAGTGTCTGTCAAAACAGGGATCGCGAAAGCTGGCTGTCAAGCCGGAGATCACAATCTCCCAGGGTGGGGGTGGGGGTGGTAAAGGGACAAGAAGGCTGTGGTGAGCTGAAAATGGCTCACAAACATGGCGGAGAGGGGGAGATAAGTTGGTCCTGCTGCAGTGTCCCCTGGGATACCCACAGGTGGACCAAGAGGGAAGGAGGGGCTGAACAACCCATGATGAGCCCAATCGTCTGCTGTGCACACTGTGGGTTGTTCACCCAACTACCAACCCACCATGGCTTATTGCCAGGTTGGGTTGTTGTGTCGTGCAAACTTGCCCATAGACTTTTGTAATAGCAGGCAGACAGCAGGCTTCACCATTCACCAGTCTGCACAAAGAGGGAAAGACGGAAGGGGTGCCCAATATCTTTTGATCGGTAGCTCGGTCGAGACCCTGGTGAATGACTGGAATGCTGCAATCACCAGGGCATTAGACCGAGTTGCCCCGAAGCGCCCTCTTCGCCTAAACAGAGCTCGCGCGGCGCCATGATTCACTCCGTCGCTGCGAGCTCTGAAACAAGAGGTGAGAAGGCTAGAGCGCCGATGGCGAAATTCCCGCTCCGAAGACGATCGAACACGGGTTAGAGCTGCATCTTCAGCCTACCGGGTGGCGGTGAAGGCAGCAAAAAAGAATTTCTATGCTGCCTCCATTGCGTCTGCAGAGTGCTGCCCAGGAGGCTGTTCCAAGTGGTCCGGAGTCTGGTCGGTCCAGTCGCTCCGGACCCACTGGAACAGTCAAAAGCCTCCTGTGAGGCTTTAGCGAAGCACTTCGCAGATAAAATCGATCGGATTAGGAGTGGGATATCGTACGTCGTGGACACAGGGAGTGAGCGGGAGGAGGCCAATGGCAGACCGGTTTTGTGGGATCGGTTTCGGCTTCTTCCTTCTGATGAAGTGGACAAGGTGCTTTCATCTGTGAGGCCGACCACCTGCTTGCTTGACCCTTGCCCGTCCTGGCTCATCATGAGCTGCAGGGAGAGACTGGGTGAGGGGATCAAGGCGGTGGTGAATGCCTCCCTCGAGGAGGGAGTGATGCCATCAGCCCTCAAGGAGGCAGTAATAAGACCGCTTCTAAAGAAGCCCTCCTTGGATCCCCAGGATTTAAACAACTTTCGCCCAGTCTCCAATTTACCATTTCTGGGCAAGGTGATCGAGCGGGTGGTGGGTGCTCAGTTGAAGGCACACTTGGATGAAGCCGATTATTTAGATCCGTGCCAGTCGGGCTTCAGGTCTGGACATGGGACAGAGACGGCCTTGGTGGATGATATGAGGAGGGCTTTGGATAGGGGCGAATGCTCCTTTCTAGTCCTCCTCGATCTCTCAGCGGCTTTTGATACCGTTGACCACGGTATCCTCCTGGACCGCCTGGAGGGGTTGGGCTTGGGAGGCACTGTATTGCAGTGGTTCCGGTCCTTCCTCTCTGGAAGGTATCAGAGGGTAGTTCTCGGGGAGGAGGCTTCGGACCCTCGGCTGCTCACTTGTGGAGTGCCGCAGGGTTCCATCCTCTCCCCGATGTTATTCAACATCTACCTCAAGCCGCTGGGAGCTATCATCAGGAGGTTTGGGGTGCAGTGTCATCAGTATGCGGATGACACGCAGCTCTACCTCTGTTTTAAGTCCTCACCGAGGTTGGCCGTTGAGACCCTGTCCAAGTGCCTGGAGTCAGTGGCTGGCTGGATGGGAAGGAACATGCTGAAACTGAACCCCGACAAGACCGAGCTACTTCTGGTGGGGGACAAGGGAAGGTTAGGGGATGTTGACCTGGTGCTGAATGGGATACATCTACCCCTGAAGGACCAGGTCCGCAGCTTGGGGGTCATTCTAGACTCCCAGCTGTCCATGGAGGCTCAGGTGGCAGCTGTGAGCCGGGCGGCGCTGTATCAACTCCATCTGATACGGCAGCTGCGCCCCTACCTTCCTAATCACCTGCTCCCATCAGTGGTTCATGCCTTGGTCTCCTCTCGCCTAGACTACTGTAATGCGCTCTACGTGGGGTTACCCTTGAAGACGGTCCGGAAGCTTCAGCTGGTACAGAACGCGGCGGCTCGCCTGATTAAGGGCAGCCGCCGGCGTGATCACATCACGCCAGTGCTTAATGAGTTGCACTGGCTACCAGTTGCTTGCCGAGCCGAATTCAAGGTGTTGGTTTTGACCTTTAAAACCCTACACGGCTCCGGCCCAGCTTATCTCAAGGAGCGCCTCCAGCAACATCAAGTAGGCCGCTCAACAAGGTCTGCCACGGACGGCCTTCTCCTTATCCCATCAGCCAGAGCAGCCAGGCTGGTGGGGACTAGGAAGAGGGCCTTCTCTGTGGCGGCCCCCACATTATGGAACTCCCTCCCTAGTGACCTTCGCCATGCCCCCTCCGTGATGAGCTTCCGCCGTGCATTAAAAACATGGCTGTTCAGGCGGGAATATGGGGTGGGTTAGGTTTTTAATGAGAATTTTTTATATTGTTTTAATTATTATATTTTATTGTGTTGTTTTGTTGTATTTTAATTGTACATCGCCCAGGGTGGCCGGGTGGCCGGCCAGATGGGCGATTGATAAATATAATAATAATAATAATAATAATAATAATAATAATAATAATTGATCACAAGTGCTAGGAGCCCTCCGACTGGAAGCACCCCCAGTGTGAGCTGCAGTGGCCTGCAGGTGAGGGAAGGAGGCGGGTGTAATGGGAGCAGGAGTGACTGAGGCCTCGCTGGTCCTGGCTTGCCAAAGTTGCTTAGCCATAAGACAAAGTTTGAGCAATTGAATAAATGAGTAAACCAGCCAGTGGCGTTTTGGCACTCCAGTACCACCACCTCCAAGCCTTCTCTTCACCAGCATCACAGGCAGCAGCTATTTTAAATTTCCTTCTTGCCTGTGGATGACACCAACAATTGGCACCATACAAAATATTTCCAAAAGCCATATTAAAAATATTTCTATAATGAACACAATTTAAAATCCTCCCCTGCTCTGCCTTTTAGGTATATTGTGAAGTGGACCTAAAGCGACAGTCCCTGGCACAAGCCAACACAGACTTGATCGTGGCAGCGGAAAAACTCGACTCTATTAGGAAGAAGCTCATTGTAAGTCTTATTGTCTTCTACCTAATGATGGTCCTTTCCCAAACAGGGGGCATCATTCCTTATGTGTTACTTAAAAAAAAAATCCATTTACATTTATAGTATTTCAATGGAGGTAAGTGGGTTTGCAGTCTGAATTGTTTGCTGTATTCCATGTTGCTTGATGGGCTAGCCTGGGGAAGCAGGGGCAGGCAGGGGAGATACAAAATATTGTTATTGGTTGGGTTCAGACAACAGGAATAACCCACATTCAAGGGTTGAGTATGGGTTGTCGTTGAACCGTGGGTTATTGTGTTGTCTGAACCCAGACAAGATAACAAACCATGGTGAACAACCCACAGTTCACAACCCAACAACAAACCATGGGTTCTCTTCATGGGTTGTTTGTGGTTTACAAGCCATGGCTTGTTAATATACCTGTGTTCAGACAACACGATAACCCATATTTCACCAACCCATGGTTCAACAACCCACACTCAACCCATATTCAACCCTTGAATGTGGGTTATCGTGTTGTCTGAATCCAGTCAATGTCTCTTGTGATTTAAATTGCCTCTTCACCCAGTCATTAGGAGCTTAAGGCTGCAACCCAAAGAATACCCTCTTACCTGGGAGTAAGCTGCATTGAAACCAATGAGACTTACTTCTGAGTAGACATGTATTAGGATTGCATTGTGTAAGCAAAGGATATGTAGGTGGCTTTTCTTCCTGGTATTTGAGGGATATGCTTCCAGGAATTGTATATTACTGGTGCACTGGTGCTGCTGTTGGGTGTAAAGAAATAAAGTAAGCACAGATAACAGCCATTTCTGATTGGAGTCCAGAGTAAACTAACTATCACAAGCATGTTCCCTAGATTAATGCTGTCCCTTGTGATAAATGGCGACGTTTCCATTTAGATTTCAACTGCAATTCAGGAAATACTGTGTGAAGCTTTCAGTTTCAAAAAGTATCCATCATAAAAGAAAAAAAAGAATTGCTCCTCTTAATGGGACACCACCACACCTGCTAGATTCATTTGACAGGTGATACATATATCTGCTGATGTGTGTTGGTAATGAAAAAAAAAAATCATATTACAGTTGTCAAGCAATGTCCTTAGGCTGCAGTCTTATGCACACTTACCTGGGAGTAAGCCTCATTGAACACTGTGGACTTCATTAGGATTGTGCTGTCAAATTAATAAGAAAAAAAATATAATTGTAAAAGACTGCTTCTGTTCAATAGGAATTAAGGATGCAACCCTTAAGAACATTTACTTGAAAGTAAGGGTGCTTCCAGATGTAGAGGTCCCAGCACTACCAATGTGAAGGCATTGTGCAGCTATTTTGTCTTTTTTTTTCTTAATGGATTTTCTGTAGTAAGAAAGATGGAAGAAATGGTGGGGAAACACAGGAGGGCTACAAGTTGAAGATGACAATGTCTGGACTTCCTGTACATTTCTGTGCATTTGACATGATGGTTGGTAAATTACTAAAGCCCATGCAGTCGCCGATAGTAAGACAGCAAACTTGAGCTAGAGCCTGTTTCGGCTGATAAGGAATAACGAAGTACAAAGTTGCCGTTAACCTTTGTGACTTTTTCAGAGTTACAAAGCTAGTTATAAAAACACGGTATAAAATCCACCTGTAGGTGAACATTTCATTCTATTTATGATTTGACAATTTAACTTCAAACAGGAATTTGAAATAACACTAGGGAACAATGAACATTTGAACTCAAAATGTTCCGGGTTCTTTTTCCCCTCAATTCCAAAAGATGGTTTCTCAATAGAGATATTGATTTTCTAGCATTTGTCCAATAACCCACAGAAATGGGCCTGGTCATTCAACTGGAATGCTGGTGTTAATTCAAGGACTTTTACTCACATACATTTTTCTGTTGTTTTTCAGTTTTATCATTTGTGAGGAACTGTGTGTGTGTGTGTGTGTGCCCGCGTGCGCGCGTGCGTGCGTGAGAGAGAGAGAGTGTAAGGTGAGTGACAAATGCACTTTGCTATTCTCTTTACTATAACTTTCATTAATGGTTCTTTACTTAGATATTTGTATGCATTTAATATGTAGTTACATCAGCAGGCATACTAGCTAGACAGCTACTGTGTTCTCACATGGTGCTGATGGAGGCACATCCTGTTTCCACTGCAGCTTCCTGATGGTTCCTGGTAAGCACCTGAACGAATCCCCTTCCTTCCTCAATCTACCAAAAGCAGCACCCAGCAGTTCCTAGTACCAAACTGCTTCTTCAACCACCACTGCAGACCCTTATTTGGCTTCCTATGCCCATTTGTCACCTTGAGGGCTCAGAACAGTGGTGCTGTCCTGTGCTGCTGCTGCTGCTGCTGCTCCCCCATGATAAAGGGGGTTGGGTGGCATGTGCAGGAGATGAAGGGAAGGCATCATTCACCTTTATCTCAGAGTTTCCCAACATGTATATACAAGTGTTTAAAAAATCATGTTCATAAGTGTACATCATCAACCCTGCTGTGGGAAACACCAGTGTTATGACCGGTTTGCCAAGTAACACACAAATAACCACCCTTTCAAGGTCAGCTTCTCAAGCTTTTTTAATCTTGCCAACGCTTACTCTACTTTCATCTCCCCACACAAGAGGATAACAATCCCCTGTGTGGAGAAGAATAACCAGTAATAATCTGTTTTTGTGGTGAGTACACAAAGGTCTCATGCAGATGTATACTGTACATGCAGCTGTGTGTGAGGACTTGTAGTGTATTAATTTTTATTTCATTTTATAGCACAAACTTATCTCCTCTTCTCCTTTCTCTTTCCATTATCTTGCCTGGCCCAGTGTTTCAGTCAAACTTACTCACCCACCAAGTCTCCAGCTTAGAAGGGAGTGAGTAACGAAGTTAGCTGGGGATGGCACTGATGAGGAGTTAACATTGCCTGTTTCTGGAGAGTTTGGCACTCATCCCCACTCCTAAAGCTGCCACCTTTCCCCATCATTTGTGTGTCAAGGTGTTATTTTGCTGTTTAAAGAGCAGACTATGAAAAATGTGGCAACCCTCTCTATTGCCCACCCCTAGATATCTTTGCATTCTTCCCCACCCCAGCTCAGTCCCATCATTAGGCAATGTGAGGCTGCAGCCTTAAGGCAGCAGGTGCTGAGGTGCATGTCTGGGAGCAGCAGTGCCCCCCAGCAATTCTTCTTGACCCCCCCCCTCTGTTGAAGAACAGAGCTATGTGTGTCATGTAGCCTGCCCTGTGCTCCCTAAGCTAGTATGCTAACAGGTGCAGTGGAGGACACTATCCTGCCACCAGTGTTGAAGTAAGAGTCAGCTTCTAGTTAGGCCAGTTTCTGTAGCTGGAATAGGAGGGGGCACAAGGTGCCATCTTGTCCTTTGCCTCAGGCAGCAAAATACCTTAGACCAGCTGTTCTGCTATGGCTGAATCAAGCTCAGTGTTAGGGCAAATTACAAGGCAATCCAAAGGGCAAGTCAAGAAAGCAGGCAGATGGTTAAGCACGGCATCACCAGGCAAGCACGTGGTTTCTGGAAGAGAGATCTGAAGCACAAAGTCAAAACACAGATAAGTAGTCAGATACAAACAATGTGTAGTCCAAGAGGCAGAGTCAAGCAGGAGTCCAAGGGTGAGTAGCAAGGAGGGTCAACTGCAAGGCAAGTTCAGGGATACACAGCACTGGAGCTAGTAGAACAATGTTGTTCCAGCACTGGCTAGGCTGCCACTAAAGGCTTATATAGCCAGAGCTTCCTGAGCCCCACCCAGGGCTCAGCTGCAGTGTGTTAAAGGCCCCCTGGCAAAAGTCCTACTCAGAGGAGGGCCTTGCTGCCAAGGAGTCCTTTCCTCTTGAGGAGTCCTCCTTTGTAGTAGAGCATCTCTTCTTGAAGGAGCCCTACTGGCTTGCCTCTTGAGGCGATGATGCTCTCGGGGGCTAGGTGGTTGCCCAGCCTCTGCCTCAGAGGCAGAACGCTCTTCCTGTGGGGATGGACCTACGGTCCTCTCCCCTGAAGGCCCAGCCAGGCTCCTCCAGGTCTCCTGACATGGGTGGTGCCTTGGTGTCTGTCTCTGGGAGCTCCAGCTCCTCCTCAAAGGAGGATTCCTCCAGCGGGGGCAGGACATCAGCCCTGCTCCCCCAAACCCAAGATGTTGTCCCCAGGTTGCAGTTTGTAAGGATCTACTCAGCCAGCGCAGCGCCACAGCTCCATCTGGTGGCTGCGGTTCAGATAGCTACCCCTGCCTTTGCAGGATTCAGCCCCTTACCTCCAGCTGCTCTCAGGCCTGCTAATGCAGACAAGCTGGGAGTGCTGGGAGGTCTACTTAAAGGCTGTCTCATCACTCCTAGCCTTTGCCACAGCAACATGATTCCTCATGCTGTCTGCAGTCAGCTCCTAACCGGCCCCCGGCCATTCTCAACCCTTGCCTGCTTCTGACCAACACTTCTTGCCTCTGGTCCTTCTCTGCCTGGTATGTGCATTACCTAGACATCAAATGAGGCCTGAACCTAGCCTGACCCTGCCTCTGGTCCTTGTCTGGACCCTGACTTGCCTTTTGCCTCTGGCCCTTGTCTGAACCTGGTTGCCTACTGGATTTGCCTCTGCCTCTGGCCTCCACCTTGCTTACCATGTGCTTTGACCTGGGCCTGGCTTCTGGACTTTGCTCCTCCCTGGCCTGCTCCTGCCTCCATTGCCCCCTGGCCCTGGTGTTCCTGCCTGAGACCCTTGCTGCCCACAACCCAGACATAACACAGTTTAACAGCCCAGGGTGGCTGGGTGACCGGCCAGATGGGCGATTGATAAATATAATAAATAATAAATAAATAACAGCTGGGGGCAGGTGGGTTAAGTAATGCATGCCATATTAGCTGCTAGGGTATGAACTATTGGAGAACCAAGCTGCAATTCTAACTAAGATCTTCAACCTATAATTAAAAACAAGCAAACAAAATAAAAACCCTAGTGGGCTGATTTGAACAAGGGCAAATGGACAAGAGCAGAACTTTGTGTATCTTTATCAAACTGAATTATTAGATTTTGTCTACAAACTGGTCTAACAGGCTGTTCATCACTCAGATCATTGCTGAGTAAGTTAAATAGCACCAGCCCAATGTAGATCCTTGAGTGTTGCCACACCCACACCCCCCGATACACACAACTATTTACTTCTCTCCATTCTGGAAACTACCCATCTATTTCATTCACACTTACTTCTTTCGGTTTTTTTAAAATGTAATATTTTGTAATATCTGCTGGCAGGAGTGGTATAATGTTTCAGAAATTTTAATGTGCCATCATGTTGTGACATCAAATGAGGCTATAATAAGAATGTTTTAAGAAAAAGAAGCACACAACATTACCTAGACGTAAAATATATTTTCAAGACAGTATATTAATATCAAGACTATCATGGTGCTTAGATGCCGAACCCAAGCTAGATGCATGCAGTCTTTAAGAGTAAATCTTCATTTAGATGGTACAGATTTGAATTTTTTGCTAAGTTTGAGAAATTGAAGTATTTCAAAGGAAGGGTATGTTAGCTACTGTCCAATGTACAGTACTTTATCAGTGCATATGCAGTGGTGTAGTGGAGGGTGAATATGCGGGAGTGCAGCGCCTGGACATTTTTCAGAGCAGGATCAATGATATCATCTGTCAGAGCACCAGGATAGTTGCTGGACTCTCCTTGCTCTGGCAAATGAATGAGGCTTTCACGTTTTACTGTTGACAGCAGGGCTGGCATGGTGCAGCTCCGTGTACCCCAATTTGGCTGGGCCAGAATACAACGGTGAAAGGGGGGGGGGATCCCTGTTAAGAAATTAAGTATACTGTACATGCACACACACACACACACACACACACACTTAATGAAGAAGCTGCAGTCTAGGAAGCAAGTAGGCAAGCCGAGTGCTCACGTCTTTAACTCTCTCATTGAAATGAGTGGGACTTAACACGGCATGTGCAACCATACACTCAGCCTTCAAAACTGGTGTGAGGTGCAGGGCTGGCACGGTGGGGCACCTGCTGAGGGCCAACACCCTGTGAAGTTGTGGCTCTTCTTCACCATTGCCACCTGGCTGCTTCTCGCTCTGGCTCAGATGGGTGGTGGTGAGAAGGAGATAGCATATATCACATTGCCTGGCTGCTTGCTGACTGTCTCTCTGCCTGTCAAGCAAGCAAGCAAGCGGCAGCAATGACGAGAAACAGGATGAGGAGCGAGCGCAGCGGGCGATGGTGGTGAGAAGGTGGGCTCACTGGGGGAAGGGCCCCCGACCCCGTTGAGGGTGCCTTGCCCAAGGGCCCATAAAAACATGGATCCCACACTAGGCACAGAAATTCTTCCCTACGAAGAGAAGTTCAGGAAGTTAGGGTCTTTTAGTTGGGGGGGGGGGGAGAAAGCAAAAGGAGAACACGTCACAGATCTCTAAGATAGTTTTATATGGAAAACTATATGGTGTGGAAAAAGCAAATAGAGAAAGAGAAATGTCTTTCAAAACATTAGAGCTCAGGGGTCATAACATTTGCAATAAGATCAGGACAACAGCATAGATTTCATAGATCATAGAGTTGGAAGGAGCCTACTAGGCTATCGAGTCCAACCCCCTGCTCAGTGCAGGAAACTAGAGGAGGGGTCTCTCATCCAAGTAATAACCAGGCTTGACCCTGCTTAGCTTTCCAAGCTCAGACAAGCTGAGCCAGCGTAAGCCACAGGCCTGTGCAAAAAATATTTTCTTCATAAAGTACATAATAAACCTCTGGGATTCATTGCCACAGAATGCTGCGACTGTCACTATTCGAGTTCCCACACACACACACACACACCAGGGATGGGGAACCTGTGGGCCTCCAGTTGTTGTTGTACTCCAATTCGCATGAGTCCCAGCCAACATAGCCCACAGTCAGGGGTGATGGGGGTTATAGTCCAACAACATTTGGAGGGCCACAGGTTCCTCACCCCTGGATTAGCCTAATTTAGCCTACTCCAACCTGGTGCCCTAAAGATGTGCTGGACTTCAACTCCTCTCTAATGCAGAGAGGAGCTGTCTAACAATACCCTAAAAATGTCTAACTGAAAATGCCAAGAACTTCCATGTTCAGAAGCTGACTAGTCAGATTACCAGATACAAAGGGCAAACTTAGGGGGGGTTCTCGTCATGCCCTGCTTATGAGCTTCATGGTTGTTGTTGCTAATATAGCATCTTGGCTGCAATAGCCACTGTTGGAAACAGAGCGCCGAACTAGATCTGCCAAGCCAGTTCCTGACTCCAGATATTCTCTTCTCTTTCCTTGTCTGACAGCTGATCAGGAGTGAGGGGTGTTTCTTCTCTCTAGCCCCATATCTCTGACTGATGGGCAGCAATTTGTATCCACATAGCAACTGTATCCACATAGCTGGGCAGCAACTGTATCCACATAGCTCTATGGCTTTTTGCCACTTATGAAGCCAGGTTCCAGAAATGAGTTAGAATAATGGAATGGATTTTCCAAAGAGATGTAGCTAATAATACTATAAATTATACTGTGGGGTTATCACTTCTTACAGGTTTCTTGTTAGTTCTATGTCCTAAAAGAATTCAAGAATACATAATTGTCAAGGATTGTAATTACGGAAACAGCCATCCTTCAGTGGAAGAAAGTTTCCCTCCTCCGTCTCCTCAGGTGGGGTTTTTGATGAACAACGATTTGCTGAGAAATCCCAACAAAACCGTTTACACCAATACTCCACAGAAAGGATGGTGGCATTTTATTTTTTTAGCTAAACAAAGGTTTACTCTTTTCTTCCTCTGGCAAATTAAAAACTCTGCTGGTATTTGAAGGCTTTCATCTGTTCCATTTTCACGTTCAGGGAAGGTGGGTGCAGTGCATTTTCCCTATTATTGCTAGGCTGATTGTTATATTGTAGCATTGCATGTTACTACCTCGGTGCTTGGCTGGCAAACAGGAGAAGTCCCAGGTAGGTTTAAAGAAAGCAGAAATGACCAGCAGGCAGCAATAACACGAGGGATTCCTATCACGGTGGCTCAGAATCCCGCAGCACAACACAAACAGTTCTTTTGCATAATGACATGGGGGGGACTGTTAATACCGGTTATCTTTCAGTAACGTAGCAACAGCCAAATCCTTGAAAAGAGGAAGTTTTCATTTATACAGCATTTCATTTATACATTGAAATTTGGTATAACGTTCAGTATGAAACCAAGTTTTGAAAGGAAGCTAATGATTAAGAAGAAATGCAGTGGGCATTTAATAAGTGGAAGGAACTGCAAGATAATTAACTGGCATGCATAAAGATTCATGCTTTATACCAAATTTTTAATTTTGCACATAAATGTGCCTGATGTAGGCAGCATTTAATCACCTAGCTGACAGGAGTAACTACTTTCATTTAACCTTGACTGAAGATCATGAATTCTAACAGGTTTAATTGGATACATCATTTAACAGAATGAACAGAGCAAATTTTTCTCAATTCATAGGTTCTGATTGACATGCACCAGCAATAAGGCGTTGCACAATTAAAGCTGATCTGTATTCCTGGCCTGGGCACCAATTGCCATAGTGATGTGACACTGTTTGATCACTGTGGCACTGAAACTATACTGAATTTCCCCTTGTTTTGAAAAGGGCAATGCTTTAAAAGAGAGAGAGAGAGAGATTTTGGCACTTAAAAAAATTAATCACATTGATATGCACAAACTGCAAGGGAAGGGACATGTCTTATTGGTAATTTGGTAAAAGGAAGAAAAAACAGTGTAATAAGCTAACTAACAGAGCAATCCCATGCATGTCTACTCAGAAGTAAATCCTATTGAGTTCAGTAGGGCTTATTCCCAGGTAAATGGGTACAGTATTACAGCCTTTTTACATTATTTTTTAGCACATTATTTAGATCGTGTCAAAAATGTACATAGTATAGGTAAAGTAGCCTTTCCCAGCCTGGTGCCCTCCAGATGTTTTTGACAACACCTCCTAGCATTTCTAGCCATTGGCCATGCTGGCTGGGGCTGATTAGAATTGAAGTCCAACACATCTGGAGGGCTCCAGGTTGAGGAAGCCTGATATAAAGGATATATCTCACAGAAGACCCCCCAAATCATTTGCATTTATAAACTTATATAAATGACATTTAATTTTACAAGACAGAAAAAAAGACTACATTTATAGTTTTCCTTTCTTTGCCCTGGATGGCTCCATGTTGGACAATGAGCCTTTCCCCCCTCTGTTGAAGAATGTATGGGGCAGGTGTGATTTGCGGTGGCAACTCGGTTGGAATGATCTCCTGGTTTTGTCTGTGATTGTATACTCACTAATATGGAGTAAGTCCCATTGAACTCACTGGGACTTCTGTGTAGAGATGAGAGCATAAGAAGAGTCATGCTGGATCAGACCAAAGGTTCTGTTCTGTTCCTACCAGATGTCTATGAGAAGCACACAAGTTGGACATGAGTGCAGTGGCACTCTCCCACTTATGTTCCCCAGCAACTGGTATACAGAAGTATACTACTTATGATGTGTAAGCATCTGCATTGTTTCTGTTGACCAGGCTTTAATTAAATTCAACATAATGAGCCCATAAGGAGTCAAGTCAACGGAGCAAAGCACAAATGTTGGCTATGAAGGAATAGGGCACTGCTGAATGGTCACACACGTGTGTTCCTTCTTGCTTATAACATTGGCCCCTTGAGTCTTTTTGAGCAAATCGTGCACCTCTGCTATCCAACTCTCTGAATTCAACTGCAGTACATTCTCTCTTCCACCTCAAGTACATATCCTGCCCAACTTTCCATTTTATGGAGAAGTCAAGCAGAGCAAATATTTCAAAGAAACCTCCAAGAGGAAAGGGGATAAGCAGTCTCCAAGATGGAGTTGCATACATTTTCTTTGCCCATATTTCATACTATGAAATCTTTAGAAAATTGCTTAGGTAAGTTAATGCTGCCCCCAGGCAAATTTCAGGTCCCTAAACAGCTCTTTTTCACCAACCCACCAGAGGTTTTGCTGCTTCTGGCAGCATTCCACAGGTCATATTTTTTTACTTAGATGAACTCAAACTCTTCCTCCCATTCATTAATCACTAGAAGGATTGTCTACATCTTTTCATTTTTAATTTTTTATACACTGAAATTGCATTAGGCCAAAGTTCTAGAGTGGAAAATATAAAATTATGCTCTGATCACAGGATCTAGAATACATCATCACTAGAAATAATCCTAATTATTCTTCTCCCTGGTAAGGGCTGAAAGACGCTGGCCTTGTCAAATTCTTACATATAGAAACTTTTGCTACCATTTTAAAGGTTTATAAAAATCTATTACTGCAATCTTCATATGTTACTATGTTTGTTTTTTCTTATCTGGATTGCTGAATTAAAAGGGGGGGAGGGAAACTACCTGTAAAAAATATTTGAACACTCTACAATATCTTTAAAGCTCTTCTGTGAAATACTATGAGCCCAAATTTCCAGCTCCCAAAGGGGGCTCAAAGCAGTGCCTGTTCCTACTCCACCCCACTCCGCCAGTATCAGTGAATTACTCTAAGAGAATGAATTGTTTGTCAGAAGTTCTCCAGTGGTACACAAGGAATCCAATGCAATCTTCTGGTCCAGGCAAGCAAAAAAGCCCATTTGAGCTCCCTCCTTATGTAACTACAAGGTTTAAAGCCAAGAATAGCTGCAGAATTCTGCCTGCATTGCCTGATTTTGCCTAATATCATCCTTGATAGCATGACATTGTAAAGGTTAAACCATGCAGGACGTTTCTGGGCTTTGATTCTGCGTCAGGTTGGTTATTCTTTTATCTGCTCAGTTTAAATGAGCGGGTAGGCAGCCAGTCATCGGAGCAGTTTGGCACATATGAGCGCTGATAGCTGGCGGGCCCTTGGCAGGATGTGTGACTTTCCTGGAGCTTAAAGGACTGATTCACCCCATTCAATGGGCGTTGGATGGATGAGAATCAACCCTCTTTGAAAATAAGCACAATTTGGGTTGTGTGAATATAGTCTCTTCCGTGACTTTTAATGAATGAAAGGTTACGGACATGATGGCAAAGAACGGACACATTACTATACTATCACTACTACTTCTACTACTAAGCTAATTTACAGCTCTTTCTGACTGTGTGAATTGAACCCCTGAACGTTTCTAAGAGCAATCATGTTTACGTCTTTTTCCCGGCTGTATGATTTAACTTCCCATAATATAAAAATAAGACAGTGGTTGACATTTTTGTTACTGGTCCTTACAATGTCTAGACTTGTTTCTTACTGTTTTTATTTGAAGGAACTAGACACAAACCTGGCTGCCTTCACCACCTGCCTTTGAGAGGGCTACAGCTGACAAAATCCGCTGCCAGGAAGAAGTGAATAGAACTAACAAGACTATTGAGCTGGCCAACAGATTAGTGAAAGGTCTGAAGGTGAGGTCCTACAGGGCAGGCTAATGAAGCAGCCTAGAGAAAGCATGTCTTTGTTATACAGTAGTGATCTGACAATAACAGAGGCACTTAGCAAAGAACCTGATGAGCTGAAAAAAATTATGTCATTATCATTCATTTTTTTCCATAAAGGAAATGTGTTTTTGACCTTTACATTTTCTTACATTTTGCCTCACTGCCGTATATATTAACTGCAAGATTACCTACTAACTAACATGTCCAAGAACATTAAAGAGAAGAGGAATGGCAACCCTTGGGCACTGGCAACAGACATGATTTTTAAATGCACTAAGTCTGAGATGCTCTGAGAAAACAATGGAACGTTTCTTATGATAACTGCCCTTGGTTGGGTTACAGAGAGTACAATATGATTTGTGCTAGTTACTTAAGTAATATGATAATTCTCTAATTATTTCCCCTGAGATGTGCAAAGGATAGATAATGGCAAAGTGTTGGTAATTTTGAAAAATCTAAAAAGAGAGAGACCAATACTCAAATGGACCTTAACGCCAAATCCTCTGACCTTCAAATTCTGCTCTCTGGTCCCAGATGTGTGGACACTGATTGTGGTATGGAATTCACTCCATACATGCTCAGTGTGCTGATATGGAAAACAAGTTCTAAGCCCTGTAAAAAGCCATATTGGACTGTAAAAAGCCGTATTAGATTCCATGAGCAGAGTTCCACTCATGGAAAGGGTGTTCTTGGCTCCTGTGAATGGAAGTGGGGGAGAACATTTTCACCAATTCCCTTTCCCCCCCTGAAAATCTGCTCTGGAGTGTTGGGGGATCCTCTGAACAGAATCAGGAGGGGGCTGCAGGGGCAGGGAGAATCTGCAGGTCAGCTTCCCACCTTCCATTTATGGGAGTCTCCACTGGACTGAAGGCTCTTCCATTCATGGAAGTACTCCTTCCATGAATGGAAGGAGACCTTTTGCTCCAGTCCATTGCTTCTTGACCCAAGTGGGATCCACTTTTAAATGTATCATGTTGTGTATTTAATGCATTGCAGTAAGGGAAGTCTATGCTGCACACTCACATTTCCAGAAGCTGAATTCTAGAACTCCTTCACCCCCATCCAGCTCTAGTCATGCTTTAAAAGTGCAAGGGTGTGTGCAAATTTACCTGCTCATTTGAATGAGGATCCACAGAAAGCAAAGCAGTGTAACTAGACAGCATCCACATTTTTATTATTACATTTATATCCCACCATGTTTTCCCTCCAAGGCATATGATCCTCCCCCTCTCCATTTTATCCTCACAACAACCCTGTGAGGTAGGTCAGACTGAGAGCTAGTGACTGGCCCAAAGTTACCCAGTGAGCTTTGTGGCTGAGTGGGGACTAGAACCTGGATCTCCTAAGTCTCAGTCCAACACTCTAACCACAACACCACACTGCCTCTGTCGATGTGCATCTGATTTTCACAAATGGTTCCTGATTCATCAAGTCATACATGAATAGAAGCCTGCTCTCATATGCAGATCTTTAGCAGGACTGGGCTAACTACATTCCTATAATTCACTCGATGTCAATGCAGCTGACAAAGCAAAAGTTGAAATGCCAAATCTTTCATTTATATTTAGCTGAGCTTCTTCCTCCCAACGTGAATGACAAACAAATGAAACTGGCATTTCAGTGTTTTGAAATCCTAGAAGCAATTGAATATAATTTCACTTATTGAACAATGAGGCATTTGCACATTGCAACAATCAATTGGCTTAGACTGTAGGGCAATATGGTTTGCACTGGGAGAGCTGTTGGCTGTCATTCACATCTTAATGACTTCTAGATTAGATTACTGCAGTGCACTCTACGTGGAGCACTACTTGAAGATGGTCTGGAAACTTCCATCTGCTACAGAATGTAGCCACCAGACCTTTGATGGATATACTGTAAGCCAGCATGGTCATATTATGTCTACTTTAAAGCATACTTCATTAGGTTCTGGTTGGTTTCCAAACCCAATTCAAGGTGGTGGTATTGACCTTTAAAGTCCTAAATTGTCTAACTCCTGAATATCTTAGGGAGAATCTTTTCCCTTATGACACCCTCCCCACAATTTAAGATGAGTCAATGAAGCCCTGATCGAGGAGCCATCTTTTTTGGATGCCAGATTGTCATCAAATAGGAGCAGGGCTTTCTCAGTGGTAGCCCTGGAGCTCTAGAATGCCTTCCCCTGGGAGGCCCACTTCTTCTTTTTGTCTCCTTTTGGAAACAGGTACAAACTTTTCTATTCCATTGAGCCTTTAACTCAGGCTGTTCACTCAGGGTGGAAGTCTCCAAGAACATGAAACACTGCCTGAGCTTTCTTCCCTACGTTTATGTACATTTATGGACAATTGGATAGTTATCTTAAGTGATTGTTATGAATTAACCTGTAATCCTTGCATTTTAGTCTGAGAATGTAAGATGGGCTCAGTCGGTAGCGCAATATCATGAACAAGAGAAGACGCTGTGTGGAGATGTGCTTCTAACGGCAGCTTTCATTTCATACGCTGGGCCATTTTCAAAACGGTACCGGCATGAGCTAGTTCAAAACCTGTGGCTGCCCTTTTTGAGAAGCCAGAAGGTAATAAGCAAACATGTCTTTAGCTGAGCTATTTTCAGGAATGATTTCTGATAACTATTCATTACTTAGAAAATATCCCAATGCCTCTGTATATACTGAAAAGTCAATGAAAACACATTTTACCTGTACATGAGCAAAATATTTCACTGGCTGATGCTTGCTCTTAATTGTAGCAACAGGAACCGTTTTTATCCTTCAAAACAGTTCAGTGCCAGTGCTCATTCAGGTGCTGACACACATTTACATTTCAAGATGGCAGCACCTGCAGTTCCCTGTAGCATTTGCACCAGTGAGTCTGGGCCCTTGATCCTAGCTAGTCAGCATTCTAGAACATTCATTGCAAGCTCATCCATCCCAGACTTTATATACTGAGCGAGCAGGACAGAAGAGCTAAGAAAATAATAACTAATAAATAGTCTTCTTGCATGTACAGCACCTCTGAGACACTATATTCTCCCGCCTGCTTATTTATTTAAGTAATTAATAAATGCCCCTCCCCTGGTGCTTTTTTGCAGGGGCCCTGGCCTTGTTGCTGAATTTGCTGGCACGGCTGCAGCAGCAAATAATAATGATGATGATGATGATGATGATGATGGTGGTGGTGGTGGTGATTTTGTAAGGAAACAAAGCAGGCCGGGAACTTTAATCTCTTAAAGGATGGTACTAGACATGCCGTGGCTACCTCATCTACTGAAACTGTAGCTGCTCCTTCTCCTCTGAACAGTAGCATGGAGAATGGCATCTTGCACTAGAGGAGCAGTGGACAGAGAGGAATCCTTAAGCCTTCCCAGCTCACTGCGTTTTCCTTGCTAGCCCTGTCCTCCTGTCCACCCCTGCTCGGTTACTTTTCCTCTAGAGTAAGTTCCAGATAAGAAGTATTTGGTAAGGGCAGCTTGCTCTCATTGGGTTAGCCCTGTTCAGGCATTCAGTTTTGGTACAAATGAACATGTTGAGGGACTGGTCTGGTTTGTGCTGTGTGACCTCCACACACACACACTCAGGTATCATGTTTGCACAGGGTGACTGCGTTTGGACATCACAATAAACCACCCTTTATCATGATGGAGAATGAATCTAGGCTAGACTTGGGCACGCACACTCCCCCCCCCCGCCTCTTGTCTCACAACAAGGAGTTTTGAAGTACACTTGAAGGCACATAGGCTCCTACATGCAAGACCTGGTACCCTGGAAAATAGATGGTCTTAGCGTACAGGAGCCTACATGGATTTGGAGAAGGGAGTGTGTGCGCATGCATGTGTGTGTGCAGCTTCCATGCAAAAATGACCCTTAGAGTTCAGGGCTGGGATCGGCAGGTGTAATCCTGTTAGCCCCTCCATACTTTCACTTGTATTGAATAGGGATCTTATAAATACACCTGCAACAAAGCCTGTAAGATTCTGTCTGTGCTATTAGCACAATTTCTATAAACCTATGCCTCCTTATGCTTGAAAATCAGCATAATCAACATACAAAATCCCTTAGTGCTCTGGGTGATCCCGCTACATTGCTCCCTCTGCCCACTTTCCCCACACTACAGACATGAGTGGTGATGTATTGTCATAGGGCAGAGTCACTGAAACTAGTCATTTTTAAGTTAACCTTTATTATTTTAGGTCCCCATTCCAATGACTGAAGGTCTTGATCCAATCTCTGTGCTGACGGATGATGCAACAATTGCTAAATGGAACAACGAAGGCTTGCCTAGTGATACCACGTCCACACAAAACGCCACTATTCTCACAAACTGTGAACGTTGGCCTGTATTGATTGACCCCCAGCACCAGGGGATCAAATGGATAAAAAGCAGATATGGCTCAGATCTGAAAGTCATCCATTTGGGTCAGAAAGGGTGAGCACTCATTGGCAACTACAGCTATTAACAGGAATAAAAACATTCTGTTTGTGTAGGGCTACTGGAGTCATATATGCTAGCTCGTTTTCACCAGGCTTGTCACTTTCTTTGAAGTCAAGGAAACCAATAAATGTGATCAAAATACCTAGTGAAAAAAACCCTTTAGGTGAATGCTGTGTGCAGGGCCGGCGCTACCGCTAGGCCAACTAGGTGGTTGCCTAGGGCGCGCGGCTGAAGAGGGCGCGGAAACGCTGCGCTCCTCTTCGCTGCCGCTGCGCCGCCCCCGCCAGGCCTCCGCCTCCCCACCCTCCTGCCTGCCGCCGCCGCGCCTCCCCCCGCCTGCCCGCTCGCTCGCCGCTGCGCTTCCCCCTGCCCACCCACCCGCTCGCTCGCCGCTGCGCCTCCCCCCGCCCACTGCCGCTGCGCCGCCCACCGCCATCGCCACACCCCGTCACCCCCCAACCCCCCCGTCACCTACCTTCGTCGCGTCGCTTCCGGAGCCCCGCCCGCGTTGTTTTGGCGGGAGGAACCAGGGCAGAAGGGCTTAAACAGCCCTGTTGCCATGGTTTCCCCCGGCAAAAAACAGCGCGGGGGTCCCGTCGCGTCGCTTCAGGAGGAGGAGGAGGAGGAGGCAGCAGCAGCAGCAGCCGCCGCTGCAGCCAGAGCGGGGGGGAAGGTAGGTTGGTGGTGGCGGCGCAGATTTTTTTTTTTTCCTGCTTTGGAGAGGGGGGGCGCTAAATATTTTTTCGCCTGGGGCGCCAAACTGCCCTGCACCGGTCCTGGCTGTGTGTCTTTCCTGCTTGCCCTTTACCTTCTTCCTAGACCTTCTGCTCTCCTTAAGCTGTAGTTCTATACACACTGTTGCGCGTGTATGGGTGAGATAAAGAAGAGTCAGACACAGAGTATATCAGGGCCACATTTATTGAATTGAAGATCTGTGAAGGGCGAAGTGCGGTACTAACTTAGCCCGGCCATTGGCCGGGAAAAAACCAATATTTGGCAAATACATCCTAACCGCACCTGAGGCGGGTTGGTCCGCCCCTGGCCAGTTGCCCTCCATGTGGAGCTAGAGGGCTTTACTTTGACGCCTCCAGGCACTCAATGTAGGCGAGAAAGGCAAAACCCCAAAGACGTCCCAATCTCCCTCCTGCCAAGCCTCGGCATTAGCGAGGGCAGCCTTGGGTAAACGTCAGTCACCTTGAAAGGTGCCACTGGATGATCACCATAACCCTAAGCCCTACTGCCTAAACTCGCACTTCCCGCCACAGAGAGAGACAAGCTATCATACACACTGATCTAGGAGTAAGTCCCATTGAACTCAGTGGGGCCAAGTAGATGTGGATAGGATTGCACTGTTCACCTCTCTTTGGGTTTTACAGATATGTTGATGTCCTAGAAGACGCTGTTGTTGCTGGAGATTCTGTTTTAATAGAAAACCTGGAGGAGACCATTGATCCTGTTCTTGACCCTATCCTTGGGAGACACATGCTAAAGAAGGGAAGGTAATGCTGTTTATTAATACGTATGATTTTCAACTCAAAATAAGTCTGCTTCACAGGTTCTTAACTTTTTCTCATAAAGTTCTTATCTCTCCCGCATTCATAAGGATGGTTTACATTTCTTCAAGGGTGGGCAGTAACTTGCGGTTGTTGGGTCAGGAGGATAGCGCTTATGCCAACAGTCCCCAAACAAGGAAAGAAAACACACACACACACACACACACACTGGAGAAGAGAGGTGTTGCTTAAATGGTTTCAGCGCTAACTCAACTAATTCTGAGAGATTGACAATAAGCACACTATTTTTTATTCTTATGGAAGCAGCCGGTTGGTGTTCCATCTGTGGAACCAATCAAGATACAAACAAAACTGAAAGGGGGGAAACATCACCAAAGAGTTCTTGCTTTTCCCTAGAAACGCCCTATGCCTCTATGGCATCCTGCTCTAGTTCGGGCTTTTCTAGACATTTATTTATTTATTTATTTGATTTATTCATCTGATTTATATCCTGCCTTTCCACCAAGAAGTGATGCTCAAGGCAGCTAACAATAAAATACAGATTAAAAACAAAATCTTAATTAAAACATAACATAACAGCAAATAAATTAAAACCCAACAATAGATTAAATGAACAATAGAAGAAATCATCTTATATGCCAGAGGCCTGCCTGAATAAAAAACATATTAGCCTGCTGGTAGAAAGACAACAGAGAAGGGGTCAACCTCGTCCCTCTTAGCAGGGAGTTCCAGAGCCTGGGAGCAGCCACTGAAAAGGCCCTCAGTGGTTAAACAATGGTTAAAGTGCCATCACTGTGCACAACATTCTCAGGGCTGAACTACATGCTATGTTAAAAAAATGTGGCGTCCAGCTGGTTTTCGCTTTCTTTTTTACCTCAGAGTTAGTACACGAGCCCTGGATGTGGACCACCACATGCACTTGGAGAGGTTTAGACCTTCTCAGCCAGCCATTCCCCCCCCCCCAAATTTGCCCCTTCTCCACACGGGCTAAAAGGGGGTGCGGGAATTCCATTGGCACCAATGGAGGGGGTGTTTTCTTTTTTTTTAGCCCCCACTTGGGACAGTCAAATTTAGGAGGGAAGGAGGCTGGGTGGGAAGGTTTAATCCTCCCATAGCCGCATGCACTGGGCCCAGTCCAGATTGGGGCTTTACATACTTACTCTGAGGTAAAAAAGAAAGTAAGGATCAACTGCATTCTATATATTTAATGTAGTGTGCAGTTTGGCCCTCAGCTGTGTGCAGTCCAAAACTGTTTCCCCTATTTTATTTTATCTCTAAAATTTCTTCCCTGCCTTTTGCCACTAAATGGGCTCAAGGCAGCTTGCAGTAACAGAGCTCAATAAAATGCAATAAATATAACACTAACCTAACAAAATAAAATGGTAACACCAGCACATATACAGCACATAAAGATACAGCACATAAAAGTAGCCAGTTCCATAGGACAAGTGTAGGCTATTTGGGTTTCCACTGCAGGGCTATAACCGTTTCCATTACTCTCAAAACTGCAAATGTTTGTTTGGGTGAATACTTTGTTCAGTTTTAAATAAGAATTTACCATAAATCGCAAAATTATTCATCAATGGGACAGAAACAACCTGAGATTTAAAAAAACTGAATGTGACAGAAACCGAAACTGACAGATTTGTCCATCCCTAGATTTGCCCCCAATTAACAACACAATTATTTGACTGGTACAACTTTCATGTTGTATCACACCTGCTTCATCATTAGAGATGAGTTGTACCGCTCATGCTCACACCTGCATCATTTATTTATATTTTTATTTTTAAAAAATTAAGGTGTTCTTTTTAAAAAAAAAAATCACTATGTTTAATGTCCTGGAGGATATGTCAGATCATGTGATAAATAATTGCCCCTGAGGCCCAATATATTTTACATATGAACATGTGGAATAGTAGCCCAACAACCTGGGACTTTTTTTTCTAGTGGGGGTGAGCAGGAGCAGAGGGGGAAAGGGAGCATATCTTTTTTCCTACATGCCATTTCCCTGATCCCACCCCCACCAGCTTTCATAGATCATAGAGTTGGAAGGAGCCTACAAGGCTATCGAGTCCAACCCCCTGCTCAATGCAGGAAACTAGAGGAGGGGTCTCCCATCCAAGTAATAACCAGGCTTGACCCTGCTTAGCTTTCTTTCCACGCTCAGACAAGCTGAGCCAGCGTGAGCCACAGGCCTTACTAGTCACCCTGTGTTTTTCAACATTTGTTTCCCTCCTGGGTTGGACTGCTTGGACCACAACTGAATTGGAAAGTGTTACGTGCCCCTTCCCCTGCGATTTCTGCACTCCAGATCAGCCCTGTTGAAAATGGATAGCTTAAATTTCATATGTGTGTAATGTATAATTAGGGTGGGTAGGTGTTCTAGTTTACAGAGGACAGTCCTCTATTTGAAGGGGTCCTATTTGATGGGCAGACCAGTCAAAGTCTGCTTTAAAGTTGAAGAATGCTAAGAAGGGAGAGCCTGGAAGGGGCTTTGAGGTTGCCCATCAACAGTCAGCACTTGGGGAGCAGGCTGAGCATGCACATGGTTCCACTGCCCTTCCCCACTATGGTGAGGATGTACTGGATTTCTATTCAAATTATAGTAATTATTTTTAAATCTGTGCATATATATATATATATATATATATATATATATAAACATATGCCAATGTTATGGAAATTGGTGTCCTCTCTTGCCCTTTTTGGGGGGCAATCTGTTATCCTATGCATAGCTGGTCCTAATTTTCCCTCATTAATACTGTATAACAAAGGGGACTTGCTGCATGCTTTGCTATAATGCTGCAGGCTTTGCAAGTAACGTAACTAAAGTTGACATAACAACATGACACTTAGCTTAAGGATTCACTGTTTGCTCTTTTATGTCCCATTGATTGCAATGGGAGAATGTTAGGTACATGCTTAACTCTCCCATAGAAATCAATGGGACATTGAAAGACTTAATGTAGGCAGGAATGTTCCATTACAATCTAAAAAAATAATAATGTTGGCGCAGGTGTGTGTGGCTGATGCTTTGCCTTTCTTCTCATGTCATTTCATGTCTACTTATCCTGACAAAGAATTTGCAAGCCATATTTGAACTGGCTTTCCTATTCCTGAAAGTTAGCTCCAATTACTGAAGATCTGTAAGATGGCTAAACCAAGAAGCAAAGGTTATCTGAGCCTAGTTGCCCCACAATTCCAATGATAATCTTTCCAAGCTCCTTTCTCACTTTGTGGCCTTAATTTCAAATCTTGTTTGTGAGTTTGGCTGCCTGCTGGGTCCATCTTGTCTGAGTGGCATCTTCACACCAGCTGAACCCTCTTTATGCTGACTATTGATCCACTGTTAAGCACAGACTTGAAATGAAAAAAGGTATCTTTAATTTCTTGCTCCCTTGGGAGCATTTGATTTCAATGTGGGATTTCGTGGCCTGTTGAGACTTATTACATTTTGATAGCAATTCTGAATTTGAATGAATGCTGAAATATTTATTGTTTCAGCTGGAGAAAATTCTATAGGCTTTTCCTAGTCTTAATTAACTACAAAACTGGGTAATTTTTCAATTTGTCCTCCTCTTCTTCTTCCTCCATGTTTTTATTTTCTCAAAAATATAATTCTAACTTGCAGATTACTGCAATCTTTCATAAGGCCTAAGGCCTTTCATAAGGCATAAGGCCTCCTTACACACACTCTTTGCAAAATCAGAGTGCTACCTACCATGTTTTTTCCTTTTACAGGTATATTAGAGTTGGAGATAAGGAGTGTAAATTTCACCCAAAATTCCAGCTCATCCTCCACACAAAACTCACTAATCCTCACTATAAACCAGAAATCCAGGCCCAGACTACATTGATCAATTTTAGAGTTACACGAGATGGTTTAGAAGATCAGTTGTTGGCAGATGTTGTCAACATGGAAAGACCAGACCTGGAACACTTCAAGGTGCGTGTATGTGTGAACATAAATGCATATGTGTCTATGTTCCTGTTCATACATCTGAGTGTTCTGATACAAATGTGTTTGTTATTCTTCAGCTTTTATTTTTTAAAATATGATCATTCTATTTATTTGCATCACTTTCTTGCTTGGGTCACAGTTGGAACACTCCACTCCCCCACTCAGAAACTCTTTCTGAGTTTAAAAACAAAGCTTTCCCCCCGAAAAAACCTGAATTGCTTTAGACTGAAGATGCCACAGCAGTCACAGAATTAATTATGCTAAACTGTAAGACATAAATCTGGATGTTCAGCTCACGCTTATTGGGGTGGATGCTAAATTCTATACCTGATATTTAGCTAATTTTTCTCTGCTTTTAAATCTGCTTAATAATATTCAGAATAAAGGTCACACTTTACATCTTTACACCTGTTTTGTATTAATCCATTTCTTAATTACTAAACCCTAAAAATGAGGGCTATAATAAAGTCTTGGGAGATCAGCAAGTTTTGAAGTTCAGTGATGCGTACTTCCTATATTAATGGTGCTTGAATTATAGGTTTGCAACCTTACCATTTTCATTTCAGTCTGAACTCACAAAGCAGCAAAATTATTTTAAAATTGAGTTGAAAATGCTTGAAGATGAATTACTGACACGCCTTTCAGCTGCCAAGAGTAATTTCCTTGGGGATACCCTCCTGGTTGAGAGGCTAGAAACAACAAAACACACAGCAGCAGAAATAGAAATTAAGGTAAAGTTATAAATATGAAGAAAATGTAGCATACAGAAACAATGATCATGTAATAATGCAAAGTAACTCTTTTTTAAAAAACTAAAAACGAAGCTGTTTCTTTTTACCAATTCTTTCTCAGCTGACTATTTTATGTAATTCTCTGTGTTTTCTACTGGAATTTAAAAAAATTAAATGGTTATCCGCCACAATTGTGTTATAATATGTACAAGAGAACCTGCATAACACTGTGTAGTATATTTTATATGCAAATTATACAGTATAAGGGATAGGTTTTAGTCACAAGGAAATGGTTTTAATAAATTCAAAATAAAAGATATAAAACAAAGGGAATTTGGAGCAGGTGTGAGCGTTTGGTTCTGTCTGTTCTTTTTACACTGCATGTGTAACTTTCAGTTGAAAATTAAGTGTCTGGGGTTTGTTTTTTAAGTATTACCTGTAGCATTATTTCCCATGTCACAGGGTGTTTTTTTTCAGGATACAATTAAGTTGAAACCATACATTACACAAAAGTTGCATGTTAGCTGTTGCTAGACCATAAGCTTGGCATATTAAGTAAAAGACAAGAGGTGAGAAAAGGAACAGATTATCGCCATGAAATGCAGGCAAATTGGATGGCTTAAGTGTCTCATTCTGAATTGAACTGTCAGTACTAACAGCAAGAATATACCAACTACAACAATGCAGACGCTACAAAATGAGGGACTGCAAATGAACATGAACGCAATAAACGTGTATTTCTAATACCATGACTGGAAATTAATTTCTGCCACTCTGATGCACATCAGTAGATGTTTAATGCAGTTCAGAATGTTTAAGAATAGCAAGAGGTAGCTTGAAAATCGCCGCATTTTTTTAAAAGTTGGTAACCACTTTGAATTAGTTCTCTCACATTCCATTAACAAAGTCATGCTATATCAACAATAAATTTGACATTAAAGTGGCAGTGTTATACCTGTATAGAAATTGAATGCCCTGTATATTGCATTTTCATATGTTTTATTAGGTATTCCCAAAGCACACAGCACCTATCAATTAGTCTTCATTCTTACAGTATATTATCTTCCATTTGCAATATAAAAAACTGAGGCTCAGGTTGATTTAGCTGAAGAAGAGGACAGAGTAATTATCGGGCAGCGCGGTCCTATGAGGCTGCCTGTAGCCCTCCGAATTTGGAGGATTACAGGCTTCCTATTGAAGGCGGGAGGAGCACGGAGTATAGGATATCCACCGTATTCCCTCCACCCTCAAAAACATCTAGACGGACAATTTCGGCCATCTAGATGTTTCTCCCCTCCTCCCAAGGAGGAGAGGCTGAGGAGGCGCCACCTGGATTCCTCGGAATTTGGCAGAATCTCACCCCTTCCCACCCCCAGGAACACCCCCCACGAGTCAAGTCAAGTCAGTTTATTACGGTCGTAGACCAGCAGGACCCCCCCACGAGGGAACCGAGCACGGTCTTCCATTCTTGGTTTCCCTCTGGAGCAGAAGAAATCACACTGCTACGAGGTGGGAGGGCCGGTGCTCTGAGGCGCTGTGACCTCATAAGGGATTTATGAGGTTGCAGCGCCATCGGCATCATACCCTAAGTCCCTCCAGACGAAGTCGGAGGGACATAGGATTGTGCCCTAAGAAGAGTAAACATCACCAGTCCCTTCTTATACTTTCCTTTTCTTTAAATATATGATCATAACACAACACCTATAATAGATTATGTAGATGTATTATTTCAGTATTACCTACCCTGAAATGCACTAAGCAGGGATGGGCAATGTGTAGCCCTCTAAATATTTTGGCCTACAACTCCCATGATCCCTCACTATTGGCTATGCCAGCTACAGCTGATGGGAGTTGGTGGCCAAAACATGTGTGGAGGGCCACAAGTTGCCCACCTGCGTGCTAAGGAATTTTGTGTAGTGATTAAGCCCCTGATGCTGATAGGCTGTGTTGATGTGATGCTGTGGAATGTTCACAAACATTCCGTCTCCTGAAGGAATATGGAGCTTTTCTACACAAGGCTGTTAATCTGCTGTATCTATTTTCGGTTTCGCCACAGAATTGAGCTCAGCACTACACAGAGTGTTTCCTTCCCTGCTTTTCTACTACATAACCTCTAGGTGGCACTATGGTACAGCAGAATAGCACAATTACACAAGTGGAAAAACATTTTCTTTCACTTTCACAAATAATACTGCATTTTCTCTGTTCTAAAAAAGCTAATCAAAAGTGCTGTTCACAAATAGAAGTGAAACTGGATGGTCACAACATTATCTAAAGAACCCATACGCAACCATGAGTAGGGAACAATGAACACGCAATAAATGCCTTGTGTTGAAAAGTTCATTGTCAACAAGAGAATATTCATAACAATCCAGTTCTGTGTGTAGAAATGAACAGCAGTTGACTTCTAAAAAACACAAAGAAGCCCAAGCCTCACACACCACACAGTGACATGCCTCATGGTCTGGCTGGAAGGAGCTTGGTGAGCACTGGTAGGGAAATAGAACACTGGAAAACTCTGAGTGAGAAGAGTCTGTAGGAGACAGAGACACTGTGGACCAAGGGCTCGGGGTGGCTGGAGGAAAGACGCAGAGCAGACTGTGGCCAGCCTAGACAGCAGGGCGGGCAGATGTTTTCCCTCTTGCTGTGTGTACTACTACTTGAAAGCAGAGCTCCCCAGTTACTATTGTCAAGGCTTGCTTGGTCACTAATTCTCTCCCAGAGCAGCTCCAGGCCCATAGCAAAATGCCCCTTGGTGAGCCTCCCCCTACTTCACTCTGGTGGGCTTTCCTGCTGGCAGCAATTCATCATTTTCATTACCCACGAACTCCTGGTTTGGAGGGCGGTGGGCCCTCCTGGGATGCTGAGGTGCAGGCAACTGCCCATGGATGCCAGGTGCTGATGCTTGCTTGCTCTCACTCACAATGTACTAGCTCCAAAAAGGTTGGAGACCCCTGCCCTGCTCTAGTGCAGCCTGATGAGCAAGGCTGGACTGCCAGCATTGGATACTGTGCAGTATCTGGGCAATGCCTGTTTCTCTGTCTCCCCACCTTCACCCCATCAGTCATTTAAGGTTTAGGTCCAAATAAGTATAGTTGAAACTGATATCACTCAACATACTCTGAAGTGCCAGGTACACAGTACGCTTCTCTCTCTCTTTTCATATTCTTTGACCCCCTACTCAGCACTGGTAGCTTCTGAGTCTCAGGGCCAACCCTGCCATTAGGCAAAATGAGGTGGCTGCCTCAGGAAGTTGTCGCTGGAGGATGAGTGGACAGCAGTGAAAGCCATGCTGGCTGTTCCCATTAGTGGTAGCACCCATCTCTCACGATTCTTTTATCTTTGAACCTGACTTAGACTGAACAGCCCTTCAAGTAGAGGGTAGCTTCAAATAGAGAACTGTGTTCTGTAAAGTAGGACACCTGGCCACCCTACTGGGTCCTCCTACACAGGAAGCACTATAAAAGGTTTCCTGTTTCCTCCCTGGACATTCCTGTCTGTTAGAGGACAGAGTTGTGTACACAACACAGCCTGTCCTGTGGCTGTGACCTCTAAGCTAGCCTGCTGCCCTCAGTTGTGGTGGAGGATGCGGTCCATCGCCCATTTTGAAGTAAGTTTCAGCTGCCATTCTGGTCAGCATCTGCCCATGGAATTGAGGGGGGGGGCAGCAGCTCTCCTGAAGGCAAATCTTGTCCGTTGCTTCAGGCAGCTAAATGTCTTGGGCCAGCCCTGCTCAGCCTCAAAGTCATATCATCTGAGTCCCAATTCATAACATGTAGTTTTTGAACCTCTGGTGCATTGCAGGTTATGGAAGCAAACATCAATGAAGTAAAGATCAACGAGGCTCGTGAGCATTATCGCCCGGTAGCAGCAAGAGCGTCCCTGCTCTACTTCCTCATGGATGAGCTGGAAAAAATCAATCCAATGTATCAGTTCTCACTCAAGGTTACTATTCAGAAAGAAATCGATATGTTTGTCCACCGCCGTTTTAATCTAGCATCGCGATTGGCTTACATGCTTGTCTGTCTCCTTTCACAGGCATTTAATGTTGTATTTCACAAAGCAGTGCAGCAAGCAGAACCTTCCAACAATGAGGAGGAGAGGGTCAACAACTTGATTGACTGTGTAACCTACTCTACTTTTATTTACATCAGTCGTGGCCTATTTGAGAGAGACAAGCTTACCGTCACTGCCCAAGTGGCTTTCCAAGTATGCTAGGTTTTGATTTTTTGATGGGACTTGCTACCAAGTAAGTGGGTACAGGATTGCAGCCTTAGGCAGTGCACAGATAATAGTTTCTGCCCCACCCGAAACCGAAAAGAAGTAGAGCCACTGTTGTCCTTAGGGATGGGGAAGAAATTAGTTTGGCTTCAAATGTTGTCATTTCTCACATTCAAGCCAATATGCAGCCTGAAACTCACTTGTCCTTTGCAAATTCGCACTTCTCCAAATTTAGCAACGGAGTTCTCAAAAAAAAATGCACACAAAAATGCATGTATTAGTGGGGAGATTATGTTTAGAAATCCAGTATATTAGGAAAATTACTTGCTAAAAATGTGTGTGTTAGGCAAGTTTGTGTACAAAAACGCATGTATTAGGAGAAATGCAACACAAAAATGTGTATGGATTTTCATGTGAACTTAAGAAACACACACTTAAAGGTCAGGATGAACTGGTCTGGACTTATTATTGGGAAGGAGAAACTGAGAGAAACCGAATTTTTTTTAAAAAACACCAATATATTAAGATGAACTTTTTCCACAAAGCACTAAAACAACAACAACCCTAAAATTTCGTTAAAACATATATTTACTTACTCAGATTAAAACTGCCTACAGAGATGTCTCCAAAATTCCACAAATGGCAACTAAGATTATTGCTGAAGGCGACAGATTGCTGTTGCTTTTCTGAGTGTTTTGTATAAAAAGTTTGACATGCTGTATTGTTTGTTTTCGTAGCTCTTGAAAAGGGCTCCGAAATAAAAGTGGGCCAAAAGGCATTGGGCTTGGAATAAAACGTTCATTTTCCCGCATCCTGAGACGTGGTCTTCCTTTGTCGTGGGATTGGAGCGGATGCTTTCCACTTCCTTATTTCCGCCGTACATGGCTCAGGGCCAGCGTGGCGTTGTGGTTAGAGTGTCAGACTAGGACCAGAGAGGCTCTGGATCAGATTCCCACATACAGGCTGAGAGGGAGAGGAGAAGGGATGCACTGCATGTAAAGAAAGCAGGCAGAAATAAGGACAGAACAATGGATGGCAGCCTGGTGATTCAATGATTCAATAGTGATTCAGAAAACCAAGAAATCAGTTTTCAGTATACCAAAGAATAGTTTAGTGAAAGACAGCAGTTTCCCCAGAAAATCTGGTCTGTAGACATGTGAGTGTGTTCAGAACTATTACTTCTGCTCACTCAGGGTACAAAATCTGTTTTATTCCTTCTAAATTTTGTTAGGACTGAAATGCCAAAGAGAGCAGAGACTTAGCATTCCTTTCCTTGGCCCTTGCATTGTCAAAGAACTGCTAGTTAAACTCCATTTCTGATGTAGTTTGGTGTCTCCCTTCTAGGCCCAGCCCTACCCATGCAGAAAGGTGAAGCAGGCTGCTTACCGTAGCAGAATTAAGGAGACAGATAAAAACAGGAATTGGTATCTGAATGGTGCAGTGAGACCTTTTTTTTAATGTCGTATTATAACAGCTCAATAATACATCGTGTATTCCAAAACAGTTGGTCTATAATGTATAAAGTGTGGGTCCTAGCACTGGGTAGTGGTGGTGGAATCATTTGGTGCTCTGCTTTGAGCAACAAAATGTCTTGGGCCAGAATTGCTCCCCTTAACATTTTCATAACATGATGCTTGACTGCATATGAACTATAGTACTGAAAATAATACGGGAAGAATCCAAATTTGCTTCTGCATTACAATGAATTATGAATGCACCTATAGCCAGATTAAAGAACATAGATGCATTATATGCCAAGCTGTATGCTGCGGCTCCACATCACAGAACCTGTAAGTCACACTTCCATTATCCCTGTAGAAGTGTAGGCAAATACAGACACAGCCTCCCTGATTCTCCTGTGCCCTGTTCAGACCCTCTTTGTCTTGTGCAAGAGAAGAGAGCATTCTCCCAGTATACCAGAGTTCTGTATTTCCTCCAGCACTGGCTACTTCTGTCCTTATAATAAGTAATCAGACGTCCTTCTCTTACATTTTAAAATATTTTTTGTTGTTGTTGCTTGAAGTAAGGAAGACATACTTTTTGCATTAATTCCAGAAGGTGACAAAACATTCTTAGGAGCAGAGGAAGCTGCCTCATACTGAGTCAGACCATTGGTCCATCTAGCCCAGTGTTGCTGACACAGCCCAGTGTTGCAAAGAAAAACACTGGAATGTGAACAGAAAAAAACGTTCAGCTGCGATGGGCCCTCTATAAGACCTCTAGTCCTGCTTCAACATTTCCCACCATGCTTGGTGCTAACACCAGGCCTGTGTGGAACAGCCTTCTGAGAGAAGTATGTCTGAGCTCTCGCTGGCTGATTTTGGCAGGTAGTGAAGACATTTTTTTATTTCAGCTTTTTTATGATCCTGGTTTATTATATATCTGCTGCTATTTTTATTTCACATTTTAATTGCTGATTTTGTTGTTAATTTGATTTTTAGACTGTATCTTCCTATGTGTTATACCATTTTGTTTTTACTCAAGTCACCTTATATGAGGTGTAAAAAATAGGATATAAATTGATCTTTGTTTGTTTTATTCCATTCCCAGATAATAGAACCATAGGAACTGGGAATCTACTCTGTGGATTGCTTGGCATAATGCATAATATTGTAGTAGTACTGTACAACAACAACAACAACAACAACAACAATAATAATAAAATAATTTTTTAAAGGTGAGAAAATATTCTCAAGTGCCTGAAAATGCTTTAATAACCCAACACATTTCAGAAAGTTATTTCCTTCCTCAGGGCCACTCATCTTTCTTCACGTATATTTTGAAAAAATCTTTCTGATACTTTGTCTGTTTTGGAAAGAAAAAAAGAAAGAAAGACAAGAGGCCCCTGAGGAAGGAAATATCTTTCCAAAATGTGTCAGTCTTATTAAAGCATTTTCAGGCACTTGAGAATATCTTCTCTCTTGGTTTTTGGTGGTGTTTTTTTTTTACATACAGTCATGCCTTGGATTGAGAGCATAATTCGTTCCGGAAACGTGCTTGTAATCCAAAACACTCTTATATCAAAACGAAATCCCCCCCAAAAAAATGTGTACAGAGATTTTTAATTTAAGCCATACTACAGTACTTGTATTGCAAGCCGTAGCTTGTATATCAAGTAAAAATAATAATAATAAATATTTTAAAATTTGCTTGTCTTGCAAAACGCTCTCAAACCAAGTTACTTGCAATCCAAGGTATTACTGTAATTTGTGCCTTTCCCTCTCATTGGTTCCTCGAAAAATAGTAAAGAAGACCTATTTATAGACTTCTGACCACATACATGCAGATACCTCGACACCAAAAGGCTCACAGAACCAAGGTTATGCAACACAATGGGAGATGCTCAGATGCAAGACAGCAGCAGTACACAAAACAACTCTTGCAGGTTGTCTGAGCAAATAATGTCTGTGCCTCTTTGGTGGCTCTCAGTCTTTCTAAACCCCAATGCTATGTGCTGAATAAATCTGGGCCTTTCCCCCACCCTGATACCTATTCTTCTGTATCACAGAGGCAGCTGATCCCAACCATTTCCCTGCTTATTTTATATATTTGGACCAGAGAGCTTACTAATGCTGATGGATGCTTCAGATCATGCTATAATCTCTCTTCTCCCTCCCCACCCCACCCCACCCCACTATTATCTATTACTGAATATAAATCAAACATGTGCATGTTAAGGTTAGGAACAGATGGCACTTCTGTTACACGAAGAAGAAATAAGGGTGAAAGAGCAGCAAAGTTGGGGGGGAAACCCCTTCCCTTCCTAGCTTACCAGGATTCATTGTCTTGCCCTCCTGTTACACTTCACTGTGACTCTATGAATCGTCATAAAGAGATGTTAGAAGACGAAGAGAATGGCATTAACCTTCAGTCCTTTTGTGCATTTTAGCAGGTTTCCTTTCCACCCTCAAGAAAACAAAACCAGTGGATGGCATTGGAAAATGTCAGCAAGGCACCGCAATATATGAGCGCAGTGCATTTGCTGACCTGCCCACCATCCCCGGGCTTTCTCAGATGGATTTAGTTGCAGTCATGATAATGACATTGTTGCCTTCTTTAAAAAAAAATAATTTAAGCACACTTATCTGTCTGCCTGGGATAATAAAGCTGTCTCAACAGAATCCTTTTATACTGTGGAGATTGAAACTAGAAAGGTGTTTACTGAAATGCTTTCCACCCCACTCAAATATTCATTATTTACTGTTTACTAAATATTTGCTGTTTTATGTCCTATTCTTTTCCAGTACTGCTTTCCCTCAACCTTCAGACATGTTAAAGAAAATGCCTATTTTAAGAAATGGCAATTCACTTACACATGCGCATAGCACATCTTACTCCGCATCCCCAAATGGCACATGTTGTGTTAGATTTGAAACCAACAGTATGCTGAATAGTCTAATTTTGCTGGAAGGAAAAAAAGGCCCTTGCAAGGTGGTCCCAGGAGGATTCTCCCTGTGAATGTGTTTTGAAGCCCAGGCATCAGTTTTTTGGACCCGGTATAAACTTGTAACAGGGACTCCCATCGTCTCCCACACACATTCCACAATCCCATCTCATAAATACACTCTCATGATTTGTATTTATAGCCAGACATGGCAATATGGTGTGGGTTTGAACTAGACATTTACTCACATATATTTTGAGCCTGTACTGTACATTCTACCAGCAGCACTGGTTCCCACTGTCCCTAGGATCAGTGCCCCTGATTATTATGGTGTGCTGTTCCTCCTGACTATGATGCACAAGGATACCTGGCTGGCACTGGTAGGTCTTGAGAGAACATCACCTGGTTCTCACATAACACTACCCCCCCCTGGTTTATTTAACCCATGGGTTGTTGAAGTCTGAGTTGCTGTGGTGATGTGCAAACCCAGCTGTGCTAACAACAACCATTGTTTGTTGCTTGGTTTTGAACTCTGGGTTGTTTAAACCATAACTGTCATTACATGTGAACCCAGAACCATGGATTGTTCATGGGTTGTTTCGCCAGACTGCAGAAGCAACAGGCGACAGTGGTAAAAAAAACCAGCCACTCTACATGCCAGTACTACAGTGCCACAAAGGCTTTGGGATACAGGGAAAGAGAGGGCAAAGGAGGAGGGAATCAAACAACCCAGGGATTGAGAAGACAAACAATGGTTTGTTCGATCATCTGCCAGACAAACCCTGGGTAGGGCTACCAATCATGGGTTAAATAAACTATGGATTAGCGTAATGTGCAAACCAGGCCAGTGTCGCATATAGGGAAGCACAAGTCTCCCTCTCCATCCTAGTTTTAACTGCGCAGCACAAGTGCACTCTCTCAATTCCAGAGAAGGTGCTGGGCGAGTAACTCATGCATCCTGTTCTTGTTGCTTTTTCAACTCTAACCCTGCTTCTGTCTGGCTCCAACAAATCTCACAATATTTGGACAACTAGATAAATAGATACTGGGAAATTTGTTTCCATAAATATGTTTCCTCAGACATGATCTACAACAGCCTTCCCCAACATAGTGCCCTCCAGATATGTTGGACCACAACTTCTGTTGGCCATGCTGGCTGGGGATGATGAGAGTTGTAGTTCAACACATCTGGAGGGCACCAGGTTGAGGAAGGTTAATCTGCAATCTAGCTTCACTTCGGCACCGCCCCCATTCTAATGGGATTGCAACCTGGGCTACCGCTGCCCATGGATCTCTAGGCCTTGGTAAGGTGTACCCTTCGCCCCCAATCCCACATTGTGCCCTGTATAATCTGGTGCATTTCAAAAGCTAAACATTTCCTATTCAGAAGTATCTTCAGAAGCCTGGGCCCCTTTTCCTGGGAATAAAAAAACTCCACCAGAAAGACCCCTTCCCCCCTCGATGGCCCCATTCCATTTAGGACCAGCAGCCAAAATCATCATGTTCAGCCAATCATAATGTTTGAGCAGCCAATCATCATGTTCAGTTTATTTTCCATTCTGACTGCTGGCATTTGTGTGGTTCTTTTGACTCTCCTGAATGTTTTCCAGGCAATTGTAAATATTGGTACAGGAAAGATGTTGTGCTTTCATGAAGTGCTTAAAGGTTTTTAGAGAGCATTTAGGTGACTGATTTTGCTTTACAACAACAGAGAGCTACAATCATTTATTTATAAATAAATTATACATTTATTTATAATGTTTATATGCTGCCCTATAACAAAACGTTATCAGGATGGCTCACACGGTACAACAGCTTGGGGGGGAAAGATTCAAAACAATAACAATATACACCATCAAGATTATAAAAGGCTCACAATTATGAAAACAAACTAATATTTAAGCCTAGGCCCACATGGCAATACAAACCAAGTAAATAAGATGATGCCTTTTGGTAGACCGTGTTCTATCAAACGGGTTAAAAGCTTCTGCCCTTTACCACACACAACTGAGGGCCTGTTCCAAAGTGACTTGGCCGGCCGCTGAGATTCTCCCTGGTGTGAGATTAGGAGTGGGCTGGGCAGAGTTACACACTTCCTCTTCCAACCAGTTCCCCTTATGACGAGAAACTCACGAATACCTCAGGATTGTGTACTTATTAGGACATAGGAACACTTCAGGGTCAAGTAAGCCTAGCATTTCTGGTTGCATTTCCCCTCTTCTCCTTATAGTGGGGGGAGGGAGGGAGGAAATGTGTGAGCCCAAGGCCTGCTCCCCTCTCTCTGCAGGTAGAATGCTTGCGGCAGGGGAAGGTCACGCCTAGTAGGCCCTAAGTATTGGTTCAGTCAAATATATTTCTGTCTTGTCTCTCCAGGGGCCAAACTGGAAGTTATATTATTTGTGCCTTTAGCTCTTGCATGGCTGATTATTATTTTTTTTAAAAAATTGCCAATGTGAGAGAAGAAGTAGAGCCAATACAGCACTATATAATGGGTAGGGAAGGGGTTTTACCCCTTTCTCCGACATGCTGTGGTTCTGGTCAGAATCAGCCCTGCCCTGCACCTGCTCTTCACAATTGCTGGAAAGCTCCCATTGGCACAACCCCCCTCATCCCAGTTCTGATTGGGAATACAGCAAGGACAAAGGGTTAAAGCTCCTCCTCCTTGTGCCACAGCCCCAGTCTGCCCCTCCTCGTGGCCACCTATTTGTTTTCTTTAAAAACAGCCAAGCAAGGATTAAAGCCATGAATAACATCTAGTTTGGCCCTGAGCGCCATTTTCTATGTTACTGGCCATTTCCAGCATGGAAAAAATTAGGCAACATGGATAAAATGCAGCATGTGACCCAGTCCTAAGATTTAGCATGTTTTGAAACTCTCAAGAATCTTCAAATCTGTCTTTCAACGGACATTTTCCAAGTATGTAAATCTTTCTCTGCTTTTGTTTTTAATTTGGTTGCATGTTGTTTGTATTTTTCAGCTTTTGCTTATGAATAAGGAGATTGATGCTCGTGAGCTAGATTTCCTTTTGAGATTTAATATTGACCACAGTTACAACAGCCCTCTGGAATTCCTCTCCAACTCTACCTGGAGTGCAATTAAGGTATAGCAGGCCTGCATTGTGCCAGTTAAACCTGTATGGAATGATGGCGCGTGAGTGACAGCAGAGCCCCGTGTGTGCGAGATGGGAGATTAAAAATCCTGTTCGTGTGTAGAGGCCCATTTATCCACACACAGAAATCCAGATCTTTCTCCCCCTCTCTCTGCGCAGCGTGCAGCGTTTCGGTTGCAATCAGCCAGCCAGCTTTCCAGCCTGTAATCCGACTCCAGCAGCCAGCTCCGCCGTTTGCAGATAGCAAGGAAAAAACTCTGTAACTCCACAGGTCTATTCTACCTGTTTATTTACTTAGCAAAGTAATATTCTACAGAGTATACATTTCCTAGTTACAGTCCATGTGCAGAGTACAATGCATAGCAAGCATTTATTCCAGTGGAGCAAGTTGAGCTTTACCCCACCTCAGCAAAGACGCTACATTGTTGCATAAGTCCAGCAAGCAATAGTCAGAAGAAAAGAGTGAATAGAGAGAACAGTCCTGCTCCTCTCTAAAATGGCTCCAGACAGACAACAAGTTAATACGTCATCAGAACATACAAACCATGTGACCAGCTCATATTGTTCTCACACTTTAGTAACCCCTGCGAAAACATGAGATTCTAGAAAGACACAACAAACTTGTTTACCCGCCATTCTGTCCCTTCCATGTGTAAACAATGTGCTCCAGCTTGTGAATGTGATACATATCACAACATGGAATGCCACCACAGTATAAAGAATTTTGTGTGTGTGCATATTTTGGAGGTAGGAACAGGTTGCTGTCCAAAATATTTGTGCAGACTTAATGCTTCTGCTGACATAATTTGCCCTTTTAGACAATGAGCTTCATGGATGAATTTCGTGGCTTGGACAAAGATATAGAAGGGTCTCCAAAACGATGGAAAAAAGTGGTGGAGTCGGAATGTCCAGAGAAAGAGAAGTTTCCACAAGAATGGAAGACAAAAAGTTCCCTGCAGAAACTGATTATGATGCGAGCCTTGAGACCAGATCGAATGACTTATGCTGTCAGGTTGAATTATGTGTACTAACTCTTAGAATGCATTGAAGGGCAGAATTGTGGACTCTGCTTGATTTCTAGTAAATACAAGTCATGATGAAATGCTGTGTTGTTGAGACTCACTGTCTTTAGAGCTGAAATGCTATTTCCCCAGAGGCATTATTATCTGTAACTCTTCATTGTAGGAACTTTGTTGAAGAGAAACTTGGAACCAAATATGCAGTGGGATGTAAAACTGACTTTGCCAAATCGTTTCAAGAAAGTGGGCCTGCTTTGCCAATAGTATTCATTTTATCTCCTGGGGTTGACCCACTGAAAGATGTTGAATCTTTAGGTAGGTCTAGACCAAGTACTGTGCTTGTTGATTTTTCACTTATACAGTAAAGCTATCACTGCTGCATGAGAATGGCACTGCCATCTCTATTACAATAACGCTTTAATAGCAAAGCTTTGAAACAATGTGGGAATATAGGAAGCTGCCTTATACTGAGTTAGACCATTGGTCCATCTAGTTCTGGGCCAAATGACACATGACCTTAACTGCATAGTTCTGCCCTTGACCTCGGGTTTGTATTCCCACGCCAGCCCTACAATTAGGCAGAGTGAGGCAATCGCCTCAGGCAGCAGGTGCTGGGGGGGGGGGGGCAGTGGTGGCAGCCTCCCAGCTGTTCCTCCTCTGTTGGAGGACAGAGCTCTGCATACCACACAACCTGTTCTGGCCCCACTAAACTAACCTGCTCTTCTCAGGTGTGGTAGAGAGGACACTATCCCATTGTCACTGTTGAAGTAAGATTCACATTAAAAGTGCAGCATGTGAATCAGCCATTACAGGCTAGACTGGTCCCATGTGGGAGCTTCCCTGAATGGGGCCTAGCTGCTCTGAACACTGCCACGTGCGCCCCTTTTCTTTGGCCGGGACTAGATATTTGGTGGCAAAGAAGGGATACCCAAACCCATATTTGTCACATCCATCTTGCAAAGAAGACCTGGGTGGGGAGGCAGCATGCAGGAGAGAACTGGGAGGGGGTAGAATGGTGTGCTTCAACTTCCCCAGTCTGCTGCCTATCCTACCCACCCAGGACTCGGCATCACTGGGCAGCCGCTGATGCTCGCAGCCCAAGGGGGGGGTGGGCGGGCGGCACTGCCGATCCCCTTGGCCCTGCTTCCCCTTGCTGTTGCTGCCAGTTCACCTGACCTGCCCTCATCAGGTGAGTGAACCATGGCAAGAGCAAAGAGTAAAGAGGAGGGGGAGCCTCCACTTGCCTTGCCTTGCCTCTCCTGCTGGATGGTGGTGTGGATTGGGTTCGGAGGGACAGGACAGGTGAATGGGTAGTACCAGTAGCAATGAGGAGGAGGTGGAACTAAAAACGGAGGGGAGGCCCGTGGCTATCTTGGAGCCAGACTGGGAAATCTGGGGAAGAAGACTTGTACATAGTTAAAGCAGTGGGTGATGGAAAACTTCATGGAGGATGGAGCTATCAGTGACTACTAGTCCTGATGGCTATATATGCTACCTCCAGTATCAGAGGCAGTATGCCTATGCGCACCAGTTGCTGGGGAACATGAGCGGGAGGGTGCTATTGCACTCATGTCCTACTTATGGGATTCCCACAGGCCGCTAGTTGGCCACTGTGTGAACAGAATGCGGGAATGCTAGATGGACCCTTGGTCCGATCCAGCATTGGCTCTTCCTTTGTTCTTAAATGTTTACAGGTTAATGTGTGAAATGGGCTACGCTGGAGAATGCAGTTCTAGATGCAAATAGGCAAGAACTGGGCAGGCGAAACCATGAGCAATAAGAGCCAGCTTCTCCTCTAAGGGCCAAACCTCACATGGCGTTGAACATGTGGTTTGTAATTGCATGATGTGCCTTTTAAAATTATAGAGAGCAGCTGCCTCTCCCACCCCCACCCCTAATCAGGATCAGGACTATTGTGTATGAGAATGGGGATTAACCCTTCCCCCCCACACACATCTGCCATCCTGATGAAAATCGCTCTCCTTTATCCACCCCAGAAGCTGCTATTAGTTCTTGGCGGGAAGCTTCCATTGAGTGTCAATGGACGCTTCCCTCCCAAGTGGCTCCAGGGCACAAATTTTGATGGGGCTGTGGCATGGGGGGAAAGGGTTGCTTTTTTTATATTAAAAAAAAAAACCAGTGTACACTATGATCCCAGTCCTGATCAGGCCCCTCCTGCAGCTGTTATTTCAGTGGCGGGGGGAACTAGACACACTGGTTGTTTGCACATAATGACAGCCCATGGGTTAAACAAAACATGGGCTGTCAGGGATAAGCGGGAGGGAGCGGATGCACTGCTTGCAGTACGCCGACCACTTCCACTTTTACTCAGCAACCCACGATTGGCTCCTGCATAAGTTGTTGACTGTGACATCCGAACCTGGACTGAAGGATTGTTTAGGGGCTAAACAACCCAGCGGTTAACCCAACAACAAACTATGGGTTAACTACAGAGTTCTTTAGCCCCTAAACAACCCATCGGCCTGGGTTCAGACGTCATGCACAACAATCCATGAAGGAGCCAATCATGAGGCTTATGCTGGCTCAGCTTGTCTGAGCGTGGAAAGCTAAGCAGGGTCAGGCCTGGTTATTACTTGGATGGGAGACCCCTCCTCTAGTTTCCTGCATTGAGCAAGGGGTTGGACTCGATGGCCTTGTAGGCTCCTTCCAACTCTATGATCTATGAAATCTATGAGTTGTTGATGTAAAAGTGGAAGTGGCGGGCGTGTGGGAGACAATGCACCTGCTTGTCCCTGCTCCTGCACAACAACCCAGGGATAAACTATGGGTTGTTGTTACATGCAAACCAGGTCACAATTAATGTCACAACTAGTTTGGCCCTCAGTTACACCCATGTAAGTAATTAGTTTTTCAGTGTGATTTTCTTAAAAAGGGAGTATTCTATGTTTACACTAAATTTATTTATCTTTATATTCTTTTTACCCCCTCCTTTGCTCCTTCTGTTGCAATATTATGTAGCTTTGTACAGGCAGGATGCCTTCATTTTATTTCAGTTTTGTTTGATATTAATAGATAGATCAATCATTTCCCTTGCAGAACAGGCAAGTGTGGTCTCTTAGCTGAACATAATTTGTCTCAGTTCTGCAACCTGGGCTTTGTGTTGTGCATGCAGTGCTCCTGTGTCCACAAGAGTGTGCCCTCACTTCAGTGGACAGCACAATGCATATGTGAGGTTTCTTTTTTAAGAATCCTTAAGGTACTTAAAGAGCTCCCTTATACAGGGCATTGTCCATCTGCCCCAGTATTGGCTGCTCTGGCAGGCAGCAGCTCTCTAGGATCTAAGCCAGATGTTTTCTCAGCCTCCTGAGATCCTTTGAACAAGAAACCAGGAACAGTAACTGAGATTTTCTGCATGCTAAGCATGTCCTCTGCCAACAAGCTATGGCTCCTCTCTTTTCTCAAAATGGTAAATAACAATCAAGTGAAGTAAATTACATTCTTCAAAATCATCACGTCAGTTTGCCCAAGAGTAAGCAAAGGGACCAGCCCTCTGACCAGTTCGAAGGTTCTGGCATAAATATAAAACAACAAATAATAATGGATATGATCAACCACCTTTTGAACTCAGTGGGCGAAACTCCTGTGGATTTTAGTGAGTCTGGGTTGTACTCATTTTGCTTGTCTAATAAAACTGATTTTTTAGAATGATCGTGTTTGTTGGGTGTTTGGTTTGGTTTTGTGGGGGTTTTTTAGTTTAATTTTCCAGAGTACAACTTAACATTTCTTCAAAAAGCACATGTTCCCTAGCATTTTACTGGAGCTGTATCGTTCTGTTTAAGGGAGCAAGCTTGGCTTTACCATTGATTCAGGGAAGCTTCACAATGTATCTCTGGGTCAAGGGCAGGAAGCCATTGCAGAGATGGCTATGGAAAAGGCATCAAAAGAAGGCCACTGGGTTATACTTCAAGTAAGTCTAAGCCCCTCATTACACCAATTTTGCACCCTAGTGTTGTTATTTTTAAGGCTTTCCCCTAAATAATGTATGCATAGCTCAGATGCATTATGATAATACTTTCCTTTTTAGATTCTCCCCCCCAAAAAGGGGTGGAGGAGGGAATGCATAACTTCACATTTAGGTGTGTGCATGTATGTAGCATTGATTACAATATACCTAAAAATGCAAGCTGCTGCAGCAACTGCTTTGTATGGCAGGGAGGGAGATTTATTGAAGTGCTGTCTCGAATGCTTGCTATCTGATTTACTAATTTATTACCATCTTTAAAAAAAAAAAAAAATACACCACCCTTTAGCAAATATATGTATTGAAGAAAGTATTGTTGTTCTTTATAATCAGATGAATAGATACAAACAGGGAAGATTGCTGTCATTATGCAGTACATTGTACTAAACAAATGCATGTGATTCCCCCCTCCTCCCTAAATATTGTGCCACATCAGACTGCTTCCTTTGGCTCGTATCAATGAAATGTTTCATATTTCAAATCGATAGCTCACTAGGAAGCCTATTTTTATCTCCCCTCTAGAATATTCATCTTGTTGCAAAGTGGCTTGACACATTAGAGAAATTACTGGAGAAGTACAGCGAAGGAAGTCACCTCACGTATCGGGTTTTTATGAGCGTTGAACCTGCCCCCACCCCTAAGGAACACACCATTCCTCAGGGAATCTTGGAAAACGCTATTAAAATAACCAATGAACCACCAACTGGGATGCTCGCAAATCTTCATGCTGCATTGGATAATTTTGACCAGGCAAGTAAAAAGATCACTTGGAAGGATCCGACGCAAAAAGTGGATGGCTGTGGGAATGATCCCATGGCCCCTACGCATTGTCTGAGGGGCCATAGGATAGTTTGGATTCTCAGCCCCGAGGTCAGAGGCAGCACTCTGCTCCCCCGCCCCCCTCACAGCCGGTGCAGAAAGAACCACACCGTCTGCTCTCTGAGATCAGGAAAGCAACCTTGGAGAGGGCGGAAAGGAGGCATTTCAAGGGGAGGGGAGGAGACAGGATATGAGGTATCTGGAAGCTGCTCCAGCCTCCTTCCCTCCCCCTCCGAAACGCCGTCGCTATATTGGTGAAAACGGCCGTCTAGAGAAAATGCAGAGCGGGAGTAGCAGGGAGGCAAAGATCACCTCTTCCGCCCCTCCCGCTCTGCATTGGATGAGCATGAGCCTCCAAGTTTGGGGGCTTATGCTCATCTCCATAGGATTGAGCCCTAAGAGTGCAATCCTATGTGTGTCTACTCAGAAGTAAGCCACACTGAGTTCAATGGGGCTCACTCCCCGGTAAGCGGTAAGCGTGTATAGGATTGCAGCCCAAACATATTGTTTTCAAACCATGTGATCACCAAAGAACTACCTCAAACTGTAAAATGGGCTGATGTTTTTATTCTGTAAATAACCTGAATAGCCTCATACATAGTGTTGCCAAACTCAGATTGACAAATATATTTAATAGTTCCCTGGCTGAATGCATGCATATCCCTACTGTGGTTATAAACAGCAACTGTGGTGCAGAGCTAAGAACTGTCATTGCTTGAAGTATGCTGCTTTTAAAAGGTTATTCTTTGCAAAGGGAGGGGAGGGGTTATCATATTTGTGCAGTATATTGTTGTAAATTACTAGAATTGTATGACTTAGGCAAGTCTGTAACACCAATTTGACGTAATTTCTTTGAATTCACTGTAAAGATTGTGATTCATAATATCTGACAATGAAAACTATATGAAAAAATGAAACTTCAGTTGCTCAACTTTTTTACCTCCCCTTTTTATAATTAACCGAGGAAGTGTTTCTTGGTCTTTTGGCATTTAAGCGATAAAAGTACATACACGTCAAACAATGCCACACACACTTGGACAAGCATCACCAGTTAACTGGCATTTCATTCAAAATGTTAGACCAGCATAGTTGACCTGAAGATTTTCTTATAATTTTACCCGCTGCAGAATTTATATTTCTGAAATTATTTTTGAAAGCTTTTAAATAAAAGGGTAGAAGAGATTTTCTTGGATATGTTTTCTGCTTCCATGTTAACATTTAAGTAGGCTTTTAGGAAGGAATAAAATAGCTGCTGCCTGTACAAAAGAGGTGTGGTAGAGAAAATGCCAGACAACGCATGATATATAAACGAAAAGAGCAAGTGTTTTGTCACTGTCTCGTATCAAGTTAGTTGCTCAAGTCCTTACTTTCAGCTGTCAAAAATACATTGTCTATACCCTGACACGCAATCTCTCTCAGAAGGGGGGAAATGTTTTATTTCCTTTAGAACATTCTTGATCAGTGTATCCGGGAACAGGAGTTTAAGACCATTCTGTTTTCACTCTGCTACTTCCACGCCTGTGTGGCCGAGCGACGGAAATTTGGACCCCAGGGCTGGAACAGGAAATACCCTTTTAATAATGGGGACCTCACCATTTCAGGTCAGTGTTCTGTATAATTACTTGGAAGCCAACTCACAGGTAGGTTGGCATGTCATCAACCCCACTTAAGAACCATGTACGTCCATGAAGCCTTTAGAAAACGTGCTGTGCTGGACTCTCTTGTTTCCTGTCTATACAGTGCTTGGGTTGTTCCTGTACGTTACAGGAACAATTAGCGTGTCCTGTGACATACAGAAATGCTGGCAATCTGGTGACAGATTGTTCCGAACCTGATGGTTGAAAAAGATTGACTTGGTCTTCACTGAGGGAGACTATTTATTGTGTACTAACTCAGGCCTGCTTTCTGGCTCCACAGATCGGTCTCTCTCTCTCTCTCTCTCTCTCTCTCTCTCTCTGTGTGTGTGCTTTAATATCTTAAGTATATTTTTTAGAAATTACCTTATTGGTTCTCAGATACCCTGGGAAGATCTCCGTTACTTGTTTGGTGAGATTATGTATGGTGGTCATATTACAGACGATTGGGATAGGAGACTTTGCAGCACTTACTTGGAAGAGTATATGCAACCCCATCAGGTAAATAATGAGACTGTTTTAGCAAACACATAATGCGTTTCCTGAGTTAGAGCTCCCCCTACTGGAAGCTGGTGCATTCTTTTTTTAGGGTATACCCGGCTCTGAAAAGTGCATTGATTGAAGAAGAATATATTCTTTCATATCCTTATTTATGATGGCAGACATGTGAGGATGATAATATGCAAATTTAGCGTCCTCCCTGTATTTTACATTAGCACTGAAAGCAAATTTATGTTGTAATTTTGTTTACTCTTCTTTTACGTGAGTGTGTAATGAACAGAATGGGTTCCCCTACAATAGTATGACATTCATCTATATATGGTAATCTAACAATCTGCAGATTTACAGTCAAGCCTACAGCTGGAATAGCTGTGTTTTGGACTGTTTCTTTTATAAACTGTCAGTTGATTAAAACATAGCTGCCCCCGCCCCCCGTAGATCTCAGTACATGAAACAGGCATGCCCATTTTCTTCCTAGTCTCACAATGCCAAACAGCAAGGATCAGCTGATATCTTGGTTGTGATCACAGAGAGATATTACTTTATTATATAGAAGCAAGCATATGAAGTGATACTATCATTATTAATTATCACCTCAAGTGATCATGTGAATTGGTTCTTAGGTTTCAACCTAGCTGGAGACTAGTAATCAAAGGATCACAGTTCTAAACCTAAAAGGGGGAGGGGGGAATCAATGCAAGCTTTTGCATTCAGGTCTAGGAACCAGGCTTGTCTTAAAATCAGTGCACCTGTTTTTACTCACTGCTGCTAATCGGCAGGCCTGTGGGGTGATTCCATGCTCTAGGCTCCTGCATTTCTGCCCTCCAGTTTCTTTGCTTTCTAATGCTGAGAATTAGCATATAAAAATTGAAATTGTAGGGAAACAATGCCCTCCCCTTCCCACTCCCAGATAAGATCGCAGGTGATTTCACCTGTGATATAAAGAGTCCTGGTCTCTTCATCATATCTTATAAAGGCTGGAGCGATTAATCTCCTACAATAATATTATATCAAAACTTCCCGTTAAAAATTTGTTTCTGGCTATATTGATGTAGGCTCTAAGCCTGTTTACAGCCTCGTGTCCCTAAGGCTGCTGTGTCCTCTGCATACTTACATGGTACTGAATCCCATTGAACTCTGAAATTTAAGAACTGATAATTTAGGTCATTTATTTATTGCTAGATGATATGAAAAATATTTTATCTTCCACGTATGACTTATAACAGTGTTAAAGTTTTGCTCGGGAGTCAGTCCCCCTTATCACCCCTGATTTAGTTTGTAGCTTTAAAACTCAGGAAACAACAGAGCTACACAGAAAGGATAAAATTATTCATAAAATGACTACATTTCAGAAACTACTCAATGACTTTGGGTGTTTATTTAGCACATTTCTGCAGTTTCCACACTACAATCAGGAGTAGTTTAAATGAGTAATGCTCACCACCACTTATACAACATGTCCAAAGCACATTACGCACTGCAGTCATCTCTAGTAATACATTATCTGCACGTTACCAGCAGGGGCACGGATGCTGCAGCTGCATGGCTACCCCACACCATTCGAGGGCCAAACTGGCTATCACTTTTAGCCAATTCTTCGCTAAAAGCTATCACTTTTAGCTATTAATAATAATAAGAATGTTAGAGATGGATCCACACATCTCTGACATTATTGTTAGCTAAAAGTGACCACATGGAAAGGGAATGTTTTAGATTGAGGGTATGGTCCAGTAACCATTTTTTAACTTTTTCATCCTTTCTCCCCCGTACCGCAGCCTCAATCCAAATCAACACACACAGTTGCTTTTTGCAGCAACTACGACAAAGCGGTGGGAGGGGAAGCAAAAGACATTGGAGGTGCGTGCCATGAATGCATCTCCAGTCTCATATCTAGCTGGATCCTCAAGAAAACAGATTGCATCCACTAAACAGCAATGTGTATGTATGTATGTATGTATACTCTACTGCCATCCTAAAACCAACCAAGGTGGTTTACAAACGATCCAAAACATATAGACCATAATCAGATAAAAACATAGTAAAACACAGTAAAAATACTGTGTGTCCAGATGGCAAGTTGCTCTAGTGTTTGAATTATGGGAGGGGAAAAAATGGGGGCCATTAGTTACATGTTGTTACTTCCTGCTCTGGCATCACTAGCCCCACGGTGAAAGAAAGAAAAGGACAGACAGACAGACAGACAGACAGACGGAGGGAGCCGCCACACGCTGTGAGACTCACACTACTGCGGGTGGCGCATAGACGAGCTCTTAAAGCTGTAACACTCCAATCATAAGCAGTTCATGCTCCTTGCACAGTCGCTGGTTTCCTTGTACTATCCATGAGCCGGACAGCTGTTTTGTCTTTATGGTAAACAGGCGGGATCCTAATTCATTCATGAATATGGCATCATTTGTATTTATCAGTTTCTTTTCATCTGTGTTATAGTGCCCCACCCCCACCCCCCACAATATACCTGCTTCTTTGTCTATGATCCATAGTAATCCTTACCAAAAGGCCGTCGTTATTCACATGCTGCCATCTTCATAGAACCAAAGTCACTTTGGAAAGACATTCATGGGGGCTGGCCCACAGTGGTAGAACTACGTTCAATGGGAGACATGCCAAATTGTAAAGCTGAGACTATTTAGAAAGCGTCAATAGCAGAGACCAAGGTGAAAGAAATGGGTTTGGTCTTTTGATCTTTTACTTTTAATATTTTTAGTATGCACTTTATTTTAAACAGTTAGATAAGAAGGCTAGGAATTTGAATGAAAGCAAAAATGACAAGAACCCTTCGTAGACACCCTACATTTTGGCAGACGCATACTAATAACATGTTCCTTGTTGCAGCTAAGGCAAGTTCCTTAATTTGTGTGCCTGATGGCAAGTTGAATTATGGGAGGAAAAGTAGGGGCAGGGGCCCTCAGTGAACTCCACAAGTCACACCCCCTGACTCCCCAACATTTTATCCAAATCATGTGCCCCCATAGCCTTCTAAAAACAGGTGCTAAGGGGGCAATCACAAAGGGTAATGAGGCCAGGCGCCTCTATTCCCCCCCCCCACTTAATTTGGGCACTGGTTGCTCTAGAACTGATTTGGCAAGTAGTGGAAGAGGGAAAGCCTCCCCCAGTGAGTGGAAATCCTGCTACTGTGGGGGTGGTTCATAGTGCAGCTGTTGCTTTGGACTGCGCCACCCATGTTGCCCCCTATAGGCCCTGTCATTCATGCTATCAACAATCAGCACCAGGATCCGCTCTCTCCATGCTTCCCTTGTGGGTGTCAGGAATTCCTAATTAGCATGCCAGCCATTAGAATAATCCTCCATCTGAAAGCAACCAAAATTATTTTCATCCCACACAAAGCTAATGCTGTCTCATTTTCGGGATTTCAGGTTGTTTGCAGTTGAGATGCTGAATCATAACATGAAGAGAAAATAGTGTTTACCTTTTGGCAATGAACCCCATATTATTTTAAGGTTCCAACATTTATCATGATTAGTGGTATGATTATTGTTGTTGTTGTTGTTGTTGTTGTTACTACCCACATCATTGTGTTATCTTGGCAGGTTGGTAGGTATTTTAAAACTGTAGGAACTCGGCAGTAATTTAACATCCTCCAGCAGCGCAGCAAAAGCATCAAATAGCATTGTGAATATCAAGTCGATACAAATAAATACACTCCCATGTGCCTGTTGTTTTGAAACTTGATGTGGTGCTAAATATTTGCTTAGCAGATTCCGAGATGCAGGCAAAGCAGAACTCATAACCCTACAGCAGTGCATTAAACAATTGTCATTCTGTTCCACCAAATACCTCGTTTGGCTCACTGCAAGCCATTTGAAATAGAAATCATTATTATGAAACTGCACTTCTATTTGATTTTATGGGAGCATATTGATTGTCAAATAGGCAATGTCTGTATATTGGTAATAGTCTAAAAGAAGAAATCTTGCCTGTTTTATTTTAAAATCTTCATGCCATTACCCGCTTTCATTTCAATAAAAGATGGCATTTTCAGAGATGCTACCGTAAATGGCTTCATTTAGTAAAATTGCCACGTGGAATAATAATGTTACGCCAGAGAGCAGCACTTTGTAATTTGGAAGAAATAACATTTTTCGTTGTTGGGGTTGTTGGGTTTTTTGTTTAGGTTTTTTTGGGGTGGTGGTGTTAAAATCCATCTCTTTACTTCTAAATGAAAATGATTTTTCTGTTATTTGCTAACAGGAGAATAACCTGTGTTTCTGCAAAATGCATTGGATATCAGAATCTGTGCAATATAAAAGAGCCAATTAAAATAGCAAGCAAATGAGATCAGTGTTCAGTGATAGAAAATGTTTTATTAAAGGTCTTCTTCATTCTCTCAAATAACTCCATAAGCAGAACAATTTGATTTATACTTAGGCAAGCTCCTTATTCTTGGTAGCCGGAAGTGATTAATAGATGTTTGGGGGTTTTTTTGTTAGCTTGATAGGAGGCTGGTCCTTGCTCCTGGATTTGTCGTTCCTTCGAACCTGGATTACCAAGGTTACCACAAATATATTGATGAAATGCTTCCAGCTGAAACCCCAGTCCATTATGGCCTTCATCCCAATGCAGAGATTGAATTCTTGACAGCAACTTCAGACAACCTGTTCCGTACACTGCTTGAACTGCAGTCCCAAGAGCCCACCATTGGGGAAGGAGCATCGCAGACGATGGAAGAAAAAGTGAGCTTTAAAGCAGAAATGAAATAGCAAATTGTCCACCAGACTGGTACACCAAAAACAAACAAACTAAAAAAAACCAACCCCTCAGGAGGTACTAATATGTGGGTATGGTAGGGGGAAAGAGCTGTTGTTCAAAAACTTTGTCACAAAATAGGGGTTGAGCAAGTTACAACGTTTTTGCAACAGGGACAGAGCCCACTTGTACTAATAATTCTTCAGGATGCCACTGCAGTAAACGCACAGAACATCCAAACGCAACCCACGTTGTGTGAAAGCGCATAACAGCTTCTCAAACTCATCGCAGGCTTCTCCTCCTCTCTGTCCTGCGTTCTTTGGAAAACCTATACCTTTAGGAGAGTTCTGCCACTGAAGTAAATGAGGCATCCATAATTGTCACCTCTTTGAATTTGTATGCCGCTTTCACACACAAAGGCAGCTCACAACACAAAAACAGCAATACAAAACCAAGAATGCATATCAATACATCAACTGCAATAACACATCATTACCTTATTATCAAACAATTCATTTCACTAATACTAACATAGCATTTTTAATTAATTACAAAATAGGCAATACCAACTGTTAAGACACGATACCAATGTATATTAGTCAGTAATGCATACACCAAAGACAAATACACAAAACGTTTCCAATGCATTGAGAGGCATTAACAAGCACGCAACCAATGACCAGAGCCCCCAAAAGTGCCAGATGCAGGAAATGGCAACCAGGTTTCTTATAACCTGCAGCTACTGATCTCTCTTTCATGACCCACTCATTCTGGTGCAGTTCTTATGGCTCCAGCAGAAATGGGTGGGGTGATGTTTAGTCTCTTCCCTGGCTCTGGATGTTCCTGCTGCTTCTGGAGGGTCTGTGGAGGCTGCAGAGATATGCTCAGGCACTCTGGAGACCAGGTGTTTTCAGTTTCCCCAAGGCAAAATTCAACCTGCTGCAGCTGATCTCTCCTTTGCCCGCTCTCTAGCATTCTGAAATTACCACCTGTGTTTATGGTATACCAGCAGTGTTCCCTGCTTGCCCATATAATATATAGGCAGGCAGGAAGCCCTGAAGACAACAGCTTCAGCTTATGGTCTGTCTGCCCTGTCATTTCCTAAAATGGTGGACTAGTGTTTTATAAGGTTCAGTTATTATTCTGTACAGTTAGAATGTTAATGTGTAAAAAAAAGAAAAAGAAAACTAACTTCCTTTATAAAGAGAAAGAAAGATAGAAAATGTGACATTTTCAAACCAAGGAGACGGTCTCCTAACTAGAGATCACATAACTGAAAGCAACTAGATCAGAATACCTTTTGCATTGTTTTTGATTTATACAAATATTAATTTAATCTCATCAGCTATTCATAGAGTTCCACAATTTAGAATCACAACATGGTGATTTTTGTGCACTATAACACCAAAGAAAAGAAACTATGCAATACATGCCTGTGCTTTCAATGAAATATTTCCCTCAAAAGCAATGTAAGATTTGTCTATCCCAATCAATAAAGTCCCTACCCTCTAGCTACATGTTCTTGGGAAACTTACAGAAGGCTAAGGCTGAAATCCTGTACATACTTACATGGAAATAAATCCTGTTGAACTCTATTGGGCTTGCAACTGAGTAGGCATGTACAGGATTGCACTGTTAGGCATACTTGCGTTTCCACCCTGTTTCTTATTTATTTATTATATTTATACCCTGCCTTTTTTCCTGCAAGGAACCCAAGGTGGCTTACATAATCCTCCTCTCCATTTTATCCTCACAACAACCCTGTGAGGTAGGTTAGGCTGAGAGTCAGTGACTGGCCCAAAGTCACCAAGTGAGTTTCATGGCCGAGCGGGGAATAGAACCCGGATCTCCTGAGTGCCGAGTCCCAGTCCAACACTCTTCTTTTCAGGTCTATTGATGGTCTTTCATGTGTGGTTCTCCTCCGCAAGGAGGGATGCCTGACCCAAGTGCATTAGTTATATGAAGCTTTTGATTTGCAAAGTGTATTAACAAATATTGATCTTGTTTGCCCTAATAATGATGTAGGTTCCCATAATTCCAATTTAACTGTTGAGTAACTGAGGCTGACATGTACTGTCCCTCAATCTAAAGTACTGTCCCTCAATCTAAAGGACATGTACTGTCCTTATGGGCAGTCCAGTAAGTGTGTACCAAGAAATGCCATAAGTTGAAATGAATGGCATTCATTGAACTGAATGGGGAAACCTTGCCCACCAGGGAGCACTTTTAGTGTCATTCCGAACTTTTGGTTTGGAATGAGTGACATGCCCATGGTTTAGGGGTGGGTTGTTTTTTGGGAGGAGGGGTGTGTTACTATTTTTTTAATGAACAGAGCATCTAAAAGGAGAAGGGGGGAAATTATTAGTTACCGTAAGTGTATCCCTTAAAATCCACCGCATATACATTCATTCACAAGGGCACATGTAAATTCTATATACCGGTACATCTGCCATCACTCATTATTGGGTATTACGCTATGTACTGCTGTCCCAAGGATCAGCAGTACATAGCATAATACCCAATAATGAGCTTACAAAGGGCAGGGCAGTGTTTATTATATTGTACTGTGCCTGGAGAGACCTGAGATTGCATAAGAAAGGGAACAAGAGGGACATGGCATGTCCTCAAACAACAAAAGACCACCAGTTCAAGATTTTCCAGGAGTTTCTTTCCCCAGCACCAGGGAGGAAATAAAATTATCTCAAAATCAACAAACCAGGTCCAGCAGTTTTTATCTCCATTAAGAGCAGGTATTTTGTAAAGCTAAACAGCGGTCTCCAACCTTTTTGGGTCAGTGGGCACATTTGGAATTTTGAGAGTGTTGTGGGTGCTCTCACAAAACCGCTGCCATGGGAGGTTTGCCCATTCATAAAATGGCTACCATAGTGAACATAACCGGTCACAAAACACTCATTTCCCAGAAGGCAAACTGGTGAAGCTAAAAGAAAAGTAACTCGTCCGAGAACCTAAGTACAAGGCAGAGGTGGGTTCTGAGTTCCAAAACACAAAACCACTGTTTTAAACCTAAATAAAGATGGCACTGGAGGATAACACCTCACTTTGCAGCATACCACCTTCCCAGTATTTTTTTAAATTAAAAAATCTTAAGAAATAAAATAAATACCAGGAGGGGCAGGGAGCCTGGCAGGTGCTAAGAGAGGTGCCTGTGTGTACATTGGTGCCCATGGGCATCATGTTGGAGGACCCAGAGCTAATGTGTGTCTTAATTTCCCATTCAAGACCAAGCCATCCCAAAATACTTTGCATTACAACAGGGACAGTTCACAGCAATATATTAAAAACAAAACAAAAACAAATATAGCTATGCAGGTCCATGAGGGGAAAACCCAAAATCCACAGTTGGGCAATACTTTTATTAGAACCAACCAAAGTGCCACAGAAGTGTGCAAGCTTTTGAGTTCTCCAGAACTCTTCCTCAGGATAGGTCAGTGTTCTCCAACCTTGGGTCCCCGGATGTTTTTGGCCTACAACTCCCAGCATGCTGGGAGTTGTAGGCCAAAAACATCTGGGGACCCAAGGTTGGAGAACACTGGGCTAGGTGATACAAAAAGCAGGACGATGGGGAAGAAACAGAAAAGTCCAACGATCTGGCCAGATGTTGTAGCCATGAAGGCTACAGTTTAGGCCCAGTCTCAAAATGGAGATTTGCAGGCTGAATGAATCACTGATAGGGATTGCGGGTATCAGATTACACCTAGCAATGCATTCTGGGACAGAGAAGCAATGGCTGACCTCCATTTCTGAAAACATGATGGCCAGCTGCAACTCAGACTCAGTCTAATCTCTTGTCGTGGGCAAAACACACTGGTTCCTGTGTGGGTATAGAGCAGAAGTACAGATAAATACGACAGTCTTTATATTACCAAAGGTGGAGATTAATTCTAGGTAAAAAAAAGTCAATTGAAGCCAAATTCTGAGTATTACGAATAGTTAGATCTGGTATTTTCCAAAGCACAGATAGCCACCCTGGTCCATGAGAAAAATCGCGAAATCCACAGTTAGGCAATACTTTTATTAGACCAACCAAACTGCCATAAATGTGTGCTTTCAGGTTCTCCAGAAGAACTACTTTCTTCATCAGACTAGGTAGTACAAAAAGCAGGGTATGGGGGAAAAGAATCAGTTGCTGGGCAAATCCATTTCCCCTCAGCTACTGTGAAGATTGCAGCAAAGCTCAGAGGGGACCGGGAAGCTAGGAGTGGTGGAAGATGACATCATCATCGTTATCATCATGCTAGTCAAAAAGTCTTGGCACTTTGACCCTGTGAGCCCTGTCTCCACTACATCACTGGTTCGGTCCCCAGTGCCTGTGTTAGAAAAATTGAAATATGGGAAGTAATTCTTTACTTATATTAACCAGCTCATTATATGAATAATTTCTACCATCTTTAATCAAATCGTTGAGACAACTTTTGTTTCCAGATGGTACCAATTGTCGATCCTATCTGAATTGTCGATCCTATCTGAACACAGAGTCCTGCCCTCAGGTCTATATCAAACCAGGTCACGCTGGCTGTCAGGCCATGCAAAGTATTCTTTTGCCTGCAAATAAATATTTAGGCAGGGATATATTGTTACTCCAGAGCTGTGTCATAGAAAGAAACTATGATGCTAAGTGGCCAAGCTGTGATGTTAAACAGATATGCCTAAGAAAAATGTTTAGGAGTAAGAATGCAGGGGAATCTGTAGTCCTGTACTGTCTGTTCTCTTTTCCCTCCACATGGGTAGCCATGTTCCTTTTAAGCCTACAGAAATCATAGAATAGTTGAGTTGGAAGGGCCTATAAGGCCATCGAGTGCAACACCCTGCTCAATGCAGGAGAACCGATGTGGGCAGCCCAGGCAGTCACCCATCCAAGCACTGACCCGGCTCATACCTGCTTAGCTTCAGCATGTCCCACAGAAAACAACTGAGATTCCCTGGTCCACACACAACACAGCTATGTGATAAGGAGCAGGTCCTCCTGGAGCAGCCTTCCCCAACCTGTTGGACTACAACTCCCAGCACCCTCCAGCCAACTTGGCTGGGGGATGCTGAGAGTTGTAGTCCAACAGATCTGGAGGGCCACAGGTTGGGGAAGGCCGCACTGGAGTGTGAGGACTGGATTTGGTATGTATGTACTTTTTTTAACCACAGACCAGATATCCAATCTAGACTTTATTTCTCAGCATATGAATCTCAGTCCATGAATGTACACATAATGTTTAGACAGACTGGACTGACAATTGTGGCAGAATAAGGTGGTAGAATGGACTGTCACTTGAGACTGCTTTTTTAAAAATACTGCTCTGCCAGTGGGTTTTTTTAACCCTTTAAGTAGAAAACTAGCATATCAGGGAAAAGGCAAGGCCAAAACCATTCTCTCTGTTATGCTGATTTTCTATTTGCAGGGCATTTTTTCTTAACATGGCAGGGGAGCATTCAACAATAAACATAGTATCCCCCAACTGCAGTCAGAAGTAGCCTATTTATCTCTGCTTTACCATCTCAGTCTGCTTGCTGCATGCTGAGATCTGGCCACAGTCCCAAACACCATGCAAATATTTTTTGCAATGCTCCTTCGGGTCACCTATGGTATGTAATGTGTTCCTGTGACAATTCTGCCAAAGTGGTTTATCAGATTTAAAGAGTTATGGCCATTTGTCTTTAATTCATCCATTCTTTAGGATTTGTATTGCCTGACAGTTCCAGTTTCCTAGGAAGTAAGTCTCGCTCTAATGGAGCTTACTCCCTAATAAGTGTGTGTTTAGAAGTGTAGCCTAAGTTGTCGGTATGATTAAAGTGCACCCCCACAACTATCACCATTCCCGCAAATATTTTTCTACATGTCTGCCTTTATCTGCTGTGCTTCCCTACTAGAAATCAAAGGAAGATTGGGCTGGATCCAGACTTGCTCCTATTTGGAGTAGGCCCATTGGAATCAATGGGACTTACGTTCGTAATGACTAACGTAAGACCCACTGATTTCAATGGGCCTACAGTACATATGGCCAAGTCTGGATTGAACTCAATACATTGTGCATCATGCGTAGGATAAGGACATGTGTAAAACCCTTTCTTGATAGAACCTCAGGTATGCTAACTGTATTTGAAGCAAGAGAGTGGCCCCTCTTAATTCTAAGCTAATATTTATAAAGCTAGATCCCAGTGAAACTTTTGCTAGAACCTTTTCTGTCCCTTGCAGGTAAAGGTAATATTAGATGACATTCAAGAGAAGCTTCCAGAAGGATATAACATGGTTGACATTACCTCAAAAACTGCAGAACACACTCCATATATCCTGGTTTGTTTTCAAGAATGCGAGAGAATGAATGTACTGATACATGAGATGAGGCGTTCTCTTAAGGAACTTGATCTAGGTCTTAAGGTATGTGTCCTTTGCTTTATTCTCTTTTTGGATCTCCGGGTATAAATAAAGTATTCTACATTGGGAGTGCTGGATTAAAATATTGGGTTGGATCCAGTTTAACCTAGTCATACTTAAAGTGGACTGGTTGAAATCAGTGGGACGTAGGTTAGTCATTACTGACTGAAGTCTGATTTCATTTAGGGTAGCCAGGTATCCTACTTTGCAGAGAACAGTCCTCTATTTGATGTGCTGTCCAGTTTAAAGATAAAGAACCATAAGAAGGGAGAGCTTTGAAGGGGCCTTGAAGTTGCATGCAGGTCACCGGGTCACAGACTTCCCCACTATAGTGAGATGCTGTACCATATTTCTATTTAAATTATAATTATCATTCTAAATTCATAGTTATGCCCATAAATTAGTATACAGTATACAAATGTCATGTAAATTGGTGCCCTGTTTCATCCCCTTTTGGGGGAATGCTTTTCCTCTTTTTTGGCAATGCGTAAGTGGCCACCTTGATTACATTGTGTCTACACAAAGTGTGACTAAGTCTGGGGCTAGCAGCATCCATTCTGTCTTTAGTGGCTCTGCTGCATGACACAATGGGAGCGGTTTTATTACGGCTGTGATCAATTTTGACATTATAGGGAAGGTTACCAACTGCCATCACTTTGGTTTCACTTCAAAAGAAGACAAAGGTGATTTTCATTCAAACAGAGATTTGGAATTCAATTTTCTAGCGGGCTTGGCTGACTTAGGACTGCAGTTGTCTTTCAAAGTCATCCGGGCACTGAAAATCCCAGCAAAGTAAATCGAGTTTCATTAGTTTTGGCAGTTAACAAACCTGAAGGAATCCACGTGTTCTGTTCTGTTGAGGAGATTGCATTGAGCCACTTCAGTATGGCGCTCTCTCTCTCTCTCTCTCTCTCTCTCTGTAATGGATTCAGATTTATTTAAAGCCATTGTTGTGCGTGGTCTTATAGCGGTGGGCCTAGCAGGTGTTGAGATAGCAAATGCAGTGTAGGTCATACTTTAACTAGCTTTAACTTGAAGCTGGTACTTGCTGCTTGCTTAATATTGGCTTAAAAGAGACAAAATAGATTGAGTAATAACATTCAGAATGAAGGGGTGGGAAAAGGCTTCTCCCACAAGAAAAAAAGATCTGGAGAGTTGCATGCAGGAATGCCAATGTGATAACATGTTCTTCGGCAGTTCGATTCATAATTCGAGGATTATGCATTCATGTTGCTTTCTATATGTCCTGGAATAAATTGGTAACTCGGCGAAGTTTTACGCATTCTCCTACAAAGCCTTATTTATTTATTTATTTATTTTATTATATTTATACCCTGCCTTTTTTCCTGCAAGGGACCCAAGGCGGCTTACATAATCCTCCTCCTCCTCTCCATTTTAGCCTCACAACAACCCTGTGAGGTAGGTTAGGCTGAGAGTCAGTGACTGGCCCAAAGTCACCCAGTGAGTTTCATGGCCGAGCGGGGACTAGAACCTGGATTTCCTGGGTCCCAGTCCAACACTCTCACCACTACACCACACTGGCTCTTATGCATGTTTAGACAGAAAAATCTTATGCATGTTTAGACAGAAAAAAATAGCTGGCTGGGGCATGCTGGGAGTTGTAGGCCTTTTTTGTTGTCTAAACATGCATAGGATTGCGCCTTAAGAGATCAAACTCAGTTATTCTGATTGCTTCCTTGGGCTCTGCAATCTTAGCGTGTCCAGGTGTGGTGTCTGTGATCTCTTCCAGGACCCTTGCTTCTCTGTGTAGCCCTGTGGATGCCACCTGCTGATGCCACCTTGACAGATCCCAATACTGGGCTCGATCCAGATTGGCCATTCCATGAACAGAAAGATTGCTTCCATTCATGGAGCAGACTGAGATCCAGCAGAGGCTCCCTGTCAGAGGAGATGGGTGGGGAGACAATTTCCACCAGTTCCCCCTAATACCTACAGTCCACCCCTGACACACACGTTGCTCTAGAGGGTCCCCCCCCCCAACCAGCCAGAGTAGGTTTTCAGGGGGCACAGGGGACTGCAAGGGGAAAGAAGGATTGGCAGAATTGCTTCCCCCACGTCCTTCCTCCGGCATTAGTGGATCTCTGCCAATCAGAAGACTGGGTCTTATAGGTCAGATGGCCGTAAGACCCATTTTACAGAGGGTAGGGCTGTACTTGAAGGGCTGACAGAGGACAGGAGCTGCAGGTGGGGAAAGGGAAATTGTTATAAATCGTCTCTCCTCCTTCCATGAGTGGGCAGTCTATCAATGTTTACAGACATGATTTAGTCCCCTTCCACAGCCTCCTTACCTACTCCTACACATAAATAAATCCATGCTTTTGTTCCTCTTGCCAATTCTCCTTCTCATCAGCTGTCCTCCTGCAAGTGGAGAGCTTGGCTTCCGGAAAGGTTCATTTATTCACAATTATATTTAGGGGCATCATTTTTTATTATTATTATTATTTGGCCTTCTGCATCATTTATTATATGATAGACACATAATTACTGTGTATAATGTTCTACAGATATTGTGATTGTATTTAAGAGATGCCAAGGAGGTGGAAACGGGCACACCTCTACACATGATCATTTTATCCCGTTTTAATAAATTACTCATCCTGATTTTAAGAGCCAAGATAATCTTTATGTTTGACAATCCAGATACCTTATGTGTTTTTACTGTAGGGTGTGTGTATGTGGGGGGGGGGGCTTCTATCATTTATCATGTCATCTTATCACAGTCTCTTTGTGAGACGCAAATAGCACACGGATGTTTTCTTTTGTTAGGGCGAGTTGGCAATCTCTGGTGAGATGGAGCAACTACAGACAGCTCTTTTTTTTGATAATCTTCCTGACACTTGGATGAAACTGGCTTATCCATCAACATACAGCCTCGCTCAGTGGTAAGTCACATGCCAACAGATATTTGTTCATCTGCAGAAAGAAAAAGAAAAGAAAAGAAAAGGAATATAAACCCTGGAGGGTTTCCCCCCCCTGATAAATACTATTCCTTCTGACAATGCATCGCAGCTTCACAGTCTGATCTTAATGATGTCCTACAAAAAAAATCCAGTCTTTTCTGACATATTATCAAAGAGTTCTCAAGTTTATTAAAATTACAGGTTGGATCCAGAGTTCCTGGAAGTGGAACTCTGTTCACAGGACACTTCTGCTGGAGTAATAAAGGGAGGCAATTTTTGCTGATTCCTCCTTGCCCTGTGCCCCCCCCCCAAAAGCTGCTCTGGAGGGTTGGGAAATCCTCAGGAGGTGGGGGGTGGCACTGGGGTCTGCAAGGGGAATCAGTGCAAATCACTCCCCCCCCCCTCGCACGCCAAGTCCTTCCTCCAATGGGAGCCTCTGCTGGATCTCAGAGGAGAGACTGAAAGAACTGGGCATGTTTAGCCTTCAGAAGAGGAGACTGAGGGGAGATATGATTGCACTCTTCCAGTACTTGAAGGGTTGTCGTCACACAGAGGAGGGCCAGGATCTCTTCTCGATCATCCCAGATTGCAGGACACGGAATAATGGGCTCAAGTTACAGGAACCCAGATTCCACCTAAACATCAGGAAAAATTTCCTGACTGTCAGAGCAATAAGACAATGGAACCAACTACCTAGGGAGGTGGTGGGCTCTCCCAATCTGGAGGCATTGAAGGTGCAGCTGGACAGCCATCTGTCAGGGATGCTTTGACCTGGATTCCTGCACTGAGCAGGGGGTTGGACTCGATGGCCTGGTAGGCCCCTTCCAGCTCTACTTTTCTATGATTCTATGATTCCTTCAGGGAACAGAAGGAGTCCTTCCATTCCTGGAAGGGACACACTCTGGATCCAAGCCATTGTTAAGAGTCACATGCAGGTTCAGGTATGCATTTCGATTACAGAGCTGATTAGAGAGATCATAGGCTGGATGCATCTTTTACATGTACCTAGATGGCCACAGAGTACTACGGTTTATCTCCAGAAATATGCTAGTTGTGGTTAGGGAGCTGACTGATGCATTGGGGGGTGGGGGGTGGAGTGGAGGACTCACTCTACAGCTAGTTACCATGGCAACTTCAGAAATATGGTGGTGAGATCTGGGATTGGCTCCAGATGACCTGTGGCCAAAACAAAAACAACCCCCACCTCACCCTTAATGGTGCACCAAATGTTACTCTTTCAATTGTTTGTCAAATTATGCCCACCATACTCTTCCAAAACCACTAGCTATAGAGGGCACAAAAGGTAAGGTGGTCTTCGCCTCTCTGAACACTCTGTAAGGTGGGTGGAGGGAGGAAATTTGAGTAAGTTCATATGTTGAGCTGCAAGGGACAGGAGATGTATCACAAAGGCACGGTATAGTTATAGGAAAGATGACCTTGATCTAATGGAAGACCAATTGCTGATCTAGCAATTAAATATGGTGGACGATTAGCCAGAAATATGGTGGACGATTGCTTGGAATTACCACTCCAAGCAAATGTATTCAGGGTTATTTTCCGATAACCAATACAAGCAATGTATTCAGGGTTAAAGCGAGTCTGCATAGAATACATATTATTGACATGGCTACAGGACTAGCAGGCATTATGGAATCAAAATGTAGCAGTAAGTTGTAATTTTCTGGCTTTCATTTGAAGTCAGTGCTTATTTGGAGCCAGGATCCTGGCAATGAGCAATGCACGGACATCCTGGCTACTTATTTCCTCATCTGGTTTGCCTCTGTAGCTCATTATAGCTCTGCACTCTATTGTGGGTTGCTCCGTGGTCTCTGTTTTAACTAAGCAGCCGTTGTCTGCTCTGGGATGGCAGCAGGCACTCTTTCCCCTTGGGAGGTCTTATGATACTGAATAGTCCTCCACTTAGAAGATTCCCCCTTTGGGAGCCATCCTTTGTTGGAAAGATGATGACTTACTTAAGTAGCATTAAGTTTCACAAGGGAAATAAATACAGCGGTGTACTGATTCTCAAACCACAGTGATTCAGCAAACCTCCTAGAGACTGAATTCACGGAACCCAGTGGAGTCCAGTTTTGTAGAAAACAAGAGAAATAGTGCCAAGGATCTAGCTAGTCCATGGCATCATAGGAACTGGACAGGGTGCAAATCTCATGTAAACTGGCCTGAGAGCATCTGCCAGTTGTGCAGTATATGAATGTTTGTAACAAACAAACAAACAAATAAATAACTATGCAAGTAACTGATTCACGAGTACAATAGACTGTGGCTTCATTGCAATCCCTGGAGACAGGGCTGGTGTCAGACTTGGGGGGGGGGGCGCTTGGCATAGTGCTGTACTGTTGAGCTCCCTCTGGGGATTTATGCAGTGGACTGTCTTCTGATGAGAGCCAGGAGTTTAGCTTAGATTTCTCACAATGCCGTGAAGTACCCAACAGAGTGATGCTACACTGCACACTCCAGGGCATTGTGGGACATTTAAAATGGCGACCCATAGCCACCCGCCACAGAGGGGGTCAGGGCAGTAGACAAGTGCTGGTGGGCCCTGCTGGGATGCAGTTGCCCAAGGGCTCCAGGTGCTGATGCTGGCCCTGCCTGGAAAAAGCTTGTCAGAGAACAACCTTGTTTGTAATTAGACTTGGTTTAGAGAACAACACACACACATCTGCTGACCTCACCTGACCGGCTAGCAGGATTTGTTTATTTGTTTGTTTACGTATTTGTATGCTGCATTTTAGGACCAAACGCCCTCACAAAGCAGGTCACAGTTAAAATTAAAATAGTAAAATACAAATTTATATAATGAATAACAAGGGTGACCCAGCCAGTATGGTTGTATTTGGCCAGTGATTATCTTACTGTCTTTTATTGTTATATTTTATGTTTGATCATTTCTGTAAACTGCTTTGACAGCCCAGTGGAGAGCAGTCCATAAATCTATGTAATAAATAAATAAAACTATAACAAGCCAGTATATCATCTGACAAAAAACAGCAGCAGTTTTAAAAGTTTTCAGACCAACAGCTTACTGGTAATTAAAAAGCGGAGGGGGATTGCTGTTGTGATCTCGGACCTGCAGACACAAACTCTGTCATTCTGACACAGGAGATTCTAGATCAGCGAGACTCTTTTTTTCTAAGGAATCTCACAGCAAAAGCTTCACCATTACAGTCTTCAAAAACACATATAGCTGGTGACAGTTGCTCTAGGCTCTAACAGCTTTCTCACGACAATTGCCAGGTCTTTAAGGTCAGTTTAAAACTCACCAGTGAGGTAGCTAACCTTATCTCCTGTGGGAGGGAGCTCTGTAGAGACAGAGGCAGAGCCTCTGCTGAAAAGGCCCTGCCTCATGAACCCAGCAGCGGAATCAAAGTTAACGGCAAGTGCATGGGCAGGGTCTCTGTCGGGCAGGGTCTCTGTCGGCATTCCCTGGGCTTGTGCAGGCTCATGCAGTTGTAAACAATGCTTCAGATAACTTGGTCCCAAGCTATTTAGGACTTTAAAGGTAACCACCAGCACTTTGAATTGGGCCCAGCAGAAACACATTGGCAAATAGTGTAGCCATAGAGCAGGGGGCTCCAATCTCTTTGGGGCCATGGGCACATTGGGCATTTTGAAAAGGTGCCCTGGGTGCCACCACAAATTGACTGATGTAGGGAGTTGGGGGTCAATCATAAAAATGTTAGGCATTCTTCCTTATCTGTGTTTGTGTGTGCATGCATGAATATGCACTCTGTGTGTGTGCTACCCACACTGGTGTCTCTCTCTCTCTCTCCCTTCCTTCTTTTTTTTTTTTTTAATTCAATTTTCAAAACAAAATATAACAAAATACAACAATAACACAAAGATTTAACTAAAACTACATACAATAAATCATAAAGTGCACCCCCACCCTCCTAGGGACCAATTAATATGCTTCCATCCCCTTGATCAAATGAATTCCAAAATTCCAAAAATATAGCATATCCTGACAAGGCATACTCCCCTTCCCCTTTATTAATACATAGTCTAATAATTGATTCCATGTATCCATAAAATTATTCTTCTTTAACTGTCCTTTTTTGCATTTGATACTACAAGTTAGTTTATCGTTTAGGAATATATCCCACACTTCCTTATACCAATCAGTTATTAGGAAAACATGTTGTACTTTCCATTTTCTCGCTATCATTAGCCTAGCCGCAGTTAACAAGTTTACAATTAATTCCTTCGTATTTTGGTCGCAAATAACTTTCTCCGTTATTGACAACAATGCTAGTTTTGGACAGACCTCTAGGTTAATACCAATAATTTCCGATATTTCTGTAAAAACCTCTCGCCAAAAAACCAGTACATTTTTACAACTCCGCCACATATGAGCATACTGTATCTGTATGTCCCTTTTTCCTGACCTCCTCTCCAACAAAGTGTGGAGCAATTATTATCTATTCTATTTAATCTTACTGGAGTTAAGTACCATCTCCAGATTAGTTTATAGAAATTCTCCTTTATCCTAGTTCCCTCCCTCCCTTCTGTCTCTGTGGCTCCCTTGACTCTCTGATTTTTCTTTTATCTCTCTAGATCTTCTTTCTTCTCTTCTTTCTGTTTATCTCTCTGTCTCCTCTCCCTCTCCCTCTCCCTCTCCCTCTCCCTCTCTCTCTCAGGGCAGAATCCAACAGGGGCCACTTATGCCCCTGCCAGTTCTCTTCCCTGCTGATTTTGTTGCACAAGTGGCCCCCACTGCTTGCACAATGGCAATTTAGTGCTTCTGAGGCAACCTGAAGCAAGTGGAAATGCTCGTTTCTGGAAGGAGGCAGGTTGGCGGGGTTGCATAAGGGAGCTCCGCCGCCGACCTGCCTCCTTCCAGACACTAGTGTTTCCATTCGTTTGGGGGCTTTCCCCAAGTAGCACTAAATCTCCCTTGCATAAGTGGTGGGTCCCACTTGCGCAATGCAGTCAGCGGGACCCACTGTTTGTGGAAGGGAATCAGTGGGGTGGAAAAGAATCGGCAGGGGCGTAAGCACCCTGTTGGATGCTGCCCCAAGAATGTAGAAGAAGTTGTAAAGCATGGAATAGTGGCAGTGGGTGATGGTGGGGAGAAATGTTGGGTTGTGTGCTTTGCCACTGAAGTAATACATGTGACCATCTAGTAGCGGGGCCCTGTAAGACCCTTAAGCCCGTGGTCTAAAATTAACTAGCTAACCAAGGGGGGGGGGGAGTCCTGTCCTTGTCTAGGGATATTATGATATGGGATTTTTGTATTTAGCTGATCATGGTTTTTGTATTCAGCAGGTAATGTGCCCCATGCCATATTCCATGTACAAAGTGTTTCCAAGGGATTGTAAATTTGTAATTCCTGGTATTAACACACAGAGTTCTTCTACATAGCGGACTATGAGCTCAAGCATGTCTTTTCATCTTTTACTTTAAAATCTTAAGCAATTTTTACATTTCATGATATAAGAGCATTAAACATTCAAGAATACATAGTTAGATGCAAACAAAATACATTTTCAAAGCATTCTAAGAATCATCTAGGAGCATTGTCTTTAAAGTAGTAAAATATCTCACCCAATAATATTTCTGAGCTTGTTGGGTTCCCCCCCCTTCCATGGGGGCGGGGTGCTGAGGGGGAGATGGGTGGACACAATGGTGTCCAATACCAACTACATTAAATATTCAAGTTCTTCATTGATAACTATGCACAGCTCTCTCAGGGAGAACCAGGAAATGACCCGTCTGGACACTGAGGTGATGTCTATCCTTTTAATCTCTGTGTCTTCCTCCCTCCTCCTTGTCCAGTAACTCCATTCCTCTCCCAGTTTTCATCCCGCCCCCCATTCCCTCCGTTCCATTATCCCTCACACCCAGTTGTGGATGGAGGGTGATCCTCTCAGTCTCTCCATGTTCTGTGACTGAGATATAATCTAGCTATTTGGGGGATTCCCCCTTTTAGGGTTTATTTCAGGGTTTGCTGATTCCTCCCTGTTGTGCATGAGTAGTGCAGTTTTTGAGTAGATTCAGATTAGCATAGGAAAACCTGAATCGCTATTAGAAGGGATGATGATGCCCTAGTCCAAAATCAGGGAGGGTTCCAGTTGCTGCCCCACATCTTTTCTTCTGGATCCCGCAATGCACCATGAAAGATCTCATGATGTACCATTCGTATAGACTTCTAAAGAGATGCTACCATCTGAATGAAACAGATATACAGGCATTTGCTTAGTAGTGGAGGGCAAACCATTTGTGAATGCTTGCCGTGTAGGCAGATATTCTCAGACGCCGAGCATGTAATCTGCTGAAAAGTATTGGCTTGAAAAAACACGGGTCATAGACAGAATACTGATAATGTAAGGTACATTATCTCTCAGTAAAAATGACAAATATCGAAGTTAAATAGGAAAGATATGCGAGGTGGAGAAAAGTGGAATAAAATGTGTGTTTTAACTAAATCAATTTTCAGAAATACCATGCACAGGTTAATCTTTTATAAATATGTTCAAGGAATATATTAGAGACTTGCCCACCTACACAAAATGAATGCACACCCTCGGATGATTTTCAGAGGGAGGATAAATGAGAGAACTGTTCTGTATTTGATGTGGTTCTGCTCTGTAATTCACAGATACTGCAGATGGGTGCTGAATTTTTCACTCATTCTCCCAAGGAGTGATACTTACTGACAACTCAATCCTGTTCATGTCTACTCAGAAGTCAGTCCCATTGAGTTCAGTGGGCCTCACTCCTAGGATTGGAGCTTCACAAATTTTGTGTGGTGTAGGTTTGGCAGAGGATAGGAGCCTCTACATAAAGTCTATTTTAAGTTTAAATACTTAATAAAATAAAGGGCATATTTGCTGTAATGCTACCTTTAGAAAAACATCCGTTGGACACTCCTTAAAACATGCCAAAGTAATCCTAGTACTGTATTTATTTATTTAATTCATTTAAGACATTTCTACACTGCCTTACTGGAAAAACTGATCAAGGCAGTTTACAACAACAAAATAATAATTAAAAAATTCAGTCCTTGAACCTAATTGTCAATAGATTCGGAGCTCTGCACTTTAATTATAACTAAAATATGTTTCTGGATACCAAAATATAATTTTTTGGAAAGTAGTTTCTTATGCTATTTTCCAAAAGTAGCTATGCAAGTTTAGCCAGAAAAAAGGACTACTACTCCGCATGCTGGGAGTAGTAGTCCTTCTTTCTGGCTAAACTTGCATAGCATTGCGCCCTTAGCTTTTTAGCTATGGAGAAACATGGCAAGTACCTAGGAGATGGGAATTTTTGACTGTGGAGTGGGAAATTCTTTACTTGATTTTTTAATTGTCTAGTACAGTGCTCAGAGACTGAGGTGTGCCTACTTCTGCGGCTGCATAGCATCACATGTGACATTATGCCAGCATTATGGAAAGATTTGTTTGAAAAAAATGTGCATGTTGAGATCTGGGGCACAAATGATACTTATCTTGATGCACACCATTGTGGCATTCTTTGTATGGAAAAGAAAATGGTGTGTTGGATCCTGGTTTAGGTGCACACATCTGGGCTGGCGGAAGTGAGCTTCACTGCCCCCCTCCTCCCCACAGCATCCCCACAAGCGCCCTGAACATGCTACACAGAGGGTCAGGGGGAGGACCCTGCTGAGTGGGGTGAGCTGTGGTGCAGGAAGAGGGAATAACCAAAAGTTTGGCAGAAGCACCTTCTGTGCCGCTATGTTGATGGAGCCCTTCCATCAACAGAAGGCAGTTCCGGGATCCAACCTAGTATGTCTTGATCTGTCACTATTTTATGAAACTAGGTCCACCATTAAGATCCATCAGGTTGGAGGACACAACAAACAGGGCCTTTTAAGTGGTGGCCCCATCCCTGTAGAACTCCCATGAGAGATACGTTTGGCTCCCTCTTTAGTTGATTTTAAGCATGCCTTAAAGATTTGGGTGTTCCAGACTGCTTTTAATGGAATAAGATGGTTGGCCTATGATTTTAACCTCTGCTTTTATGTTTATGTTTTTATCTGTCGTGTTGTATTGTTCTATAAAATGTTATTCTGATCTGCCTTGAGAGGGCCTTCGACACAGAGGCAGTTTATACTTGTATATATTTTTAAATGCTACAAAGGGATGGAAGGAGGATAGATGTGGAGTTCCGAAAAGATGGGGCTGAGCCTATCTCCCCTTTGCCTGGGAAGCCATTTTACAGGTGGGTGGGGTCAATATAATGCTGGCCAGGGGATGCTGGGAGTTGTAGGGCACCAGGTTGGGAAAGGCCATCAGGTCTGGAGAACAGGATCTTCTGTTCCACAGAAGGGTAGCTGCACTGTGGCATTTACTGCAAGATCAATTGGAACTGAATGCACCCTTCATACATTCTGTCTGGTTTTCAACACATTCACCTGTCATGGTCATCAGGATAGATACAGTATGTGCAACATGGAGAAAGACATTGCTGCTGGTGGTGCAGTGATCAGCTGTTCCCCAAGAACATCACCCCATAGAGCAGGGGTGGAGAGCCTCAGACCTGGGAGCCAAATTCAGCCACACACACCGGCCACCAGTTGTTTGGTGGATTCCTGCCTGTAGTGCCGTCGCCCCACATTCTAAAAGGTTGAGATGTTTCTCCTAAGACGTGAGTTACAGGCAGTAAGAGCTGTAAGCTAAAAATAGAAAATGGTATTTTCGCCCTCTCTCCTTTTGGCTTCAGCCCAGCCCACCACTGGAATGTGGCCTCTGAGAGCTTCTCCAGAATGGAATTCGGCCCTTGGGCTAAAGGAGGTTCTGCAGGCCTTCAGAGTAGCAACTCCTAGCCACAGGGGCGGCGTGCGGGGGGGAGGAATGCTTTAGAACACTGCTTTAGAAGGACCCAAGGCATGGTGTGAGGAGGCATAGTTCATTCTCTTAGGTGAGACTGCACAGAAGCCCCAAAGAAGAACAAGTGATGCCAGCTCAAGAGCTGAGCAGTATTGTAAAACAGTGACTATATGCCCTCAGCAGCAAGGACCAATTCACTGTTTTAGTGGCACTTTATTCTGGATCATTACTCAAATGTCACATAATATGGGAAGAGAATAAAGCTAGTCTACAACATTGACTCACAGACACTAGAAGCCAATATACTTCTCCAATCCACCCTGCTACATGCAACACATGTGTGTTGTGAACGTATTTAGGCGCCAGTGTGCTTACGGAGGTGTTTAAATGACCACGTCAAACCATATCTGCCTATTCTCCCTTCTCTCTTCTTTGGTGCTGCGAAGGTACAACGATCTCCTCTTGCGCTGCCGTGAGCTTGACTCCTGGGCACAGGATCTCGCCCTCCCTAACGTTGTCTGGATATCAGGCTTTTTCAACCCTCAGTCCTTCCTCACAGGTAGGAAGCACATCACACAACTCATTAGTAATTTACTGCTACAGTAATTTTTATAATTACTGCCAGGAGGCTTCATTAAATTTGATCTAATGAATAAATATTGTATTTTCAACGTGATTACCAGCACAGCTTAAGCTGTGTGCCATAAACAATTATTTTCCTCAATCCACAGTATGTCAGTGCCTATTGATTTGTTTTTTATTTTATTTCACAAGGAGTCTACTATATTTGTATCATAAGGGCACTCAATAATGGCTGAACGTGAGAGTCAGTTGTCAGGGGACTTGCGGCTGACAGAGAAATAAAGGGGATAGCAATTGCAAAATAAGCTAAAATAATTAGTTAGTGAATAGCTATGTGTTTTGATGCACACACACACAAAAAATGGGGGCAAGAGGGATTCTTGGTGTGCGTTAATTATATACATCTACTTTAAGCATGCCCAAGGGAGCTAGACAAGTGAGCTTCATTTATTTTTTACGTTTTTGCCCACCCCTCAGTATCACACTACCATGTAACAGCATAAACTGCTTTTGGGACTTCCCTCTGTTTCAAGAGTCATTTCCTACATAGCAAAGGATTTTGGGAGGGGCTGCTTTCAAGAAACTGTGATCCAAAACAACCTACTTTGTACAAATAACTCATTTCCTTGTTCTTGGGGGGGAGGGATTGCAAACAGTTACTGAATTTATGGCTCTGTGGGCCAAACCAAGATCCATCTTTGAAATCAGCAGCACTATCAGAATGTTGATAGTTGTAAAGCTAGAGCTCAATCTCCAATACAAATGGCTCATAGCACACTCTGGGCATGTCTGTGCTTGCTGCAGTCCCTAGCATCTTCAAATTTGCATGGCCGTTGGGACTCCTGGATAATCACAATTTAAGCCCAGGTTTCAGGGAACAAGACCCAGCCCTCCAGTGGAAACCACAGCTGCTTTTTTAAGGAGTTAAAGATCAAGTTTAGAAACATGACATGACACAGTCCTTGCCGGAATATATGACACTACAGAACATGTGTTCTAATGCTCCTTTGCATCAAAAACTCCCTGCCTGTAGAATGCAAGGATATCAGGGGAAAGCTTACTATCCTAGATTTCTATATGTAGTGTTTCATGTGTGGGAGAAATCCAAACATGTACACGAAGTAGTTCAGTTTACAAAGTAGTGTGATGTGACAACTGGCCATCGTAACAAGAACTTCATCCCATCGGTCTCCACTCTTTTAACAATTGTCCACTCCACAATTTTTCTGCATAGTTTTAACATGTTTAGTATTAGGCTAAAAGACAGTACAGTCATACCTTGGATTGAGAGCATAATTTGTTCCGGAAACGTGCTTGTAATCCAAAACACTCTTATATCAAAGCGAAATCCCCCCCAAAAAAAATTTGTAGAGATTTTTTAATTTAAGCTGTACTACAGTACTTGTATTGCAAGACGTCGCTTGTATATCAAGTAAAAAAAAATTGAATATTTAAAAATTTGCTTGTCTTGCAAAACGCTCTCAAACCAAGTTACTTGCAATCCAAGGTATTACTGTAGTTAGGAAAATTTCTGGTGTGCAGAAGTTCATCTCCCAACCACACAAGCTTAACCAAAACCACCCCACACTAGACTATTTGGATACAGGAATGACTTCTGCTTCCATTGAATTTATGAAGGTGCTTTGTCCGACTAGCAGTGGTTCTCCAACAGTGATCCTTCCCTGTCCTGCTCTCAAGAGACTGTTTTTAATTGGAGATGCCAGTAATAAAGCTGGCACCATTTGCATGCAGAGCACATCGATTTCATAGATTATAGAGTTGGAAGGAGCCTACAAGGCTATCGAGTCCAACCCCCTGCTCAATGCAGAAAACTAGAGGAGGGGTCTCCCATCCAAGTAATACAGTAATACCTTGGACTTGCAAGTAACTTTGAGAGTGTTTTGAAAGACAAGCAAATTTTTAAATATATTTTTTTAACTTGATATACAAGCGACGTCTTGCAATACAAGTACTGCAGTACGGCTTAAACTAAAAATCTCTGTACAATTTTGGGGGGATTTAGTTTTGATAGGAGTGTTTTGGATTACAAGCACGTTTCTGGAATGAATTATGCTCTCAATCCAAGGCATGACTGTACATGCTTTCCCCCATTTTTCTGCACAACTCGGCTGACTCTCCCCAACTCTTTATTTCAGCTGTCATGCAGAGTCTAGCCCGTAAAAATGAATGGCCTTTGGATAAGATGCACATAACCGTAGATGTTACCAAAAAATATAAAGAGGAATTTACACAGCCTGCTAGAGAAGGGGCATACATACATGGCCTGTACTTAGAAGGTAGGCATTACCTCTACACGGTCTCAAGGTTTTGTGATTGCTTTAAAATTGTTTTGTAATTTATTTGTAAGCCTCCTCTAAATTCCTTTTAGGGTGCATTCCTATGCATGTTTAGACAGGAAAAAGTCCCACAACTCCCAGCATTCCCCAGCTAGCAGTTGAATGACCTTTTTTCTGTCTAAATATGAATATTGCACCATTAAATTAGAAACAGGGTAGATTCTGACTACTTCCATATTGCCAGCATTTATACAGGTGTCACCTGTGCCTTTAGTTCTTTCTTGCTGCCATGTTTCCCTCCTTTCTTAATAGTAAGAGTTAACGACAGACTATATTTTTTATTCCTACAAGATGGGATATTCTCCAGCCAGCAGATAGCAATTATTTTCCAAGCATCCTAATCTTACATATTATTCAACACCTGTTTGCATGCAGCCTGCATACATGCTGAAACTTTCACACAAGGTTATGGCTATTTGGCAATGGACAAGAGCCCCATCTAGTAATGTGAATACACTTCAGTATAGCCATATAACTGGAGCAGTGGAAGGATCAGACTGATAAATATAAGTAACTAACAGGACCTGCAACAAAACATTGCAGTATGGTGCTTCTATTCAATGTCGACAGCCATGCTCTTTTCCAGGATGCTCCATTCCATTCCCCTGGTTGTCTGCCACCCTGCCCACATTCCCACGGACTCCTAATTTAGTTCCTTGGGTGTTCCTCCTCCTCCACCAGGAATGTCTTTTGTACTCCTGCAAGCCTTGGGGTTCCTGAGCCTGCTGGAATCTGTCTGGATGGTGCTGTTTTCAGGCTACATATGGATTGACACATGAAGGAGTAGATCCGCATGTAAGATACTGCTCCATATAGGAGAGGTTTGCAGGTCAGAAAATTTAACCAAAGCTAACCTAATCAACAAAATGGTAACTGGCTCAAGCAGCAGCACACAGATGTTAGTAGAGAAAAATGTTGTTTGAGGGAAACGATGGTAAATTTCCTCTTTTTAATTATTCACAGGTGCTCGCTGGGATGTTCAAGGGGGCCATATAGCTGAAGCTTGCCTGAAAGCACCAACACTAGCGATGCCTGTTATTTTTGTGAGAGCCATCCCCAATGACAGACAGGAGATCAGAAATATCTACGAATGCCCAGTATATAAAACTAAACTAAGGGGCTCCACTTATGTGTCGACCTTCCATTTAAAAGCCAAGGAAAGGCCAGCAAAGTGGATTCTTGCTGGTGTCGCACTGCTTTTAAGTGTGTGATGATGATACATTTCCAGAGTCTAGATTTGCTTGCTCCCTCACCTTGGTGAATTTGTATGCATGCACAATAGCATGGTTTTGCATTGCTTGTTTTTAAAAATGACTGAACATAGATGTAGGAGCACAAACAGTATTCTTGAACCCTTAAGAGGTGTAATACTGTATGCTTTACTCCTGCCTGCAGTTCTAGAGACATTTTTAGAAAGGTAAAGATTATTCACAATTTGCAGTTGTTTTTTAATGGGCTTAAGTATGTGGTAAGCAGTGAAGCAGTTTACTTTTCCCAGCACTGTTATCAATAAAAGAAGCGGAAGATCAAAGTAAATCAATAGTGGTTACCCTTTCAGTCGCTAGGTTCCAGTAACAGTCTTCTTTGGGGGGGGGGGGGAGTTAATGCTTTGATCCAATGAGCCCTGATCAGATCTGGGAACTCAGATACACACAACGTCTCTCCCACCTGCAAGCACTTCTCTTGACCTGCCATGCACATTCCTTTGGGCACACAACAGATTGGTGCCCTTTGCTGAAATGAATTGGGACCTTGGCACACACAGAAACACATATTAAGTGTGCATACCACTGCTAGTGACATAAATGTGCAGGAACTATGTTAAGAAAGAAAAAAATATTTTTAAGAAAGGTTTTTATTATCAAAACTACATTTTTGTACATAAGAACTTCCTAGATCACAGGGTCTATTTACAGTATTTATGAAACTACTCAGGAGAATATATGAGCACCATTACAGCACCACTTTGGTATGTGTAAAAGAAGCCTGCACAAAATCTGAATGGCAAATCAGGTGCTGAACCAGGTTTTTCACTTACGACTGAGGGCCATCTTCAAAAGGTTGGAAAAGCAGCATATACACATTGGATTTATATACCTGGTTCAACAGAGATTTAGATGCAAAGCAAAATAGCCAAGAATGCCCCCCCTCAAATGTGCCTTTTGAAGGTAAACCCGCCCCTCACCCTATCTGCTGGAGAGAAGATTGCTAGCAGCCATTTGCGTTTCAGATATCACTTATGCGGAATTACGTACAATGTGCTGTGCTGAACAGTAACAAGATGACGTTGCATGCAACAAAGCTGCATAAAAATGTGCTAGCAAAAGATGCCTTGATTTGCAACAACTCAAGAAGATTTAGGTATTCAATTCCCTGCTTATACAATGTTCAACATTGAGTTTCGCAGCCATTCATGTAAATGTTACAGCACTTTCCATTTCTTTAAGTCTTACGGTCCTTATCCATGCGGCATAGCATTTTAATTTTAAGCAAATACATAGTTAAGTCAGCACCCTGCTCAAAGCGAATTGCAGGACTGAAAGCAACAGTCCCCACCTGTGATTGATGTTTGAAGCACATGCCCCATGTTCTATTAACTAACATACTTTGAAACACGATAGGTGTCCTACCGCTGGACTAGAATCTCCTTGATCAGTCTATATTGTAGCTAATGAACCTGAACTATCTATAGCTGAGTCACAATGAACAAGGTCACGTTTGCCACCATGAACATGTTCCTGCACGTATGGGCCACGTGTTGATGTGTGAGAGCACGCCTCAGGCCTGTGCATGCCCTTCACCACCCATCCTACGTAAGGTATGACGCAAGGCTCATATAGGTACACCTGTCAGCCTCGCTCATACTGATTCCACCACCTCATTCTTTGGAGTAGACTGATTGCGTATGCAAGGCTACACACAACACTCCATGTTAAACATGATGTCCTATGCATGGGGTGGGTGAATGGACTTGCTCTTGTATACAGACTCTGATTCTTGGCCACTATATGAAGCAGGCTCAAAAACTTTGGACCGTATCCAACAGTGTGATGCTATCAGAACTGCTTCTGTCAGCAGACAATTCCCCCTCCCTCCCCCTGTGCCCTCCAAATCTGCTCTGGAGGACTGGGAATCCTTCCAGAGCAGATTTTCTAGTGGTGTGGAAGACTGGGGGGGGGGGGGGGAGAGGGAGATAGTCCTGTTACACTAGCGACATTGGATTTCTGTGTACACAGTTTCTTTCACATATTCCATATCAAGCCAACAGTGTGGTTTTAAGAACTTAAGATACCTCAGTAACTTTTCACAAGGCAAGTCTGTACTTAAGTTTATATTCAGCTGCTCATTCTTTTTTCTTTTATCTACCATTCTAAGCACTGTGTCAGATGTATGAAAATCCATACATGCTTTTAAGATGGATAAAAACAACTAAATGCCGTCTTAAGCATGAACAATAAACTGGACATTTTGTTTTTATTTAAATTGGCTCAACTGCTGCTACAACTCCCAGTTTAAGAAATGTCAACAATACTTAAACCCCCTCCCCTGATAGCTAGAATTTAACCTGTTCTGTCACATTAGTTACAGTGCTACTAACACATAAAATGGCCTTCAAGGATTTGTTTGGTTTGTTACTAAATCTGTTACAGATGGTATCTGCACAAAGACATGCTATAGAAATCCCAAAGGAAGTCTCTTTTCCCCTTTCCAACATGGGGAGGAAAAGATTAGACTGAAAGTAAACATTAGGAGCAGATATGTTACAACAGTATGATGGTGGCAGTAGCAGCTCCATAGCAGACACTTAACACATAAAGACACTTAGGGCACAATTCTACGCACATTTAGACAAAAAAAAAAGGCCTACAACTCCCAGCATGCCCGCATGCTGGGAGTTGTAGGCCTTTTTCTGTCTAAACCTGCATAGAATTGCGCCCTTAACCATGTACATTCTCCAAGTAGCACAAAGAGTCTCCATGCTAGCTGCCACCAGAAATGTGAGGCCATGGCACAGTGAGATTCAGGAGAGCCTTATGGTAAGTATCTCTTCCTGCAAGTTACAGCCCTTGTGTGAGCCCACCACCATCCAATTGGAACACAGCTGGCATAATGCATGTAACAACTGACAGCATCATCATGAAACAAGGCATGGAGCACTTCTATCTAACATAATTACAAACTCTCATTCTGTCACATGGAACTTCAGTGAAATGACACAACTGGGTTCTTTTTTGCTCCACTTAACAAAAATAACAAAAATGAAAACTTCAAATCAGATGGACAATTAACTATAACATTGGTGCAGTTGATGATCACAGAAGAGTGCCAGAACTTCATTCTTGCATTTCAAGTTCTTGCTTCAGACTGTAAAGTTTATATATTAAAAAAAGACAGATTATTTATAAACTGGAAATAAGGCCACCAATAAACTAATGCAGTATTGTTACAGATATGGAAAACCTATCCTTTCCAGCTCCTGCTTCCGTGGCACCTGTATCGAGCTGTCTGGGCTAAGCCTGGACCTTGATATGTGCAAATCATGCACCCTAGCCAATAATCTATATACCCCCTCCCAATAGACTCCATTATTTTTTCAAGGAAGCACATGACAACAGACTGAAGTTTACAGCCAGTAGAACATGTACTCACTTTACAATTCTTCCAGGACAAGGAAAGAGGGGAGCAGGGGAGAAGAGAGAAACACAGAAGTTACCTTTTCAAGTAAGCATGGACGTTGTCATACCCATGGTACTTGGCCAAGTAAACCAGCACACCTGTAGCGCACCGTCCTTCTCGCTGCCTGCAGAAGCTACAGTTGCAGATCCCACGGCAAGGTGGGCAGAACCAGTTCTAAGGAAATATATATGTATATATTAGTGGAACCAAAATAATTCTGCAACGACTCACTTCCTTGTTGCTACTAGGGCTGTGCCTGGATTAGAAGTTTCACTGAAAGCACCTATCTATTAAATCTAAAATGAGAACATGAAGAATAAGTGCAATTTCCTTTTAGAAACCTTAACATGCAGTCAAAGTAAAATTATCTTACTGGATCCAACAAAGCAGCCTTAACCTCTTCTCCGTAGCGATTGCGAAGGCAAGGCCCACAGAACTGACCACGCACTCCAAAACATTCTGGGTTACGACAGTTTGTCTTGGTGTCTGTAGTTTTCTGGCGACACTGATGACAGGTGGAACCCTACCAAAAACAAATAGTAAAGGCAAAAGAAAATCAGCTTTTGAAAGACACTGTAGATCGAGCTTTTTGACATGCAGCCTAAGCTGGGCAGACTCACTGATCTATATACAAACGAAGTACTCTGGGAAAGAAACAGGTCTTGTATATTTACAGCTTATCTGAGGGCAAAGGTGCTTCAGCACCTTGACTTTAAAAAAAAAAAAGGGATGGACTGGCCCACAGGCACATGAGGATAAAGAGACTGCAAGGCACTTTGGGTCAACTATATCAACAAGCCCTGTGCTGTACCTCCTTCTACTTGTATGTTCCAGTTCCACCCTCACTTCCGATTTAGCAGCAAACCATAGGTTACCACTATATTTGAACTGACCAAACCGACAGCAATCTATGGTATTGCCACTAAACTGGAAATTAAGTAGAGAATTGGAGCCTGCAAGCACAGGACTCATTCACATACTTTCAAACCATGTTTTCACATTATGTCTGAACTGTCACTTTTTATCTTCATTAGAACAGGGGTGGGCAACTTGTGGCCCTCCAGATGTTTTGGTCTACAACTCCCACCAGCCATAGCTAGCAGAGCCAATGGTGAGGGATGATGGGAGTTGTAGGCCAAAACATCTGAAGGGCCACAACTCCCATCAGCCCTAGCTAGCAGAGCCAATGGTGAGGGATGATGGGAGTTGTAGGCCAAAACATCGCGGGGCACAAGTTGCCCACCACAGCATGAAGAGGATGCAGATTGCTTACATCCGTGTCCAGAGGTGCTGTGTATTCACTAGATCCTACAAGTGCCCAGACAATTTGCGGGTAAAGGGAAAAGATGGAAGGAATAAAACCCAAACAACCTATCAGCTAATTGGCTTTTGTCACTGTAGTCTTTGATTGTATCACATCTACTTAAAGTGAGAAGAGCAGAGTAAGAGTGCTCTTGCTCCACTTACTACAACTCTTGGATACAAACTGGTACTAAAAGCTGAGGCCTGTTCTATTAGCCCTAATGATGGTGTGCAAAGGGTTTGACCTCACACCCTTGTCAGTGCCTCCCCCATACGAGCTCCTCAATTTTGGAATAGGGGGTGGGGAAGCTTCTAACAGTAGATCAAAGGGAGTCAAGGACTTCCTTAGCCCCAGCACTAGAATTCCTAAAAGAAGTCCTCTGGAGCATGTACATGCACAGCAGACTTTAGCATCAGGCTTATAGATAGCAGTGGATAATCAAAGTGAAGAGCAAAAAAGCATTAAGCACAATTATTTGGGCAAAGCAAATGGATAATACGCTAGCGCAGAATGGCCAGCTGACATGAATATTCTTACCATTACACGGTTATACACTTTATCTCTTGCATTATCACAGATATTGTTCAACTCTTCCTTGGTTATTTCTTCTACTGGACGGACAATATGGGGAAAAGTCATAGCACCAGAGCGTTTTCTTCTGGGAGTGTCCATTTCATCCTAAAGTCATAAGAACACCAAAATGCTTCAAATAAGTACTTTTGAAGTACCGGTAAATCTATTTAAAAAACAAAAAACACCTCCTATAAAGGGCTGGGTCACATATGCAGTGATATCACTGAATTCCATAACCAAAATGTCCATCCATGAGCTTGCATTTGCCTTCATTTGCATGGAGAAGCAACAGGTGGACCAGATTCATGCACACTTTCCACTGTGTGCAACTTCTACAATTCCCACATTAATAGCGACAGACCGTCACAATATAAGAAATAGCAATTACCGGCTACATATGTACTTCTAGTTACACACCATTTCCTTCACATGATCCATGGGCAAACCCAAGGACATGTGCATGTAGGAAATGATGTCACCACCACTGCATATATGAACTGTCCCTACCATCTCTGACTCTGGGGATGCCTCTCTCTCTCAAATACAATTTGGTAGCTTCAATCCCAACAGCTGAAAAAAGCCTATTGTCTTATTTGTTCGGTTAATTATGGTCTGCATTGCTAATTAACTACATATGTTACTATTTTTATGTGAGAAGCTTGTCTTTAATCTGTATTTTAAACCACCCAAGCTAAGTTTATATTTTAGATGTTTCCACCAATTAAAACAATTAGAATAGAATCACCAATACAAACCTCAGAGAATTCGTCAGACATTTTCCTTCTCACCAAGATGTAAGGATCATCCTCTTCCTTCTCCGGTACAGGACTTGGGGGGCCTTCGATCAGGGACCTGGATCTTGTGTGAGGCCTAGAACTTCTTTCTGGATTCCTCCTTAAAGCACTTCTGGGAAATGATTTTCTTGGGGACCGCTGTGGTTTCTGGGGTGAGTGAGGACAAAGATAATTCAACCACACCACACAGAATTATTACAATTTACGCCATCTATTAGCTACAGTCCTTCGTACATCCAATGCAAGTTTACTTGGAAGTAAGGCCCACTATGTCCGATGAGGCTTACTCCCAGTTAAGTATGCCTAGGATTGCAGCTGGCAGCTCAACTGAAACATCATGGCAAACCATGGCCTGGCCTTCCAAACATATAGGGAAAACATGGTTTGGGACAGTTTGGCTATCATTTCCCATCTACTCAGTACTCCCTTTCTATGATGCAGCTGCCTCTGTAACAGGGCAATTGCTGTATCCATGGTTTGTCAGTTTAGACACCGCACTCAACCAGTTAAGTTTCTGTAGCCATGATTTGGCACCATGTGCAAGCTGAGCTTCATTCATGATCAGTGAAGACTAAACAAAATGCAGTTGAACACAGGCCCGTAGAGATAAGATGGCAGCATTCTAAGGAAACCCCGTTTTCAGTATACCAATCAACATCAATTATTGTACTGTACTAAGATTTTATGATGACAACAACAGTGATGGTGGTTGGTGCCTGTCATAACTAGGCAGCCAAAAGGGCCTCTGCCTGCCACTGGCTGAGCTTCTCAGATCTTACAGAAGACCAGGCAGGCTGAAGTGCCTAGGCAAACCAAGCTAGATGAAGCAGTGGACAAGGAGTAAGCTTAGGAGTTAAGGAAGTACACATCAAGAGAAGCCAAAGGGTGGGGGGTCTAGTTAAGGAGAACAGTGACAAAGAATGATCCAAAACAGAAGGCAAGGCTAGAGCAGGAGAGGGCACACAGTAGCTTGGCATCCACTGGAAGATCTCTGGGTGATTTGCAGTAGATCAGTGAGGGATTCTGACTCCCAATTATCTCGAAACATCTAAAAAGTTGGATGCCTGTTAGCTATTGAGCCATGCTCAAGGTTCTCTTGTTGACATACAACTCCTTGAACAACTTGGGACCAGGATACCTAGCAGACTGCCTGCCCCTATCTATACCAAGTCGACCTTTAAGATCTTCAGAGGGGGCCTTGCTGGTCATTCCGCAACCAACAGAATGTCACCACAAAGTATCTCAAAGGCGACGCCTTCTCGGTGGTGGCAGCCATACTGCCCTGTGCAGTTCAGGAGGCAGAAAACGTGGTTTGTTTTAAATGCCTCCTGAAAATGCCTCCAGGATCTCTTTGGCTTGAAATTAATAGCTCATATAGCTGCTCCATCATACTGTTCCTTGTATTGCATTGCTCTGTATTGTTATTGTAGTTGAAATGGCTTTTAATACTGTATTTAAATGTATTTATTTATTCCATTTCTAATCCGCCCAATAACCAATGTTCTCTAGGTGGATTACAAACAGTTAAACAACTAAAATGCCATAGAACAGTACAACACAAGTATTTTAAAGAATAAAATACAATATAGTGCAAAAGAATCAATAAAACAGCCATAAAAATCTAGAACAAGGCCTCTAAAATGCCTCTGAGAAAAGAAAGGTCTTTGCCTGGCACAGAAAACGCAACACTGTAGGTGCCAGGCAGACCTCTCTGAGGAGTTAATTCCTTAAGTGGGGTGCCACAGCTGATGCAGTACAGTAATCCAGCCAGGAGGTTACCAGAGCATGGATAGCAACCCCCTCAAGGACAGGTTGCACACCACTCAACTGGGCAGACAAACCACCTGCTAATAGTACTTCCGTCTTGTCTGTTGGCCCATCAAGACCATTAGTTTAGTTTTGTTGGCCCATCAAGACCATCACCCTGCTCAGGCACCAATTCAGAACACCCACAAAAATGTGATTTTTAGTATTTATATGTAAACAGCTTAAGAGATCTTATTATATTAAGTATTATTAATAAATAAATTAGCTAAGTATTAGGTACATAAGTATTATTAATAAATAAAAATATATAAATGCCGTATTTTTCGCTCCATAAGATGCACCGGACCATAAGACACACTTACCGTACGGCACGTTAAAAAATAAATAATTTTTTTTAAATCAGCTGTTCTGCGGGGAATCAGCTGGGAGGCTTGCCCCGCCCCACCCAGGAGCCCTCCGCTCTTCCCCGGACCAGCAAAGGAAAGTAAAAAAATAATATATATATTTTTTAAATCAGCTGTTCCGCGGGGAATCAGCTGAGAGGCGGGGGCTTGCCCCGCCCCACCCAGGAGCCCTCCGCTCTTCCCTGGACCAGTTGGAGGCGCACAGAGGTAAGTAAAAAAAATTTTTTTTAACAATATTCGCTCCATAAGACGCACAGACATTTCCCCCTATTTGGGGGGGGGGGTGCGTCTTATGGAGCGAAAAATACGGTAGCTCCCCTGCCTAAATTAGGTTGCTGAAAAAGGTGTGGGGAGAGACTGGGAGTGGAGAGAGAGAGAGAGAGAGAGAGAGAGAGAGAGAGAGAGAGAGAAGGAAGAAACAATGGCACAAGAAACAGTGGTACTGCAAGGTGAGGAAATAAACTAACATTATTAGGATGACAGTGTCCATATTTCACCAGTACAGTTATTAGGATGATGAGAGCTTGCAACAGAATCAAGACCTGCAAATACCCACTATTACGGCCAAATCCAGTTCAAAATATTCAACTACTTTTTGCATGCAAAAGTTAAAAGATCCAAATTAGAACTTTGAAGCTGCGGCTCATTTCTGCTGTGTGAGTGAGCAAGTGTGTGTAAATATATGACTGAACAAGACTTTGCTTTGTTTGTTTTAGATATGGAGACTTCCAGGTGCTTTTAACTGAACACTGAAGTTTTTGAGAATGACAAATCAAAAGCTAATCAGGGCAGGTAGCAACGGTTTTTATTATGTTGTAAACTTTAATTTATTTGGCCTATCAAGTTCATCTGTAACAAGGCTTTAAAAAAATCCCAACTGAATTGTACTAAGAAAATAATTGTGACTCACGAGAGTAGGAGTTGCCAGTGGACCTTTCCTAGTAAAAATTCCAGGGACATTTTTTAATTCCGCCATTAGTTTTGCAAGCTGTAAAACAAAAATAGAAAACAAGTAGCAGAATCCCAGAATGTTTGTGCTATTGCAAAATTTTGATAAGACACTCATTCAGAGATACATTCATCTCCAAATACAACACAGCAAGTACTTTACAGAAATACAACCAAGTCACTTTACTAAAGAAATACACAACAATTCACTGTACTAAAAGGCCCCCAGTACTCTTCAGGAGTAGGGACAAGTGTGAGCATTGAGCAGGACCATTTTTGTTCAAGTCTGAACCTTCTTGAATCAGTTATTAAGGCCAGCCTGAGACTGATTACTCAGAAAGTGTACAAGACTTCCTGTTTAAGAGGCCCTTTAAACTGGGAAGATGGGTAATGCCAAAGTATTTGATCAAAAACATGACTATTAGACTGTAATTTTAGAACTTTTGTAACCTGTCTTGTACTTGTTAGCACTTTTGTAAGCTGGTTGGTAACAAATAACGTAAGGTTAAAGTATTTTGAAGCTGAGTGGAACGTAGACCACCATATGTAAATGTGGCATTAAGAAGTAGTACATCTTTTTATTAATGTAGTGGAACTCAGGCTTATTTTAAACAAGATTTACTTCAAAATTTGGTCTGGAAAAAACAATACAACATGCTTGTAGAACATTCCTTCGCACTTACCATGGCCTTGTTCTCCTTTATATTTAAAGCTCTTTTCTCTAAGAATTTGGGGCCTCTTTCTTCTTCAGACTCTGAATCCAATTCCAGTTCACAGGAAGATTTGGGGGCTGAAACTATTTCACTCTTTCCCCTCTTAGACCTTCGAAGTGGGAACTTCATAGCAACTTTAAGAGGAACAGAACATTTCTGTGGCCTCTTATGCAAAAAGTTATCTTCATCATCGCTCATAACGTTTTCCTCGGAATCCGTCTCCAGTTTCTATTCAAGATTTTAAAATGGAGTTATGAAAATCACAGTAAGTCACTGCCACAATAGAATACACAATCCCAATTCCAATTTTTCCAGGCTATTCCAGTTTTCCACTGCAAAGTGCACCCGTTTATTTATTACATTTCTATACCACTCAATAGCCAAATCTCTCTCAGAATGCTGGGAGTTATAGGGCTTTTTTCTGTCGAAATATGCATAGGATTGTCCCCCTTAATGAATGTTTATGTTTCAAGTAAGGTTCTCTCTGCACAATTACTTAACTTTGCTCTTCTTCAGGTTCAAATCCAAAAACATTTATTTGGGAAGATCAAAAAGGAGGGTGCACTGAAACATACAACTGGATCCCAGCAACCAAATCATATGCTGCTAACTCACAGGCCCCACTGGAGCAGTTGGGGGCGGGGGGGGGGGGTGTCCAACCTCTTTCAGGCAGAGGGCTGAAGGCAAAAGGGGCAGGGCCAAAATACAAAAAAATACCTGCATATTTTACCTTAAAGCTCTTACTGCCAGTAATTAAGCTTCAGGAGAGGCATTTCAACCTTTTAGAAAAACCTTAAGGCTGGGAAACCAGACAATCAGTGGTCAGGGAAAGGGTGTGTGGCATCTGGGGAAGGGGGGGGGGGAAGGATTGAGGAAACACCTGCAAAGGAAACTGAATATACCCAGTGTCAGTTAGGCTCTTACTAGAAGAGAAAAGAAGAGGGAGGGAGAGAGAGAGAAACCTAGAAGTGGTGCAAAATAAACCCCAAAGCCACAATTCAGGGGAAAGTAGGCAATGACACACAACGGCAACCTTTCCCAACTTGGTGCCCTCCAGATGTTTTGGGCTACAACTTCCAGCATTCCTGACCACTGGTCATGCTGGCTGAGGCTGATGGGAGTTGAAGTCCAACAAAGATCTGGAGGACACCAGGTTGGCGAAGGCTGTCTTATGTTTTTGAAGGGCAGGAACAGTCTCTGGAATTGGTGAATAGGGTTGCACTATGGATACCAAGTAAACCGAAGACCCAACTACAGCAATTGCTCACAACTGGCCTAGTCATTAAGGCACCAGCAACACTTAAAAACATGGCTTTGGAATTCCAAGCTTATCAATCAGGGCTTGTCACCCCAGTCTCAAATGTCAGGGTAAGTGGTGTAGAAGTAAATTTTGTTCAGGCTTCAGTTTAACAGAAACAGACCCCTTGCCTTGACCTTCCTGGAACATGCCTTGAGGGCCAATCAATCTATTGATATTGCCTAGTCTCCTCTCTGTTATGCTAAAGACTGCTGCGGAGTCACATATCCCTTGTTCTAAACTGAACTGATTACCTTATGTAAAGCCATGATAGCCGGAAGATGGGCAATGTCTGATATTTTGTTCTTATCTTGGTGTTTCCTGTTTGGAATTCATTGTTACCTGATCTCTACGAAGTGTATCCCTTTCATTCTTGTTGGCATCCATGAATTCACTAATAAACTTTCCTCTCTAAGAACCTCTCCAAACACAACACAGTGGATCATTTTTCCACAACAGTGGCACAGAAAGGATGTTGTCCTGCGGTATTCAATGGCTATCAGCATTGCCTTGTTCAGGTGCTCATTTATACAATCTTAAAACCACTCTAGTAACCTGTTTACATGACTCACACCACCAATGGCCAGGATCCAGAGGACTGTCCCACTAGTTCCATAGGCTTCCACTATGCCACATGTCAAACCACTTTCAGTATAATTCCTCCCCACAAGTTGCAATTAGCTCTGCAGGGATGGGGGGGGGGGAGACATACATTGTATTTTTTTTTAATTGATTGTTGTACACCGCCCAGAGAGCTTTGGCTACTGGGCAGTATAGAAAATGAATGAATGAATGAATACAGCATCTAGATTTAAGAGAGCATAGGAAGAAAGGAATAAATACCTCTCCCACAGCACCTCTTCCCACATATTTAAAGCAGCGTTTGGAGGTTAGTCATTAGTAAAGCAAAACCTATAGGAAGGCCTAATCACAGATCTCCAACGTCATCTATATTTTGCCCATTATTTTTTGTTTTGTAGTTTCAGTATGATACGAGTGAAAATACATTTCTAACAGGTTGCATTTCAGGACGCTGCTATTTATGTGTGTCTAGGTTTCATGTTCTTGTATGTTTTTTGTATTAGGGAGCATGTTCTCCCATATATGCTTCCCCATCAAGTTTTAAAATAATCACAGACCGCATTACAGGCTCCTTGTCCACAGGGTCTGTTCGGCAAGCACTTGAAACTTGGCCTTTTCAGTCATTTCCCCAAGTTACGGAACTCCCTTCCTCTGAAAGCCCAGCAGGGTGCCTCACTGCCCATGTTTAGGCAGCTTATTAAAATATTTCTTTTCCATCAGGCCTATTGTGGTTAGTTTAGCTAATAATGTATTCTGGCTGTGATCTTATGCTGCTGTGCAACATGATTTTGTTTATGTTATCTCTTATGATTGCTCTTTTGTGGTTTTATTTTCTTGCATACCGCCCAGGTATTTTTAAAAAAATAAATATAGGTTCCTCTTCTAACATGCGATTTGCCCATTTGTGGAAGAGAAGCCATGATCTCACACAAGAGTAGTGAGATTCAATCTTTGCATGAGAGTAGACTGCTTCTGTGCGCTATCATTTGCCAGCTGTTGATGAAGGGAACCAGTTCCCAGACTATGCAAGCTAAGGTATCGTGATGGAGGGGCCATGACTCAGGGGCAGAGCACCTGCTTTGCCTGCACAAGGCCCCAGGTTCCATCCCCGGCATTTCCAAGTAGAGCTGGGAAAGGCTCCTGACTGAAACACTGGAAAGCCACTGCCAGTCAGTGTTGATAATATTGGGCTAGATGGACCAATGGTCTGATTCAATGCAAGGCAGCTTCCTAGGTTCCTATGAATAGTTCAGTTTCAACATGCACATTCAGTGGGACAGTAATTAACAAGATAAACTGTACAACTCACCAGTACATCCTGAATCTCACTTCCTGAAAACCCACAGAATGATTCATCATCCGAATCTTCATTAAATATTTTAGCCATTTTTTCTGCAACTTCTGGCCTGAAGCTCAGTTTCTTAAAAAGAACAAGTATACTAGGTGTTTCTCTCTCTCTCTCTCTCTCTCTCTCTCTTTTAAAGAGAGAACCTATTTTCCATAAACTGCTCAGAGAGCAAATCACATTTTACAAGTGCACTACAAGAGAATAGCTTTTGTAACAAAGAAAAATGGTTCAGGGGGTTTACAAATGGTTTCAGAGCTGTTACGGCAAATCATCAGGCATGTTAGGTTAGGCGACATTTCAAAAGGATAGAATAAGTGGCTAATCTACCTCCAACAATTACTACCTAGAAGCTCAAGGGAAAAAGTGAAATGAAATTACAGTACATACCGTATATTCATAACTGCTGTATAGAAATGTAAGCAAAGCATTTTAATCACATATGGGGCATTTTTCAGCATCACACATTCAATTCTGTTTATTCTCACACTTTTTACTTACCGTGTTTGCAAAATTATCAGAGCCAAAACTGTCACAGCTGTCATCAGAGGATGAAGAGGTTTCCATAGGAATCAGTTTTGTATTGCGGAATGCTGTGGACTTCTTTCCCGAAAGGTCACCCTGCAAAATGGATGATGGCAGTTCAATTAGTTACTATAATAAGGTAGGTTTTCTAAAGTGACCTCATGAAGCTCAGATATCAAGAGTTGTTACATATTCATTTTGTATGGACATTATCAAAAAGATGAGACTTTCACCCTATCCGTGTCACACCAACACCAACAAGCAAAACAGTTAAGCAGTCATTGTTAGGCAGTGGCCTTTCCATCATACATATTTACACAACAATACCAATCCAATCTTAAGAGCTATGCAGTTAAACTTTATTAGAATTCAATAATCCACAGTATAGATTAATACAAAGATTTTAGTTAAGATTTACATTTCTGAAACTTAAAAAATATCAATCAAAGCAATAACATAGCAAACATTTTTAAAAAGCACGTACTTTCTAACATAATTCAAGGGCTTCTTTTCTTGTTAAGTTTGCCAAGTGGCGAGTTCACATGACTGTTTCCACCAATGGCAGCCACGCTTTTTCAGTCAACCTATGCTTACCTCCAACCACTTCAGCCCATGCTCAGCCATTCAAATGACTAGTACATTGCCACAAGACTAAATTGACTCAGATTTGACAACGGCATGCCAAAAGCCAGCCTGTGGTTACACAATCACTTTCGTACAGACTGAACACAAATTGTCTAAACTGGCTCTTACTGCAAGTAGTTTATGGCAAAAGGTCTTATCTGTCGGCCAGGGACAATAGAGCCATTAAGTTGGCCAATGATCTACCAAGGAGATAGAGGTGTTCACCTATGAAGCCTAGATATAGGTACATACTTTGGGAGTGTCTAAATATTTATCCGGGAAAGACATACAAATCTGCTGCCTCAAATATCCTTCCATCTATATCAACCTCTCTTTGTGATTACTTTACTACTCTACCCAGCAATACATTATATATTTCCCCCTTCTAACTGCAGATAGGATTTGGGTTGCAATCCTGTACACCAGGGCTGAGGAACTTGTTGTGGCTTTCCAGACGCTGTTGGACTCCAATTCCATCACTTCAAGCCAGCCTGGCCAGTGGTGAGGGATGATGGGAGTAGTTAATCAACATCTGGAGGGACACAGTTCCCCACCCCTGTACACACTCACCTGGCAGTAAGTCCCAATGAACTCAGTGTGTCTTACTTCTGAGCAAATATGCATAGGTTCAGGCTGTTACTTTAAAAAAAATGTAAAACACAACCAGGTATTTGGTAGTGTAAAGTGTACAGAGCCAAAGCAGTTTTCTCAAAGCCCTGCAACTGATCCAAAACGTTAAACCCCAATAATGACAAAATGATCAATCCTGGAACAACAGCACAAATACCAAGGTGAATGGGGTGTCACAGGTGAAGCCACAATTCTAACACTGAGAAAAGGGGCCCATTAAACACTGTGGCACTTACTTCTGAGTAAACATACAGAAGATTGCACTGTAGAGGTATAGTCTTTTAAAAATCAGAAAAGGAATTCTAAAGCTGGAGCACAAAAATCCTTAAAGCCACCTACAGTAAAATCCTATGCCTAGAATGGAAACAAAAGCTGGAAAGAAAATCAAATGATGTTAAATGATTGTCAGTGCACTCTTACTTGCTCTAGTAGTGGGCAACAGGAATGAAACTGGTCTGAAATTTATGGCAGGGGTAGGCAATCTGCCACCCTCCAGATGCTTTGGTTGGAGTACAGCCCCCATAAGCCCCAGCCAGCAGTGTCCAAAATATCTGGAAAGCACCAAGCTGCCTGGCAGTGGGTTTTGTCTAACTCTATCATCCTAAACACTCTTCTATATTGAATGTGTACCCCATTCAATTTAATGGCACGTTAATTGTGAGTAGCTAAGTTTAAAATTAGGGTGCCGGTTAAGAAGGCAAAAAAAAAAAAAAGAGAGAGAGCCAGTGTGGTATAGCTGCTAGGGTAGTGGATTAAGATCAGGGTGATCCAGGTTCGAATCCCCACTTGGCCATGATGCTTACTAGTTGACCTTGAGCCAGTCACTGACCTGGTTCGCACTATCATGGCGGGGGAAATAAGCCACCATGGCTGATTTCCCCTGCCATGCATGCCAGGGGGATCTACATAGTCGTGGCTGATTTCCCCTGCCATGCATGCCAGGGGGATCTACATAGTCATCGTCCCCCCTGCGTGCCATGTCATGCAAACCAAGCGAAGGTGGCTGGCTGTAGTTGCTATAGCTAACAAGCTGCCTCAGAAACCTAAAACAGCCCATGGGTTCTGGGTGGCTCATTGACTATGGCAACAAGCCACCCTTGCTGGGTTCGCATATGGCAAGCTGCACTGGCAAGGGTAATTATGCAAATCCCCCTGGCACCAATGGTGGAGAAAAATAAGCCACGAGCCTACCTCACAGGGTTTATGTGAATTGCTGGGGGAAGATAGCCCAACCCTGAGATCCCTGGAGGAAGGGTAGGATAAATACGTAATTTTTAAGACTAGAAGCGGACCAATTCTAGTATCTATTTAAGACTGCACAAAGCGTGAAAGTAATGCAGACAGGCCTTGGAGGAATTCCACATTAGCCAGGAGTGGAGAAAAATGTCAAATAAAACTTGATCTGAGTGCAGACTCAACCTGGCTTTGCCTTGAAACCTGTGGTAAATTCCCAGGCTCCATCCTGGAGGATAAAGTAGTAACAGAAGCCAATGCCTGCCTGTGAGGACAAGTGCCTTTCCTTACTACTGAATAACCCAAAGCATAATTACTTCCCATACAGACAAGACATCAATCTGGGATTAAGAAAGTTAGGGGGAAGAGCGTTCAGGTTTGAAAACAGGCCTCCCAAACAAGCTAGAGAGCCTGCTCAGGACTTAAAAGGCAGGAAGAAAAGGATTAACAAAATGAACAAGGTGGAGTTCTTGGCTTGTATCCAGTGTTAGTCCTACTTAACAGTAGACTCAAGTTAGACTAACATTGGATGCAACCCCTTATCTCTGCATATATATTTAAAAAAAAACACTTCCAAAACCATCCTGCAACAGTCCGTTTGCACCAACGCTACTGAGGAGTAAACAGAGCGCAGCCACCATTAGTCAAATGGCTGGTCAAGTATTCGCACTGCGGGTCCTTCCTCCAAGCGACGGTTTAGGCGCCCTCGACCCTTTTTACGGGAACCTCAAGCTAAAAACCCAGCGGGGGCTCACGAGCACCCCCAAACACCTGCCTTCTGGGGGGCCCAGCGCAATGAGGGCAAACCCCACCCCGCGCCCTCAGTAAGGCTAAAGGAAAGCCGCACGGCGGCTCGTCGTGTGGGCGGGCCTCGAATGCAAGGCGTGGGCCGAGAGGGAGGAGAGGCGCGCGGGGGAGACGGGAGCAAGCCCAAGGGAGACACGCACTGAAGAGCGGGAAAAGCGCGGGCTCGTCCTTGTCTCTCCCACCCACCCACCAAGGAACAGAGTCGCCTCCTCCATCTTCTATTTCCTGGAGAAGAACGAACATGAAGACTCCCGAGGCGGGGCGGGGCGCCTAGTGCAGTTTGTCTCCTCGGTGCCTTTCTCATGGCCCAACTTTTTCGAGAGTCTTATTATAGCGGGAGAGCGAACTTAGTCAATCTTAGGAGGGAACACAGCAGAGCTAGACGACAAGGTTTTGCTGTGGGGAACTATTTTGTGCGGCCGGGCTAGGGAGAGCACAAACGACTGCTACGAATCTACAGATTTACGGGCTTAAAAAAATCACAAATATATATGGCCACTTATTCTTGAAATACTCAAGAAGTACTTCTTAGTACTTATTTCTCCCAGTACTGACTCCCAAGTTAAGTGTGCAATAGGATTGAAGTTTTAAAGCACTTCACGTTTGCAGACCCTGAAAAACAGACTCCGGGGCTAAACTTTCGTCTGTTTTGGCTTAAAGCTGAAGCCCTATTAAAAGAAGCGCGTAATACCCTCCCATAGCATCTTCAGCAGAAGACCCCAAAATCGCAAATATACCTAACTGGTGGTTGCTAAGAATACAAAAGGAGGCAACACGCTCCCATAACAACTTATTTCTAACTTAAGTTTTCTTTTCAATGGGATTTAGTTCCGAATAAGTTTGCGCAGGATTGCAATCTTAAGGCTTAATAAAAACGAACAGAACACCGTGGAACTTGCTTCTGAGTAAACATGCTTAGGATTGCTGGGCATATAAGTGGCGAGCAAAGATCACATTACTCTGGGTTTACGTTTTTAATTCCGCCCCCACCCTTTCATCATTCATTCCCGCTCTGAAGGCAAAGCTTCGATGGGACTTTTCCCCCCAGCTGAGTAATCAGTTCTGAACCAATCCAAAAATATACTCTTTGTTGTTTTACGAGCCTCAGCGGCTTCTCCTCCCCTGCAGCCCAATCCTTTGCAGTTACTTGGAAGTAACTTCCATTGATTCAAATGGAACTTACTCCCAGGTAAGTAGGTATGCAGATGTAATTCCCATCGACTCGCTTACCTGCAGACGGAAGGGATCCATGTTGATGGTTGACTTGCGACTCGCAGGACGCAGCAGCATCTTTCAACTGGATGGAGAACGAAAGAAACAACACGCCGCAAACTCGCGCCAAAGCAGCTCAGAAATCGCCGGAGGCGGGGATTGGGAACAGTTTTCCCGCGAAGGTGCGGGGGTCCTGGAAGGGTCAAAAAGAACTCCTTCCAGACACTGCTTTTGGTTATCCCTACTTGGTCGTGAGCAATATATCCCCCGTGTAAAGACAAAGCTAAGATGCAGATAAAGTAAAGATGACTGTGGAAACTGGCCGGTTTTTATGTTTAAATTCTGCAATAACGTTTGTGGTGCTGCAAGGACCTAACTCAGTGGCGCGAAATAGTAATGAAGTATTTGCATAGAAGGAGGGTGTAGCGGGGGAGGTCAGGCTATACCCGGGGGAGGAATCCGTATCTACAAGATTAGCACACGTTGTGCAGCTAGGAAGTAGAAACCGAAATTGGAACGTGAAATGTTACTAAGCTTTAGTGAATCTCTGATCTGTTCACGGATACCAGAGAAAGATCACACAACTCTTCTAGCAAAAAACATTAAAAAATTGTTTGCATAGTCACAAGGAATGGAAGCAATTCTTAGATGATTGGGATCTCTAACTGCTCCCAGGAGAATTTTGACTAAATTGATTTAGGTAGCTTCACTATGAAATGATCTAGCAACGGTGAAGCACTCATTTCTTAAAACTGAAAATAATGCCACAGTGCAGTTTCATAGACCGATACAATATGAATTTTCTCAAAACCAACAATCTTTTACATGTGCTGTAACGTTCAGCAAACATGATTAGAGTCCAGTTGAAACAACGGGGTAGGAGTCTTTGGACTTGCCCTAAATTGGTGGATTTAGAACATCAAGCATACAATTGTAATGCTTTTAGAGTTGGTATGACCTGTAGCAAAATGTGATGCTTTCCATTTGCAAAGAGGAAAACATAATATTGAAACTCCAACACTTCCAGTGTAGTTGTACTTCACTATACTGTTTCCCGGGATTACTGCCAAGATGCAAATGTAGTTATATGTTATAGGTACAATGCTGGTATTTTATTGTGTCATCCTTGCTTTCCATAACATTTACTAGCACTGATTTGAAGTCAAACAAAGCCAGGCCTGGGCTGCACGTGTGTGGCACACACATAAGCCACATAATCTGTAACATGAACCAAGAATGATCTAAAAAGTAGACATCTCCTCACACAGACGAAAACAATAGAATACGAGGAGTATGTAAACTCTCTGTGGGTTATTATTCCATGTGAGCGGGCTGCAGGCTGACATGTAAAAGAATCTCCATTTTAAATAAGCCCTTAATTACATACTTACCTGCATCAGTGGCTTCTCAGAGCGCTTGCAAAAGCAAATGAACTAAAAACAGTTCTCTAGAGACTAGACCCACACTTAGTTCTCCTAAATCCGCTTTAGCTCTGGTCTGGAATGCTTTTCAACTAACAGCAGAGAAAGGGATTTCCCACACACACACCATTGGGGTTTAAGACGATTAAGCTTCCAGAAAAACTATCAGAAATGTTTGCAAAAGGGGGAGAGGGGGATGTAAGAATTAAAATATTTCCACAAACCACAAATAGTTATTGGAACTGCCAAAAAACTGGTTGCTATTAGAAATCAGGCGATCACTCGTGACCGAGTAAGATTGTCTTCTGGGATAAAAGGAGGAAATTCTAAAGAAGATTGTGTAGACTCTAGCGATGGGTCCGTAAGTGACTGTGGAGGCCAATTCTAGATCCACACAGCTTCCCACAGTGAGGACACAGGTTACCAGATAGAAGATGGTCCTGTAAAGGATTCATTTGACGTGCTTTTCGCTTAGCATGTTTCTCCCTTTCACCTTGCACTCGGGCTTCTTCAAAGTCCATGGAACCTTTGTGAAAGGCCAACCTCCATTTAGATCGTTCATGGGCCAGAGCTTCCCAGTTTTCGATGTTTATATTGCATTTTTTTAGATTTGCCTTATGAACATCTTTAAACCTCTTATATTGACCACCGATATTCCGCTTTCCATCCTTGAGTTGGGAGTAGAGTAACTGCTTTGGGAGACAGCAGTCAGGCATTCGAACAACATGACCGGTCCACTGAAGTTGGCGTTGAAGGATCATTTTTTCAATGCTAGTAGTCTTTGCTTCTTCCAGTACACTGACATTTGTTCGCCTGTCTTCCCGAGTAATTTGCAGGATTTTCCGGAGGCAACATTGATGAAACCTTTCAAGGAGGTGGAAGTGACGTTTATAGATAGTCCATGTTTCGCAGGCATACAATAAAGTTGGTAATACAATGGCTTCGTAAACCAGTGTTTTGGTCTTCTTACAAATATCCCGATCCTCGAACACTCTATGTTTCATTCGAGAAAATGCGGCACTTGCGGAGCTCAGACGATGCTGGATTTCACTGTCGATGTTAGCTGTAACAGAAAGATAGCTGCCAAGATAGAGAAAATGATCGACATTTTCCAGTATTGTCCCGCCAAGCTGGATAGATGGCATCACCAAAGGGTTAGCTTGCACTTGCTGATGAAGCACTTTGGTTTTTTTGATGTTAAGTGAGAGACCAAGTTTTTCGTATGCTTCTGCAAAAGCATTTAGGATAGTTTGGAGATCATCCTCTGAATGTGCGGAGACCACATTATCATCAGCATACTGAAGTTCCACAACGGAGGTTGTAATTACCTTACTTTTTGCTTTCAGCCTGCTGAGATTAAAAAGCTTTCCATCTGTTCGATATATAATTCCCACACCAGTGGGAAGTTTCCCATTGACAAGATGTAAAACCATGGCGATGAAAATGGCAAATAATGTTGGGGCGATAACACATCCCTGTTTAACACCTGATCCCACTTTAAATGGAGCACCATGAGAGCCGTTGTGGCAATGATGCAGCCCCAAAAGCAGTAATACATAGTTCCACACATTTCAGTTGGAGTCTTAAGCAAAGTTGACATTAAGGGTTGTATCCAATGTTAGCCTACTCTTAGAGTAGACCCATTGATATGAATGGGACTTGTTAGTTATTTCAATGAGTCTGCTCTAAGTAGGGCTAACATTGGATGCAACCGTAAGTGGATTGTGCCCTCTATGTTTATGAATGTGGGGGCCAATGCCTGTTAAGAACTTCAACACAGCCCCTGTTCCGAGTACCATCTTTATTGGAGAAGAGTGTATCAACTACATTAGGCAAAGGGCCTTTACAGCTGTTTTCTTGAGGAAGTCATCTTTGAGCACTTCCCTTCTGGTTGCCAGGAAAGGCTGCAAAATGCATCTATACAAACATGTATTGTAACATTCTGTTTCTGATACCAAGGAACATTTTGTAAACAGCACCCCCACTATTATACAGGCCTGTGGCTCACGCTGGCTCAGCTTGTCTGAGCGTGGAAAGCTAAGCAGGATCAGGCCTGGCTATTACTTGGATGGGAGACCCCTCCTCTAGTTTCCTGCACTGAGCAGGGGGTTGGACTCGATGGCCTTGTAGGCCCCTTCCAACTCTATGATCTATGAATCTATTACACATGATTGAAGGTTCTTTACTACATGCTGAATTCTGAATATATTTACCCTACAATAGCCTGTTCAGTACTGATTTAAAAGCCAAGAAAATGTTCAGGTCAAAGATAACCAATCTGGTGCCCTCCAGATAATGTTAGACTACAACTCCCAGCATTCCTGATCATTGGCCATGCTGGCTAGGGAAAATGGGTGTTTAAGTCCAAAATGTCTGGTGCCCAAGTTGGGGGAGGCTGCACCAGAAAAACATAACAGTTCTACAGTGTAGTATCAGCACTTCAAAATATACTTTTAGCAGCAGCAGCAGAGTATAAAGAGGCGGATTGTGCTCTGTGTAGTGTCTGAGGCTGTAATAATACTCTACCTACTTATCTGGGAGTAAGCCCTGTTGAACTCAGTGGGACTTATTTCTGAGTAGATATGTATAGACTTGGGCTGTGAATTTTCATCTTCATGTACTATTTACCTACTTGTGCACTGGAGACAAGATGTATCCACTTCTAGAGACCCTTTGAAGGTAGTTGAACATTGAAGAATGAAAATTCCAGCAATCGCATTAACATTTTAACAAGGGACCCAAAAGGCAAAATAGGGACGATAATGTATCAGAGACAGGTACCGAAATATAGGCAACCTGACGACTTCTAGTTCTCGTAATCCTTGGCCTTTGGCCATGCTGTCTGGGGCGGATGGGAGTTGTAGTCCAAAACATCTGAAGGACACCAAGCTGCCTAAGCTGTTTGGAATGATGTTTGGCTAGGAGGCCAATGAGGCCTTATAAAGGGTCAGTTAGTTGCATAAGGTAATAGGGCAGCCATGTGGCCTCTTTCACAGAAAGGCAGTCCTCCATTTGAAGGCATCCTCTGTTTGAAAGGTTGTCCAGTCCAAGTCTGCTATAAAGATAAAGAACCATAAGAAGGAAGCAACCTTGAAGTTGCCCATCAACAGTGAGCACCTGGACAGTATACTGAGCAAGGCTCACAGGTCACCAGGTCATACACAGTACTGTGGAGAAGGCCTGACATGAGTCTGCACGCACACACACACACACACACAGTCTCCGCCCAAGGGAGGGGGGACGAGGAAGGGGGGATGAAGTCACAGGGGAAGTAGCCAGACAGACCGTCATCCCCAACAAAGAAGAGTCTCGGTGGAGATCCACAAAACCCAAGGAAGGACCATCAAGAACCATCAAACTATCAGGGCAGTCTCAAAGAGCTGTAAAGTACCAGTACGTCACCTTCTTCCCGGGCAGGAATAAGCCCACCTGATACGAAGGGGCAGGCATAAGCCCCCACCTGACCTGGAGGGTGGGGAGAGCGGGAACTCAGGGGTAGAAAACCCCTCTCCCTTCCGGTCAAGGGTTGATTGGGAACCCAGGGTACTTCGGGGCCAGATTCGTTCTCCAGGCGGCAGCTGGAGTAAGCCATTCCCATCCCCGAATTGGCCGATTCGGAGCCAGGCTGAAATTGACTAGCGTAACGTCTCTGATCTGAGGTAACTGACCAGTTTCAATGCGCTAGCCTAAGAGCCTGTTTCATTGATAAACGCAGGGGTCAACTAAGGTTGTGTTGACATTGTAGTATTCCTGGAAAGCTATTAGTTCCGCTCCGTGTCTTGTGTAAAAAAATAAACACCTTATTTGGTCATTTAAAGGGCTTTGGTTTCCTCTTGTGTGCGCGAGCCTCCCAGGCGGTCTCCAGCGCTCGTACGGGCTGTAACTCAGTGCCAGTTAACCCGTTAAGCGCCGAACTCACGCAAAGGATCCTGCTAGTGATCCTTCACAAGTACATCTCACCTACTTAAATTATAATAATGTCTAAATTTGCATATATATATATATATATATATATAAAAGCATATGCAAAGTTTATGCAAATTACCATCCTCTTTTTGGGTGCTACATTTCCTCTCTTGATGATTCATAAGTGCCCATTGTGCTAGATAAGGAACTGGGAGCCAGATTTCTGTTTTGTTGCTAGTACTTGCTAATCGTGTGGAGAGAAGTACGTAAATGCATTCAGTGTTGTTCTTCCAGGGATGTTGATGAGTCCTTGGTTTCGAGTCACGAGTTGAGTCACGAGTCTTTGGACCCGAGTCTCGAGTCCGAGTCCTTGGTCCAAAATGGTGACTCACGAGTCACTCCCAAGGCTGACTCCACGAGTCCCTATTAAAATCAATGGGGGGGTTTCCCAACAAAATAAGGCTATTTCAGATGTGTGGCTTAAATAAATTCTAGGCACAAGTGTGCCTTTTTATTTCAAAACTCTGCAACTGATTTTGGCAAGAACAGACCAGGCAGACAAACCCAAAACAACCAGACAGGCAGAGGAGGCAGGGAACCCCAAAGCAGGCAGGCAGAGGCAGCCAAACCCAAAATGTCTGAAAGGCTGCATTTTAGGAAAATGATTTTAAAAAATGAACTTGCCGTACTTCCTAAAACCTATCCATGTTGCATTTGAGGAACACGATTTTGGAACACGAGTCCTTGGTCTCGAGTCCCGAGTCGAGTCTCGAGTCCCATTAAAAATATTGGGACTCGAGTCTGACTTGAGTCAGAGGGGGGACTCAGTCCGACTCATGAGACGAGTCCTGGAGTCCGAGTCCCCATCCCTGTGTTCTTCAATGTTGTGAGCTGCCTTGAGCATCTCACAGGATTTGTATTTGTTAAATAACAAATATTATTGAGATGATAAAATGCATGAGATCTGTAAAGGCCCACAGTAGAAAATAACACCCCCTCCCCAGATAAAAGTGTGGAAAAGTTAGTATTACAGAAAATTAAAAGCACAGAGTTGTGAATTTTTGCAAAGCTACATATCAGCAATGATATATTGTGTTAGATCAAAATATGTTCAGCTATAGTCTGATGAAGTTCTACAGGTGAAGTGAAGCAATCTGGTGCTGTTAGCTGCCTGGATGGGAGACCACTTGGGATCCCAACGTAACCTGTTCTGAGCTCTTCAAAGGAAATGTAATAAAGCTACATATGTAATATAAATTAAATATAATAAATAATGAATATATGTATTGGCATAATATAAGAATTTAATAGAAACATAAATCTACTAAATAGATGAAGGCTGCCATATGTATGATTCCAAGATTAGCTCTGTTTTTAGTAAAGTCCCTTCATCAGCGGGTCCATAATCAAATGCTAGCAAATTAGCAACTGCTCCAGCCTGAATAAAAAAGAGGCTAAATAGAAGCCCATGTGAAAGCCGTAAGAGCTGGGGGGGGGGGGAGAGGCTGCCACGAGAGATGGAGAGAGATACCCACAAGTGAGCCTGAACATACTTCTGCTACAGCCAGAGTTGCCTGGGATCACAGCCACACCCAGGCTGTCCCCAAAGTAATGAATGGCTCCAAAGTATCTCTTTTTCCATGCTGCAATGATTTCAATGAATAAGGACCTGATGCAGAAATACCCACCACCTGGCTATTATCTCTGCTTGTTAGCATCTGAGGCTGGAGCAATAATCTTTCCTGGAATGGGGGGGTGGCGTGGAGGATAGCAGCAGAGGGCAGAGTGTGATGGACCTATCACAAACTGCTTGGCTCTCTTACCTTCAAAGGGTTGTAAGCCGTCTTAAATGTAAGAATAGTGTTTCAGTGGATCAAGATGCCTAAACTTAGGTCTGATCAGCTGCACAGATAGCAAATACATTAAGTAACAAACCTTTGTTGAAAATGATATTCTTTAGAATTTTTTTTTAAAAAGCATTTTATGTTTAGTCTTATGAAGGCTTGTTTTTTCAGGTTTAATTTTAAAATAAGATTCTGCCCCTCTTGGCTGTATATACAAATGTGGATGCCAAAACCTTGAAAAGAACATTTTAAAATGAAATACTAACTTCATTTCCACAATTTACATTTTTTAAAGTCATGGTGGTGGTGGTGGGGGCAACAATTGGATGTGGCTAGTTTCTTCTTCTTCTTCTTTTTAATAACCAGCAATGGCTCCCTGTTGTTTTGTCTGGCTCTGATTCCTTTTAGAGTAGGCTTGTCACTTTTCTCAGAGGGGGAAGAAAATGGCCATTACACATGTGCAAGTGTTAATTTATTTAACTGCATGCATGTTTTAAAACTGCTGATAGAGGCTGAGCTACTGGCCTTTTATATCCCATACCTGTTCGACTTCTCTTGGGCTGCAGAACATGTTTCTGTGCTTTCATGGACACAGTATCCTAAACTGTAGTTAACCCCTGGTTATACAAAATGTGTTCTGTCTCTTTGTCCTTAAGTAATTTTGTGACATGCTGCATCAAACAACAACACACCCAGGGTGATTCCAGACAAGGCTTTTATTGTGCCATCGGACCTGCCTCATTCATGGAATTTTATGTGGGGTCCAGATGTTGTTATCTTTTACCCATAGCCGTACCCTGTTTTCCCACCACTGCTTCTTCTTTTTTTCTTACCACAGGAAATCCGTTAAGGGAAAAAAGAATTGCCGCATGCCTTCTAACTCATAAGGATAGGAGTCCTCTGACTGGAAGTACCCCAGTTATCAAAAACTCGGTCCATCTGGCTATATGTATCCCTAGACAGGGATAGATTTCATAGATAGAGTTGGAAGGAGCCTACAAGGCCATCGAGTCCAACCCCCTGCTCAATGTAGGGAACTAGAGGAGGGGTCTCCCATCCAAGTAATAACCAGGCCTGACCCTGCTTAGCTTTCCACACTCAGACAAGCTGAGCCAGCGTGAGCCACAGGCCTGTATCTTGGTTCAAAAGTGTGAAATGAGATATGCTTGCATTAAAATGTGAACTGTGAATGAATCATTTGATCACTGTGGCCCATGCATTCTGTAGAAAAGCACCATACAAATATAAAATCTAGTCTAACCTGAACGTTGGATTACTACAATGTGCTTTATGTGAGGCTGCTGTTAAGGTTGGTTTGGAAGCTGTAGTTGGTGCAGAATGACACAGCCAGGTTGGTAATGGGAGTGGCTTATTGCCAGCAGATTACACCTATGCTGGGGACCTGCACTGGCTGCCTATATGCTATTGGGACAGTATTAAGGTTTTAGTACTTGTTCACAAAGCCCTAAACAACTTAGAACCAGGATGCTTAAGAGATCACCTGACCCTCTACCTGCCTGTTCAGATGCTGCACTCATCAGGAGATACCTTCCTGGTATTGCCTAAGATATCTGTGGCTCACGCTGGCTCAGCTTGTCTGAGTGTGGAAAGCTAAGCAGGGTCAAGCCTGGTGATTACTTGGATGGGAGACCCCTCCTCTAGTTTCCTGTATTGAGCAGGGGGTTGGACTTGATGGCCTTGTAGGCCCCTTCCAACTCTGATCCTATGAAAATCCTATGAAATCAGAAGTCTGGTCCATAATGGATCGGAATAGAGCCTTTAGTATTGTAGTGCCCGCTCTCTGGAACCCCTTACCACTACAACCTAGGCAGGCACTGGCCCTTCTGGGTTTTTTTTTTGCCACTGACTGAAGACTTGTTCCTTAAAGCTTTCCCAGAACAGTGATCTTGTCTTTATTGCTGTCATTCGATTGACTCTTCTAAGATTTATACAGTATTTTTATTATGGAGTTTTGCGGTATTGTTTGTATATTGCTCAGAAATGTTTTTTTTTTTTTAATTTATGTGATTAATAAACATTGGCAAACAAATATGTTATGTCTTTCAGTCTGTGACAGTGTACATAATTTTTGAAATACTTTTACATGGATATGGTAAAACACTGATCAACTAATCTTTATTAGTTTTATTGTCATAAATGAGTCCTACATAACAGTTTATCATAATAAATTTATTTGAACTCTTCACTTTTGGCAGTTCATCAGAAAGGGGAAAGATACATTGTGTACACACACACACACACACCACAAATGTACAAGACTATTTCAGATTTCCAGAGAGACCTTCATTATACTGCATTTTACTCATGCAAAATGACTAAAGACTCTCCTATTTCCCCTCCCCTTCTCAGTTACCAAAGAAAGTGTGCATTTGCTTATCTAACAGAAATATCAAAATAATTAGGGCAAAGTTCATCACAAGTGGGAGGTTTTTAAAAAAGGAAGAATTAAAATGCCTATCTTTTGAAGCACAGACTCAATATTCTTGGGAGTGAATTTATAGAGCACATTGGTGTTGGAAGGCTCTGGTTTCATTCTCTGCAGCATCAATGGAGTTAGAAAGGAGAATTGTTCTAAGTAGAGCAACATACAGAGGTCATTGTTTTGAGTGATTTCTCACAGGAGGAAAGGGAAGAACAAAGTATGTTTGAGCAACTTCACCTCATTAAATCAGCTCAGCAAGTTGCTGGATAATGGTCAGTGAATGGTGGTTTTGATGTCTGCCCATGTAGGATACCTTACTCGCATTGCTGTCAGTGATTGTCAAATATGGCCAGTTGCACTAGAAGTAGGTGCTGGGAATGGGTTGCAAGGAGATCAAATTAAAGCAGCAACTTTCTTTTTGGGGGTCTGGGGTGTGACTGACACAATATTCTGAATGTGAATCAGTCCAACAGAGCTATAAAGCACCAGTTTGGGAGGGGGAGCTATCATTTTAGGCTAATAACATTCAACTGAACAGAAAGCATGTAAAATCTAAAGATGGAACTTTTCTTTGAAAAACAAAACCACCACCACATCTAGTTAGAAATTATGATAGTTTATAGATATCAATAATTCTTACCTTACATTTCATCCGAGATTAAATGAGGCAACAGCCGTTTGTGTTTGGACTGACGTTTAATTTTGTAATTGTCGTTACTGAATGCTGTTATGTTTAATGGTACATCAGAGTTAAATCATATTTCAGGCTCTGCCTGTAAATCTGTTACAGGGTCAAGATTTTGCTTCAAATTATCCCAGCCCTCAGACTTACTGGAAATGAGCCATTTTGGCATGGTGGTGCAGCATAAGGCAGTTATCAGGCTAACCAAAAACAAAACAGAACTAGATAGTGTTCTTTCAGCCACTTCTTCCATATTCAGATTTTTGAGTGAAAGCAGCAACAGAATATTGCATATGTATGTGCATGCTCACTAATTAAAAGTTCTACAAAACATCCTCCCACCCAGTCCAATTAAACCTGGAAGACAATGGCATGGCAACAAATAGTCTTTGCAGTATTACATTGTTCATTGTTCCTCCAGAGCAGGTTGCTGTCTTCTTAGCCAGCGCTTTTTGTCCATAGTAGTCTGTGAGGAACAGGTTAGAAGCAAAGGCGACAGGAAGTTATGAACAACAGTGATGGTATTAGTGCTGTTCCTTTCTCATCCCTGATGTCAGTACATTTGCGGTGGTACAAGTCTATCATTACAAAAGAGGCTGCACTTCAAGTGTCGGATGACGCAAATCTGACTATATTAATGACAAAAGTAATTGGCAGTTAAAAAGCCAGGTGATTTGAGCACAAGGGACCAGCCACATGCACTAAAATTGGTTCTTAGATGTGGTACAGAGGCCTAGTCTCCAGGGGCAAACTAGATGAGACAACAGAGGTACATGATTTCCTGTCTCTCTATAAACTTTGGCAACCAGCAGCCAGGTGGATGCCTAGATCTGGATCAGGATTGCAGCACTATGGTAGGGGGATGGTTAACCATTTCCACTCATGCCGTTTTCCCAGCAAAGCTGCTATTTGCAGCTTGAGTACAGGATGCATAGTTTGGCTCTCGCGGAGATTATAAACCTGTGTCTGGGCTGGACTACATTAGACTATGTGTGTGGGTGGTGATGCTCACATAACTGAATGCTGCTCCATTCAAAATAATCCCCTCCATATTGAGGGGAAGGATTCTAGTCTAGCCTTATTCCTGATATGCTAAGAAAGAGCTAGGTGAAAAAGCCATGCTATATATAGGACCTGAATATACTGACCTGGTTCATATGTAACAAGAAGCTATCATGAGTGAATCTCCCCGTGGGGTTTCTCATTGTAGCAGAAGTTGCCATTTTGAATATTCGGGGCACAGTGGGGTGTGCTGAGGCTTCTTGTTACATGCAACCCAGCAAGGGTGGGTTGTTGGGGTGGTTGACAAGTCACCTAGGCAGTTTTGGGGTTACGGGTGGCTTGTCAACCACCCCAATACACCCAAATATTCAAAATGGCAGCGGCTGCCACAACAAGAAACCCCATGGGGAAATTCACCCATGGTGGCTTCTCATTATAAGCAAACCAGGCCACTGTGACTGAATTGGGTAGCAGGGATAGCCTGTTATTCCTCACTACCACTAGGAGTTATCTCTGCTTCCCAGGAAGAAGGGAGAGCCCTGGGTGAATCAAAGGAGGAATGGCTCCTTGACTAAGAGAAGCTGTCACAAGCCATCTTACTGCTAGGGTGGACAAAAGAGGGTGATATCCAACAGGGCACTGTGCTGCCACCAATTCCGTTGTGTCCTCGCCAGTTCTGTTCCTGAAGTGGGACCCACTGCTTGTGCAATGGAGATTTAGTGCTTTCAGGAGCAACCAGAAACTAATAGAAATGCTCATTTTTGGAACAGGGCAGGTCAGCGAAGCTCACAGGAGGGAGCTCCGCTGACCTGTCCCAATCCAGAAACTAGTGTTTCCACTCATTTCAGGGCTTCTTATGGGAAATGTTAAATCTTCGTTGAGCAAGTGGTGGGCTCCGCTTGCGCAGGAGGGGCCCCATTGGATACTGCCCAGGGCTGCACAAAAATAGCACATACTAATTTATATTTATAGATGCACATTTAGAAAGAATTACTATATATTTATTTAGAAATATATCTTACCACTGTGGGGAAGACTGTGGCCAGATAACCTCTGTGTCTGTGTCTGTGTCTGTTCGGGTGCTAACTGTTGGTGGGCAACTTCAAGACCCCCTGATCTCCCTTCCTATGGTCCTTTATCTTTAAACCAGACTTGGACTGGACAGCCCTTCAAATAGAGGACTGTCCTGTGTAAAGTAGGACACCTGGTCATCCTGGCTGGGATGGTTTTGTGTTCTATTCTAAGAGGGGAGAGAAAATTTGCAGTATAAAAGTTCATTGTTCCTACTCCTCCAAACAAAAAAAGATTTTTTTTAAAAACAACAACACTCGAGCCATTGCCATTCCTTTTCATAAGGGACAAACAGGGTACGAAGGTTTTGTGGGTTTTTAAAAAGAATGTGGGTCCTCACAACTGGAGAAACAGGCTAACAAGAAACACTGTCCAATCCTAAGCCTGTTTGTTTCAATGAAAGCTCTATTTAGGAGAAGAATCCCACCCCAAAAGAATTTCAGTGGAATTGCAACACATACTAATAAGTAATAATAGTTTATCTTTATTATCCGAAAACAAAGAAAACACAATTAAACAACTGAGTAGAATTAAAATACAGTGAATAGAATGTGTGTCATATTAATAAATAGTCATACAAAAATATTAGAAGCTATTAAGGCTCTTTTTCTCACTATTATTTTCTTTGTTCTCTGTAATACAGATCATAAGAATGCTCATAAGAATAATTCTAATGGAAATATCTGTGGCCGTATCTTTAAATGGAGGATTAATGTTCCACATCACCAGCCTGAAGGTGGTGGTAGTGGTGTGTGTGTGTGTGTGTGTGTGTGTGTGTGAGAGAGAGAGAGAGAGAGAGAGAGAGAGAGAGAGAGAGATCAGAAAGAAGAGATAGAAAGGACAGGATACAAGAGCTGCATAGTAAGAAAGCATAACCTTTCCAGGCACATTTTTTGGACATCACATGCAGGTTTACAGTAAACTTTTTGTGGACATGCCAGTACTGGATCAGACTATCTGAAACTATGATGCATAGTGATTTCTTATTTAATGCTCATGGATCGAGGAAAATAGGGAGCTTCCTTATACTGGGTCAGACCATTGGTCCATCTAGCTCGGTATTGTCAACACTGCCTGGCAGCGGCTCTCCAGGGTTTCAGGCAGGATTCCTTCCTAGCCCTACCCAGAGATGCCGTGGATTTAACCTGGGACCTTCTGCATGCAAAGCACATGCTCCACCACTGAGCTATGACCACTCCCATCTCACTGAACTACAGACCTTCCTAGAACCAGACAAAATAAGGAAGGAGAACATGTGGCATGTTGAAATTCATTAAAAACTGAGGCTGCAGTGTTGGAAGCCCTGCACTCCACTGGTTGTGGACTTGTAGCATGGACTCCATGAGAGGCAGTGTCTTTACGTTAAGTAGCTCCTTCAACAAGATTCCCATCACAGGTCATCCATCCTCACATTCTACGTCGAATATCTTAAGATCAAAAATATTTCTCTCATTTTTCTCAGCGGAAACTATAAATGTTCTGTTCAATAAAAAATAAAACCTATTTCTCAACAAGGGATCATCTCTGGAGTGTTCCAGTTCCCGTTGAGTTCTCTTTACTTCGTTTGTCAACACCATGCCGATGAGGTTTCTTTGAATGATTGACTTTTATCCACCCACCTTCGCTAACTTTGCTTTCTCCTTCCTCTGTTTTGGGTTTACTTTCAGTTTTCAAGGGCATCCCCGGTATTGACTTGGGCTGCTGCAGGTAATGTGCATGCTTTCTATCATGTATCCTTGACAGGTGTTGATTTTGACTAAATGTTGGCTGGGAAGTCCTGTGAAATCTCTCAGTGTTCCTAGCTGCTGCTGGAGCACCTGCCCGACTTCCTGGAAAACGCCTCCCAGTCAGGGACGCGCTGCGAGAGGCACTGCTGTGGTAGCTGTTTCTGCTTTTCGCTTTGGACCTGTCTCTTTCTGAAGGGCTGTCAGAAGCCCCACTGGAGGTGCTGCTTCCCTTTGAATTCAAATGCAAAGACGATAAGTATGGCGTTGGAGAGGAGCTTCTCGACTGATTTAGAGGGGTAATATGATAGCTTATGGGGACCTGGGTCCGTCTCACAGCAGCAGCGTAGGTGCCTTGATTCTGAAGGTACGGCAAATAATGTGTCAAGGTGTTGGGACTGTGGGGGCGGGAACGTGGCAGAGACAGGCTGCCCGCCACATAACGCATTTTCAGTGCATTCATCCACTGACAGTCGACACCTGAAGCAAAACAAAGGGCAGGTCATGGCTTTCCTTCGAAGCAAGCACCAGAAATAAGGGCTGCGTGCGGATGACACAAGAGATCGGATGTTTTCCTGCTACTCAAATGCAGTAGCTGGGACTACCAGTTTGCTTGGGCAGCAGTGATGTGTGCATTTCAAACCGTTTCCTTCCCAAGGAGACTGCAGCTATCCAGTAATGCAAATACAGTCATGCCTTGGATTGAGAGCATAATTCATTCTGGAAACGTGCTTGTAATCCAAAACACTCTTATATCAAAACGAAATCCCCCCCCCAAAAAAAAATTGTAGAGATTTTTAATTTAAGCCGTACTACAGTACTTGTCTTGCAAGGCGTCACTTGTATATCAAGTAAAAAAATAAATAAATAAATATTTAAAAATTTGCTTGTCTTGCAAAACGCTCTCAAACCAAGTTACTTGCAATCCAAGGTATTACTGTACATGTATGAAATGCCCTTGGGCCTTTCTCTGAAAGGCCTTCTTTTGCAGGTAGTCTAGATTTGATATTTCAGGATCTGAGCTCCGTGGTTCAAAGGTTCTATTAGTGACTATTCCTGCTTTTCCCCAACCTGGTGCCCTCCGGCTGTATTGGGGTGGCTGGGGATTATGGGAGTTGTAGTCCAACACACCTGGAAGGCACCAGGTTGGGGGAGGCTGGACTATTCCCACTGCAGTTATTGGTTATAACAATACAATACTTCTTTATCCACCCCTTTAACTGAGCAGATCCTATATGCAAATTAGTATCTGTATACATTCACACACACCTATCACACCCTTATTTAGAGCATTGCAATCTTCCAGCAGTATCCATTAGATCAGATCTCTGCAAGGTCTTGCAGACATATCAACTGTGCTGCTTATTGTACATGACAGAATACCGCCTGTTCCACAATTCTGCCAGTTCAATGCATAATGGCAGAAGAGCTTTCAAACATAAGTATGAATATAAGCTGTTCCTCTCTGTAAGGGACACTCTCAGCCTTTGTTGAATTATTGAAAAGAACTTATGGGAGTGTGTGCAGATTTCTATAATGGGGATGATGATGATGATGATGATGATGATGATGACAGTAATACCTTGGATTGCAAGTAATTTGGTTTGAGAGTGTTTTGCAAGACAAGCAAATTTTTAAATATTTATTTAAATTTTTTTGACTTGATATACAAGCGACGTCTTGCAAGACAAGTACTGTAATACGGCTTAAAAATCTCTGTACAAATTTTTTTTGGGGGGGATTTCGTTTTGATATAAGAGTGTTTTGGATTACAAGCACGTTTCCGGAATGAATTATGCTCTCAATCCAAGGCATGACTGTATTATTATTATTTTATAAATTTCTAATATTCTTTCTCAAAACTTTGCACCTTTTAACTTACTAGAATTGGACCTGCTCCGAGGGTTGCCTTCCAAGTTTGGGAGCAACGTCTGTATTTTAAGCTGTATTGTCTTCACCTCATCCTGACGTTTCACTTTACTCCACTGCACTGGCTGGATATGTTTGGTGGATCTGGGGGTCCTGACATCACTCTGTTCAAGAGACATAAGCAAGCGATCACTCAGAAGGGAAAATGAAAACCCCACAAGAGTCGGGCAACATCTGTCCAGGCAGGTGCTGAACATATGATTGTGAGATTGATGGTACCATGAATTTACATACTGGGTTTGTTGGATGCCCTCTTCCTCCACCACCTGGTCTCAGAAGATCATTGAGTTGTGCAACCAATCCGATGGGAAATTACACTTTCTCCCCCAAAATAGTGTACTGAAGGAGGGCAATATTTTAATGGCTGGCTTTTGACAGAATCATTTAGTAATTATGAGATCGTGTAGTGCTTCAAGTAAATAATCTCTTCTGTTAGTGGAGGTAGGCACTACGGAGGTATTGTTGCTGGGGTTCCCTTGTGGTAGCTTGCCCACAGTTGCTAGCTCTTTAATCCTGCTGTCAGGCTCTGATTCCTGCGAGGAGCTACAGTCTGAAAGGACCCTACGGTTATTCTTCATGTTAACAGAAAGCTACTGTTCTTCACTTCTGAGGCAAGCAAGGTCCAGAATTTTCCTATATCGCTCTCTCACTGCTTGAATCCATGCCACAGGACAGAGCTGAAATTTCAATTATTGGCCTCAGTGTGAAATATCCCATTGGTCTTTATGAAACACTTTTTTGTAAGTATCCAAAAACCTACTCATACAAAGGCTAATTTCCATCCTATTATACATAACTAAATTGCTTCTAGGTCTTATTTTATGTTTTCCTTCTCACCCTTTTCCCTTCTCCTGTTGTTCCTCTGCTCTGCTAATTAGCGTTTTGCCGAAAAGGTAAGAAAGACAGTCTCTTCAACAAACACCACCTACACCGACCTTTACTCTAAGAAAAAAGTAACTTTTTTTTTTAACTTAAGGGAGCAAGCTTTCCCAGCTAGGAGTCTGGGCATGGTTTCTGAAGATAGCATTCAGATTTGTATGAGAAGTTGTTAACTTAAAATTAATTACAGCATTTGGCCATTGCTATGGTGGGTAACAAAGTTAAGGAAGGCCAGTTCCTCATTATGAAACCATCTTGACAGAAGGGGTGGATTGCTTTTTTCCCAAGACATGTACCTCATAAGTCACTATACATTCCACTGTTTGATCGTTTTCTATTCCCACAATCCATTTCTCCATCACAAATGGTGGCTGTAAGAAAGAAACAGAATATTTACTCTTTTTAGTAATTTGTCTTTTCTTTTTGGCCTGTTTTACTAATCACCTGAGAACCTCTCAATGTCCACCCTGTAAAAAGAACAATAACAAATAAAAATACAGAACCACCTTGCACAACAATAAAATACAGAACTACAAAACCTAATCCACAATGTCTCGTTTGACTTGCATGTCTTCCATTATCCTAGTACTGATACAGTTGGTGACTGCGCTCCTTAATTTGATTCCACTATGCAATAAATGGTTGCCAGTTGTAATAACTTAGCTGTTTTCACACTTCTTTAAACAGTGTAATTTTACTCATCAACACTGTATGCTAGATGTTACTAGGCCACTCCTTCAACTAAGGTTTTCTCCTTATTTTTCTAATTTTTCATTATCATAATTTTGGCCCTGCTTTTATTGTTTTCTGTGCAACCAACTTACATCTTTGTAGTGTATTATCACTGCCAATTAGGAATAGCAGCCCATAGGCATATGCTCTTAAAAAACAATAACAACTGCTGGGCTACAATTGCAGAACACACAAAAAAATGAGCACTGATGCATATAGGCTTGGATCCAAGGTTGTACAAGCTGATGGCTTTCTCGCCTTCTCACTGCAGCCCCCCGCACCACATCCTACTACGCAGTTACAGAGGATTCTACGATCCTCTGTAGTGGCTTTTTTGTGGGGTGCAGGGGTTTGCCATGGGAATGAATTCACAGAAAAGCCCCGTTGTGTGAGTGGCCTTCTGCTCATGCAACTCTGGATCCAGCTCATGGTCTCACACCGGGGCATATCAGCTTATATTTCAAATAAAAATAAAAACTTTCCATGATTGTGGAAACAATCCATGAAGACAATTCTGCTAATTAGTTAGGCTGTGTCATGGGACAAACAATCCTCTGACAGGAAGTGACACAGGACAGTCCGCCATTATCCTGATCCTGTGTGCTCCTCTAGTTCCAGAACTATACTTGAGACTATCTGGAGCGCAAGTGAACAATCCACAGCATGGCAAAGCTGAACAGTAGGTTGTGGGTTGTATAATTTCAGCATCTAACACACTCGAACATGCACTACTTGTCACAATGCTGAGATTGTTTTCCAAGACTGACAGCAACGCCGGGGTGCCCTGAGCAAACAGCACTTCCTCAAACCACAGGACTCTCCTTTCTTTTAGTGCTGTTTGTTCTGACAGAGAAGATCTCTCTCTCTCCCCCCCCCCCCCCCCGTTTGCACACATTTTACAAAAGCTTGGTGGAGAGGAGGGGAGCAGAGCTTAGATCTGGACAAGAGGAGTAACCAAATAAGTATTCAGAGAGGAAATGCAATGTTAACCAATATCAATGACTTGCGGGAGTGTGTTCAGTATTTATTTAGATTTCATAGATAGAGTTGGAAGGAGCCTACAAGGCCATCGAGTCCAACCCCCTGCTCAATGCAGGGAACTAGAGGAGGGGTCTCCCATCCAAGTAACAACCAGGCTTGACCCTGCTTAGATTTCCACGCTCAGACAAGCTGAGCCAGCATGAGCCACAGGCCTGTATATTTATATGCCTCCTTTTTACACATGGCCTCCAAGTTGGCTTTCATAATTAAAAACAAGGCAAATATAATAAACCAATTGACAATTTTGCCATTAAAATCATAATCGGAACTGTAAAACCTGCCAAATGTAGGTTAAATGCTGTTAAACGCTTAGAAAACTTAGGGCACAATCCTTTGCAAGCTGGGACTTATAGGCCTTTTTTTCCTGTCTAAACATGCATAGGATTGTGCCTTGAAACAGTTTTCACCGGGCTCGCCCACTTCTGAAGGTAGGAGTGGTAGAGTTAGACCATTTTAGACTCTGGACTTAATGGTCTTGTGCCCCTCGCTCTCTCTAAATATGGTAATATGCACTAGTTCACCTGCTTCGTAAGCCAGCCCTTCTGCAGTTGGGGACCCTCCTTTTCATTCTGCTGAGTGAGGCCCTGGACCTCTGCCCCAATGTCCTGCCCTGACGGTAGCACTGGCCTAGAACGGGTCCTCCATCGATCATTTCAGGGTATGAGCAGGTTTGGAGCCCACCTATCAGTCTAGCTTTACGCAGGTCAGTTATGGCAGTAAATCAATCAAAGTAACACACCACCAGTTGTATAACAGTGGTGTTTAAACTGCTGCAACACAAGTATAGGGTTCCCTAAAATGTTTGTAAATGGTACTGCCAGTGTTAAATCACCAGAACCCTGCCCCCCGCCGGCAACATCCCACCCCAAATACGCCACAAGGAATGTGGAACGCAGTGGTGTGTTTATATCAATAAATGGCGTAGTTCATTTCCATTGTACCTTATCCCTTCCTCCAATGAGCCCACAATAATCTCTGTGATATTCCCCATCCAGGCACTGCCTAGGTTCATACCAGCTTAGCCTGCTAAGTGCACCGGGCCTGAAGTTTAGACTACTCTCTCCAAGCACTTTCACTCCAGTGTTGATAATCAAGTCTGACCGATATTGTAGCTCTCCTTCGAAGGACAGCCCTGACAGCAAGCCTTGCTCGTGACTAGTTTCAAATGTTCATTGTGGGCCAGTTCGCATGACCCAGGCTGCGGTCGGGGGCAGCACCACGGGGCGATCTGTGGGGTCTGGCGGGACGCCGCAGACGACCTGCGCCCCGCGCATGTGGGTGGACCCCGCAGTCCCCGCACCGCAGTGCGGGCCTCCCAGCGCTAGGGTGCAGGGCCCCGGGATGCCCAGAGGGGCCGTTTGCCCCTACAGGCCGGAGCGGCGGCAGCTTTGGCCGCTCTGGGAAGCTGCCTCTGTGCGGACCCCGCGGGATGGCCGCCCGCTGTTCGCATGGCACGGTGGCCACGTGCGGTAGGGGCTTACCCCTCTACCGACCATGGTCACTTTGCGTGCGTCCCACGCGCGGCCCTCCTGCGGGGACACCCCCAGTCGGCGTTCACACGACACGGGAACCGCGGGGGACTTCTGCTCCCCCGCGGTTCCTGTGTCGTGCAAACAAGCCCTGTGACATGTTCATCGTTGTGGATTTAGTAGTGATTAATAGTATCGAAATGATATATAGGCTTGAATCCAAAGATGCCTTACACGAGTAGAAAGGCACTTCTGCATGTGCACAGCAGCCTCACCAAATTCTCCTAATTTCTCCCGTCCCACTGCAAATCTTCCCCCTCCCTCAGTGTCCCTTCTTACCCTGTTCTAAAGGATCCCTTGAGGATCAGGAGCAAGTGGTTTTGTGTGTGTGTGTGTGTACATGGGGCTGTAGTGGGGGTAGCCAGGAAAGCCCCACTGTGAGTAGCACTCTGCTTATCTGTCTCCGGATCCATCCCTCTGTTTTTACTTACATTTTTAAATAAATAAATAAATAACGTTTAAAATGTGTAAACCTGTTTTAATGGTTTTACTTGTTTTGAATTTATTGTAAACAGCTTTGGAGGTCCTTGTAAGGATTGAAAGGTGATTTGGAAATGCATTTATAAACAAATAAATAAATAAATAAATACTGCACTTAATGTTACATCAGGTCACGATTAAGGGCTGCATCATCCAAGCACTGCAGCATGCAACTGCTACCAGAAAATAATCAGCCCATACTGAGCTCCCACCCCGGTAGCATATGCTGAAGGGGTTGATAGATTCATAGATCATAGAGTTGGAAGGAGCCTACAAGGTTATCTAGTCCAACTCCCTGCTCAATGGAAACTAGAGGAGGGGTCTCCCATCCAAGTAATAACCAGGCCTGACCCTGCTTAGCTTTCCACGCTCAGACAAGCTGAGCCAGCGTGAGCCACAGGCCTGGTTGTGCAAACCGCCTTTGGCATGCAACCATCTCTGTGGACATCAGCTCTTAGGGTGCCACCGCAAATATACAATTGTATCTGGTTGTGCTAGCATACGGAGACCCAATCTGTGCAGAGTTCAATACACACCAGGACCATTCATATAATGCCAGATCTGGAATGTGATGCTGACCGTCATTTGGTGGTAGCTTTGCACGGATGGGGTCATCTGCCACTCAGGCCTAACTTTAGAAGTATGGCAGGCACGCAATGTGCATATGCACTCTTAGTCTTCCTTTGGTAGACCCAGAGCTAAGGAGGGATGTTTAACAACCTCTTTCACCAGTGTCTGCAGCCAGTTCCCTCAAAACATTCAAAACACACAGAAGGTAGTCACAGTTACCGCTTTCTTAACTCGTTTTTAGGAATCTGGGGAGGCCTCACCCCTTTAATTAATTTAAAAAGTCCTCAAAATATCATCAGTAGCGTAGAGTACAGTGTTTGTAAGCTCCGATTTCTTATCTGGAAATCACACTCGCATTTCATTTAACCATAAAAGTAAAGAAGGCATTCAAAATATGGCTAAGAGGCAGATTTCTTTCCCCCCAAATGGTAAAAGAGACCAGACCCATACTTGTGTTGTATTAGGGGTTTAGGCTAGCCTTCCTCAACCTGGTGCCCTCCAGATGTGTCCAGCTTCAACTCCCATAACTCCCAGCCTGGCAATGCTGGCTGGGAATTATGGGAGTTGTAGTTGAACACATCTGGAGGGCCCCAAGCTGGGGAAGGGTGGCATAGAAGTTAAAATTTACCACTGTCCAAAGCTGGGTTCTGAAGTTTGGTAGATTTCCACAAATAAAACCTTCATTTAATGCTAAGCACTTATTTGGAACCAAAGAGCAAGAACAAGGAATACGCTCCATGACAGGTAAACTCAAAACTGAAAACTGGATCTAAAAGGAACTCGGTTAAATTTACCAGGTCCTATCCTTTAATATGTAGCTGACAGCATAAGAAGGAAAGATCGTCACTCCTCTGGTCATGTGGACCAATCAATATCTTTCACGAGGGTAAGGGGCAAGACTTTTTGTGACAAGCCAATTAGGAATAGGGGAAGGCATGGATAATGTCATGTACTAGAGAAGGTAAGCCATGGAGATAAGAAAAGAGTAGGTGGACAATCCAATTGCCTGGCAGCAGAACATCATCTGTTGGTGCTTTTTTCCTCTTCCCCTGAGGCAGAAGTTAGATCTGCCCATAGAAAACAATGGAGAAATGTAACTCCAGTAAGATTAAATAGAATAGATAATAATTGTTCTGCATTTTGTTGGAGAGGATGTCAGGAAAAAGGGACATATGCTCATATGTGGTGGAGTTGTAAAAATGTATTAGCGTTTTGGCGAGAGGTTTTTACAGAAATATCGAAAATTATTGGTATTAATTTAGAGGTCTGTCCAAAATTAGCATTGTTATCAATAACGGAGAAGCTTATTTGCGACCAAAATACGAAGGAGTTAATTGTAAACTTGTTAACTGCGGCCAGGCTAATGATAGCGAGAAATTGGAAAGTACAACATGTTTTCCTAATAACAGACTGGAATAAGGAAGTTTGGGACATAGCCCTAAACGATAAACTAACTAGTAGTATCAAATGCAAAAAAGGATTGCTAAAGAAGAAGAATTTTATGGATATATGGAATCAATTACTAGACTATGTATTAATAAAGGGGAAGGGGAGCATGCCTTGTCAGGATATGTTATATTTTTGGAATTTGGAATTCATTTGATCAAGAGGATGGAAGTATATTAATTGGTCCCTTGGAGGGTGGGGGGTGCACTTTATGATTTATTGTATGTTGTTTAGGTTATATTTTTGTGATATTCTTGTATTTTGTTATATTTTGTTATAATTTGTTTTGAAAAATAAATAAAATATTTAAAAAAAAAGAAAGAAAGAAAACAATGGAGAAATCTGGGATTTTAGCATTGCTGTGATTGGGCAGCAGTGTGTCCACCTAGAAACTAAATGTACCGTATTTTTCCGTCTATAAGACGCCCCCATGTATAAGACGCCCCCCACTGGGCAGTTTCGCAACCATGCGGTTCTCTCCTCGGCTTACTTCCGTGTATAAAACGACCCTCAATTTTTAGTCTAACAATTTTAGGAAAAAGTATAGTCTTATACATGGAAAAATACTGTAGCAGCAAAGATGGAAGTTAACATTCCTTCCAACTAACTTTTTATTTGATGTGGAAAATGTGTGTTCGGGTGTTTTGTTTATTTTTGTCGGGGAGGGGAAGTTTTAAACATTTTTTAAAATGGCCTGCCAATGCCAGTACAGTCCACTATCTCCATAATGTGAGGGGGCTGTTGCTGAGACAGAATGGCTTACAACAGCCTTGCACTGTTGATATTACAGGTTAGAAGTGAAGCTGAGGCTAATTTGGGTTTGCAGCCCAAAGTACCCAATAAAAAATACCATTCAGGTTGTAGGAAAAGTCATTCTACTTAAATTGCCCTTCAGGCCCGCTCCCATCTCCAGTCCAGTGCTCAATTGCCTTGTCCTTTTTATTGATTTACATGCAGATGTGTTGTGCTTTTAAATATTGTAAAACGAAAACAAAACAAAAAACAAACAAACAAAAAGACAAACAAAAAAAACCCCCAACCCCAACCCCATGAAATGAAAATGTATGGCCTTTCTGTACTTCCTGTTGCCTTTTCGGTTTTGGAAGGAAAATAGGTTGTGGCCCAGTCACAGCTATGCTAAAATCCTGATGCAGGATTTCCGTTTTCATCACCAGAAGCAGGTCTTTTGCAAAGCTAATGGGTCTTTACTGGCCACTCCAAAATACTTTGCAATGCAAGAGGGAACGGTTCACAACTTGATGCTGGGGAAATCCATTTCTCTCCCAGCTACTGTAAGGACTGCAGCTCACGGAAGCCTGAAGGGGGGTGGAGGTGAGGGTGGCTGGCAGATGGCATCATCATCCCTGCTAATAGAAAGTCCTGGTACTTTGACCCTATGAGCCCTGGCTCCACTACGCCACTGCTTATAATGGAAGAACAATGATAATTGGCACTAGGAGCCACCCACGCTGAAGCAGCTTAGCTGCTTTGCAGTATGGCAAATTTCTACAATGGAATTTGGGACTTTTTCAAAGCCGAAGCTGGCCAGACCTCAGAAATCATGGCAATTGTAGGCTTGGTTCATGACTCCTCCCCACTAAATATGTCTGCCTCGTTTCCCCATTTTAATCATACAAATTGCTGTCAAAGGTCAGCAGTTTATTTTTCTGGTACACCTTGATGAACACTCTTATTGTTTGGAACTAGTCTGTGCATTGACTGATGTACCATTGACTTTGTTACGGAACCAAGAAATCACACACTTTAATTATAGTGTCTAAGTCTTCCCATTGCCTCATTATTAGCATGATTGAAAAGGGAATGTTTAACAAAAAATCTATTATGATAGAAACGTGCAAAAAGGGGGGGGGTCTTAAGGCTGCCCGCAGAACGAGTTTCTATGGGCACAAAAGTCTGCTGCTGTGGTATTTTAATACCTTTGTTTGAGATCTAGGCAGTCATGAAAGCTTCAAGCCCATAAACAGAACCTTACCTTTGTCATCTTTAAAATCTCTGCATCAGGTAGGTTAGTGTTAAATGTCACATCTTTTATGTAGGTTATCGCAATCTCATCCCCATCCATCTCCATATACATTTTCCATTTACAGTCCTGGTATTGAAAAGGAAATACAAAATGTTAGAATTGGAAATGGGAACAATTCCTTTCCACGCTCAGTCCTCCTCCATGTGCACATACAGATTCAATGGCTCACAGCTACAAAACCCAAATGCAGCAGCTGGGTTGTAATTTGGAAGCATTTCAAGTATCCTGATAGTTGTAAGGCAAGAAACCGTCCGCAAGGAACAAACAAACCCCAGTAGAACAAAACTTAAGAACTACTGGTCTATGTATAAGCAAAAGTCACCAGAATTATATTATTATTTACATTTGGAATGTGTTTTCCTGAAAGGATCAGAGAAGGTATTTGAACTATGTACCTTTTCTAACAGGTGATGGTTATTTCTTAAAGAAATGTTGAGCATTTCATTTTATGAGCCAAACCAGGCAAATTGACAGATCAACAGCTAGCTAATATGAAGTGGCATTGAAACATGACATTTCAAATTCTCTCTCTCTCACACACACACACACACTCTCATGTATATACCGTACATTGTATATATTTATTTATTATCAAATTACAGGGTGGTGTAAAAATTAAACATTAAAACAATAATTAAAATATAATTAATAAATATCAGAAATAAAAAATAAATAATTAAAATATAAAGATCAAAACAACAACAAAGTGTGTATGAAAATCAGCAAATGCCTGGGTATTGTATCCCATCTTTCCTCCCAGCACTGTAGGGCAATGTGTAGGGGAGTTATCTAATTTTATCCTCTCTTTAACCCTGTGAGGGTGTGACTGGCTCAAAGGCACCCAAGTTGCTTCCACACTAGCCCATTCTTTGTTCATTCTTTGCTCCTCCTCCTCCTTCTTCTTTACAGAAAAATGAGACCATGTTCATGGCAACTTGTTGCAGTCCACTGTTTCCTGTGTTGAACTGCATTTTTAAGACCTGATCTCAAGCCATTTTAAACACATTTGCTGCACCAGGCTGTCTAGTGTGGACAAGCAGGAACTATTGAGGCTTTTCAGCACACCTGGGCCTTCAATGCAAATGTTCCTGTTTATAGCAGGGGTGGGCAGACTTCAAGGTTTACAGGATCTAATTTGTTTTTTACTTGAACCCCAATATCACCCATCCTACCTCTGGTGCAAAATTTGTTCTGAAGACCAGAACTGAATGGAGCTGGCAATCCAGTCCTGGTTATACCAAGCTTTCTTCGATTTCAGCAGTGTAATTTAGGGAAAAGGGAAGGAGTCATTTTGTTGCTATTACTGTTAAACAACTCAGGAATCCTTGCCGATCTAGTGCAAATCAGCCAGTGATCTACTAGTAAATCCAAATTTACCTTCTGCCTACCCCTGCTTTACAGGTCTGCTTGTTTTATTGTTTTCTGTTGATTGCAGCTCCAGGGATCAATTATGAATAGCCTTTTGCTTCTCATCCACCCCCACCCCCCCAGGAACAGAAACTGACATTGGGGTGATTAAAGGTGCAATCCCATGCATGTTTAGACAGAAAAAAGGCCTACACTCCCGGCATGCCCCAGCCAGCCATGGTGGTTTGGACATGCTGGGAGCTGTAGGCCGTTTTTCTGTCTAAACATGCATCCGATTGCGCCTTAAGAGGTTATTCATCCCCCAGCCAAGAACATTACTAAGAAATAAAACAGGGAGGACCTGTGACGAGGAAACTTTTAATTAACATTGCAATGGACCTGAATGGGATTTACTTCTGAGTAAACATTATAGAAGGATTTGGGGCACTGAGAAATACTTTGCTTGTTAAGTGTGGTATGTATAACCTCTGTTTGAATTCCACTTCCAGCTAATTACAGAAAAGCAATGCCTTAGCAGTGTGGAAGCAAGGCCAGAGAGACTCTAGCACGGATTTGAATCCAGATGTTCCCGGTCCAAGTCTACATCCTGTCCATTACACCAAAAAAGCTCTTTTTTTTGTTCACAGGCCACCGAAGAAAACCAAGATATTTGGAATAAAATTTGACAACTTTAACAAATTTAAGAATGGCAATCAAAAGGAACCTTGGTATAATTCTATGTTATCCAACAACAAAGATCATGTTTTGTATCAAATATATATATATATATATATATATATATAGTCATGCCTTGGACTGAGAGTATAATTCGTTCCGGAAACGTGCTTGTAATCCAAAACATTCTTATATCAAAACGAAATCCCCCCCAAAAAAATGTGTATAGAGATTTTTAATTTAAGCTGTACTACAGTACTTGTATTGCAAGACGTCGCTTGTATATTAAGTCAAACAAAATTTAAATAAATATTTAAAAATTTGCTTGTCTTGCAAACCGCTCTCAAACCAAGTTACTTGCAATCCAAGGTACTACTGTATAATATAAAATCTTATAAAATATAAAAACACAATAATGAATAACAATTCAGTTTCAGCGAAACTTGTTAAGATACGGACCAGTCTCCCTCCTGCACAGGAGTAATCCATGTTAACATGTATCACTATAGTCAGGATAATTAATTAGGCATTGCTACATAGCTGCCAGAAAAAAGATCCCAGCCACTTCATGACTCCCCAGGGGTTGGCTGCTAGGCCTACCCTCATGAAAAAAAGCTCTTAGATCCCAGTTAGCATTGCTCCATTACCTCTTATGGAGTCAATCCAAGAACAGATATTTAGGGAATCTGAGACTGCATGACCAGCATAAGGCAGAGCTGTTCCATGTCAATTGTTTAATATTTGATTGAACTATATAATTCGTTTGTTTGTAATTATGGTGTTGTATTGGTTTTAATTGGTTTTAATATTTTTATTAATGTTTTATATAAATGTTTTAGCAATTATTATGTATTTTAATTGTATTTTAATATATCACAATGTATTTTAATGTAATTTTGTTTTATTTATTTTTTGGAAACTGTTTATTTTTAAATATGCTCAGCAGTATATAAATCTATTAAATAAATGAATAAAAGTCTACTGAAGTTAGACTCAGCCACGTTTGTTCATTTTAAACCTGCTGCCTGTTCGTTTTTTTCTTGTGAGCCCTGACATTTTATACGCAAGTATGAATAATTTTCTCCATCCGCTCTCGTTTGATCAACCAATAAAACGGAATAGAAACAAAAGGCTATGGCTGTTTGACCTCCAGTGGTTGAATATTGCCAGCTTTCCCCAACTTGGTGCCCTGAAGCAGATATTGGCCCATTGGCCATGCTGGCTGAGGTGAATTGGAATTGGAATTGTAGTCCAACACATCTGGAGGGCACCAGGTTGACGAGGTTGGCTTGCACTATGCCATGGAAAAATATGGATTTTCAGATACAATGATAATGGTGTTACTGTATCTTAAACTGTCCTTTCCCTCACAGGATGCCAGTAAAAGAAATGGATGCAGTGTCCACAGTCTAATGCAACCTCCACCAACCTGGTATCCTCCAGATTTTTCCATCTTCCATCAGCCCCAGCCACTATGGCCAATGGTCAGGAAGACAGAGTTGTAGTGCAAAACATCCCAAGGGGACCCTGTTGGAGAAGGCTGGTAAAGCTTAACTTTACTGTGGAATAAATGGCACAATCATTAAAAAGCTCTTGACACAGTTCGATGATCTGCCCATACTGAAGACAATTTGGAAAACAGAGAACAAATGATTAATAGAGTCCTTGAATATGTGACAAGATAAAAAGGGGACAAAATAAAATGAGTGGTCCTCTGCTAGGTAGCAGTTGTAGGCCTAGTTACAAGCAGGTACAAATATCTGGGAGTAGTGCAGTGCATTCCTAAATGTGTTTACTGAAAAGTAAGGCCTTCTAATTTCAATGGGACTTACTTCTATTTTAGTGTGCGTAGGATTGTAGCCTTATTATGTAAACACCATGAGGCATATAGGTAGATGGATAATGTTTCTTGATTTTCTTATTATAGATTTCTGTAATTCAAATCAGAATAGGACAATTACAGGACAAAGTAGAACAAATTACGGGTACTCACTTGCATATTAATACAGAGTCAAGTTCCATAAAAATGTCATAATGTGATTAAGTCCAACTAATAAAGCAACAACAACCACAACAATTTCTCTTTGTAATGTGCTTGCTAAACTAAGATATCATGGTGAAGTTTGCTGTTGGATAAATTGGGAAGATTGTAACCGGATTTTTTGGTTTAAAGAGTTACACAGCACCTAAAAAAGCTGTTGTAGAGCTGGAAGAAGGTGCAGAAAAGGGCAACCAAAATGATCAAGTTGCTGAAGCAACTCTCTTTTGGGGAAAAGTTACAACATTTGGGGCTGTTTATGTTAGAAAAAAAGGTGAGTAATGGGAGACATGCATGGAGAAAGGGGATAAGGAGATTTTCTCCTGCGGTCATATCATGAAGCTGAATAGTGGGAGATTCAGGACAGATAAAAGGAAGTACTTCTTCACACAGCTCATAGTTATACTGTGGAATTTGTTACCACAAGATGTAGTGATGGCCACCAACTTCGACAGATCTAAAAGGGGATTATAGAAATTCATGGTGGATAAGGCTATCAATGGCTACCAGTCATGATAGCTATTATAGTACCTCCAGTACCAGAGGCAGTTTATGCCTCTGCTGGGGAACTTGGGCAGGAGGGTGCTGTTGCACTCATACCCTGCTTGTGGGCTTAATATGGGCATCTGGTTGGCCACTATGTGAACAGAATGCTGGAATAGAGAGGCCTTTAGTCTGATCCAGCTGAGCTCTTTTTATGTACCCTTCACATTTCCCCAGCATTTCACACAATTCAAACTAAGCAACTTGTGGCCTTTCAGATGTTTTGGCCTACAACTCACATCATCCCTCTCTCCATTAGCTATTTTGGCTAGGGAATGGTGGGAGTTACAGGTTAAAACATCTGGATGGCCACAAGTTGCCCACCCCTGTTGTAAGTATTACTGAGAGAACGTATATGAAGCAGTTAGAGCACTTCATAAACACACTGTTGTGCACTGAGGCCAGCGATGGATTGTGTTAGCTCCAAGACTCCACTCTATGACCTGATACTCCAGCATAGATGCTCATGGCATTGGGCATAAGACTGATACAATATGGGCAACAAGTTACATTGTGTAGTAGTGAGAGAAACATTGAAACTTCAGTTGGAAAACAAAACAAAACTTTGAATTACACCTATGGAAATTCTGGCAGTGGCTGTGGGAGGAGAAAGCAAATATGAAGTGTACTCCAACTCAGCTGGCTTTACCATTAGACAGAATGAGGCAGCTGCCCTTGGCAGCTGATTTTGGGTGACATGAAAGGGCAGCACACTGTTATTTATTGAGGGTGCTTCCAGAGAGGACTCCTAGTGCTAACACTCAAAAGGCATTGTGCAGCATTGTCACCTTTCCCCCCCTTAATGTCCCCCCCCAATAAGGAGGCAGAAGAAACGGTGGTTCAACACAGGCAAGCTACAAATGGAAGATGTCATCTGGACCTCCTGTAAAATTCCATGAATGAAGTGATGCAATTGCACAATAAAAGTCTCATCTGGAAGCACCCTTAATTTATTATTATTATTGTTGTTGTTGTTGTTGGTGTGTGTGTGTGTGTGTGTGTGTGTGTATATATATATATATATATCTTAACCAGACTTGGTTACTATGCACCTTGACATGGTTGTGAGGAGTTGGTGCTCCACCCCAGGGAGGAAAATGTCTTGGGCCAGTTCTGACACTAATGATAAAATCTGTAATCATGGTGAGACTTTTAAAAGGTCAGGTTGCTTTTTAACATGAGTGCCCCTCCCTTGCATTATCCAGATGTTGAACCTCACTGTGAAAATGAACAACCAGCGATAGAATTTGGTCAAATAGACAACAGAAGAGAAGTGGGGGAAGTGAATTTTCGAAAGAGGCCTGTATTTAGAATTTTAGGATTTTAAAAATTGTATTTAGTTTACATTACAGTAGACTAAGAGAAAAAAGAAGAGGAAAATACATTAGAGAAAAAATGGAAGTGTCATCTTAGCAGGCAACTGGATACTGAAAAATATAAGATGTAATGTAAGATAAAACAAACATGAAAAATCCAGATCATGCTGGTATTAAAAGTAGTAGCATGTTGATAATTTAGGCCCCCAATAGCTCCTTTACATTCTTCACTATTATCTATCTCAGCTGCTGAAACCTGCTGTGTTAAAGGCAGTAAGTGTTGAAACATCTATAGAGTTAGCACCTGGGTTATTTATCATTAAGGCTAACTCTGCAACACTACATTTTATTATGCCAGATTTAAAGGGAGATAACACAAGTATGGTTAATTTGCTTCTCTTCTTTATATATAGTGTCATGACCCACCACTGCTTTGTCCCATGAGGGAGGGAGGGAGGGAGAGAGAGAGAGATTTAAAAAACAACAACACACGAAACAAACAAACAAACAAACCTAAAAAGAAATCTGCAAGAAACTCTCCCCCAAAATTCCATTAATAACCTCTTGTAGCGTGTTTAGGTTGCAGGGTCTGGAACTAAGAATGTTTTAATCTCTTTCAGCAAAACAATGTCTCGTAATGATGTACAGGACTATTGCTGTACTGCTGAAGAATCATACATAATTCAGCACCTTTCACTTGGCACCACTGTGATATCCTCATTAGCAGTGGCTCACGGTGGCTGTCAGATGGTGTCCATGCGAACGCAGGCATTATATTGTCTTTGAGATGTGCAGCTGCTTCTATGACACTGCCAGTATATAAAAACATGACGCCAGTTTGTTTTATTTAGTGCTAAACCTTCCAGTTTGTAAAAACAAGGCTGACACAGAGCCTGACATGAGGCAGTGAAAATAATTAGCTCTCATTTTCTCAGCCTCCTATTTCCTTCTCCCTGCTGTGTTCCCTTTCCACTAAACCACCACATGTCAGTCGAAATGGGAGGCAATTAGTGGGCTCATTTCAGTCCCCACAACTGTGCTGAAAAGAAAGTATTTATGATGGCACAATGAACAGCTGAAAGATTAAATAACATTTGCCTTTTGAAAAGAAAATGACTTCTAGCTAAATGGGCAATTTTTGATTATTCTCAAACAAGCTTAGAGTAGTTTGGTTTTTTTTTAAAAAAAAAATACAAGAAAGGAAAATGAGTCATTTTTAGGTGAAAGAATCAAATAAAACTTGACACAGTAATGCAAATAACTGATGTTTTATTGCAAAATATGTAAATGTGTTATAGCCTTAACAATGCCCCTTGTCTTGGGTCAAGGAAGACTGCTGCCAAGTAAGCACCAGTATAGAAAAGGTGGATACACAGGAGTGGATTATTTCTTTTATTGTTGTTGTTCTGGATTTTGTTTTAAAAATTGGTTTTAAGGAAGAAGCGTTTATTAAAAATGATAAACAAATGGAGTGAAACATTGGTATATATAAGCTGTAGGTTTTTATAGCTGTTAAGGGCCTTAGGTAGATTCAGGCACCATCCCAAATCAGTTACAATTTTGGCTGAGAACGGCAGAATTAGGCCTTAAGAATAATTAAAACGGGCAGTATTTTTTCTTTTTCTTTTTTTAAGAAAAGCAGAAATTATGCTTTGCTTGCCATTCTCTTTGTTTCAAGTATTATGAGGTGGAATTTATGCATAATAATGAATTGCTTAGGTACTAGAAACAGTTGTTTGTCTCTAGCACTTTTAAAACAGCAGGTTTCAGTGGTTGAGGTAGACAGAATTCAAAGATGGGAAATTATATTTCAAGAGTTGCTGCTGTGGGTTTCCGGGTTTCCCATTTTCTAAGTGACTGCAAGAAAGATGTTTTTAAAGACTTGTAGGCTGATCCTCAGTTATGCTGCAATGCTATTTAAGTGCTTATATGGGGGTGGCACCCTTAAACATTACAAAATAGCATGTTGAGCTAGCAAGGGAAGAAGATTAGGATGATGCTATATGCAAATATTCTGATCAGTTTGTTTAAAGTCAGAGTGCCTAACAAGCGCTATCATTGTTTTTAAAGTACAGATTCCATTTTTGGTGCATTAGTTACATTATTTTAAACCTTAAAGAGATGCTTTTTCAAGTCTCCAAACTTTTGTTTCCTTCAGTTCAATAAATTTGTGGATGTCTCTGTAGATTTATCAAGTAGTATGGGCCAACAAGCCAATATGATCTCCTTTACAAAGGCTGGATTTCATGCAACTCTTCATTATTACCCTTAGGCCTCCTAGAACCATAGAGCTGGAAGAATCCATAGATCATACGTAGATCATACCATAGAATCCATAGATTCATAGGATATTCTTGATTTAAAACATCCATAACAGATACACACACACCACAACACACACACACAGGCATACACACACTTTTTGTTCTTTTTAAACCTTCAAGGAGGATGACTTTATAATCTTCCCATAGACAGGGCTGCAGGAGGAAGGAGGAATTGGCAAAATTCACCAGCCCATCTACTTCTCCAGCAGGAAGCCTCCACTGGATCCTGGTCTCTCCACTGCTTGCAGAGGGACAAGTCTGGATCCAACCCAACATTCCTAGTATGTAATCTAAGTGTACAAGTATTATTCTTTCAGTGGATAAAACTTACATTTTTGATATGATTGACTCCTGCTCTAGTTATACTTGTTTTAGAACTGGGTATGAATTTTCCTCCCTGTTCTTTAGAGGTCCTCTAAAGTTATACTTGGAAGTAAGTATTTTTCATATTGAGACCAGAGACATTACTGTGTAAACCAGGACATCTCCAACATCTGCATTTAGTAATCTTGCAAAACGTTTGAGTGACTACCATTCTAGATTATCACTTTCTCATGTAGGGCGTGGTCTGGCTATGTAGGGAGGTTGTTGGATAGATTTATCGGAGAGAGCTCATCACTCTTAATTTTTTGTTTACATGTTGGGCAGCACAATCCTATGACCGCTAGACAGAGTCTAGATGGCCATAGGATTTTTCAGAGTCCCAGCTCTGACCTCAGAAACTTGCTGCAAAGTGGGACCTGGGACTCCAAACTCGGAGCGCCCTCCCCGGGCCTTGCAGCCAGTGCTGGAAAGAACCGCACTGGCTCCGAGGTCGCAAAAGCAACCTCGGAGGCAGGGTTTGGGGGGCAGGGTAGGGAGGGGAGGTATCCTGGTGGTGCCTTGCACTCCTTCCTGCCCAATCCAAGGCTGAACACTTAGACGGCTGAAATCAGCTCTGAAATCAGCCGTCTAGGTGTTTTGCATGGCGGGAGAAGCGCAGAGGCAACCTTCGCCTCCGTGCTCCTCCCGCCATGCATAGGGTGCCCATAATCCTCCAAGGTCGGAGGGTTACGAGCAGCCTCGTTGGATTGTACCCTACATTGATATATCAATAAGACTTGAAGAGATTTACCTGAGTTATAATTGCAAAGTTTATTTATTTATTTATTATATTTATATCCCGCAAGGAACCCAAGGCGACTTACATAGTTCTCCTTTCCATGTTATCCTCACAACAACCCTGTGAGGTAGGTTAGGCTGAGAGTCAGTGACTGGCCCAAAGTCACCCAGTGAGTTTCATGGCCGAGCGGGGACTAGAACCCGGATCTCCTGAGTCCCAGTCTAACACTCTAACCACTACGCCACTACTGGCTCTGGAAATACTAAATACTGGCTCTGGAAATACTAAAGAATAGTTTGTGCCCTGTCACATTAGCATTGCAGGGATATTGTGACAGACCACATGCTAAGGAGTGTGGTTAAGCCTGCAACACTAAGTTCACTTTTTCAGAGTAAGTCCCCATTGAACATACTGGGTCTTATTTCCAAATTGACAGGTTTTATATCTCAGAAATTATACATAAGCAAAGTTTACTTTTTCAAGCTTGGATACTTAAATTTTTTTGAAAAATAAAAATCAGAATCTGAACTTTGCTACATCTGCATTCAGCTAAGTGTACAATGTGCAGAACAGTGAGTTTCAAAATATACGTAAAAATCAGTTTATAAAAATGTTAGTTAATACACAGGAAAAGGCAATGAAACAGCACAACAAAGGTTGTGCCTCAGTCCTAAACAAACTATGCTGGTTTATATCACTGCAATTCCAAAGTAGTGATACTACGCTAGTGTAGTGGTACACACAACCCACATGAGGCTTAAAACTGGTTTGAAGTGCAACTGTGAGATCTACATGAGCCAGAACTGGCACCCAGATTACAAATAATTTTCTCTCACTTTCAACTCCACATTAACAATGTTCATACATTCCTATAAACAGCATGTGGATGGCTCAAAGGCAATTGAAAATGCCCTATGTATTTATATGCTGAGTCAGCAAATTGGAGGATGTATAAATGTCAACCTGCCAATTATAACTGTCTTGGATCGGCTAATTATGATAAATGCTAACTTTCTTTTCTCACCTGATGGTGCATTTTCCAATAGATGGTAAACGTCTGCTGCCTAAGGCAGAGTGTATTCATGTTGCCTGCAACTTTACTGTACAAACTCCACTAACAGCGCAGTCCTATGAGGCTGCCCGTAACCCTCTGAACCCTGGAGGATTGCGGGCATCCTATCCAGGGCAGGAGGACCACGGAGGATAGGATATCATTCGCGCTCCCCTTGCCCTGGAAAACATCTAGACAGCCGATTTTGGCCATCTACCGGTAAATGTTTTCCCCCTTCTCTCGAGGAGGCTGAGGCGCTGCCTGGATTCTTCGTAAGATGGCAGTGCCTTGCCCCTCCCCTTCCCGCCCCCAGGAACTCCCCCCCCAAGGGAGAAGTGAGTGTAGTCTTCTGTGCTCAGTTCCCTTCCACCTCAGAAGAAACCGTGGCAGGTACGAGGTGGGGGGGCACTCTGTGGCGCTGCGCCCTCGTAAGGGCTTTATGCCGCACCATGGAAGGGAATTCCTATTCCCCTCCAGACAAAGTCGGAGGGGCACAGGATTGCGCCCTAAAATTGCAAGCTGATCAAAACACTCCCTGCACCTCCAGTGTGAGAAATGTAAGTCATGATAGAGATTATCTGTACGGAGGGATAATACATAAAGTCTTCTCCATACAATTGTGATTCTGTTACTCTTGCAAATCATAGTAGCATACCAATATTGCTGTTGTCCATGATTAGTATTAGTTCTTCTTTCTCAAAAATAAAGAATAGATTCATCTCATATTTTTGCACAATCATCATCAGCCCTTTAACATTTTCACATTGCTAACAAACTATGGCCCGGTTCAGACACCCAATTCCTGGTTTCCTAACCATAGTTTAGCAGCTGGGAACAAATGACAGGACCATATGCTCCCTCCCCACCTTCTCCTCTTGCCTCCTCCCTTCCTTCGGTCTTATAGCCTGGTTTAATTAATCCACAGTTAGGTGTTATTTCTAAAGCATAGAACTGTGGTTTAATGCCAGTTTACTAATTTCATAGATTTCATAGATCATAGAGTTGGAAGGAGCCTACAAGGCTATCGAGTCCAACCCCCTGCTCAATGCAGGAAACTAGAGGAGGGGTCTCCCATCCAAGTAACAACCAGGCCTGACCCTGCTTAGCTTTCCACACTCAGACAAGCTGAGCCAGCGTGAGCCACAGGCCTGTATCTTAAACCACAGTTTGAAGTTGATTTAAGACTGTCCGCCAGTTCGGATATAACAGCTAACTGCAGTTTAATTAAACCAGGAATGAAAGCCCGAAGGAAGGGAGGCAGCAGCGATGGAATATGTGGTCCCAATACTTCTCAATTGGATTTCAGCTTAATCATAAATCTGGCACTAGTATAGATTAAAAATACCAGTTTATAGGAAAATTAGTGTGTCGCAGAGAAGGTTAGGCTAGAACCCTTCTGCCTGACATGCTAGCTTTCCAGTTTTTGATATGAAGGAGCATTCAATGGTGTGATTCTCTTCTACATTCTGAAGAAAGGACCTGAACAGATGTTACTTTATATCCATATCTAGCAGCTAGGTCTTAAAAAATTTTTTTTTACACTAGAGTACGTGCAAGGCCCCCAGTTCAGATCTTAAAAGCCCCTCTACCCCCCACACCATGGTTTCAATCCAGAACCCCTGCACCTAGTCTAGATTAAAAAAATTTTTTAATGTAGCTGCTAGATATGGATATAAAGTAATACCTATTTTGGTCCTAAGAACCATGAAAGAGCCGAGCCGTTTGTTCTGAATGTGAATGTGTTCTTTGGTCCTTGCATTCTGACACTCTGAACATAAGAGTCTTACCAAACTAACGAATAGCAGGATGAGTCACTTGGCAGGCCGAACATACTTGTGAAGATTGTGAATATATGTGGTGGAGTTTTCTTGTGAATGAAACAAATACTATCATCTCCTAATCATTCATTTACCTGAGGGCCATTTCCAGGCTTGAAATGATAGCCAAAAACAAGCTCAAGGTTCACTACTTTCTCCTCACTCGCCTCATTTTCACTGGCAGAATCCTACCACAGAAAGAAAGGATGAGTCATTTTGTTTCAGCTCTCAGTCAGTTTTGTTTAAGTTCAGAGCAAGGCTATTATTTGACAGATGGGGTTAAATAATTTACCATCTTGAATATAATTAAACAATTCTGACTCTACTTAAGTCTTCAGTGTAAAAGGGAATCTTGCTTTGTACACATTTTGGAAATGGTTTCCTTCTACCGTAAACTATAAGGGAGTTTTTAGGCATCAGCCAAGCAGAGGTGAGAATGCAGAACAGGAAGTGCAACAGGAAGCTTCTACTGCAGGTGTTTGGAGTGACTGTCCCTACTCTGGCATAAGGCAGCTGCGCCATACATGCCGTTGCTGCTCATCTGTGTGGGTCAGCAGGAGGATCAGCACCCTGAACATGTGGATTGTGGGTGGCCAATTCAAAGTGCCAATAACCCACAAAACACGATGGGCTTTTTCTACATGAGGTGTTTATCGTGTGCTCATCATTCCCTACTTACGGTTGTTTACGGGTTCTTTAGACTACGTTGTGACCCTCGTTTCTGTGTCTAACCAGTACTTTCACCGACCTTTTTTAGAGCAGGAAAATGCAGCATTTAATTGTGAAAGTGAAAGGAGGTCTAGTTCTGAGGTGGAAAATCGGTATCTGGGCTGTACCATTTTGAATGGCGGACAAAGGCTGACATGATGGAATATGCCTCCATACAAATAATTCCCTGTATCCCGAAAACTAACATGCCAGGCAGAAACCCTCCTCCCTGACACCTAGTTTTCTAATCATGTTAGCCCTTACCTGCAGCCTGAAGTGGTACAGCCCCAACCTAGGCTTATTTCCTCCATGACAAATACATCTGGCCCAAATATGCCATGTAAAATTGCTGACGTCAATAGCACAAATATCTCCTTCCCAGGTGTCAACTCATATTTTTGCGGTTTAAATAAAATTACAGTTACCTTAGTCAGAGGTGGGAAATGAAACATTTTGAGGTAATCGTTACTTAGTTTCTCAATGGCAGTCTAAGAAGTGGAGAAAAAGTACAAGTAAATTCAGGAATAAACTTTCTGCACAGCATACACAGATATTTCTCCGTAAGTCAGCCAGAGCAGGGCCAGTTCCAATTGCGAGTCCCCACGCAACAAAGTGTCCGCTGGCAGTCCCCTGCTACCTTGGTGGGACCCCCCCTCACAACAGTCTTATTTGCTGGACCTGGAAAGCAGCAGCAGCCCTGCGAATGGCAGTGGTTGGCTGTGAGTCACCTGCCCTCTTAATTAATTGTATTATATGTAATTGTAATTAATTAATTGTATCTTGACTTTGTTTTAGGCACTGTTGTAAACTGCCCAGAGAGCTTCAGCTATTGGGCAGTATAGAAATGAAATGAACAAACAAACAAATAAATAAATTACCCACAATGCCCCCCAACGTAGTGTTGCTCCAAGCCATTGTGGGTAATTAAAAGAGTGGGCAACTTGTAGCCCCTGCCATCCAAGGCAGGTGGCCCAAGGTCAGCAAGAGTGGTGAGCCAGGCAAAGGTGCTGGGGCCCTGGGAGCTGATGGCAATGTCAGGTGCTGATGCTGGTCCTGATCCAGAGCACAGAATATTCCCTTTGGAGCCTACTATACCATTCTCAGGTGACTGTAAAACAGAAAAAGCTTTGGTTGTATCGGTGTTGTGTGATAAAAGAACATGATTCACGTTGAAGTCAACGGATGCAGAGGTCCGAGATGGGGATTCATCCATCTGCACATTGTGAAGGCTTCTGCATGCAAAGCATGTGCTGTACCACTGAGCTATGGCTCCACTGTAGAGAATTTGAAGACCTTTAATAGTAGTTATGCTGCCCAAAATGATGGGGAAATTGGGCTCACGGTCAATCATTCTCTGAGCCCAATGCCCTCCTCTTATTTTAGGTCCATGGGTACCTTGCTTCCCTTCAGACTCTGAAACTCCCAGCCAGCTGATGACTGAACTTGCATGCACAGGTGCAATCCTTGCCTTTAGCTATTTTGCACTCTCCGCCCCCCCCCCCCCATCCTCATTTAGGCTCCCACAATGTGTGGACCCAGCCACATCTACTTTACAACCAGAAGGACTGATTGGTTTAGGGTGCAAACCTATTGATTGCGTCCTCGGGGATCGGAAGTCCCCGACCTTGGAGGTGCCCAATCATTCAGTGTGGGGCGGGAGGAGCAGTGGAGATGATTTTTGCCTCCCCAGCTTCCCACCCTGCAGATTTTGCTAGACAGGCATTTTAGCACCCTGTCTAACGAGGGTGCTTTGGAAAGGGAGGGAAGGAGGCTGAGGGAGGCTCAGAATAAATCATATCCTGGCCTCTCCAGTCTCCTCCCCTCCCCTCCCCCCCCAGAATGCCCCCTTTCCCCCCTCGCCGAGGTTGCTTTTCCAACCTCGGAGGGCAGCCAGCACAGTTCTTTCCACACTGGGTGTGAGGGAGTGGGGGAGGAGGGTCGCATCTCTGACTCCCCCTTCCGAGGTTGGAGCGCTGTCTCCAACCTCGGAAGGGGGAATCTGAACAGTCCTGTGGTCCCCGAGATGCTCACCCAGGAACCATAGGATGGCTCTCTTAGTGGGCGTGTTGTTAGAATAGTGTTTGTGAAATTCATATCTAAATCCTACTCTACACAAAGATTTATGGATTTATTTTTTGTCCCTAATAAAAATGTAACAAGTTTGATCAATTATCTCATGAAATATTATTCTAATTTGCTTTCATTCTATTTTCTTCTTCTTCTTCGGTAGATCTGTAGTTCTTTTAGTCCTGAGCCAATAGGATTTTTAAAAATGATTTTAATATATGAAATGCCTAATTCCTTTCAACAGCTCCATTATAATCCAAGGCTTGCAATTTAGATACCTTCAAATGAATGATGTGCCCTTTGGAAACAATTCCCATGTCCTTCAAGTCCTCTTCTTCCAGAAGAAGTAATCGTTTCCCTGTGATGTGATGTTCTTTAAACAAGCTGGAATATATGCTCATCTCACCAGATGTGTCATCTTAGGATAATGAGAAACTGTTCAGAAATCTGGACCCAGAAAAGTCAACGCTTGTGAGTTGGGTTTCTTCCCTGAGGTTTTAGGTAACTATAGCCTAAAGAAGGCTCAGCTCTCTGGTACTAAGAGGTGAAGAGACCTAGATTTAGAATATCTGAAAAGTGCAGTGATAAGTCCTACCAGTGGAGGCTGGCAGCTCCAATGTCAGCGGGGAAGTGTATCCATTCCAGATTTTACTCCAAACTTTAAAGGGGCTGTCAATGGTACTGAACTTTATCCCCAAATTAGGTTCAGCACCATAGATAGCTCCTTAAAAGTTTGGAGTAAAATCCGGAGTGGATTCACAGCCCCGCTGACATTAGATCCACCAGCCTCCACTGAGTCTTACTCTCCACTACCCTTAAGTAATCTTTCAAATTATGGAATCGCCAGAGCCCACATGTTAACTGTTTGCAACTATAGGAGAGCATTCTGTTCCTGACTCCCAGCTGAGCAGGAGCACAGGAGAGAGGCGCCAGCTGTTTTCGGGGCTGTGATAAGGCAAGCAGGCTCCCAGAGAGCGAGCAAACAGAGCGAACAAACAGGGAGAGCAAACAGGAGTTCGGCAGCGGAGTTCGGCAGGAGAGGTCAAGGGGGAGGTCCCTAAGAAATTTTCTAGAAAGGCAGAAACAAAAAGGGAACAGTGAACTATGGAAGGAAAGGAATCTGCAGTGGTGGTGACCTGCAATGTGTGTGCAATGTTTGTTTTCCTGCCTGAGATCAACATGGCCTAAACGTGCAACAAGTGCAAGCTGGTCATGCTGTTGGAAGAAAAGGTCAGAGGACTGGAGCAGCAAGTGTCAACCCTCAGGAGTATAAGAGAAAGTGAAGAGTTCTTAGACAGAACAATGGATCTACAGCAGCAAAGCGTAGTACAGGAGCCAGAAGGGCAACGGCAGGATGAGGCGGAGTCGGAGACTGCTGAGGCAAGGGAAAATAACATAGGGGGAACTCCCTGGAAAAGGGTGACTGTTAGGAGCAGAAGAACTAGAAGACATTCTGTGCCTGTGGAAGCAGTGGAGCTATGGAACCGCTTCCAGGTACTTGAGGACGAGAGCAGAGGACAGCCTGCAGAGGACGGATTACTGGGCACCCAATGTGACAGCGAGCAAGAGGCTGAAGGTCAGTCAAGTGGAGGCAATCAAACCAAGGTCTACAGCAAGAGTAAGAGAAGAGTACTAGTAGTGGGAGACTCCCTCCTGCGGGGGATCGAAGCCCCAGTATGTCGCGAAGACCCATGGATTCGCCAGGTGTGCTATCTCCCCGGGGCATGGATTAAGGATGTGACAGAGCAGCTGCCGAGGCTCATACAGCCCACTGACATACCCCTTTCTTCTCTTCCACGTGGGTACAAATGATACTGCCAAGTGGAGTTACAAAGAAATCATGGCAGACTTTGAAGAGCTGGGAAGGGAACTCAAGAACTTTGGGGCCCAGATAGTCTTCTCATCCATCCTTCCAGTACTTGGAAGAGGAATAGAAAGGGAAAGAAAAATACTCCGAGTGAATGATTGGCTATGAAGGTGGTGCCGGCGCGAGAGATTTGGATTCTGGGACCATGGGCTACACTTCCTGGAAGATGGACTGCTGGCAAAGGATGGGTTGCACCTCACAAGGACTGGGAAGAATGTGTTTGGCCACAGCATGAGGAACTTAATCAAGAAGGCTTTAAACTGAATCCAACAGGGGAGGGAGACATAAACTCGGGGGTAACAATGGAAGAAGGCCTCTGTGCCACAATGGAGAGAACAGCTCCAGCGGTGCCCAATGATAGTCTACCACAAAATGGAGGGGAAAAGTCGGACTATAAAGCACATAGTCTTCAATGTCTCTATACTAATGCCCAGAGTATGGGCAACAAACAGGACAAACTAGAACTCTTGATATATGAGGGCAAATATGACTTGATAGGGATAACTGAAACCTGGTGGGATGACTCTCATGGCTGGAATACAGCAATTAAAGGGTATAACTTGTTCAAAAAGAACAGAAACAACAGAAAGGGAGGTGGAGTTGCGCTGTATGTTAAAGATACGTATCTCTGCACAGAGATACAGGAAGAGGAGCTTGGCAGCCCCATTGAGAGCATCTGGGTTAAAATAAATGGGGCAAAGAATAAGACGAACATGGCGGTTGGAGTCTACTACCGACCACCCAATCAAGGAGAAGACGAGGATGAAACTTTTGAAAAGCAAATTGCCATTGTTTCAAGGAGGCATGATGTGGTAGTAATGGGGGACTTCAATTTCCCCGATATCTGTTGGAAGACAAATTCTGCCAAACATGGCCCCTCCAAGAAATTCCTGAGTTGTGTTGCTGATAACTTCCTCCTACAGAAAGTGGAGGAAGGAACTAGGTGATCGGCTATCCTTGACCTGATTCTAACCAACAGAGACGAGTTAGTGGATAAAGTGGCAGTTTCGGGAACTCTGGGGGAAAGTGACCATGTTATACTTGAGTTCTTGATTCTAAAGGAAGCAAAAGCTGAATGTAGCCAAACACGTACCCTGGATTTTAGGAAAGCCAATTTTAACAAACTCAGAACAATGATAAGTAAGGTCCCATGGCAAGCGACTCTAATGAGAAAAGGAGCCCAGGATGGGTGGGAGTTTTTAAAAAAGGAAATTTTAAAGGCACAATGGCAAACAATTCCCACAAGGAAAAAAGGCAGAAGGCAACAGAAGAAGCCAATGTGGCTTCACAATAAACTCAAAGAAGACCTGAAAACAAAAAAGGACATGTATAGGAGGTGGAAGGAAGGACAGGCTACAAGGGAAGAGTACAGGCAGGTAGCACAGAACTGCAGGAACAGTGTCAGGAAGGCTAAAGCTGAGAATGAGCTAAGGTTAGCGAGGGATGCTAAAAACAACAAGAAAGCTTTCTTCAGATACATGCATAGTAAAAGACAGAGGAAAGAAATGGTGGTTCAAATACGCAATGAGGATGGCAAATTGATAACAGAAGACGAAGACAAAGAAAAGGCAGAAATGTTCAATTCCTACTTCGGCTCAGTCTTCTCCCAAAAGAGGGTCTATGACCCCCCCTGGCAAACCTGATGTCCAGACTGAAGGGGCAGGATTGCAGCTTGAGATTGATAGGCAAATGGTCAAGGAGCACCTGACTACTCTGAATGAGTTTAAATCTCCAGGGCCTGATGAGCTGCATCCTAGAGTAATAAAGGAACTGGCAGAAGAACTCTCAGAACCACTGTCCATTATCTTTGAGAAATCATGGAGGACAGGTGAAGTGCCAGATGACTGGAGGAGGGCAAATGTTGTTCCCATCTTCAAAAAGGGCAAGAAGGAGGAACCTGGGAACTATAGACCAGTCAGTCTGACATCAATCCCTGGGAAATTTTTGGAGCAGATTATAAAAAAGTCAGTCTGCAAGCACCTTGAAAACAATGCAGTGATTACTAGAAGCCAGCATGGATTTGTCAAGAACAAATCCTGCCAGACTAATCTGATCTCATTTTTTGATCGGGTAACCTCCCTTGTGGACTGTGGGAATGCCGTGGACATAATATATCTAGACTTCAGCAAAGCTTCTGACAAAGTGCCTCATGATATCCTGATTAGCAAGCTAGCTAAAAGTGGGCTAGATGGAACAACGATCAGGTGGATCCACAATTGGCTACAAAATCAGACTCAAAGAGTGCTTATCACTGGTTCCTTCTCAAACTGGGGAGGTAACGAGCGGGGTACCACAGGGCTCGGTCCTGGGCCCAGTTTTCTTCAACATTTTTATTAATGACTTGGATGAGGAGGTGCAGGGAATGCTTATCAAATTTGCAGATGACACAAAGTTGGGTGGAATAGCTAATACTCTGGAAGACAGAAACAAAATTCAAAGTGATCTCGATAGGCTGGTGCGCTGGGCTGAAAACAACAGAATGAAATTTAATAGGGATAAATGCCAAGTGCTGCACCTAGGGAAAGGAAACCAAATACAGAGTTACAGAATGGGGAACACTTGGCTCAACAATACCACAAGTGAGAAGGATCTTGGAATTGTGGTAGATCACAAACTGAATATGAGCCAGCAATGTGATGTGGCTGCAAAGAAGGCAAATGCAATTTTGGGCTGCATTAATAGAAGTATAGCTTCCAAATCACGTAAAGTGGTAATTCCCCTTTACTCGGCACTGGTTAGGCCTCATCTTGAGTACTGCGTCCAGTTCTGGGCACCACACTTTAAGAAGGACGTAGACAAACTGGAGAGGGTTCAGAGGAGGGCAACAAGGATGATAAAGGGACTGGAAACAAGGCCCTATGAGGAGAGACTGAAAGAACTGGGCATGTTTAGCCTTCAGAAGAGGAGACTGAGGGGAGATATGATAGCACTCTTCCAGTACTTGAAGGGATGTCACACAGAGGAGGGCCAGGATCTCTTCTTGATCATTCCAGTTTGCAGGACACGGAATAATGGGCTCAAGTTACAGGAACCCAGATTCCACCTAGACATCAGGAAAAAATTCCTGACTGTCAGAGCAATAAGACAATGGAATCAACTACCTAGGGAGGTGGTGAGCTCTCCCACTGGAGGCATTCAAAGTGCAGCTGGACAGCCATCTGTCAGGGATGCTTTGACCTGGATTCCTGCATCGAGCAGGGGGTTGGACTCGATGGCCTTGTAGGCCCCTTCCAACTCTACTTTTCTATGATTCTATGATTTATGCTTGCTCGCTTTAATGTGCTGCTCTCCCCTTTGCTAACTAGATGATTCAACAAAATTCCACTCAAGAAACTGGAGAAATAGAGGCTCTTGGCCATGTTCTTTTATATTGCAATTTGTATAGGGAGCCCAGAGAGAGGTTGATTCTCTCTTTAGTAAGAACTTTACCCCTAAGACCCACTGAATCTCTGGTATCTTTCTGCTTAACCTATTACTAAGAGGGTAGCTACATTCTTTTTATCCTCATTACAAATTAGGAAGATTTCCCTTTTGGCTCCTCTGAGATTTCATTTGTGTTCTTATTATGTATTAACTTGTTGTATTAGCTTTTACTTTGTTGTATTAACCTTTATTGGTCTGTGACCACAATTCATTCATTCAAGTCTTGCAAGCTAAGCATATGAGGAGCCTTACCTTTTCTAACAAGCTGTTGCATCCAAAAGTACTGTGAAGGAAGGACATAGATTTTATTACTTTAGGCACACAAGCTTTAAATGCAATATCTAATCAGAGAACATTATGAGATGTAAAGTGCTATCCTTGAAGCTCTGTTTAAATGGATAGGAGTTGTGTAAAAGCACTACAGTATATTTAAATTAGTCCTGCACTTGAGTAGAGATCAGCAACTACAGGCCCCAAGGCCCAGGCCAACCCCCTTCCCTGCCAGTTGCCAACTCAGAGGTAAGAGAAAGATGTGGGCTGAATAGCGACTGGGGCAGTGAGACTTAAGGTGCTTCCAGACAGAGGACTCCTATTGCTAACAGTCCAAAGGCATTGTGTAGCTATTCCGTCTATTCTCCTTAACACATTTTTTTTTCTGGTAAGAAATAAGATGGAAAAATGGTGGGAAAACATGGGAGGGCTACAGATGAAAGATGTTGCTTGGACTGCCCCCCCCCCTTGCGTAAAATTCCATGAAATTCCATGTGATTGAACAATAAAAGCCTCACCTGGAAGCACTATTATTGACAGTCCAATTTCAGGGATTGGTAGGGTCCTGATCCACTACATTCTTGAAATGACCCTCCTGTAAAACTAGCTGCTGATCTGGATGTAATATTCCTACTGCTTGCACACACTTCCATGGCATACCTCCATCCTAATTGGTTACAGGACTATAGCCTTCATTTTTGTCTTTTACAATGGAAGTATTTCATTGAGGTGGGTACAAGAGGATAACATGTACGTAAGGTACACATTACCAAACGCGTTTGAGCCACTGAGCATATTCTGTGACAGCTTGTAATTTTAATTAAAATTATAATTTCATGTGCCCCACTATTTTAAACAATTATTTGCCCCCTCAAGTAGGATTCTAAATGTATGACCTATATTAATGGTAGGCATTCCACAGGTAAGAAGATTCCCACCACATAGACATAAGACACAGAGAGTATTATCTAAATTCTTGTCGATATACATGTTGTGGTAATATATTACTGGCATCCTTAGCTGGGGAGCATGGAGGAAGGACCCTTACTTACAATACATCTGTAGTAAATACATATAGTACATACATATCATATGCACAACACATCTATAGTAAAGGAAGAGTAGGCCCAAGCTACATGGGACACAGCAGCCATTAGCTTGACAGCCTTTTCTCCAGAAGAGGTGGGGAAAGTGAGAACAACCCTTTCTGTGCTGGTCTCCTTTTCTCCTGAAACTTCCCCCAACAACATTCTATCTGCCAGTGCTCTGGACCTGTGTTTACCGTACCTAGCAAACGTGGGCATGGAACCCCACCCTGGTGGAGAAGGTGGAGAGAATTCCAAGGGAAAAGCAGCTGGATTAAATGCCTCTTTCCCTGTCCTGTTCTTTGCTGCTCCAGTCAACAGTAAATTGCTGGGAAGAAGCCACTGTTGGTTACCGTTTCACACTTGTTTAGCCCAAGGGAGGAGAACGTGTGGCCTTCCAAATTATTGATGGACCCCACCTTCCATCAGCCCCAGCCAGCATGCCCTATGACCAGGGATGATGAGAGTTGTAGAGCAACATCTGGAGGGCCACAGGTTCCCCATTCCTGGTTTAGCTCTTAGAGCGGCCTACTTAAGGGAAGACTTCTTAGCTAAACAAACAAAAAAAGCTGATATAATGAATGAAGGCTACTTACCACGTCTTCTTCAGTCCATGCACAGATATCAAAGGAAGGCAGCAACTGTGTAAGAAATATGAATTTAAAAGTGCACTGTTTCTTTTCTTGTCTCTCTGTTCTTCCAGTTTCCTTTAGCAGTTGGTCTTTGTTTAGCACGTTCTTTGCAAATAATACAGACAGACCGCCTTGAGGGATTACTGATACGTGACTGATATAAAGACAACATACTGTATCTCATGGTCTGAAACAAAACCATTCTCCGTTCAGCCAAGCTAGGTATTCCCACCTGATGCAATTTTTTGCTTGTTCCTGTCAACTCATAGTTGCAGGACAATTTTTAAAACTGTTTTAATTTATATTTTTCATTTGCAAGATCAAAATTTCAGCACCTCATGTGCATGGGAAATTCAAACTGGAGCTAAACCAACTTATCATGAGTCAACTTTGAATTAATTAATATCACAAAGTCTAATCTGAATTTGCTTTTGGGTTTGTTAACTTAGTACTGAGTAGGCTGTTTGAGATTCATATTTCAATATTTGTGAAATATGTAAATTGCAATGAATGTTTAGTTGATTGCTTGATAAACATCCTCAGTGATGAGGAATGTTACTTCAAAAAGAAATCCGAACACTTAGATTTGATTCTCAGATCTGAAAAGCACTATGCACTTTAGCAATAGAAAGTGGTATTAAATATTGTTAATAAATAATAGGAATGTATTAGTGTAGCTAGATATTCCAGGAGTGAAACTGTGGAAAATCTAACTGGACTGCTTCAGCAACCGAAGGCTATCCCATTTGTTATGAACTTTCCTGACAATTAACTAATCCACAGTAGATGTACCAGAGTTACCAGCATCACCCAAATTGAAGAATCTTCTTTCTCTCCTAACAGGGAACTATTTCTCAGAGCGTGGATCCTCATGTAGCCAAACTAGCACCACCCATGGGCAAAATGGAAGTATTGGCATAGGAGCCACAGGGTTTGCAGATCTACAAAAAATATTTATTAAAAAACCCTATGTGTTGAAAGAAAACAAAGAAAAACAGTGAATGAGGATTGAGGATGCTCAGTGAGCATTGAAGGCTGACTGTTGGAGGGGGAGGAATGGAAAACCAGGGGGAAGGAGGAATGGAATGGAGTATATCTTGAAAGAAGGCATGGCTGGCTGGAACACTGAATAAGAACACTCCATATTGCAACATTTTATTGCAGGTCCCACTTGTATATATAATAATAGTCAATTCAGGTAGTTGAGGGCCACCTGAGTTTTGAAGCAAAATGGGTCTCTTTACAAAAAAAGAAAAGAAAAAAAGGTAATAGCTTCTACATACTTGGTGGGCTTCCCAGGAATGCAGAAGTATACATGTTTGCAAATTAAGTAAAAGTATACTAAAATTAAGTAAATTTACATATAAGTAAAAAAGCCCAATGGTGACTGAGCATGCACAATGGTCTCCATGAGTCAGGGATTCTCAAGTGTCCATTTAAAAAGAAAAACTGGGTGTTTGGGGTTGTGTGTGGCCTGCTTCAGCTCCTAACATCTTATAGTATCTTGGGAAGAAGGCATGGCTGCCTTGCTGAAGCACTGATCAGGAGCACTCCTTTTAAGGGGATGACGACATATTGCAACATTTCGTTAGGAGGCCGCAATTTGCTATGTTCCAGGTGCAATTTCATTCAGCCCAAATGACAATCCCAATAATCAAGCACTACCCCATACCCCAACATTGTGCAATTTTTATTGATGCTTTGTAGAGAAATGAAACCCAAAGTGAGAAATCGTATGTCCATGGTGTCAAACTCAAATGTGTTGGAAAGCCAAATTCTCCATTCAGCAGATGCCCAGGGACTAGAAACATCATTTTTCTCACACACAAAAATGTCAATTCTACCTTTTCCCCTTTTTGGTGCTTTTCAATTGACAACTTGGCAATTTCAAATTGACAACCTATCAACTGTGTGCAAATTAGCCTACATGCAGTTTCTCCTTGTCAATTTCCATGTATGTCACACTTCAGGGCTCCCTTTTGACAGCTGAAATATACAAGGAAATTGACCAGGCATGACTACACATAACAGGCAGGCATAAGAGCACACTTGCAAAAGGCTGACAACAACAACAACAACAACAACAATAACTAACAATAATAATAATACATTACAAACACAATTGCGCAATTTTCTGGAGCCGAAAGAAGAAGACCCCAATTGCGATTTTCGAGGCTCCAAAAATAATTAAAAACCCAGCAGAGAACGAAAAGGGGTAGTGATCAAAGCAGAGAGGGGGAGACAAGACAGGTTCTACTGTGAAGGACCCTGGAATGCCAGTTGGTTGACCAAGGGGATGAACAAGCCTCAGTGAGCCTGATTGTCGGTCAGGCTCGGGCGCACCATGGTCTGTTCCGTGAACAACCCACACTGCGTAGCTTATTTGCAGGGTGACTCAGTGTGACGTGTGAACGTGGTATATATGAAACATGAACCTGAGGCTGCTGTAGTTATGCTCTCTCTTCCTTGCAACTTCTAGTAGAAGACAATACATATCATGATGCCTCTGTGTGGTGTGGTGTGTGTGTTTTTTGCCACATAGATTGGCAGACAAGGGCTGAGGCTGGGGCACAGTTCAGTGACATCACACATTTTGTTGTGGCAGACATTACAAGGAAGAGATGTTGCATATATTGATGCAGAGCAGCAGGAACTGTCTAGTTCAGGCCTAATTTAGAGAAAATGGGGTAGTATGCTACTAAGATCACTTCTAAATTCAAGACAATCCTTATAATCTTAAAATTCATCTACAGTGTGGTGGATGATGTGGTGGTTGATTTACATGGGAAATGAGTTAATTTTAGAATATGCTTCAAATAGGATGAGCCCATTGAATGCAGATCTTGGTATCTACATGATTAAACACTGTAACAAATACTTCATACCAACTGGTTGAGTATTTTTCTTTCTCCTGGAAGATATAGTACAATATTTTGTCTACTTGATTATTTATTAAAATGGGAAATTCCAGAATGACACAACTTCAGCATTCCATTGGCAGCTTCCATACAGCTACCATTTCCAGGAATGGGAAATGGACAAGTCAAAGGTATTTAACTATGTTTATAAATATAAATATATCTTCTGTACCATGGAAAACTGATTGGGGGTTCTGAAGAATTATTTACACCTGTTGGTTCTCCCCATGGGAACTGGATTTCTTTAAAGCATCTAGGAGACACAAAAGTGCCTTCATAAACTCTCTTGGTCCAAAGCATAGCATTTCTATCTAATAACTGCATCTTGCTTTCTGTTCCAGAATGGCTGCTGTCTCTTGTCACCCAGGACCAAGGCACATTGACTCTTGTAGGAAGTGGGAAGCAAAATCTAACCTCTTGCACAGAAGTACCATCAGGCCGATGCAGGCTCTATAGGCAAAAGACTGTCACTCACTCGGAAGATTCATAACATTTCAGCCTCCATTCAGTATGTGTTGCACACAACTGGTTGCCTGTAACAAGCAGTGGTCCTGAGTAGGATCTTTACCTCCTTCCATAAGAAGACATCTACCCTGTTAAGCGGAGACCAGAGGAGCATCATGACATGGCCAGTGGAGCCTCAAAATAGGTTCAGCACCATGGATAGCTCCTTTAAAGTTCAGACCAAAGCCTAGAGTGGATACACCACCTCACTGACACTAGAGCCACCAGCCACTGCTGGATGTGGCTGCAAATACACACTGACCTGCACCTACACATCTGTCTATCTATCTATCATGTGCAGCAACATGTCATATTAGAGAGGAGAGAGAGGTGCTGCAAGTGACATTGCAGGATTATTATTGTTTTTATCTCTTTAATGGTTTTTTTTTTTAAACCCATTAAAGAGAGATAAAGGGCAAAACCCAGGAAGTAGGGTACTGGGCATGACCCAGAATGCAATGCAGATAGCGTCAGTTGTTTGCTGTGCATTCTGGGACATGACATAGATAAAAACATCTGACACAGTCATACAATCTGGTCCCTCATTTAAACATTAGTGTTTTTATGCAGGATTACTAGTTTTCTTTTTTTTCTTTCTTTATTCTTCTGTCAAAATGTTTATTGTAATGTCAGCAGTGGAAACAAAGAAGGAAAGGAAAATGGTTCACAAGAAAATAAGATTTATGACACCAAATTGGAAAAAATCGATTACATTGCAGGGTGTTCTGTTAATAACGAGAAAAGCAAATCCATTAAATGGATGAAGCAAGACAACACATGGTTAAGTGCTGTAATGAAAAAAAAAAAGGCTAACTACAAAAGGTCTTGACATGCAAGAGTGTAACATTTCACATTCCATACAAATTAGATATTCTGTTTACACACTGCAGTAGTTTTGGCACAGAGTTCACGCGGCACAGCAGTTTTTAGAAAAACAAATTTGAACTTTTCTAAACACTGTGAAAATACTTTCCATTTACATTTTCATACATGTCTGGAATACAAATAATATTGTTTCCTTATTAATCAGTATAAAACATTTCAACAGTGCAAAGGCAAAAAAAATATGTAGTGTGCTATATTAGATTTCAATAGAGAGGCATTACAGATTTCTGAAACATAAAATGTTTTCTATAGTTTGCCTCCATGATATTTCTGAAATTATTCCTCACCTATCAAGAAAGCTCTAGGCAGGCTTTGCAAGTGTTGATTAAATTAAAATCTTGGAAGAAAAAGGTGAAGATTTTCTTCATCAATTTCTAAGAGTAGGGTAGGTTTTAAGGATTGGAAGCTATTGTTGCCATATCCTACTCAACTGTTTTACTAAAACAAAAGTTGGAAGAAGTTAATGGATTCAGTGGTCTAGTGCAGGGGTGGACAGATGGTAGATATCCAGATATTTTCTACTTCAACTCCCTGAAGCCCCTCCCAGCATGGCCAATGATCAGGAATGCTGGGAGTTGATGTCTAAAACATCTGGAGATCTACTTTTTACCCACCCCTATAATCATTCATTATACTATGGAAACATCTCAACCCAACATCTTCCATGCTTTTTCTCAGGGAAGAGGACTTGATCAGGTGGTCAAGTAGCTACTGTACAAATAAAACATACACGGTGGTAACTGCAGATTTCCCCCCAGAATATAACCATTGAACAGGCCCATAGTTCCCTGCAGAACATGTCCTGCTATGGTCTCTGGTCTAATAGATTTTTGTAGTGCCTCTAAGTTCTATTTGACCATTTCTATGGGACGGATGGAAGGACACACACACACTCACACACACACTGAGTATACTGCTTACAATGAAGACTCTACTGCCCTCAAGTTCTCTGAAAAACTATTGCCCCCAAGCCATAGAAATGTTTAGTGCTCACCAACTGCAAAATGCAGCTGCACACTGTGATGCGGTATCTGAAGTGAGGCCTCTCAAACACTGTGCTTTAGTAGTGTATAAATATTTAACTCTGAATAGTCAGCACTACACTAAAACTTCAAATGATAAATAAACAGGTAGTGAATGTGCATCAAGGAGATATTTCAGATCCAAAGTTTCTACAAGCAACCAACAGCAAATTCTTTGTGTGTTTGCAGCACAGATCAAACTATCAACCAAGCACACTAAATCATCAGAAAGTGCTTTGAAATTATTGGCAGAAAGGTGCAATAGAAGTGAAGTGTATTGGCAGTGAGATATTTGGTTTTGTAATTAAGACTGCAACCCTAGGCATATTTACCTGGACATAAGCCTTGCTGAGGATAGTAGGACTTATTTCTGTGCAACCATGCATAGATTTGGGCTGCATGAAGATTGTAGATTCTCAAATCATCTATGTCTGGCAAATGCAGAATATCAGTCTGTCTCACATTATTTTTTATATATTATCTATATGTATCAGCTGGTTTGGTTGCAAGATTGTAATATCAGATTTAATCATAATCAGTTATGCACCTCAGTCCAGAGATTCATAAGCATAGCTGTCTTAGCTGAGCCCCTGTAGTGGCTGTATGGGTGCATATGTGTGTATGTGCGAGAGGGGGAGAGAATCAAGTTTCGAAAACATTTTTGAGCATCTACAATTTTGCCACTTCTGGATAAGAGCTAATGACTATAAATTGATCCTATTAAATTGTACTGGAAATATGTTGCTGTACTTTCTATATAAAAGTACACATAACTGCACATGAGAAAATTACATGGACCAATTTCTTTTCTTTCTTTTTTTTTGAGTGTATTGTATTGTATGTCAATACATACAAAACCAATTCTACATACATGTTTTTACCATTACCCTTACATTTTCTCTCCCTCCAAATCCATGAGCTACTTTCTTTGAAATACAAAATCTTATCAAGCACTAATATTGTAGAAGTGTTGATAAAATGTGCTGCACAATCCTATGAATTTCACTCATTGAGCTCAACAGGGCTTACTCTCTAGTACATGTGTTTAGGATTGCAGCCCAAATGTAATATATTTCTCAAAAAATGTTTTTTTTTTAATTTAAAAGTTTTCATATATATAAACAAACAATTTTAATAGGGCTACCAAGATATGTTCCAAAATAGCAGAAAACTGGTTTTAAGATCTCAGTTGATTCTTTTTTTGGTCTGTGAAAGTATTCTCTATTTAAAACAAAATAAACAAAGATCGGCATTTTCATTGAACAGTTGAATTTAAGTTCTAAATTCGCCATACTCCAACTTATTAAGATCTAGGCCATTAAACCAGCTGAAGTCTGAAAACCTCCCTAGAATTTTCTGAGGAACATGCAAAGTTCCATGTTTTTTTGGATTTAGTTTCAGAACTATAGTCATGTGCTATAAAGTTTTATTTTTCATAGTATTTAAAATACTAATCCACAAAACAGCACTGAAGTTTTATAGTTTGGGACTTCTAAAGAACATTTTTCAACAGGATACTATAAACGTTGCAAATTGGTTTGATATGCTATTTAGTAAAAAATAATAATACTGCCTCCACACACCACAACAGAGTGGCTCTAGTGTATATGTGGAGGCATTCATGTGCACAAACCAGTCTTCATAGACAGGAGCTACTTTGTTGTATTCTGTCATTTGGGGAGTGAGCCTGCAGATAACTAGAGCATTCCCAGACTCACGAGAGACAGTGACCGAATTCACACATAACGTGAAACCATGGTTTCCTGCTAAGAGAACAAGTTGTGTTGTTCCTCAAGACCTGTGTAATGTGCTCTCCTCCTCAGTGCACTAGAGGATATCAAAAGTTTCTGCTTCAAATGTTAAACTAACCACAGTTGCCCATGACATCCAAACTTGGGGAACTATGGTTTGAGAACAACCCAGGATCTGAAATCACAATTTCATCCTGGGTTGTTCTCACTAACCATAGTTTAAACAAACCATAGTTCCCTGAGTTCACAGGCAATTGTGGTAGTATAAAACAGAAAGAGAAGCTTTCTATCTCCACCTCTGGCACATGAAAAGAAGGAGAGGGGAGGCTCATGGCAGCATGTGCTTGTAATGGGAATCCACCGTTTCCCATTATGTCTGAACATAGCCAACAAAGCAAAGAATGTGGAGGCCCTCCTATGTACACTTGAGCCCCACAGAGCTTTGGGTCACAGGCTTCATTAAGATTAAAAAATGGGCTTTCTTTCTCATGCTACACTTGTTTATGCTATGGGATGTGCTAATTACTTACTTGTCAACCATGACCAAAGATGTTACCAAGCACAATAAATCTATTAAATGACATGAATGTGCACATGACTAAATCAACGTTCCTGCAGAAAATACATACCGGTACTACTGATTTTTAGATAATGCACATGTGTTGCAGTAGGCAGCCCCCTAAAAGAAGCAGTCCATTCTGTACAAGAGTGAAGGGGAAATACATCATCTAGGACTGTGTCTACCACCCATAGTTCTCCTAAGTTTTAAAAAATTAACTATTTAAAAAAAATGCTGCTTGATTAATTGGCAGCACCTATTTTGTCAGAGGTTTTAAATGTTTATATTAATCTGATTAATCAGCTAAATGTTACAGCCCTACTAATTATTGACCTGGTTCAGACGAAACTACAGTCCACCATGGGTTGTTACCAGCCATGGTGGGGTATTGTGTTATCTGAACCCAGCACGGTTTCTGTAGGGTGGCTTATTTTTCACGAACAAGCCACCCTGAGAACCCATGGCTCGTTTTAGGTTTGTTCTTGTCCACAATGGGTTGCTGTGTTGTCCAAACCCGGCAGGGCCACTTCATTGTGGGTTGTTGGGAATGGTTACAGAGCCACTCGGCAAGAGCAGCAAAACCCCATGCTGCTTGCTTTCACGATCTCGCTGGTGACTGCCCTTCCACCAATACTGAAATGGCACTTTAGAAGGACCGTCAATCATTCCTCAGCTTTTACAAAAAATAAATAAACCAGTGCCTCAAAATGCGCAATTGGGGTTATAATATTTTTAAAATTATTTTAATTTTTGTCAGTCTTTCGCAAGTGCACAATTACATCTATCCGACATGTGTAGCCTTGCCTGATCAATTTCCTTGTCTGTTTCAACTGTGAAAGGGAGTGGGGTGAAGTGCAATAGGTAACAGATTGACAAGGCAAGACTGCATATAGGCCTAATTTGTGCACAGTTGCCAGGGACCAATTGCCAAGTTGTCAATGGAAAAGCACCGGTAAAGGGGGGGGGGGGGAAGTGGCAAAAGAAGGTGGACCAAAAGTGGGGAGACAATATCTCCCCCTCAGCAATGTAATTCTCTTGATTTTAAGTGTTGAACTGACAGTACCCTCCACCTTTTCAACACTTCCTTGAGTCTCCAGCTACTCCAGAAAGGGGAGAGATTAACTCCCCCCGCTTTTCGTGGCTCCTTTTTGGAGCACTTACTGCTGTGGTTACTGCGGTTCCCTGACAGTTCTAATAAAAACGCAGACATATACATAAATTTAATGGCTGGGAAATAAATAGAGGGGAAATTTGCGCCAATGTAAGGAGAAATTTGTGCACCTGCAGTAACTGCTCTGAAAAGGCCAGGCAAGACTACACATATCAGATAGCCATGAGTGCACACTTGCGAAAGACTGACAAAAATAAAAAAAAAATACGACCACAGTTATGCAATTCTCAGGGGCTGATTATTATTTTCTAATTATATGACCCCAATTGAGCATTTTTGAGGCTCCAAAAACAACTCCCCCCCAACGGTGGTGAATGAAAAGGGGAACGATCAGAGCGGGGAGGGGGAAACAAGATGGGTTCTGCTGCAAAGGAGCCTGGGATACCGGCTGGAGGACTGATGGAGGGGGAGGCACACCGATCGGGCACACCATGGGTTGTTCAGTGAACAACTAACCCACTGTAGCTTATTTGCAGGATGGCTTAGCGTGATGTGCAAAAATGTCAATGTGTGTCTAAGCCAGGTTCTTTGGTTACTTCTATGCAATTGTGCTTGAAATATAAACACACTTTGCTGCAAGGAAAAAGGAACCACTAGTGAATCTTCACGTTCAGTTTGTACTCTAGAAGTTGCAGGTTTAAATGGCACTGTATTAAATTTAGTTTGTCCTTTCTAGCTACCAATTTATATCAGTCTGCAAATGACAGAAGTGGCAACAAGTAAACAAAATAGTATAAGTGTAGGATAAAGCACATATGCACCAAAATCCTGCAAGGGTGACCCAGCAATAGAAACAGGCTTCTTCAATATGTGCAGCACCCTTCTAGATCAGGTACTGTTTGTGTAAAAGGGTTTTGGGAGGAGAAACCTGTATGAGGTGTCACCTGTATGGTGGGTAAATCTGTACTGGAACTGATAACCTGTAAATACTCCCTGCCCAATAGGTGATCAATGCTGTCAGAGATGATCATATATTCAGTGAAGGGGAAGAGAAACTGATTCTAGCATATCCTACTACAAAACCTGCTCCTGCACATGAGATTCTTTAGATTGGGGCCATGGAATTTACAGGGGAAATCCAGATGGAAGCAGACACGTTTCCATCAGTAGCCCACTCAAGAAAACTACAAGAAAAGTAATATATGCATAATTTACCAACCATCTATGTGAATTAAGAATATCCCTGGCAGTTTTCAGAGTTTTCTTATAGTGTTGAGCCATAAACATTTCAGTATTCAAGAAACTAAGGACAGTATCCTACTTATGCCCACACCAATTTCCTTCCGCAAGTAGTGGGTCCCGCCGATTCCGTTGCACAAGTGGGACCCACCCCTTATGCACCAGAAATTTAGCATTTCCTAGAGGAAGCCCTGAAACAAGTGGAAATACTCGTTTCTGGATTGGGAATTGGGACAGGTTAGTGGAGCTCCCTTTATGTGAGCTATGCTGACCTGTAGCAACAAGCGTTTCTGCCCACTTCAGGTTGCCCCCAGTAGCACTAAATCAATGTTGCACATGCAGTGGGGGCCTTTTCGCAACAGAATCAGCAGGGTGGAAAACAATCGGTGGGGGTGTACACGTCCCATTGGATACTGCCCTAATAATGCAGCATAAATAGAAAATTCATTTAAAAAAAAAACCCTTCAAGGTGTTTTTTTTTTTTTTTAAATCACTTTAAATTTTAAAGCAAAAATTCAGATGGGTATAAACATAAGTAACATGATTGCTCACAAACAAGCAACAAAAGGGGCCTACAAAACAAAATGGTGCTGTGCTTATTTTTAAAGTTACTTTAAATCAAACTGGTAGGATTCTTTTTCTGAAATTTCTTTTTTCCCCTCTCCCTTTGTTTTAGATGTCACATTAGAGTTCTTACTTCTTTCTTTCATTCACTGCTAATCACTGTCATCATCAAAATCAATATCATCGGTATCATCCTCATCAGACAAGTCGAAATCATGGAGCCCCAACGCCATGTTGACTTTCTTCCCTTTTCTCATAGAGGTGGTTTTGGAAGAATTCTTTTTGGCTTGCATATTTATCTGCATCCCAGAATGCAGGACGGAGCCTGCTTCGTTCATAGAGAAGACATCCCCAAAGCCCTTCATCATCAAGGCCTTCAGACTTTGGTTCATGCCAGCTACCTCCCCGTTACTTGTTGCTGTGATCTGACATGACATCTCTGCACTGTTTGATTCCTCTGTTTTAGATTCAAAGTAAGACTCCTCAGACATTCTTGCAGCAAAAGGGAAGCAAAACTAGTGAAAAAGGAAAGGAAGGACAGAGGGGGTTGGGGGGGGAGAGGAAAAGGAAAGTTAGAACCAATTTAAAATCCCAGCAAAAGACACCACCAGATTAGTTAGCAATAAACAGAAAGTAAAATGATTAGTGAGTCTAAATATAAAAGGCCAAGTCAGAGTTTATTTTGTAAAAGACTTGGCTGTTTATTTTTAAACAACAAAAATAGCATAACCACCACCAATGTATATGCAAGGCACCACAGATAGGCTCAACTTTCATGCTGAAAATGTAAATTTCACATTTTATGAAGTAAACTTTTTTTGGTAGTACTGTCTATCATGAAAATACCGTTTTATCAGAGCCAAAATAAAAATAAAAATCACAATTGTGTTCTCTTTTGAAAATAAAAAAGTACATCTATTTAAATATTCCAAAGGTTGGAAGAAATATTCCTGACCAGCACAAGTTACTGCCACTGCAAAACATACCTGCAGATTATGTTTGTTTATGTGCCTGTTTTGATGTTAGGATCAAAAGCTACCACTGAAGTCAAGAGACATACTTCAATTAGTTTTTGAGGAAGCAGAAACCTTACGCTGGCTCAGCTTGTCTGAGTGTGGAAAGCTAAGCAGGGTCAGGCCTGGTTATTACTTGGATGGGAGACCTCTCCTGAATTCAAATCTCCACTCAGATATGGTTGTCTTGGAGCAATCACCATCTCTCACACTACCCTACCCTACCAGATTGTTGTGTGAATAAAATTGGTAGGGGGAGAACCATATACGCTGCCCTGAACTCCTTGAAGGAATGGCATAAAAATATGAGCAAGGGATAAAGTGAGTTATACTGACAGATTAAACTGAGAAGTGGGAATTTACCTGGGGAGTGAACAAAGAGATCCCATTTTCATGTTTTATGTTATGTTGTAAATCTGAAAGATTTTTCTTAATGTTAAGTTACTGACTTTGTTTAAGCCAGCTAGAAGTCCTCAGAGATAAGGTGGGGGTATAAATGTTTTTAAATTAAAAAATCTTAGAAACAAGCCCATAATGGGGTGAGAGGTGTGACATTACCTAGCGGTCTAATGTTCAAAGGTCTGGAAACATGCCTTAGTCTTCTATTTGAAGGTTCCAGGACTAAGCATGTGTTGAAGACTGTTGGAAGCTTTGTACGCCTGAAACTTATCTTGTACTTCTAGCTGTAAAGTAACCTAGAAGTGTTTTATAGGTATAGTCCATTTCTTCCGTATCCCCCTTGCCTCAATAAACTCCTTTGGTTCACTATAACTGGACTTGAAGTGTTGCAGAATTCAGGAGCAAGTTGGTTGGTCAGCTGTGGGAGACCCCACTACAGAAGTGAAATTGCTTTTCCAGTTCTCATGCACCTTGAAGGGTCTGAGGCAGGCTCCGTCAAAGAGTAAGGGCCAGAATGGTAAAGGCCTGAGAAGAGCTTTATTGTGGTTGGGTCCAGACATCTTGTGGAGGACAACCTGAAGCTTGCTCATGCTGTGTTGGGCAAGAGTGGGGCTCACCTGGGTGTTGGAGCTGTGAGACACACATAGCCATGGGCAAAAGACTAAGGATGCACTCCTTATACACCAAATCTGGAATTGTCCTACTGACTTCAGGGCCAACATTATTCAATAAGAGGTCTCAGGATGACAGACTAAATCCTGGTTCACACTTGCAAAGAGCACCATGGTGTTGGCTTACAACGCAATCAGATGCAGTTTGCTTCATGCAGCAAGCAATTTGTTTAAAGCATCTTGCCAGCCAGTTCAGGTCGTTATCACATGTCACTGCAAACTGGGGGTTGGGGGGGGGGGAAGGGTGTGCACATTTGCAGTGGTATGTGAAAAAAATGCCAGAAAAAGAAATCACACGGCTGCTTCACATGAATGGCTTGCCGCATTGAGCATTCTGCAGTTGCATTATAAGTAGCCACTATTTGCATGTGTGAATCAGGACTAAGAGGGAAGAGTTTCCATAATATAACCATAAAACTGCTCAATTTGTCCTCCTTTCAATTCCATGTCAATGTCACCACAATGTTTGACAATGACAGAGCAGGTGCCGCGCAGCTGCTGCTTAGCCCCCTTAAATTTGAAAACTCTCTGCTTAGCATGTGTCTCCATCTGCTTCCAATTCCTGACATAAGTTCTATGCACTAATTCTTGCATATTAATTAAGCCTTCCTTCTTTTCTTTTCTTTTTTTTAACCTCAGATACAGTTCCTTACCCGAACTGACACAGAGCTGAGCTCCATAGGTAAAATCACTAAGCTACATTTGAAATTAAGGATGTTCCTGTTGAAAAAGGCTATTTTATTGCAGTCTTTCACCACATAGTGTGTGGGCTTGCTGCCACAGTGAAAATCTAACTAATGATATGGCACTGTCTGTGTTCATGATCCCTGTCCTGGAACTCTTATGTTTTTACCATGTCCTGTTAAAATCTAAGTGTGCTAGGGGAAGCAGCAGCCATGGTGTGACCAGCGAATAGAGCCCATGTTTAATTTCTAAAATGAGAGGTGCCTGACTTCAAGGCTAGGGCATTTGCCGCCTAGGGTATTTGTGTATAGGCAGGATATAAATTGAATAAATAAATAAGGCTACCTTGAAGCCGCTCTCTTTGCCCTGGCAGCCTAAAATGAAGGAAAATGCACTCTTCTTCATTGTTTCTTCACATATTCCATGGCTGAGACTAGTATTCAAAACCAGTCCCAGGGTCCAGCCCTCATGTGGCTTGATTAAAACCTTATCTTAGAGCCAAACTACGTATGACATCAAATGCGTGAATGGAATTAATGTGCACATTTTTTTGTTGTGGAAATAGCAGCCTTAGGGAAATCTGAGCAGCCTTAGGGCTGGGGGGGGGGGTTGTGGGGTATGGGAAGTTTAATTCTGGGCAGGTTCTCACGATCACGGAGGGAAAATGAGCCATGGTGGCTTATTTTTCTTCCCCATGCGTGTTGGTTGTGAGCAGCCCAATGAGCATGATTACCCTTGCTGAGTGTGGATTGTCGCAATGCCTGAACCTGGCAAGGATGGGTGGCTGGCCTTAGAAAAAGCCACAGGTTTCAGGGTGGTTTGTAAACCACCCCAGCCACCCACCCTTGCCGGGCCCGGCAACCTGGGCCCGGTGAGGGTGATTATGCTAATTAGCTAACCTGGCTCCTCGGAAGTTCATACTGCTTGCTGAATGTAGTGATCTAACCTTGAGAAGATTCTTGGGGGAGGAGTGACAGCACATGCTTCGCATGCATGCAGAAGATCCCAGGTTCTTTTCCTAGCATCTCCAGGTAAAAAAAGGATCAGGTAGCAGAGGCCCAGATGGGTGTGAGTTTAGTTTAGTTAGCGTTTTTGATCAGAACTTATCCAAATTAGCACATTTCTTCAAACACTGGACAGAAAGAACTTGACATTTTTAAAAAAACCCAAATATAGAGATCTATCCATCCATTCACACACAGAGACATGCAAGTACCCCATGTATCCATCGTACACACATACATGCAGGCATCCATCATACATACATATATTAATTAATTAATTAATTATATTTATGCCCCGCCTTTTTTCCTGCAAGAAACCCAAGGCGGCCTACATAATCCTCCTCCTCCTCCCCCCCTCTCCATTTTATCCTCACAACAACCCTGTGAGGTAGATTAGGCTGAGAGTCAGTGACTGGCCCAAAGTCACCCAGTGGGTTTCATGGCCGAGAGGGGACTAAAACCCGGATCTCCCGAGTCCCAGTCCAACACTCCCACCGCTACGCCACACTGGCTCTTTCTCACACACATGCAGCCCTCATTCAAACATATAAGCACACAGTCCCCTAGGTTGCTCTCAGGTGGCTCCCCAACCCAAGCTGGATTCCTACTGCTCTCCCTCTCCCCGCCCCACTGACTTCCTACTGGCTTCCCTGATCACCTAGCTTTCCTAGCATCCCCCCTCCCCGCTCTCCCTAGCCCCTTACTGCTCTATTTAGCTCCACCTCTCCAGCTTACTAGAGGAAAGTGCCAGGAGTCCCTTTTTCTTTCCCCCCTTCTTTTTCTTGGTGGCTGGCTGCACTGCAGAGGAAAGATATCTGAGCCTCACATGTTGCCCAGGGGCAGTCATGGGAAATGAAGATGGCAGCAGATAGAGGCCTTCACTTTGCTTTGAAGCAATCCCATCTGCCAATAAAAACTCCTGGGAACTGGCTTTTCTATATTAGAAATATACATATTGCTCGCTCCAATTTGTGCATTTAAAATTGTGTATATGTATAGCTGTCCACCTATACACACGCACACACGCACGCACGCACAAAGTTGAAACTCACCAAAAACATTTGGGAGATGGATTGTGCTTTAAGAATAGCCATCTACCAGAAAGTTTTTTAGAGTGTTGGACTGGGACTCAGGAGATCCGGGTTCTAGTCCCCGCTCAGCCATGAAACTCACTGGGTGACTTTGGGCCAGTCACTGACTCTCAGCCTAACCTACCTCACAGGGTTGTTGTGAGGATAAAATGGAGAGGAGGAGGAGGATTATGTAAGGATTGTGTAAGTCTGTTTTATTGTCGGAATGTACATCGCCCAGGGTGGCCAGGTGGCCGGCCAGATGGGCGATTAAAAATGTAATAAATAAAATAAAATAAATAAATAAGCCGCCTTGGGTTCCTTGCAGAAAAAAAGGTGGGGTATAAATATAATAATAAATAAATAAATGTGTGATAAAGGGCTAGTTCTCACTGAGGCAGTAAGCCTCTGTCTCTAGGCTGTGTACAGCCTGCAGATGGAGAATCACATAACTGAATGCTCATATATATATATATATATAATCAACTAAACAGTGCTGAAATCAAACCTTGGATCCCAGAGGGATGTACCCAACTGTGATAAGAATCAATATTTTTAGTAAAGCAAAACAGGGATATATTTTAATTTCTATCAAACATTTCCCCTTCCACCTTCATCAGTGACAGACAGACTCCAAATGGTCTGAACTTGGAGGATAACACCATCTCTTGCACTTCTCTTGCAATCTGGAAATTCCATCTACAGCACTAACATTCTATAACTGTCACCCTTAGGAGCTGTGTTTCAGCTCTTATATTAACAGACCTGGTTTGCACAACATGACAACTCACCATGGGTGATCACCCATAGTGTGATGTCATGACATCTGAACCTGGAAAGGTTTTCACAAACACGCCACCCTGAGAACCCATGGTTTGTTGTTGGGTTGTTCAGGGTGGCTTGCTGTGACATCCAAACCTGGCAAGGTGACTTCATCGTGAGTTGTTGAGAATGGCTAGAGAGCCATCCAGCAAGAGCAGGGAACACATTCGCAACACACACACACATATATATAATAAAAATGTAATAAATAAAATAAAATAAATAAATAAGCCGCCTTGGGTTCCTTGCAGAAAAAAAGGTGGGGTATAAATATATAATAATAAATAAATAAAAGTGTGATAAAGGGCTAGTTCTCACTGAGGCAGTAAGCCTCTGTCTCTAGGCTGTGTACAGCCTGCAGATGGAGAATCACATAACTGAATGCTGTGTGTAATATATTATATATATATATATATATATATATATTATTATTCTTGCTCAATATATATATATATATTCTTGCTCAAGTGCGCACATTTGAAATTCCACTGCTATGAAATTTGCATAATTTCCCCTTCCATTTTACTACTCACTGCTCTTCCTTTAAATTTGTGTATCTTTATATTGAAATTTGCATATCTTTCCTGATCTGCCTCATTCCCTGCTCTGCCTTGAAATTGGCATACCTTTAGTGATCCCCATCACTGCTCTGTAACTCATACATATATATCTGACAGCTGACAACAGAGACCAGTGGAGAGAAGTGACAAGCACAAAGGGGGTGGGGGGAGCCAAAAGTGGCTGTTGGCTGCAGGAGAAGGAGCTTTTTGGGAGGGTGTAATTGGCAGTACTTGAAGCAGCCTTTTAAAAAATGGTGTCCACTAGCAGGACAAATGCCGAAGCGGAGGATAAAATTGACAAGGACATTGACAAGAGGGGGATATCAGTATGTTGTGCTAAATAGCGGAAAGGTGCTACTGTGCATTTGCGCAAGACCCGGAAATAAAAAGTTTGCAAACGCGTTACCACGTTCATAAGGGCTCCGAAAATTCCATTTGGTGATCTGATGCAGGGGGTGGGAGCTGGCAAACCCAGAGGCCCAATTGCAGAAAGGGTACTGACATAGGGAATGAGGAAACAAGGAGTTCTGCCACAAAGGCGCCTGGGATACCTGGCAGGAGGACTGAGGAGGACTAAAGGGGGAAACAAGCCACAGAAAGCCACCAGAGTGCCCACTCGTCTGTTGCGTTAGTGAGTGAACAACCAACTCATGGTGGCTTATTCTCAGGGTGGCTTAGCATGATGTGGGAACTCGCCCTAATTGTCACGAATGAAGGTGGAAGCCAAAATGTTTGATAGAAATTAAAGAATATATGTTTTGCCAATTACTTTAATATAGTGTGTGTGTGTGTGTGTGTGTGTGTGTACAGAAAACTAAATGTCAAGGAGATAGATAGAAGGCTAGTCTATCCTTCTATCTGACATGCTATTTTTCTTGTGGATGGATTTTTTGAGGATGGTCCTTCACCCATATGGAGTTGCCATGAATGACCTTTCAGTAAAGGAAGAAAAAGTGCACATCTGTTTATTTCTCCTTCATCCTAATCTTAATTTGCTTCTGCTTCTACCTTCATGAAGAAGGAATATAGACCTCTTGTCTACAGGTCTTGCCATTTTCACAGAACCCCTGAGCACATTTGTGGCCTTCTACATGCCCATGTATCTAGGATTTGTTCTTGTGCATAGAACTGTTCTGAAGTTAATTTTGTAAGGAGCAAAGGAAAGAGGGGAAGGGAATAGTAAGAAACAGCAAGACTTTTCCATTATTCAAATATAGTAACAGCTGTATGGCTGTTCATTCAAGAAGTTTGAAAGATACTCTGCTTTCTACATTATCTTCAGACAGAATTGCATTTGCTTGCAATAGGATGGTTGTGTTAATGTCCTATAGAAAAGAAGTTTATGCTAGGCACAATAGGCTTTAGCACAACACCTTCAGTAGAACCAGCCAGTGAAAAGTAGAAGCGATAAGCAAGTGCAGCATAAAAAATCCCTAGCCTCGCTCGTGCAAAGATTGGCTCATTAGGGCTATGTTTCATGCTGTGCACCATGTAGGTGATGGCCCATATCTTAGCTACTGGATCTTCGCAGACATTAAAGGAAGCCTACAGGCTGCCTACTGAGAACACAGAGCACCTTGCTTCTGGGAAATACTCATGCTTCATCATTATATGCTACTACATGTTCACAGCTGGAATACACATGCAGTGTCATTCATATAGATTCCATTAAGCTGTGCCTCAGAAAGAAGGTGCAAAACTAGCAAACAGGCCAAAATTGCTCCTTATATTAAAGAGTAATTATAATGTGTACCGTAAAGTCAATCACAAGAGGACAACAGACTGTAACAAATGCAGAATGAATCAACATTTTAAATGGATGTGTTGGATTTGGGGTCAGGGAAGATAAAGTCTATTTGCCCATCAGTCTGGGCAGAAGTAAAAAACAACAAATTTAAATACTGCAAACAGGAAACCTTGCAGTTCATTTATATCAAATGTCTCAAGATATTAGCTGGAATCCAAAGAACTGTCCAAGTAGTTTTAAGAGTGTTTTGTTTCTCAAACAGCTGCCACCCACGCTGCATGGCAAGCCACTTTTAAAACTATGGGGGAGTTTCAAAAGTCTTCTCCGATATGAATGAATGATTTATTTATTACGGTCACAGACCAATAAGGTCCTCTCCAACAGGACATGGTAGACTGCAGTTCAAAGGTGGGGAAAGTGAAAATTTCACTGGATGAGCACAGTCCATCAGGCATAGCTTAAGCAGCTCTTTGGAATCCAGCTTTTGCTGGAATTTCAGATTCTACTGTGATGAGAAATAAAAGAACAAGCATTTATGTACTTACAGGTGTATTGGATTGTTCGGTTAGCTTCTGCTCCCACATCCTCAAGCGTCTCTCCCGTTCTTTTAACTCCTGCTCCTTAAAGCTCAGATCACGTTCCAGTTTCTTTAGCCTCTCTAAGGTTGCCTCTATTTCACATCTACAGAGAGACAATTTGTTAAGTCATGTCTTTTCCTGACAAGTACAAATTGTTCATAATTTTTTTCCACATGAATATTAATTAAATGTGAAAGGGTGAAAAGTACAGTACTAACTCAAGCAGGACATTTAATTACCACCAAGAGAGGGTTTTTTGAACCATAAACAAAACAAAAAATGTTCATACTAGGAAATAAAACCCCCAAGTATCACTTTAAAAATGGGTGGAAAAGTTAAATCCCTGGGTTTTGTGTTGTTGTTTTTACAGTAATACCTTGGATTGCAAGTAACTTGGTTTGAGAGCGTTTTGCAAGACAAGCAAATTTTTAAATATTTATTTAATTTTTTTTGACTTGATATACAAGTGATGTCCTGCAATACAAGTACTGTAGTACGGCTTAAATTAAAAATCTCTGTACAAATTTTTTTGGGGGGATTTTGTTTTGATATAAGAGTGTTTTGGATTACAAGCATGTTTCCAGAACGAATTATGCTCTCAATCCAAGGCATGACTGTATTACATTTTACTTGAAAGTTATGAAATTACGCTCATTACATATGAAGTAGAATTAAGTGGTCTTGAGGTGCACCACTTCAGGATATGGGTGGTGGGTTCCACTTTTGAATACCGCCTCCTATGCTAAAGAGTGCTAGGCAAATTCAAAACTAGCATATAAAGGAGAAAGATTCTAACCCAGCCCTTTCACTGCTGTGCTGGCTTTCTGCCTGCAATTAGCTTTTAATACAGGGCAACACTAAAAAATGTGATTTTCTCACACCACTACCTGTAGTCTCAAGTGGTACAGGCCATTTCACTGTGATTTTTTCCCATGGCAATTTTCCCCCATACAACTGCAAATACATATGTGTGTGCGCGCATGCGTGCGCGCACACAAACATGCACTCACTTTTGTGACATTTACATACTTGCAGCAGAATAAGGTGGCAGAATGAGGTGGTAAAGTGGACTCAAGCCCTGCCTGGGGATACCACTTTTGAATTTGCCCCCACTTTAACACACAAATCCTCCCTGCAAATAAAGTATTTAGAACACCATGGAGAAAGGTTCTTCTACTTGGCCCTCTCCCTGATATGCTAGTTTTCTACTTACAGAAAGTTTTTCACATAGCGAGCATTCAAAAGTGATATCCTCCATTTGCTCTCAGGTAAACATGCATATTCCATTCTACCACCTCAGAAATCTACCATCTCATTCTGCTTCATGTGTGTGTAGGTCAGGTCTCAGAGTGAGGTGAATGGGCTTTAGAAAAAGATATTCACTAGCACCAAGACAAAACACCTCTTTGTGCCTATAGATTATCTTCAGTTACTTTAAGTAGTAACTCATCTATTACAGTTTCAACTCAGCAGATGTCTTTTTTTACTGGCCCTGATCTAGCATTTGAGATGATGATGATGATGATGATGATGATGATGATGATGATAATAATAATAATTTTAATTATTAATAAAATGTTGACACTGAAAACAAAGATATATGAATGAATCAATGGTAAGAATGAATAGGGGAAGTACTTTTACAGCACAATCATATGCATGTCTACACTGACTTCAACTGGAGTTGCTCCCAGAAAGTAGGTATAGGCCTGCAGCACTTACCCAAGAGTAGGCCCAGTGAATACAGGGGGATTTACTTCTGAGAAAATATGCATAAGGTTGCAATGTAAATTGTTTTACTTAAATGAGCAAATTTTCTAGCTTAAAAGGAAAATTTGCCTGTCTTGAAAGTGAGTTTTCGTTTGTTTTAAAAGCGAGGTAAACTTAAGCTGCCCTAGTTGCTTCAGATAACATTTTCAAAAACTGATTTCATTAAAAAAGAGAGACAAAAATGTAAGCCCCAAGTTATATTATTTCTAACCCTCGTTTCCCCTATTTGGAAAATTTGTACCGCAACTAAGCCCTATCATATTTTTTTCTGTTACATTTCTTGAAGAAACTCCACACGTGATTTTTAATACTAGGGCTCTCTCTCTATTCAGATGGTCAGGACACCAGAATTCTGCTGTGCCTTCTACTGCTTGGGTAGAAAGGATGCTTGAAAGAGAGAGCCATGATTCAATGTCAATCCACTGCCAAGCTTTTGTTGTGCCTGAATTTTATGCCTGACATCAAAATCAGGCCTGGTTATTACTTGGATGGGAGACCCCTCCTCTAGTTTCCTGCATTGAGCAGGGGGTTGGACTCGATAGCCTTGTAGGCTCCTTCCAACTCTATGATCTATGAATCTATGACCCATGACTGTCAACAGGAAAGGTCATGGCAAGAAATGTCAAAGGTGTTTGACATGGAGTAGGCCCCATTAAACAGGCCCTAGTGTTGCCAAGTAAAATACAGTGATCCATTTAATAATCTGTTATGCACCCCTGATCCAAATGTTAAGAGCTTAACTAGCTAGTATGAGAGACCCAGAACTGCTGTCACTCTGTGTTTCTTTGTCCCCTCCCTTCCTGGTAATGTTTGGGGAAACATAACATGTGACCTGAGGCAACCACACTGTGAGTTGCTTTGCCCATGCAGCTAACAACCAATGATGTGAGTTGAAGTGGTGCAATCAACAGTGCAGTGAAGTCATATTAAATGTTGTGTTGGAATGGCTTAATCAGTACAAGATGTTATGAGGGAGAGGAGCCAAAGAGGCACAGAGCAAAATGCTTAATTAAGGGTGCAATCCTATCCATGTTTAGACAGAGAAAAGGCCTGCAACTCCCAGCGTGCCCCAGCCAGCCATGCTGGGAGTTATAGGCCTTTTCTCTGTCTAAGCATGCATAGGATTGTGCCTTAAGTTCTAGATCCATATACGTATGCTACAATGCAAGACAACAGAATATAGAGTAAAGAGTCAACTTTGATGGAAGCTTGGAGCAGGTCATTGTGCATCAAAATATCACAGCCAAATCTGCAGAGATGTAACAGTTTTGCATCTTACACTGATTAAGCAATTTTAACCTCTTCAGGAATATACTGTGTTTGAGTAATAATTCCTATGCCATTTTACCCCCCCAAAAAGTAATATCAACAGCAATATAAACCACAACATCATGTACAAAGTCCAAAAATAAGAACACCACATTACCTTTATTTGTATGCTCGTGTGTGCATCTATCCATTTTAAAACTTTATAAAGATGCTATCCATTTAAAAAAAAAAAATCTCTGTCCTTCGTAACAACAACTTTCTATATGTCAAACCATACTGTGTATGTACTGTAATTATCTCTCCTCATTAGGCAGAAATTTCTTTATAAGAAAAGGTCAGACTGAAAAACAGCTGCATTCTTTTTAAAAAGTATAATAATAACACAGTGTAATTAAATCAAAGGCTCCTGTACATTGCCCAGTTAATGAGTCTGTTACTCCACAAGTTTAGCAATTTATATCTAACATTACTGGTCATGTGTATTATGTTTTTTTCCATACTCTTGCAGATTAATTTTGCTTACTTGTTTTTCTATGATCCAGCTTACTCTACTATCTCAGTCAATTTATAAACAGCTTATAATGAAGTATATAGGAGCATTGTAACTGTATCTCTATCTGTATGGACTTTCTGTTACTGATTTATTACATTATAAATGTTTTGTTGGTGCTGGAAGCTGGCCTGAGTCTCTTGGTGATGCATGGGGTAAAAAATGAAATAAAGTAAAACAAAACCAAGGTAATTATTCTAAATTTAATTACCATATTCATAATGGGTTGTATCCAATCATGCCCTTCCAGAAACAGAATGAATACTTTACTTTGTGGAAGAATCTGATCAAGTGAAGACCTCCACAAATGGAAGAGGAAGGGAGATGACATTTGACAATTCTCCCAGCACCACATCCTGTGCTGTTCTGGGGGTGCCCAAACCCTCTGGAGGAGATTTTCTATTTTGACAGAATTTACACTTTCAACCAAAAAAAAAAAAAAAGGGTAGAACACTTTACAATTTGATTTTAGTTTCTTAAATTCATTAAGAGCACTCCTATGGGCACTGGAGCACTCTGGGAATCCAGTGCACTGCCGCTGAAAGCCAGGCAAGGTAGGAAGAACAACAGAGGTGTTTTTGCCTTCCTTCCTTATTACAAGCATTTAGAGCTAGATGGACCTCTGAGCCTATCTAGCTTGCTAACCTGGCAGTGGGTGGGGATGGAAAGAGGTGTGTGGATCTGGTGGATCCTTGGCATCTCCTCTCCACTGCCCTCCCACTGGCATGCCTCCTTCCTCCTTCCCATCCTCCCAGTCCTCAGAAGAGGAGCTGCTGCTGAGGTTTTTGTGCTTGCTGGGAGAGATGGGGCTGGTCAAATCCCTGCTCAGATATCCGAAGATTTAACTTTGTCTATTCAGGGATGGGGTGGGGAATCTTCCATATCCTATGGCCACTGGGACACCACTCCACCCCCAGAGACCATAGGATTGTTTGGTAAATATATTTATGAAGAGAATATTTCCTTTTAATAATCCTGAGATTTGCAAATAGAAATTAAAAACGTGAATTTCAAAAGAGCAGCTGATGTTAAACACAGTAGTATTTTATGGAATATGAACCAAAAAAACAACAGAAATATTAGTTCAGATTCAGAACTTTAGATTTAAATGTGCACACTCTTACATACGTAATAGGCACAACTGTAATCCTAAACATAATTGAAACTTTAATAAACTCAAAAAGAAGGATCTAAACAGATGAAATGTAAGTAAAGACCATCCTAGGAATTCTGGAACTTTCTAAGTTCAAAACATAAATGCCATACCACTGACATTTTTTTCTTCCAAATTCCAAGGATGTAGAAATAAAGTTCTTCTCCAGAACCTTTAGCAACATATTCTAAATTTTAATTTTCTCTTCTTAGTTCTAATGTTTTCTCTCTCAGTGTCCACTAAAACAACTCAGAGCTGTCTTCAACCTGTTATTTTAAGGATTACAATTCATTAGAAGTCACCCCTATTTCTGCCTAAGGAGCTGTTTTATGAAACATTTCACGTTGACCAATGGTGGTAATAAAATATGGTCCAATCCAATTCCGGTTTCATCTATGTTTACCTTACATTCTCCTTCCACCCATCACTTTCACTTAAATTTCCAGACAAGATTTATTTTACATTATTATTCACTTTGGTTTTTATTCAGACTATGCTATATTTATGTAGTACTTTAGAGGAAAATCCCCCAATTTCCTGCAATATAATTTGCATGGGGCTAGTCACTTAGGGAGTTTTTACAACTGTTTCTAAAAACACTTTTTAGTCTAATGCATTATGTCCAATAACTGCTGATGCAAAATAGAAAGTAGAACAGAGTACATTTTAGAAACTGAATGTATGTTCTAATCAGTGTGGCCATTCATTTGATTTACAGAGGTGCAAAATTCAAATGCCAATTACAGAATCACTTATGAAAGCGAGGTAACATTTGGTAATTGATAACTTAAGGAGCCATGCCTCAGGCTATTTATCTAAATGGTGGCTTTCAGGGTGCCAGTTGTAGCCACACCTTCAGCATTCTGTGACCTTGCTGGAGGACAAGGTTTTGCATCTGCCTCTGCTACCACATTAATTTCTCATTACATAGCTAAATACAAAAATACTTACCATAAGTGGCATATACAGATGACAAAAAAATTAGGAAAATGCCAGTAAAGCAGCAGGACATATCTCAACTATATTAGACGATATTAGCGGTGCATAATTTTCACTATGTGCTAGACTTCTTGAACACATAGAGACGCCTAGTTTAGATTATACACACACACACACACACACACACACACACAGGTTTCCATTATCATACCTATAGCTGCATCTTGGGTTTGGCAAGTGAGGCAAGCTAATCCCGTTATGCTACACATCAGTTAACATCCTATTACAAAAGCGTGCTGTCAATCAAGTGTGCAGGATCAAGCCAATGTACCAGGCTCCATGGCAGCTGAAATGTCTTTATGATGCATCTGAGGTCAGGTACCCACTATGTTCCCTTTCCACCCATTTTTTGTGCCATGCAACAGTTTTGCATGCTGCTGCTATATCATGTCTAGCATGTTGATACTGGCCCAGCAGTAGCAGCTTACGCCATCATGCCAACACAATAATGCAACATTTTGAGACACTACACTTGCACAGTGGCCCTTATGACCCACCCTAAACTCACTTCCTGATGCAGAAGTCCATACGATCGGGATAGTAGCCTTCCAAATCTAACCACTACAAAAACAAACTAGCAAACAAAAACAGAGCATGGACTGTCTACAGACATCCTACCCCCCCAGCCCCATTGCCATTTGTTTTTTTTTAAAGAGATGATAGTTGCATCATCATCATCATCATCATCATCATCATCATCATCATCATCATCATCATCATATTTCAAGATCTTAGCAACCATTTGCAAATATTTCTCTGTTTAGCAAACAGGGAAGAGGCACATGGGATGTATTGTTTCAGCTTGAAAATGTGTGTATACATGGAAGTTCAAAAGCTACAATGCTAAGTGCCTTTTCTAGGAAGCAAGTCCCATCAGTGGGATGTATTTCCAAGTATGCATATTTATCATTAGGCTGAAAATGATGTTTTAGGATTTGCATGATTATAGTAAGCCTTGAGTGTTATTGCAAGTTCTCTCATGCAGTTTTCATTTTGAATCAGGAGATGGCGCAATGCATTATACTCTTCTGAGTGCTGTGCTGCAGTCAGTTATTGCCATACTCTGCTGAGTCAGTGGAAGAATGTCAGTTCTAAAATAAGCTATTTATACTTGCATCATGTGACTTGGCTCAAACTCCCTATCCTGTGCTCACTTTTTCCACGCATGCCATAAAATTCTCTTGTTATCAGTTCACTTTTATTGTTCTCTTAAGTTTAGGATGCTTTGTTTTGATATATCTTATTTCTATAAATCCCTCCACTTTTCCTGCATGTTTTCCTTTGCTTTAGTACACTACTAAATTGTGTTCCACATTGACCTGGAGAGTAGCCAAAGATTCTTAATTTAGAATGACTGCAAAGTTCGCCTGGTGATGATCCTCTGCTTATACAGCTCCCTTTTCAATAGGCCTTGGAAATGCTCTAAGCCTGTTTTAAATGCTGCATATGTAAGACAGATTGATGGGCATTTTCAAACAAGACACTAAGGGTTCAGTCCTATGGAAGAAGTTCAGACAGAAAAAGGGCCTATAACTACCAGCATAGTTGGCTGAAGCATGCTGGGAGTTGTAGGCCTTTTTTCTGTCTAAACTTCCATAGGATTGTGCCTTAAAGCTGCCCTATGCATACTTTCCTGGAAGCAAGTCCCAGTTAACACAGTGAGACATCTGAGAAAACATGCTTAGGATCGTGCAATAAAAATTATTTTAGGCTGGAATATACCACTTATGAATGTCAGTAATACTGGATCGAAAGTGGAAGAGTCAATGAGTTTCAGCTTACTATCCACTTGCACATATGCCAGGGCAGAACACTGAATAGGCTGAAGCCACAGACAGGCTGTCAGGTCATGCACTGGAGGCCACCGGGTGCTTGAGAAACCCTGCTTGGCCCACTTGGTTTACTTTGTGGCCTTTCACAGAACAGTGGAAAGTGTAAGAGAGCCCTGTAAGAGGGCGCACGTGCAGCCGTGTCTCAGTAGAGATGACAAATTCTGCACATACATACTAACAGCTCAATAAGCTGCTCTACCAGCAATGGTTGAGTGAATGAGCTCTGAGCAAGAACAAAGTTATTTTGCTTCCAAAGTTTAGAATTTAGTTCTGATCTGCCATCAGAAGTTTAAAACTGTACTGTTCCCTATTCCTGACCCTGTTTATAGTGGGGCGGGGGGACCTTTTAGGCTGGCCATAAATTTTAATTCCAAAAGAAAATGTCCATAAATCGTTATCACTGTAATACTGTACCTTTATTTGGCCAACTCAAAAGTCATAAAATACTTTGCAAGCTTTTGCCTCTTCATCAGGCAAGTTGGTATTGGTAAACCAAGCAAAGGAGGTGGGGGGATTTAGCTGATGTTCAAGCCAGGGAGTTTGCATTTGGTTACGGCCTTAAGATAGAAAGTGTGAGGAGCTGCAGACATGCAAATTAGCCTCTACCAGGTGCAGAGATGGTTTCAGGTTATTGACTATTTAATTTTGTAGCCTATCTAGCCAATTTTTTAAAGTGTAACCTTGATTAAGAAGTAAAATGGCCCTTGAAAAGGCTGAACTGTGCACCTGATCCTATACCAGCATATTGCTTATCCTTCTGAACATATTCAGCCCAATCTGCAACCCTGTGATTTTGTACATCACTTAGAAAGTTCTTTAATATAAGCTATTTATAAATAAATTAAATTAAAATATTAGGTGGTGGAGATGAGGGGTTATTCATAATCAGTATTGTAAACAAAAGAACAGGAATTATTAAAACTGCATTTTAGTACCAGAGAATGTCAGAAATGGCTTGTTGAAGCAGACCAAGACCCATCTAGTACAGCACTCAGTGACCTGGTTTGCACAACACGACAGTTCACCATGGCTTAATTTATGCATGGGGCTGTCATGTTGTTGCCAGGTGCCCATGGGCACCCGGCATGCTATGGCTTGTTGTGCTGCGCAAACCCAGGTTGCAGGGGTTGTTTGAGGGTTAGACAATCCTCAAATATCCCTAAAACAAGCCATGAGTTATTTGAGGGTTATCTAACCCTCAATAAAGCCAAAAATGCCACCTGGGTTTGCATAACACAACAAGCCATGGCAAGCTGAGTGCCCCTGGGGTGGCATGAAAACTACGGTAAATTCCACAAATGCATGTATTCCACAAATAATTCCTGCTATATACCTTGCATTCAGTTTAATATTGCTTAGGAATAAACAAATGTGAGAACATGTGCTGACTTTCATATTCAGCAATGAGTTAGGTGGATAAAACCAAAAATGCAGACAACTGACATCTTTTACACCTAGCCTTTCAGAAAATATTTCAGTTTCCCTCTCCAGATCATTTCACATTAATTTGCATGTAGCACGAAGACTTACTGCCACTCTGCCTTGTTATGCAGGAATGAGTTGCATTGGTCTGGAAGGTTGGTATCGTTTGACATGGAGTCCAAAATCGAAATGATCTGCTTGAAAGAGGGTCTTTTCTGAAGACAAAAAAAGTATATACTTTTTAAAAGTACGTTAAAATACCACAATAGTAACAGAATTCTCCAAGGAAGGCTGCAAATACAAGACTGAAAACAGAACCCATGTTGGCATACTGACTATATAATTATTAGGTATACAACACAAGAAAAAATATTTTCCACAAGTATAGATTTAATAGTTTGGAGTTTGTTTACATTTTGGTACAAAAAGAAGTCTCAGAATTGTAGCACAGTAAGAGGCTGACCGGAATGGATATTCGATTTGCAGCAACATTTTTCATCTACAATAATATCATAATGGAGGTATCTCTCATTTTCCTTAACTTCAGAGAATACAATAAGGACTCCCCCAATGGAACTAAAATACGGGACTTATTCTCCTTTCCTTCCCCCAGTAACGCCTTTGGAAAGGTAGTGATCTCTGCTTATAGCACATAACAATTAACTTTAATCATGCTAAGTTATATGAAGGTGTTCATTTGAGGAGAGTCTAGCTTTGCTGAAAGAAACTGGATTTGTAGATTCTAGGCCACTTCAAGCCCTTTTAGCTTCAACATTTATTTATTATTTATTTATTCTACAAAATGTATATGCCGCTCTGTATCTAACAAAATTCCAGAGTGGTGAACAATAAAAATAAAGAAAAAAGAATAAAAGTACAGAATAAAATATTTAAAATCACATTATGCCAATGAAACTGTGGCTGGTCAGTCAAAGAAGGCTTGTTTAAATAAAAAAATGTCTTCAGCAGGCACTGAAAACCAGATGTCGGCACCTGCCTGACATCAACAGGCAGGGAATTCCACAGAGAAGGAGCCAGTACACTGAAGGCTTGGCTCTGAGTGGACTCCAAATGGACCAGAGGTCCATGTCGAATTACCAGGAGCCACGAACACAGCACAAGTGAAAGTAGATGTCTGAAGGGCATCTAAGTTTAAGTTCGCCATTATCTGGTCAGCCCTCTGGGGCTCGTGGGTAGCACTTGCCTGACTATGCTGACACTGGGCCCAATAACAGTAATGTGGCATCGTGTGTAAACTGAACTGTGGCTGTAAAGGAAACTACAGGTAACACACCTCTATTACTAGAACCAATGCTTCTGAGACAAAAGCCCTATTCAGGCATTCTTCTTATCTTGATCAATCAACACATGAGGAGAGGGAACGCTCCAGCCCCATTCCTCTCTGTTGTCGCATCCGTCATCCTGTTCGTGTAGAGGGTGACGGTCTGAAGAGGAGAGCCTCCTGTATCCGTGGAGGCTGTCCAGGTGAGCCAAGTAACTCCATAATTTAATAAATGTTCTATAATTTAAATAGGACTATCTATATCAGTCTTACAAACACTACCCTTGAATGCCCACAAAGGTTATTACACCTTCCCCCCCCCCCAAGCTTCCCTGTTTGGTGTCCACAAGTCATTTTATGCCAACTCCGTTGGCTTCCTATTTGCTCCAACACTCAATTCAAAATGCTGGTTCTAGGCTTTAAAACCATAAATGCCTTAGGAGCAGATTGGGTTAGGGATCACTATCTCCTATATAGGCCTGCCTATATGGGCCTAGCTGTCAGTTGCACCTTGGGTTATTTGGCAAGTGAGCATGAAGGATGGGGCCTTTTCTTGTCAGTGCCATAAATTCTGGAATGCTCTTCTAATTGAAATCTGTCAGGCTCCCTCTTTGTCTCTCTTTCACCAGAAATTGAAGACATTTATTTCAACAGGCTTTTAATGTATAACAGCTAGATTTATTCCTGCCACTTTTGATGTGTAACATCTTTTACCCTTGCTGTTGTTAGTGTTTTGTTTAAAGCGTTGCTATATTTTATGTTCTTTGTAATTACTTTTAGAAATTGGTGGTTAGCAGTATTTGTACTTTTATGATTATGTTATATGGTTTTATGCTCTGTGTGGTTTATACTCTGCCCTGGGTACAAATAAAATTGTAAGTCATTTGTGGCTTAAAAATGAAGAACTATCTTTTATAAAGTTTCTGCACTTGATTCACCTGAAGGCAATTCTGATTCATCACAGGCCACCATCCAAGCGGACGTGTATATGTCTGTTTTACTTGCTACACCACTTCTGTAATTCAGTGTCCAGAAAGAAAATATTGGTCAAAACCGGAAAACAGCAACACGGGTTTGTTTCTTTTTTAATTGTCTTTACCAAAAATGTTTAACAAAAACAAAACACGCCAAGAGACTATTTGTTGAATCCACAATTTTAAAAAATGGGGAAAACTTTCCTAACATCTAGATACAACACAAGAAAACAGTAGTCAAGACGTGGGGAAGTTCAGCCATCCCCAGTGCCACCTCTCTGTAAAAGTTAACCACACAAATGTAGAGAACAGTCGTGTCTTAGTTTTGTTCTGTAAAGACACAAAGACTTACTTTGCACAGAAATTCTCAAAAAGGTTGTGCAGCTATCTACCATATTTTAATTTTATAGAGGTAACCAAAATGTTTTATGTCCACATCTTCAAATTAGGTCCTCTAAAAACTAGTTACACTCACAAAACAGTATTACATGAACATTTTAGTTGGTTGAATGTGCTGATTTACTGCTCTTTTATACATTTTCTTTTGGGTGTGCCATTCTATGAGTATGCCATTCTAACATTGTGATTTCAAGACGACTTGGGTCTGTCCAGTGACAAAGCAGAGAAAGACTGTGCTGTGTATAATCAGAGACGACCTGATTATTTCAAGTCAAAAAAAGGACTCAGATAAAGCAGTCATAACTTCCCTGCATTTTCGCCTGCATTTATAGCTTCCTTTGTTACAATGAAAAAGTGGGATAATTGTTGAAAACTGAAAAAGTCACAGTTAAAATGTTTCTCGAGGGAGCATTGCCTCCGTTAGTCTGTTTGACAGACCCCAGACAAGGTTGAGACAAAAGGTTGAAACCAAAATGTGGATACATAATAAAGGGATGATGCACATTCTCTCTGCATCACGCCTGTAATTATACCATTTCTGCTAAAATTACAGATGCAGCAATTAAAACGTGCATTTTAATTTGGGTGCACAAAAACAATTAGGAACAATGCTGAGGTGTCTCTCCCAGGCAGATCCAAGTGATTTTCACATTATAAAAGAGAGACAATTTCTTTATTTCAAATGTCAAACAACATACAAAAATGTCAAATGTATAACAAAAAGAGACAAGTGCTCTTCTGTGCAAGAGCTGCCTATTCAACACTTAGGTGAAGGGATTTTTTTTCTGTCTCTTTCATTTTTGGTCCATCTGCACAGTTCTAAGGCAACAGCTTAAAGCTAAGCAGTTGCTATTCCATCTACCCCATATCTATTCTGCATCTTCACACACAGCTATTTCCCCCAACCATTCCAGTTAAAACCCATGTTTTAGGACCTACTGTATAGATTACTGCTAATCGGCTTGGAGCAAGAGCATAGCATGGCAGCAGGTGCATACTTGGCAGTGTATTATTTCCACCTGTTGATATAATTCCATAATTGATTCCTAATGTCGAGTCCTAATGGCTTGCTTCAGCAGTTCATGCCTCCCTGTTGATCCCACATTGGTAATGAGTGGCTACAGCTTCACAGTAATAAATGTGAATGAGGGCATGTGAACAAGGGCATTCCCTTGCATCCACCCTGGCATCCACTGATTCAAAGCACAGGAATCGCTTCCAGTTTTAAAAGGTTTATTTTAGGGAGTGATCCTAAAACATCGTCCGGGGGGGGGGGCATAGGATAGTTCGGATTCCCAGCTCTGAGACTGGAGACAGCACTCTGAGCTCGGAGCTGGGAATTGGAGCTCTGAACCCCCTCCCTTCCGCAGCCAGCATGGAAACAATGGGAGCGGGGGAGGAGACTGGGGTGGCCAGAATACAAGGTATCCTGAAGCCACTCCAGCTGCTTTCCTCCCTCTTTGAAACACCATCGCTAGGTGGCCAAAAATAGCCGTCTAGTGGAAATGTAGAGCAGAGAAGCGGGAAGCTGAAGATCGCCTAGACTGCTCCTCCCACTCTGCACTGGATGACCGTAAGCCTCCAAGTTCAGAGGCTTATACTCATCTCGACCAGACTGTGCCCTTAGACTATCAAATCCTCAGGGGCAAAAATATTGTTCTGCCCCAACTGGGCATTGTGTTATTTGCCATATTGTCCCCTAGTCTTTGCATTTAGAACTGCTTTAATTTTTCACCTCATCCATCCCATTTCTTTTATTTCAACTGATTCAACTTCCATTCATCCTCCTTCTACAGTTAAATATTTGATAATCTGCAGTTATTAGTTGCTTGCTGTTTAAGTTATGTTTTCAATAAAGTTGAAGATTGATTAATTTACATGAAAGTACGAATTGGGACGTGAGTTTAGCTGCCAGGATAGACTCACGGCCCAACCTGTGTTGCGGCTAGAACAAATATTTCATGTGAGAACACATAAATCAAGGTGCAGTATCTCCAGAGCAGTGATCACCAAAAATTATTTCCCATTAAGTGTAAACTGAAGGATGTACTGTGATACAGAATGTCCAGAATGACACAGATGCTGACTGGAAAACTGGGAGACAGGATATTTGGAGAAATAACCCAGATTAAACAGCCCTGGCCCTGACTAGATTTGAACCAGTTTTTACAACAAACTCTGTGTTCAATAAAGATGGGTATTTTAAATCTCTGTCCCTTTTTCAAATAATTCCCCCCAGGGGAGAGATAATGAAGGCAAGGGCATTTGTATTGGAACCACACCCCTAATTTGAGGGAAATAATCCGGATTTTGGAGCTAGAAAGATCTTTCAAGAATGGAAGATGATCCCATGCCCTAGGACAGGGACAACTGCCATGATTTATAACTACTCACCTGGTAGGGATACGTTGTATTAAGGAAGACCTCCTAATTAGACAACCCAGTGTGATAAGATCCCCCAAACACCAGTAAAAACAATATAAAGGAAATAAATTCCCACGCCTAGATAACTGTTAAAGAAGTGGGTGGTTGCCCATCTGGCCACCCCTTCAGTTAAAGAACAGGATCAATGTACTGTACAAAGACAGATAAACCTCTTGTTTTCCTCATACAATATATCACGAAGATGCAGAATTTGAATGGGTTCCCGAAGAATAAAAGATTTCAGCATTCCAATAGATGATAGGTTTTACTTTTGAGATGGTTGAAGTGAAATATTTTAGGAACCACTTAGCTTCTAGTACAAAATGAAGCATGGAATTGACCTAGGATAATTTTAGTTCATGCATGAGGATTTGGGAACAAACAGGCTTTTGTTATACACACTGCTGACAGAGGTAGGGGTATATATCAGTTAGATCTTTACTAGCTCTTTTTCAAAAGTCACATCAGAGTAGCCTTGGGGCAGTACCAGAGGCCTTGTAAAATCCATAGCGATGATGGGTTAGGTTTAATGTATAACATGGAATAGAAGAAAGATTTGTAAGTATCAATTTCAAAGACTACATCCCAAACAGGGAAGTAAGTTTGTATTACTTTCCCAAACAATGCACCATTTCTTAATTCTTGTAGGATTGGAGAGGCATCAGCTGAAACAGGAAAATATAAAGAAAGGTCTCAGCCTAATAAGAGAGTCCATAAGCCCAATGACAGATGTGGAGGGAGTCCTGAGCCACTGTATAAATCATAGAGAGCAATAGAGAAGTCTCTGAGATTTATTCGAAGAGGTCTCACACTTAAAAGGTATGTGAATTCTGTACAATTTCCGGAAATAACATTCCAATGGTTAATCTTCATTTGCTGTAATGGCAAAGTATAAAGAAAAGTTATTAAGAAAACTTGTAAGCCTGCAAATTCTACCAGAATTTCTTTTCAATGACTATCTGGCAATGGGAGGGAACTGACGATACACCTTCTTTCTTGGAATATAGCAGAGTGGGCAAATAAATGTGTAGACACTGAATTCCCCAAAAGTATCTTCAGCTATTTGATGTTGTTTGTCTGCAAGAGACTTGGTTAACTGATGGTAGTACTCTTTAGCTGCAAGGATATAGGGCTTTGCTCTACCAGCAGAGAGAACACCCAGGATTCAGCCTTAGAGGACTGGCCACACTGATCTCAGCACAGATGGTGTCAAAGATGTCCATTTTGGATTTGGCCACCAGTAATTTTATTCATATAATCCAGATGGAAGACCGGGATTTTGTCGCGTGTGTGTGGGTCGGATCCAGACTTGTACTCAGTGCAGTCCCACTGATGCTAAAGAAAGGGGTGGGGTTGTGAAAGGGGCTGTGATTTCCCCCAATTCCTCCTTTCCCCTGCAGCCCCCTGAAAAGCTGTACTGGAGGGTTAGGGGACCCTCCAGAACAGTGTGGGAGGTGGCGCTGGGGGCTGCAGGGGAAAGGAGAAATAGGCAAAAGTCACTGTCCTCCTCCACTGGATTTTGGTTCGTTTCACCAATGGAAGGAGCACTTCTATTCACAAAGGGACATGCCTGGATCTATCACCGCATGCATATTCTATTTAGAAGGACGTCCACCGAAATGCGAGGGTAAGCTAGAGTCTGCACTGAATAATACTGAGGTCAAAATTCCCAAATGTTGAACTTATTCTGTTTGGGGATATTAGGCCCCATGTAGAAGCTGCTGACATGAATGTAAAAGAAATGGAATTTATTTTGTGTTTCAGAAATTTGGTCTAGTAAATGAATTTCAATGGAATTCGTCATTGAACGTCATTGTTGTATTGTGTCCAACTGAAAGTTGTCTGTCTATTCATATATTATTCAATAATTTATCAGAGAAGCAATGGTTTCTTTCATCCTGCATTACTTTATATCAGCCTTCCCCAATTTGGTACCCTCCAGATGGGCTGGACTGCAACTCTCATAATTCCCAGCCAGCATATCCATGTTGGCTGGGAATGATGGGGGTTGTAGTCCAACCCATCTAGAGGGGACCAAGTTGGGGAAGGCTGCATTGTACTATGAATTTCCTTTAGGCACTTACAAATTTGATTTGCCTGAAAGTGTAATGCTACCATCCAGGCCAGGATTGTGGGTCAAGGTCTGGTGGCATGACTGCCCTCTGAGATGCCTTCTGTTGGGGCTTTGCAGCCTGAATAGCTGCCTAGAACAATTGCTCCCATTCCTCTAACATGGGAAGCAAACATGGTGCCTCTTCCTTTTTCTTGAAAGAGCTTCTACTCCACAGGGAACTGGAAGCAAAGTAATGGCAGAAGTGGCTTCAGGAAACAAGAAGTGATGCCTTGTCTTCTTCATGCAGCAGAAGGCAAGAAGTAAAAGCATAAGACGGCTTTTGGGGTAGGGTGGAGTGAAGAAAGAACACCGGGGAGGGATGGGTGGCCCACCTCATATTTGCTCAAGGGCCCAAATCTTTTTAGCAGTACTACCCACCAAGAACGAGTTGGTCACGCTCTAGGCTTATTTGACCATTCAGTTTATTCAAGCAGAAAATGCAAGAGCTGACAGTCTTCCACCTATTACAACAGGAATGAGATTGCCGCCACCCCCACTACTGACTGGAGTGAAAAAGTCCTCTTTCACTTTTTAAACTACCATTAAAGGTAAACAAAATCCTTGGTCACTTTAGGTTACAATGCTGAGACTTAACTGGCTTTCCTCTAGCTATACAGGGGGACACCCACTTCATTCCAGTCAATTTACAGTATGACCAAGTATGCTAAACATGTGTGGAATCTGAAAGTCCAACACTCAGTTTGCTTTGGCTGAACAAACTTTGCTTTGGCTGAACAAGTGCTCATTTGATGTATTCCTGTCGTTGATCCTGCTAAGGCAGCTTTCTCCAGCCTGGTGCCATCCAGATGTGCTGAACTACAACTCCCATAATCTTATTGGCCATGCTGGCTGGGGATGATGGGAGTTGTAGTCTGACATACTTGGAGGGCATCAGGTTGCGGAAGGCTCTGCTAAGGACACTAAGGGCACAATCCTATGCATGTTTAGACAGAAAAATGTCCTACAACTCCAAGTATTCCCCAGCCAACCATGCCCACACTTACCTAGCAGTAAATCCCATTTACTCTGGGTTGGCAAGCATAGGATTACACTGTTAAATATTTATTTATTTCTAAGATGTATTTATCTATTTATGGTCACCCTATAGCTAATAGATCTCAGGGCAACATGCAACACCAAATTCATATGATAGATTTAAAAATAGTTAAATGTAACATTGTTTCTGATATCTGCTTTTACATTTTGTATTTTCCATTCTACATCCCTGTCTACTCTGGTATGGGGAGTTGATATGAGTGCTTGGTATTTATGGTGATTGTTGTTCAATACTTCCTCCACACGGGGAAGAGAAGAGAATTGGGTCCTTCTTACTCTGCCTTACAAGTACTACACTTATATGACACAACAAAAAGAACATTTGCAAACATAAACATTCCAGAAGAAAATCTGATTTATACACAAAGGAGCTTGCTATCAAAGATAAATTGCATGAATTATTTGACATCCAATCCTTTATCTGATTCAGAAACCAAAGACATGCTGGCTTCCTTAAACTTATCCAGTATCAGCAGAAACAGCAAGTGATATGTTTTAAAAAGCCATATAAATGCAATAAGCTTATCTGAAAGTCCTTATTTAAAAGTCTCCTATTTGCAGGAGCAGCACCACATTTTTAACACAGTGCAATTAAAATAATATATTAGTAGAATAAATACCTTTGGGTCTGCTTCCCAACATTGCAGCATCAATTCTGCAAAGCTTCTAGGGCAGCTGCTTGGAATGGTCAGTCTCTATAATAGATGCAAGGAGTAAGTCAGACAATCAAAGCATGGGAAGTGAACAGCAGAAGAGCAATCCTAGCCCTGTACTAAAGCAGATGTATCAGTCTGCAACAGCTAAAAAGCTGACCATAGTCCACCACAAAATTAAGTGTGGTACACCACACCAAAGGTACACTACACCATCACCTTCCCATCTCTCAGGTATATAACTGTGGGGAGAATGTTTTCTGGCACCAAGAATAATAGATCCATTATTACACTCATTTCAAAAGTAATATTCATGTTATGGTTGCTTCTGAGGAGACAAACATCATGTCTACTGCATTTTACAGCTTGTGGTTTGTCTGGATTATGAAAGCACTAGAACAAAAAATAGCCTTTCTAAATATATTACTTCTGTGTGGAAACCATGCTGTTCAAAATTGTTTAGGGAAACTATTCCAGAGTTTGACCCCTCTTGTGTCTGCAAACATCGTTTAAGTTCAATCAAATTTCTACTGGTTCTTATACTGCGCTATAGCTCTCCACAACAGTACAAAGAATGCACCAGATAAGTATTTCCCTAAGGTTTTAAATATTTGCATTCTGGCAGTCATTTCAGATACTTTTCGTTGCACTTGTTCCAACTTACATTCATCCTATTTTTGGAGATACAAATTCAAGAGTTCCCATAAGTTGTTTTGTACCTAGATACTAATATTTCTCAGTGCCTATTAGTTATTTGGACTAAAGCACTAGATTGTGCTGAGTGGTCTTATGACCTATTTCCTACTTAATGGAGCCATTCAAAGTTTAAATACTCACATTGCTACAAGTTAACCATGAAGAAGCCTAGCTTCATAATGGTGAATCAATGTGGAAGCATCCAAGTTCTGAACAAACATTCCAGTAGATTAAAAATACAGTGATGAACAAAGGCAAGTTAAACCGAGTACAGAAGGGTAATAGCAAAATATTTGGAATCTGTCTATTGAATTGTGCATGTTCTAAGGCTTTAGAGCAGCCTTCCCCAACCTGGCGCCCTCCAGATATGTTGGGCCCACAACTCCCATAATTCCCAGCCAGCATGGCCATTGCCAGCCATTGACCATGCTGGCTGGGAATTATGGGAGTTGAGGACCCAACACATCTGGAGAGATCAGGTTGGGGAAGGCTGCTTTAGAGAGATACCACGGAAGCACTGTAGAGTTGTCATTGTTCATGATACAAACATTCCATTTGTGCATCCTGCTATGGTCTCTGGTCAAAACAGTTTTTCAGATTTCCTGCATCTTGAAATCATTAAAAAAGAGAGCCCACAGTAGCATGACTAGCACTCCTGCAAAAGATGCGTCCACATTCGTGGTATGACTGTTGCCAGTTCCTGTTAAAGTGAAACATACTTTTCCATCACAGATTTGTTTTAATTTATTTTAAGTGCTAAAAATTATCTTAAAAGTGAAATTGAAAAAAGCCTGATGCTTCTTGTGAACTGGTCTAGTTAAACTTACCCCTCCATTGACTTGTATTGGCCTAAAGCAGGGATGGGGAATGTGTAGCCCTCCAGATGTTGTTCGATTACAACTCCCATCATCCCTCACCATTGGCTATGCTGGCTAAGGCTGATGGGAATTGTAATCCAACAACATCTGGAGGGCCACACATTCCCCACCCACTGATTAAAGGAAGAGGTTATAGTCACTTATTTGAAAACTGCAGAAAATACACTGAGGATTTACTGGTGTGTTTGTTCCAGTTTTCTAATAACTAGAACATATGTATAGTTAACAATCTACTGATGGTGGATTAGGGGTGGGTAGTGCCGTGATAAAAGGAAAGATAAAGTTGTTCCTGCTGCTCCAGAGGAACAATTGTACATGGCCTTAGATGTATATGTAGCATGGAATTAAAACCTAGGACTAAACTATGCACAGAGACCATGAAGAAGAACCCTTCATGTTGCATTTTTTGAGTGTAAACATAAATTCATACAAGAAGCATCTAACACATTATTGGAGTTAAGCTTGCTGGCAGTAAAGCATGCTGACAGGGAATGCTGGGAGCTATAGGACTTTTTTTTCTGTCTAAACATTTATTTATTTATTTATTTATTTTATACCCCCACCTTTTTTCCTGCAAGGAACCCAAGGCAGCTTACATAATCCTCCTCCTCCTCTCCATTTTATCCTCACAACAACCATGTGAGGTAGGTTAGGCTGAGAGTCAGTGACTGGCCCAAAGTCACCCAGTGAGTTTCATGATTATTCAGGTGTCAAAGAAAACTCTCATATTAAAGATATTGACAGAAGATTAAAAAATCTACCGCCAACAAACAACTACAGATGAACAATTAGTAACCTAGTGACAGAGAACCAAATGCAGTGTCAGAAGCAATTTTGTGCACAAGCACAAAAACCTAGGTTTCCTCACTTCATGCTATTAGTCAACATATAATACATAAGATACACCTATGAACCTTTAGTAATACAATTAAGGGTACAGTTCTATAGCTGGGGAATTCTGGGAGTTGTAGGACTTTTCTCTCTCTAAACATGCATAGGATGTCTTAAATGCATGTCTTAAATGGTTAAGGCTACACTCCTAGTCCTATATACACTTACATGGGAGTAAGTCAAATTGAAGTCAATGGGGTTTGTTTCTGAGTAGACATGTATAGGACTGTACTGTAACAGGATCAAGATTCTTAAGAAAAAAATCCAAAATCAATAGTTGGGTAATGCTTTTCTTGAGAAAATGCAAGGAAGATTCTAGATTCACTCACTGACCTAATTACAGAAATCAATTAAATCTGAATTCCTGTCTACTAAACTTTCTGCATAGTCCTTTTGACATGCACTGCACTTTTTAAAAGAGGCATACAAGTAAACTAAGCAAAATGGATTGCTATATCAGCACACTGGGTCCTGCAAAACTTTATAAACTGTTGTGTGTCCAAACAAGAATGCAATGTAAAGTGTTACACAGGAAAGAATGTTGAGAGAGAAAATGGGAAACAAGAAAGATATACAGTAAATGTGCAATCAGGTATGCAATCGTTAAAATAAGGAGCACTATAAATGTGAAAAAAAATCTATACTAAAAGTATATTCAAGAAGTCTATTTGGCATAAACAAAGTGGCACCGACACTTGATACAGAGGCAAGTCACTTGCCTAAAAATACACCAGATGGTCTAGCAATGGCATTTGTCAGTAACCCTCACTGTTCCAGGAGATGGAAAATTAGTTACTAAAAGACATGTAATCATCACTTACATTCGTCTTACTTGAGTAGAATGCTATTTGTCAGGTAATTTCTAGGTAGCAGGTCGCAAAGAGTGTCATATGTTAATAAAAGTGACATTTCTTAGTAGTAATTTGATGTTAGATAATGACATATCTAATATGAACTTTTATCCTTAGGATGTTTTGGAGTTTAAAACATGCAAGCTGCAAGAAAACTCTAGTGAAATGAGAGACAAAAAAGTCCTTTGAAGTGACAACCCTGCAGGCACGTACCTGGGAATAAGTCCCACTGAACACAATGGGACTTAATTCTGAGTAGATTAGTATAAAGGACTGCACTGCAAATCACTGATATTCCACTGATATTACGGGCCAGTATGGTTTAGTGATGGCTATATGCTACTTCCAGTATCAGAGGCAGTATGCCTATGCATACCAGTTGCTGGAGAACACAACTGAGAGGGTGCTATTGTGCTCATGTTCTACTTGTGTGTTTCCCATGGGCAGCTGGTTGGCCACTGTGTGAACAGAATGATGGACTAGATGGAGGGATCCAGCATGGCTCTTCTTATGTTATTAAGTACTGGAGATGGAGTATGAAAATCTGGGTTCAAATATCTGGTTATGAATTCCACCTGATGCCTTGGAAAAGTCTCTATCTCTAGTCTAACAGAGTTGTAAAGATAAAACGTACATTGTCCTAAACATCTCTGAGGAACAGCAAGACACAAATTCTTCTGCATTCTTTTTGTACTATAAAGGTGAACTTCTACTCTCCTTCCTAAGTGTAAGTGTACACTCAATGCAACAAACATGGGGTTGGATCCAGACTAAGTTAGTCATGTTTTAGTCACCTTGAAATCAATGGGACTTACATTAGTCATGATTAACTTGTCCCATTGATTTCAACTTAGTTTGGATCCAACCTGTAATTTGCAGAGTTACAAATGGCAGGGAAGTTGGGTCTTTCTCCTTCTACACAAGTTTCAGAATACACAATCCAGACAAAGTTAAGCACTTCTAAGTTTCATCTATTTCAATAGGAAGAGTGCTAAGCACCAGAACCAATCACATCTTACAGTGCTTAATTTTGGCTGGATCGTGCCCATATTAAGTAGAGCAGCAATGTAAGTGGTAGACACGGTACACCACTATATATTTGTTATATATCAGAATCCTGTATCCAACTATGGAATCAGATAATTCATTTATATGGAGGAGTATCTTGCTTTAATTGCCTGCCTCCAGTGGGGTGGGGGGAAATCTTGTGCTGAATCAAGAAAGCTCTTCCTCATGTTTAAAAATGGTGTGGATACCCATTACATCTTATTATTTTAAAATTATATCGTAGGAAGGTACAGGTATAAAGTTATTCAGAATGAAGGAAACATTGCCAACTAAGTTGCATATTCCATATAGGCTCGCAGCCAGTTCAGCCAACCTTATATTCAAACAAAATTTTGAAAGACAGCATAGCATTTATACATTAATTCACTTCCTCTCCCTTTCTAGTAATAATTTAACTATATTACTTAAAAGTTTCTAAAACACATTGGGAAGCCAGCTTTATAAAAGGAATAAAGAAGCCATACCATAGAAATTACCCAAGTTGCTTTTATAATGGTACCCAACCTTCCAGCCTGCCTAGATAGAGAAGGATTTCCATACTTTGCCTGTGTGCAATACAGCCGCAACTTAAAAAAAAAAATTTTTTTTAATGTACTTCCCGCCTTTGATATCGAGGAGCCATGTGTTCAAATACACACTCACATGTTCAACTACCTGAAAGCCTCAATTTGTAGGAAGAAGAAGAAAAGCAACGCTGGGGACACTGTACAAAGGGTGTTTACGCCACTGAAGTTCTTTTGAAATGGAAAGACACGGCATGAAGGAAGCTTGCAACTATGGCACAGCCTTACCAGTACCAGTGAGGAGCTCATCTTCAATGTAGTGGGGAACGTAGGTGGCAAAACTGTAATTTCCCTCTTTTTTTAAACTATTTTTTCTTCTTTTATTTTTGAAATCCTCATCTAAGTGGCAGTTTCTTGTACTATAGTGACTCCTGCTGGGAGAGTTAAGTTGAAGTAGCTGAAGGTCTCTTACAGATATATCAACTCCCGGCCAGTATAAAGATGTCCTAAACGCAGGAGATGGAGTTAAACTGTTCCCCTACCTTGGACGCAATGGCTTCTTTCATCACTAAGAACAAACCCCTAGGTTTTACAATTGAGACTGAGAAACTAGTACAGTACTTGTACAATTTTTGATCTACAGCATCACGACGTGAAGCTGCAACAATTAGATGTAAAGGGTCCATTCATGAGGAATAACATCACTTTGACCCTTTGTGTTAGCTCCTACTGCTAATCTTTCCATACGCGTGAACTTACTTTCAATTTGAAGAAGATGAAATAGTCTTTTGCAAAACCCAATACTGTTTTCTGATCTATGTACCTGAATGTAGAAACGTAGTCTTACCTCGTTTTTTTCTACTACAAGCCAAGCTACTTGTAATCCTTCCAAGCCTTTAAAGGGGACCTCCCTTGTTAGCATCTCCCAGAGAACCTGGAACAGAAAAAAAAAGAAAAGAATTTTTATTTCTGTACTTTGTATTTTAAATACATTATTAAACCTTAATGCAGCACTATCTGTATCCAATTACCAGGCAACTAGAGCCCATTTGCAGGAACCTGGGCGTATGTTTGTGTGCAAGATATTCACACTAAATTAATTTTGAATATTTCTCTCTATTATTTTATGCTAAACCCTGATTTAATAATTATCTAGAGAGGTGTGGGGCTGGATTTTGTTAAATACACAAGGTTACAGTCTTCTTCTTCTGTTCCTCAGTTGTTCAAGTTCGATGGTTGAGACCTGTCAACTATTGGATTTCTTCTCTTCTAATCATACTAGGAAATGTTGCTGCAACCCTATCTCTGTTGTACGAAAGGTATCTCTTAGGAGCTAATCTACAATCTTAGAAATGTGTTACTTCCGAAATCACTTTTATAAGAAAACCAGTTACCTCAACACATGATGAGCATTTCAAGCAGCATAAAAATGGCTTCCCATCTTCCAATATATTTCTATATTAATCCCAATGGCATAACACTATTTTTCTATTTAACTGTTTAATAACCATAGTTCATCTTTAGGTAAGACATCAACAGTTTACATAAACACCATATTTTTTACTAGTATAGCTCCAACTCATTCACTTAATGGTACACTGGGATCTCAAGTGAGTTGCACTGAGACGGTGTTCCAACTGTACCCCAAAGGGTAATATAATCTATAAAACCTAGGAGACCACATTCTTGTTTTCTAGACAAAGAATACTGATGTTTGGCCAAGCAATATTCATTATATTATGTTACATTCTTGCCTACTTCTCTTCAGACTTCACTAGGCAGCTATTTCATATTTCTATTAGTATGAGTTGGAAAATGTATCATTTAGCTCAACTAAAAAAAAAAGCCTATTGACCATGTTTTTTAAATTTATTTTTTTTGAAAAGTGAATCACCTAGTTAGGTAGTTCAAATATCATTGCCCCCTGTAATTGCTTAAAACCATGTTCTGTGGGTTAGCATTCAAGTTTAGTTGGGATATATAGAACTGGAATTCTGGCCAATTTTGAAGTAGGAAAAAGCAAACTTATTGACACATGTTGTCCATACAAAGCCGGTTGAAACCAACGAGAAAAACAGAAGCATGAGCCAGTAAGCTGCTATATATACCCCCTATTTTTTAATGTTATCACTCCAGAAATTTGATGAACAAAACTCATAAGAGTTAGTAGCCAAAATCAAAGCCTCAGGAGTATTCCCACAGATTCCCACAACATTACTGTACATGAGACCTTTTTTCTCTTTCCATACTTTGCAGCGCAGAGGAACCTTACTGTCTCACTGGATCACAGCTACCGACTCTAGCTAGCAAAGAAACATGGGTGTTTTGCATAGTTGAACAACTATCTTAAAGCCTGGATTAAAAAGAAGTGCGTCTCTCATTCACTCTATAAATAGGTTTTCATACCCAAGCAACATGTGCTCAGTGCTATTACTCAGTGTAATGATGTATCTTCACTGGGTCTATACTTCCAAACTTAAATTTATTACATAAACCCTCTGCAATTTTATATATATATATATACACACATACACACACACATGCACTGGTAAAAGGAATACTATTGAACTGATATTTAAATTGAATATGCTATAACTATATCAAGAGTTATCATCATCATCCCTTTTCATATCAGGTAGAAATGTGCATACTATTTTCCTCCTAATGTAGAAGAACGATGTGTTATATTTTGACAAGTAGTATCTATTGTTTGGAGTACTGACATTTTTAATGTTTTAGGAATTATTGGATGGATTGTAGGAATCCTAAGACTTGACCTGGCATTTGTCAAAGTCTACCAACAATGTGTTAAACTGTCAAGGACCCTGATCACAAACTTGTCTCCTTATGTCTCATTCATTTCAGTGGAAACCGTTCATGAAGCATATCAGAGTATAATATCATTCTAGCCCTGTTTACCCATAAGTAAGTCCCACTGTTTTCAATGGGACTTACATCCAAGTAAGTGTGCATGGGATTTGTACCCTTAAGTGTTCCATGAAATTGTTTGCCAAATCTCAAAAAGATAGAAGATAAACTATAAAAAGGAAGGGCACATAGTATGAACAATATATGCCATCCTCCCTAATTTTCTTGTGACTTATTCAGAAGAGGCAAGATTGACCAAGGAAAAACTTGGACCTTTGGGTTGACAGCATTACATTGTACTATGGTGGGAAAATACTTTTCCCCCTTTACATTGTAAGCAGAAAATAGAAAACAATATAATAGTTCAATGAATACGACCCATTCTGGCAGGGAAACCCAGGGAAAAAACAAATAAAAGAAAGGCCATAGATTCTGCCAACAGAATGCCATTTTTCAACATCTTACTAGTTTACATTTGAAAAGGATTCTGCTCTTTGTTATCAGAATTTCAGCTGCACTTCAAGTGATGAAAAGCATATGTCTGTCTAGGACAAAAGCCACTTGTAAGTGCTCTAGATTGTGATACTAGGCTGTTCAAAACTTGTATTTATGAACAAGATTGTTTTAAAAGAAAAATGGTCACGTTTTTCATGGACTAATTCTTTATCTTCAAAACATATCGTTGGCCTAAAGGTTTGTATTAGGAGAAGTTGAAGACATATGAAGAAAAAATCTTGACTGAAGCCAGTGATTAGAAAATCAAAACCAATGCACTTCAGCTCACAAAAACAACTATCTAGATCAGAAACTAAAATGCACACTGAAACATGCCATCATGAATCTATAAACATTTAGTTGTGTGCCAATACACAGTTATTTTGTATTTTATACTCTCTCATAACTTTTCAAATTCTTTTTACTATTTAAAATGGAAAATATCAAGTTGAAAAAGATAAATTATCTCAGGTTTTGCTGTTATCTGTCATTGGGACATGTTGACTCAGCCTACTTAAACTGGACCCAAGGAGTAGTAAAGGGCATTATCCACGCTGAGACACCATCTCTTGTACCTGAACTGCTTCCCTCTAGCGAGATGGACTTTTCTCCAAAAACAGTGGGTTGGATCTAGACTAAGGCTGCCATTCTATACACACTTATATGGGAGTCAGTCCCACTGAACTCAATGGTGCTTACTAGGCATGTGTAGGATTTTGATGTGTAAGTTAGTAGCAACAGGACCTAGCTATCCGAAAATGGATTCATCAAACATTGCTTGGAAGCCCTCCAAGAAACAGGCTACTCACCACACCATATGAATATGTGTCACATGTTTCTGACACTGGGAGACTCTGGATAACCTCTGGAGCCATCCAAGGAAAGGTACCTACTAGAGACATATGTGTTGTGTGGGAGTGGAACCTTGAAGCACCAAAGTCACAGATCTAGACAAAGAAGTAAACAGACAGTAAAGCAGCTATTCACACTTTAAGAAAAACAAGATGCCTAATATCTTTTATATATGACTGAAGTATTCCTACCTTTAATACTCCATCAAAAGCTATAACCACTGAAAATTAAAAAAAAAAAAACAGTAGTAAGAGGAAATGTCATTATAACTATGAACAAACTGTTTACATTCCTTAAAGAAATCATCCTATCATGATTATGGACATGTATATACTGGCAAGCATAGTTCATATCATTTGTCTGGTTGACCTGACTGACAGCAAATTGAACTGATACCAAACTACCTCATAATGAATTGTTTATGACAGCCACCTCCAACTTGATGCCCTCCAAATGTTCTGGACTACAATTCCCATCATCCCCAGCAACCACAACCAGGAGATAATGAGTGTGTTGTAGCTCAAAACATCTGGAGGGATTAGGTTGGGGAAGGCTGGTCTAGGTCTACCAAGAAAACTCTGGTTTCTCTTCAGATCGTCTACCAAGGAAATACATCTTGGGATCATGATTGATAGTCTGCTGAAGATGTCAACTCAGAAAGTTATGGTAGAAAAAAAGGAAAAACTCAGTATTAGGAATTACTGGGAAATTATTTAAAAATAAAACTGTCAAGTATTATAAAGCTGTCACATGCACCTATAGTGTCACTTAGAATATCCAAAAAGATTATCACAGAGCTGGAAAAGATCCAGGTAAGTTCAACCAGAAATGATGAAATGTATCTTCCCTAAACAAAAACAAAAACATTTTGAACCTTTTAGTTTAGGAAACAAGGCAACCAAGGGAGAAGACACTGTTGAGAGAGTCAATAGCGATATATTTTTCTTCTTCTCTCTTAATATTAGGACTGGGGGTCACCCAATATAATTGACTGACCTTAGGTACAGAACAAAAAACAAACAAAAAGACATAAATCGTTACTGCCTAATTAACTTTGTAAAGCCATGTGATTGCGCCTTCCAAAAGGGATTGGAAAATATTCATGGTCTATTAACAGCTGTTAGCCATGTTATCAGCCATTTTAGCTAAATACAGCCTCTGTATTTAGAGCAGTCTTCCCCAACCTGGTGCCCTCCAGATGCTGGAAGAGGTTGATGGGGATTTTAGTCCAGCACGGGAGGGCACCAGGTTGGGGAAGGCTCATTTAGAGCAAGTATACCTCTGAGCAGGGAACAAACAGCAGGGAAAGGCTGTGTTGCCTTTATGCCCTGATTTGACGTTGTTACCTAGTGTTCTTGCAGTGCTGTATCTTAAATCATTATTTGTTTATCATTCACTTTAATATAGAGATTCTTGACACAGATGTTGTAGGTACCATTTTGTTTTAGTCTCAGTGTTAAAATCACAACTATTTTAGTCTCACTGTTTTGTCCACATCAATGTTCATCTTTATTTAATTGCCGTGGGTTTTGAAACAAATGTTGTGTGAAAACAAAACAAAAAAACTTCAAAAATAAAAAAAGGTTTTCTAAACAAAGCTGCACAAAAACATATTGGCCAACTTTTTGATCTAATTCAACAAGGCAGTTCTTATGTCAGAGGGGCTTTTGAATCATTGGTCAAAATTTAGTAGAATACAGCAGTAAGCGCTAAAAAGCAGTACCCATAAAAGTAGTACTGTATGTGTTTGTAAAAAAACTTTACACAAAGTTTATCATACTGGCCAATGATTTGTATTCAATATTTAAATTATAAGACATATTTTATGTTGTGGGAAACAATCTGATATGGTTTCTGCGGTCAAAAAACACCAGAAGAAAATGAAGCGCAAACCAATTTTTAATCTAAATTTAAGGGGGGGGGATCCTTCCAGTCTTTAAAATGATACAAGTAACCATTAATAGCAACATTGCAATAAAATTAAAGCCTACAGTCATGCCTTGGATTGAGAGCATAATTCGTTCCGGAAACGTGCTTGTAATCCAAAACACTCTTATATTTATTTATTTATTTATTTATTATATTTATACCCCACTTTTTTTCCTGCAAGGAACCCAAGGTGGCTTACATCCTCCTCCTCCTCTCCATTTTATCCTCACAACAACCCTGTGAGGTAGGTTAGGCTGAGAGTCAGTGACTGGCCCAAAGTCACCCAGTGAGTTTCATGGCCGAGCGGGGGATGAAATGAAATCCCCCCCCCAAAAAAATGGTACAGAGATTTTTAATTTAAGTCGTACTACAGTACTTGTATTACAAGACGTCGCTTGTATATCAAGTTAAAAAAAAATTAAATAAATATTTAAAAATTTGCTTGTCTTGCAAAACGCTCTCAAACCAAGTTACTTGCAATCCAAGGTATTACTGTATCTTTCTTTTTCCTTTGCATGTCAGCTTTGGGTGTGTCCCATTGTACTAATCCACTTGGCATGAGGAAATTCCATCATGACAAACAGCTACAAAGAAGCATGAGCTGCAATCAGGGCTGTAGAGTCGGTAGATAAATGTTCCGACTCCGACTCCGACTCCTCAGTTTTTTGTACTTCCGACTCCGACTCCTCTGTATTAATATGCTAATTAATTAATTAATATGCGAGGTAGTTGGGCAGAAGCTGCTGCCTTCTCCTTTTTGTGTGCTGATCTGCTGCTGAAGATAGGGCAGTGGGAGGATCCAGGAGGGGCATTTATTATAAAACAGAAGTCATTAATTATAACTGTTTGTGAATTGGGACATTTAAACTTGCTTTTTTTAAAATTCCAATCTAAATTCAGTAGGAGTCGGAGTCGGAGTCGGTGCATTGTTTGCCGACTCCGACTTCAGGTACCCAAAATTTCCTCCGACTCCGACTCCTCGACTCCGACTCCGACTCCACAGCCTTGGCTGCAATCACCACCAACTTGGAAATCCAGAGGCAGAAAACTATAGATCTTTGGTGCTGAACATGGTTCAGTGGCTTTTCATCTGGAGCACTAACAATAAGCAAAGTCCTTTTCTTAACAAGGGTGTGTCCAGTTTGCAAATCAAAGCATGATTTAAATGGCTGGGGCATTTTTGTCTTATATTTTAACGATTATGCAAGTGGGGCAGGATGGGTCTACAGACAAGTCAAGTAAGCAGCATGGCAGCCTGCACAGTCATTATTCTGCAAATCTCTTGTTACTTTTAATAGTATAAATGAGATGAGCACAAGCACACAGAGGGCACCAAAAGTGTATCCTGTTTTTTACCCTGTAAAAGATAAAGAGGGTATCTTGCACAGAAACCAAAACTGACTAGTCCCTAGGCAAAGCCTGGAGAAATTCCATGTCAATTAGTAGCCCACTAATGAACACTAATGAGTTTGCAGACAGATATGACTGAATTGTCATGGCCTTTCATAATTAAAAAGGAAAAGAACTTTAGCAGTGATTTACAAATAAGTAAGCATGGTTTAGATAATTTGCTTTGTGTCCGAAAAACAATGACATTTTGAAGAAAATGTTAAAAATATGCAGAGACTTTGTTTCCTTGCATGTAGCAACGGGTTGGAATGTTGTCAGCTCTGACAGGACCAATTGCATTTTGGAAGTGGAGAAGGAGGGGGGCTGGATTCACCCCTAACCAACTGGTATGCACATGCTGGGTGGGTTCTCACAGGACACAACAAGATATCCTTGTAAGTTACCATGATTGGTGGTAACTTACAAGGATGGTTCCCACCCAGTCCTCCCTCCACCTCCAGGCATGCATCCCAGGATGGCTCCCGCTCTATGTAGGCAGCCTGTTCATGATTGGTCTGCTGAGTGCTCCCCTCTCCCTCCTCCTGCAGGAATCTTTAACCCTTTCTCTACCTCCCTGTAGCTGATCGATATCCCTTTTGTTGTCTGTTCCCACTGAAAAAGAAATTATTCCTGTGTATGTTGCCCCGTGCTTCTCCTCCTGTCACTTTTCCTGCTTTCGCCTGGCTGTTTCCGTCACCACAGAGCATTTCCGTCCCCTCCACCCACCCACACCCCATTCCTGGCGTCTCTAGTATGAACTGAGGCTTGACTTTCTCCTAACCCAGCCACCACTCCCAGCCTCACCGCCCATCACAATCACCTTTTATGCTTCCCCTTCTCCCTCCCGCCTTTGTTCCCACCTGGTCATACAGGTGATGATTATTAACACGATATACACCCTCCCCCACACTGCCTGGCGCCCCTTGTCCAAGCAGCAGCTTTTGGTCCTTGCCCCCCTCCCTCTCTGCGCCGCCCGGCACCAAAGCCACTCTCGCTCTTCCCTCTCCCTCCCATCTTGGCTAGGAGACAGGTGAAGATGATTTACACCTTTTCCCCCTTCCATGCCTAGCTCTGCTTAGCACTACACCCCTCGCATCCACGCATGGCAGAGAACCTGCTCTCTCTAGCAGTTCTCCCTTCTATCCTGCCTCCCAGCAGTGTTACAAGTCTGAACTAGATCTTTTCCACACCTTCCCTACCCAAAGCTTTTCTTGCTCCTGCAGCCAGAGTTTAGCCTTGACTTCATTTTTCCAGCCCTCTGCTTACTACCCAACTACTCCCTCCCCTCCTCCCCCCACCACGTACTTGTAAAGTTCTCCAACTGTAATCTACTCTTCTTCTATTAAAAGCATACTTTTTCTTGAAAGAAAAATACAGTTTTTGGTATTCTGATTGTAAAAGTAAAAAAAATTCTACAATTAAAAGTGACGCAAGCAGCAACGTGTGTGTCGCTGGGCAGACATCGGAAATAGAGATCGGATGACTGGAGCGGCTGCTTGTTTTGCTGCTCTTGTCATGGGACTCTGTAGGATTCTTGAACTACCAACGATAAAACAGCTCTCCCTGGTTTCGGACAACACAACAAACAATCCTTGTAAGAAAAAACCCTAGAACAAACTGTTGTTTCTTATCATTGTTTCTGAAGACAAAACAGACCATTGCGACTCACAACGACCTGGATTAGGATGACACAACAAGCAACGGTTGTCTGTTATCGTTGTTTGCTTGTCGTGTTGTCCAAACCCAGTTGCTGACTTGCTGGAAAAGGGATCTTCGTGCACACAGCCCTGGGTACAGGATGCAGAGGGTTTTTCTGTTTTTGTTTTGTAATTCTGTGCAGCACCTTTATGTGTTTGCATACTGCATCTAGCAAGCTGATCTGTGGAAGAAGCCTGCTTCTGCATGAAGATCAGCCTTGCTAGAAGAACAGAGTAAAAATCTTTGGAATCTTATCCTGATCTTAGACCTTAGTTTCAAGTTAGAAAAGTTAAAATGTTTCAGCATACCTGTTTTGATAGAAATAAAAATGTTAAATACCTTAAAACAGGTAATAAGTACTGATTTACTTTAAAACATTTTATTCAATAGATGCCACAGATGATATTCTATGATGCAAATTCCATGAGGTATTGTATTCTGATTTTCGCCATTATACAGAGGCAAATACCCAAATATTTCTCAGAATAACTTTACAGACAGGCAAGTCTCAAGAAAACTCTTCTTTAAAGACCTAAGTAATCTTCCCTCGAGGAAAAATAGCATTAGAGATAAACATATTTTCAATGTGTTTTCAGAAACACACACAACACATTTTAACTGCAAGCAGAGTTTATTTTCCTATTTCCAATCATAACACTGAAACCCAGTATTTGCAAAAAAAAGAAAGAAAAGAAAACAAAGAAAAACATGTCAATTCATGCTGTATTACCGTTTCGGGACTTCAGATCTCTGTGGATTACTTTGACTGGAGCCTCCATATGCAAATAGTGCATTCCTAAAGGGAAATGAAAGTTAAAAAAAAATTGTTGCAGCAAGATTACTTGTCAGTACTAGCAGTAGCTTGTTCACAAAATGAATGCAAATAAGATGTACCGTATCTAACCAACTCTGGGAGCAATCCACTGATGTCAGTGGAACTAAGCATGCTTAACCATACGCTTGCAAGGAGTCAAGCATCCATGTTTCTTTGGACCTACCTTTCTTCTGAGTGTGAAATTCAAGTGCCATGGTCACTTCCCTTTGAACATACAACTTGATTGTTTTCTCACAGAGGAAAATTAGGACCGCCCTGTGTGTTGTGGGCTGTGCAGAGCTGTTGAATCAAGGTCTGGTGTTAATTTCTAGGCTGATCACTTTATGAAAACTTTTAAATAAGGGCTTTCAATTTAGATGATCACGGAGGTACCAAATTAAAAAAAAGATAACACTACAGCCCCATTCGCTCATTACAGTGAAGGGGAAAGTATGTGTGTCTTGAGAAATGTCTACTACCCAATACAAGTATCACCAAGAAATAATGAATGAACAGGCCCACAATGCACAAGTCTTCAAATTATACAACTGGAATGTTTCTATGCTTATTTTCTTTTTCCATTTCCTGATACACCTATAGACAACTAAAACACAAATGGAGCTAGTCATGGCCCAGATGGAGCAAATCTTGAAAGAAGGAGGGAGATTATTTATCCAGTCCATAGTCCAGTCAAACTAATGCATTTGGAATTAAGCTAATTCAGCCCCATAGACTTAAATAAAATGAAACTGACTTGAATCCAAGTATTTCACATCTTAAATACATTATTATTTGGACAGCATGTGCCTTAACTGGAAATATACTAATGTTTCTTGGTATACAAGATGTGCAAGTTGCTCAAATGTCTAAACCTTGTGTCCTTTGCTGGGATTAAAATGTCCACAAACAAAATGCATTGCATTCTATGCTGTAAACGAGGCAGCATTAAAATACCCCAAAACTTCCCCTTCAAAATAATTCTTGAGAAACATGGGTGGAAGGCAAATGAATTTCAGCAACATATGTAGTTTCAAAACCAGTTTAGTAACTTGGATCAGACTTAGGTGCCAAGATCCACTAAGACAAGCTTCTGGAAGAACACAGCAATGGGTTTCCTGTCTGCCAAGGAATGCATTGTTTTTAAAATTGCCTAGCCCATGCCAATGTAGGATTAAACAAGATGGTGTGTACTCACAAAAAGTTACTGGTTCCCTGGATTCTTAGCACATATCCTGTAATTAGTTCACATTGATGCCAATACTAATTATTTCCACTGAAATTCCCAAGCCCTATATGTGCTTCAATGCACAAGTGAAACTTCTACACAACTAGGCTTTCCTAAATGGACAAGGCAACTCTGTGTGCAGTGGAATTCCTGTGCCTATGAAGACATCACTGAATTAAGATTAGGGTGCATTTGGCATGATCTGCTGTGCAGCTGAAAGATTCAGATTTGTTTATGAGTATGTAGTCATCAGACCATCACAAAGCAAAACATTTAACAAAAGATAGTACACAGCTATGTAAAAATAACACATTAACATAAATAAATTAACACAAACCATATCATATAAAATGAACTTAAACTTCTGGGTCTCCATGGTATTGTTGTTCCCCTTATAACACCAGTATTGATAAATAAAATGTACACAAACGTATAAAATCAATCATGAACTTGAAATTCTGAAGGTAGTATCCAAACGTGCTCTTAGAGCTAGCACTAATGTTCTTGTGTTAGTGTAAACCAATCCTTGTGCAACATAACAAGAGCTTGCTAGGGCAATGGGGAAAAGTGATTTGCTGCTGAAATTCAGCAGCAAATCACTGCTATTCCCCATTGCCTAGCAAGTGCTAGTCACATTGCGCAAGCATTGGTTTACACGAACGAAGCATCAGCACTAGTGCTGGGACACAGCTGGATACTACCCTGAATCCCCGACAAGGCATAGCAATCTCCCTTAAGAATTTTTACGTAACATGAATTATTGTAGATAGAAAACATGCACTCTTTCCAGTTAGCTACCTATCTTGCCTATAAGCAGATAGATTACAGTCTCAGAAATGGATCTCCTCACACATCTCTGACACCAAGTATTGTTTTCTCAGCACGTTATACAAAGGACAATACATACGAATATGTACAAGGTCTTTCAACCTGTTTTAAACCATATAGACAGGTATGCTCAAAAATAATGGCCTATTCCTGTATCTTCCTTCTAACCCTGCTGAAGGCATCAGATTTAACTGAGCTTTAGTAAAGGCTATCCTATCTCAGAGTTTCTGCAAATCCTTTAAATAACAAGGTAGAACCAAAGCAATGTAAGGAATTCTTATACAATGGCACTGTTTTAAAAATGGATATAGTTGCTCTGTAAGGATATGTCAATCAGTGTCTGCCTGAGACATCTTTTAGCAAGCTCCTTCCCCAAACTCCTTATGTATAGTTCAGAAAAGACTAATTTCACCACTAGGGAGGAAACCCCTTCCAAAAATGATTACCGGTATTCATTTCTTCAAAGGCTATCCTAAGAGGACACAAAGGCTCACTTCAGATAATTTTTAACCAACAGTTTAACATCATTTTATTTGCCACTATTTGCATTGTTGCTGTAGCCAGTTCAGCTCTACATAAATCAAAAATTCCAAAGCAGAGAGTACTAGCAGTGATCTTCAAAAAATATTTTGAACTATCCCCGAGGGGTATAAATACCTGGCCCCATAGAGAAGTTGTGGGGTGAGTTTTCTGTACAGTTGGAACAAATACCTGACGGAGCACCTCTCCTAGTATGAACTATGAATCATAACTGGCTGGAGCATGCTGGGACTTGTAGGCCTTTTTTCTGTCTAAACTTGCACAGGATTGCACCTTTAATTATTAAAACAATAAATACAAACATACATGCCTCACAGATTCATAGGATTCATAGATTCATAGGATCATAGAGTGGGAAGGGGCCTACAAGGCCATCGAGTCCAAACCCGCTGCTCAATGCAGCAAACTAGAGGAGGGGTCTCCCATCCAATAATGACCAGGCCTGACCCTGCTTAGCTTTCCACGCTTAGACAAGCTGAGCCAGTGTGAGCCAGATATTTACCCTGGATAAATATTAAAAGGAAGGTATTTACATGTCATAAATAAATAAATAAATATTGTTACCATAACAATATCAAGGCACACTTGTTTACACTGGCCTTTTCATATTATATAAGCCGCAGTTTTTATTGGTGTTATCTGTTTTTATAGTGTTTATAGTACTATATTGAATATTGATTTATTACTTTTCTATATGGTATATTTATGCAGTGTTTTTATGTTGTCCACCACCTTGAGAGGGTTCTACCCTTAAAGACAGCCTAAAAATTGTTTTAAATAAAATAAATATCAATATCAATGTCACATTACTCATATATTTGTATTTACTGTACTTTGAACTATCTTAAGAAAGCTGTTTTTCTGACTTTTCAGAACAGAGATAATGAAACACACCCTAGACAGCATTTTCTGGAAAACGTTTCCCTTACGAAAAGATGATTTAAAGAAAACAGAACAACTAATTATTATGAGCACTAACAACATATAATTTCTATGGGTATTCGAAAATGCTGGCTGAACTTACTTTCTTGAACTAAAGCCTATTTGAAAAATCAAGATTCACTAGTAGGTTTTAGGAGATGTCAGGGAAGTTAACCAAGTTGCCAGTTTCCATAAGAGTTCTGATGGTAGATGATTTTCTCCTTAATAAAACTATTTTGGGAATTATTGTCATAATCTACAAACTGCTATTAATGAATCTCACTTACCTTTAGCTATATCAGTTGCCCAAGTCATTATATGCTCCATATCCATCTCTTCACTTCTGTTGCTATTAATGTAGTCATACAGTGATCCAGCAGATGCATATTCTGTTAAGAAATTTTAAAATCACCGCGTCTCATAGTGGACACGCATATGGCAACAATGATTGGCAATTCTAGATTTCCAAATGAGCAGGATTTACATTTCTTAAAATGCTGCAAAATAGTAGTCTGACAGCCAGCTTTCGCAATCTTTGGGGGAAAAAAAAGTTTAAACGACAAAAAGGCTGTGGCAAGCCCAGAAAGGCTCACAGTGGCGGGGGGGGGGGGGAGTCTTGTTCCTTCCACAGTGTCTCCTGGGATAATGGGGGAGGAGGGGGCCAACAACCCACAGCGAGCCAGATCGCCTGTTGGGGTCATCATGGTTTGTTTCACATGACAACCAACCCACTGTGGCTGATTGCCAGGGTGGGTTGTTGTGATGTGTGAACATTTTATTTATTTTATTTATTTATTATATTTATACCCCGCCTTTTTTCCTGAAAGGAACCCAAGGCGGCTTACATAATCCTCCTCTCCATTTTACCCTCACAACAACCGTGTGAGGTAGGTTAGGCTGAGAGTCAGTGACTGGCCCAAAGTCACCCAGTGAGTTTCATGGCCGAGCGGGGATTTGAACCCGGATCTCCCGAGTCCCAGTCCAACACTCTAACCACTACGCCACACATGCACTATGTATGGTATGTTAATCAGACTACTTTATCCCCATGCGGGCAGCCATGAGCAGCCACTTCATAGTGCCCAGTGGCACTTTTTTTTTTTACATTGTGCACAATTTTAAAAAATGTTTTACCACAGCTGTGCAAATGCAATTGTTCGCAGAAGCACGATTATGTGGATTTCAAGCCTCAGCTAGGGCAATGTTCAGGGGGGTGCCTGCTGCAAAGGGGCAGCAGGTATCCACCCTGGACATTGCCCAGCAGATCCACACCCCCCCCTGCTGGTTTCTCTTGACAGTTCACAGAAGGTGAGCTGTCAAGAGAAACCAAAGGTGAAAGGGCTCTTTGTCTGAGAAGGAGGTGTTTGGGGGGATTTACACCCCCTTCTCAACAAGATCCTCATCTTTTTTTATTTTTCCCCTTTAGTGCCCATGGGGGTGCACAGTTTGCACTCTGCTCCGAGTCTCTACAGGCTTGGAAAAGTGCAAAAGTGATCTCTCCCCCCCCCCCCCCCGCGCTTTTTAAAGAGATCAGGGGCTTTGACAGCTAGCTATCAAAACTCTGGGTCCCTTTAAAAAGGGGGTTTTTGAGTTGGAAATGGGTGATTCTGGACTGGGACACCTCTAGAATCAATTCCAATAGAAGAGCATGTTTAAATATGTGAAATGATGTATTCATATTTATATCAATACACACACACACACACACACACACATGATTTATTCATATTTATGTCCTATTGATATTCAAAGCCAACAAATATGCACACATGGGGTTGGATCCAGATTTAATCATACTTACAGTAAGCCCACTGGGACTTCATTAGTTATGACTAACTTAAGTTCCATTGATTTCAATAAGTCTACTCTAACTATGACTAAATTTGGATCCAACCTATTATCTGGACCTCTATACCTTGCAGCGCAGGGGCCGAACTATACAAGATGTGGGAGATTCATGATCTGATTGGGTTAGTAGCAGTTGGGGCGGGGGAGGGAAGAAATGGCATGGGGGGGGTTAACTCCTCCCTCCTCCAGCACCACTGCCCCAATTGAAACCAGAGCCTGCAGCAGCTGATCAATGGTAAACAATAAAGACTTTGTGGCCATCCTATCACAGATATCCTCCATTTCGTAAAGTTTGCCTCATGCCAGAGGTGAAGTCTCTGCTAGTAAGGATTTATTTTGTGTCCATTACACATTTAGGACATTTCAAGTCTTTCTTCTTTTTTTTAGCTGAGAGCCAGTGTGGTGCAGTGGTGAGAGTGTTGGACTGGGACTCAGGAGATCCAGGTTCTAGTCCCCATTTGGCCACGAAGCTCACTGGGTGACTTTAGGCCAGTCACTGACTCTCAGCCTAACCTACCTCACAGGGTTATTGTGAGGATAAAATGGAGAGGAGGAGGAGGAGGATTATGTAAGCCGCCTTGTGTTCCTTGCAGGAGAAAAGGTGGGATATAAATATAATAAGTAAATAAACATCATGGCTCCCAAATGAGGAACCCTGGGAACTAAGTGCTACAAATTTCTAACAAATACAGTATTTTTCCATGTATAAGACTATACTTTTTACTAAAATTGTTAGACTAAAAATTGAGGGTTGTCTTATACACGGAAGTAAGCCAAGGAGAGAACCATGCAGTTGCGAAACTGCCCAGTGGGGGTCGTCTTATACATGGGGGCGTCTTATAGACGGAAAAATACGGTAGTTCTCAGTATTTCCACAAAACAATAGTGCTGCTGTCAAATTCTTCCTTAACTGGAAACATGAAGGTAAATTATGTGATTGTGTGTTTGGGGATGATATGCAAAGGCAAATTGGGGAGCTGAATAGTAAGGGAGACCCTCAGTATTCTGCCCAAGCACCACCAACAACAAACATACACTATGACTGTTCATGGATGACATCTTGTATGTTGTGTCTGTACTCCCAAGATGGTGCTGCCTCTAAAACCAATTGCTCTAGGAAGCATCTGGAACTCATCCACCCTCCTTTTTCTCAATCTCAACTGGTGGAGATTTACAGGGGGATTTAAAGCTGAGCATTCTTAAATTTGATAGTACAAATCTACCGATGGCTGCCACAGTGGCAATGACAGAAGGGCCTTATGAGACTTAGGCCAAGTTTGTAGTGCTAATGCAGGCTGTTGACAGAATATTTCTGGATTCTGTAGTGCATTCCAAAGTGCATTTTCAGTTCATGCAGGTAGTTCACTTAGCCAGCTGCCTAGTATGCCCTAAACTGTGCCCTAGAATCCTATGTAATATTAACGCATAAAGATTTTTCTAAAGCTATGCCAACAATAGAGCTTTTCTGGAGATCAATGTTATTTCAAGATGTACTCCAATACGCATCCAACCTGCAAGGTCTGCCCCACAGCCATCTGTTGTGCAAAATCAGGTCTGACCAATATAAAGTGTCAGCAGAACAATTATTGTCGACTCACTGCATATCACACTACTCTGTTTCCTGCTTCAATAAGGAGCTCTTTTTCCTACTTGGTAGAATACATACAAAAAAATTAACTACAGTATTTTTCCATGTATAAGACTATACTTTTTCCTAAAATCGTTAGACTAAAAATTGAGGGTCGTCTTATACACGGAAGTAAGCCGAGGAGAGAACCGCGCAGTTGTGAAACTGCCCAGTGGGGGGCGTCTTATACACGGAAAAATACGGTACATGTAATCCTCTGTGTGTTTTCAAGGACGGACCTTAAAGTCCATAAAATTTAAACTAAACCAAGTACCACCTCTGAGACTTTCTAATATGTGCTACTTTCAGTTTTATAGAAAACATTGCACATGGCATTATAAATGAAGTGCAACCCACACAATAAATTGTGTCCAGGAGTTTGTGTTCTGGCAAATTATATTGAAGCATACACATGTCCAAGGACTGACTCTCAGTCATTTCAGCTCTTGTTGTTGTACAAATTATCCATCCTGTTCTTGCAGTTTTATATTGCTGTTGCTTTGCTCTTCTAAACACACTGATTTGCCTTGTTTTGTACACATCACTGCTTTAGATTAGATATCCTTCAAGCAAGAAATGTTCATGCAACATTTTGGCTGATTGTAAGAAATAAAGACTTGTGTACAACTAAAATAAATTAAGATACGTATCCTTGCAGCACTTAGATAAGGAGGAACTCCATGATATGTTAAAATACATTTTTTAATACTTAACTGAAAAGGTCATCAATCCAGTTGATGTCTTGTAAAAAGTAACCATTTTTGTTTGTTTAAAATGGGTAGCTTTTATTTTGCCTTAAAGTGTTTAAACCTTCTCTAGATACTAATATTAATAGTGGAGAGATGGCATCTTACCACTTCATAGTTATTTCACACACGTTTACAGTGCAACATGGAAATAATTGTGGGTAGAAACTATGCATAGAATTATCGCTTGATAAAGCAGGCTTGACATAAAAGCATTTGGAGCCAGTGTGGCGTAGTGGTGAGAGTGTTAGACTGGGACTCAGGAGATCTGGGTTCTAGTCCCCGCTCGGCCATGAAACTCACTGGGTGACTTTGGGCCAGTCACTGACTCTCAGCCTAACCTACCTCACAGGGTTGTTGTGAGGATAAAATGGAGAGGAGGAGGATGATTATGTAAGCTGCTTTGGGTTCCTTGCAGGAAAAAAGGTGGGATATAAATATAATAAATAAATAAATAATTTTTTTACAACTAATGGTTCTGCACAAGAACTGTTTACCACCATCACCGACACTCACTGAGGGGAAAGTGACTGCAATGTCCTTTCCTTTGAAAGTGCTAAAGAGAGAAGCAAAGTGTGGTAGTGGTAGTTCAAGTGCAGGAGAAGAGCTATTGGCTCTCAGATTGTATTAGCATGGCTGTGCAGAGACTGGAAGGAGCAAAGAAGCCATTAAGCCCTAGTGCCTACTCTAAAAATGGGCAGGTTGTTCCAGCTATTGTAGAGCTGGTGCCAGGATGCAAAGCATGAAATACAATTGTAACTAGAACTATTTTTAGACAGGATCTGATGTTATTAGCAGTGTTAAATGGAGAAAGGAATTAAAAATATATTTCTTCATAGACTGAGCTAAATGTAACATCTTTGAAACCTTCTGACAACAAAAGCTGCAGCAGCACATTGGCCATTACTAAGAGTTATCTAGCATTTCAGAAACATCAGACTTTAAACATGAAACAGGTCACCGCCACCACTCCACCCACCATCTGCCAAAAGGAAGACCTGTAACTTACCTGTAACTATGCCATAGTTGGGGGGTTCAATAACAGCTCCAAAAAACTGAATGATGTTTCTGTGGCTGAGCACACTGAGTATTTCCGCCTGTTCAAAATCCAAGGAAAGCATTAGATGTGAATACAAAACTGCATGCAGTTTTAGTAAAATAAAAATAAAACTCTCTACAAATTAAGACTCTCGTTCAAACAACATCAATACAGGAAGAATACCTACTACAAAAAAGAGCGAGGGCCAGTTCATACAAATGGCTTTCATGCCAAACCACCTTCAGGTTAAGTTATCATTGTTACGTAATGTATGAATGGCACTCCATAGATACAATCAGAGATTTCTGTAACCACACTGGCACTTTTTAGAACTGTCACAACCACTGAAATTGGAGTGTGAGCATGTCCATGGCAAATTAATTCATACAATAGCTTCTCCACATACTCCCTGTACCTGAGAAGCATCAAGAGGGACAGGGTAGAGACCACTGCCTGTCAGAAACTGTCAATCTACCATGAGATTCTGCAATAGGAATTATGATATGGAACACTCTGCAACACTTCTAAAGTTCAACAACTTTTTAAAAATACCCGAGTAAGGATTTATGAGAGCCACGAATCAGGATTGTTGTCAAGGGTAGGCATGGTTGGGCCCACACCCCAGCAGAGGCACACTGACAGGAGACCCCTGGAGTTGCTCCTCCTCTTCACCATGGCAACCTGCTTGTTCACCTGCCTCTTGCTCTGGCCCAGACAACAGTGGTGGTGAGAAGGAGAAGTAGTAGGTGCCACTGCCTGCTTCCTCACTGGCTCTCTGCCTATTAATCAAGCAAGCAAGCCGTAGCAATGATGAGAAGGATGATGAGGAGCAATAGCAGCTGGTGACAATGGTAGTGAGAAGGTAGACTCACTGAGGAAAAGGGCCCATTGAGGGTGTCTTGCCCAAGGGCCCTCAAGAACCTGGAGCCAGCACTGCCATGAATTAACTGTTTTCTAGATTACAACCATGATATTCTGATTCTGCATTTCTGTTAGGAAAAGGGACAGTCCAAATTATGACAGGGAATAAACAGTAGAGGGCAGTATGCACAGTTGTGGCCTATGAGTCAATCATAGTAAGCATATAGAAGGACAAGCCCTGCTGAAAAAGAATCAACATGGCTTCTTCAAAGGTAAGTCCTGTCTCACTAGTTCTTTGAGAGTGTCAATAAACATGTGGACAGGAGAGATTCAGTAGACACTGTTTACTTGGACTTCCAAAAGGTTTTTGACAAAGTCCCTCACCAAAGAGCAAACTTCGCAGCCATGGAATAAGAGGATAGGTCTCTTATGTATCAGTAACTGGTTAAAGAACAGAAAGCAGAGTGTAGGAATAAATGGTAAATTCTCCCAATGGAGGAATGCAAACAGTGGGGTCCTACAGGGATCTGTATTGAGACCAATGCTCAACTTATTCATAAATGATCTGGAATTAGGAGCGAGATCTTTGCTCACACACCAAATTATTTAGGCTGGTTAAAACAAAAAGGGATTGTGAGGAGCTCCAAAAGGATCTCTAAAAACTGGGAGAATGGGCATCAAAATTGAAAGTGCGGTTTAATGTAAGCAAGTGTAAAGTAATGCATGTTGGGGCAAAAAATCCCAACTTCAAGTATAATTTATTTATTTATTTATTATATTTATATCCCGACTTTTTTTCCTGCAAGGAACCCAAGGCGGCTTACATAACCATCCTCCTCCTCTCCATTTTATCCTCACAACAACCCTGTGAGGTAGGTTAGGCTGAGAGTCAGTGACTGGCCCAAAGTCACCCAGTGAGTTTCATGGTCGAGTGGGGACTAGAACCCGGATCTCCCAAGTCCCAGCCCAACACTCTAACCACTATGCCACACTGGCTCTAAGTTGATGGATCTGAGTTACCGGTGACTGGCCAAGATAGAGATCTTGGAGTTCTGGTGGACAGCTCAATGACAATGTCAACCCAGCATGCGGCAAGCTGTGAAAAAGGCAAATTCCATGTTGGGCATAATTAGGAAAGGAATTGAAAATAAAACTGCCAATATCATACTTCCCTTTTACAAATCTGGTGCAACCACACTTAGAATACTGTGTACTGTTCTGGTCACCATACCTAAAAAGGGATATTGTAGAGTTGGAAAAAGTGCAGAAAACGGCAACTAAAATGATCAAGGGGTGGAGCAACTCCCCTATGAGGAAAGGCTACAACATCTGGGATTATTTAGCTTAGAAAAAAGGAGAGTAACAAGAGACATGGTAGAGGTGTACAAAATTATGCATAGTGCAGAAAAAGTGGATAGGGAGACATTTCCCCCCCCCCCTCTCATAATACTAGAACCTGGAGTCGTCCCATGAAGCTGATTGGTGAGCGGGTAAGAACAGATAAAAGGAAGTACTTCTTCACACAGTGCATAGTTAAATTATGGAATTCACTTCCACAAGGTGTAGTGATGGCCACCAATCTGGATGGCTTTGAAAGGGGACTGAACAAATTAATGGAGAATAAGGATATCGATGGCTACTAGTCCTGATGGCTATATGCTACCTCCATATCAGAAGCAATACGTCTCTGTACACCAGTTGCTGGGGAACTTGGGGGGGAGGCAGGGGAGGCTGGTGACTCCTATTTTGGTGGGGCTCCTTTTCCATTACAGGTTTTGCAGCTTTTATTTGGAGCTTCATAGGAGCTATCCATGGTGCTTCATAGTAGGTGAACCTATTTTGGGAATGGAGTTCAGCACTATAGATAGCTCCTATGAAACTCTAAATAAAACCTGCAATGGAAAAGGAGCCCCACCAAAATAGGAGTCACCAGTCTCCCCTGGTGGGAGGGTGCTGTTGTACTCATGTTCTGCTTGTGGGTCTCCCATGGGCAGTTGGTTGGCCACTATGTGAAAAGAATGCTGGATTACATGGACCCTTGATCTGATCCAGCGCGGCTCTTATGTTCTTAAATGCAAAAAAATGGATTTTTAAACTGGATTTTTTTCTGCCCAGTAACTATCAAATCTTGCTTTGACCTATCAGTCATAAGCATTTGGTTTTTATTTGCTACTTTGTTTTTTGTGAGGGCAAGGCAGGGCCAAGACAAAGTGAAGCAGAAAGAAGCAACACTGGAAAGAAAAAGAGAAGACAAAATTGGTCCGTTTGCATCTTCCTATATTCTCATACTATGGTTGCAATCCTATACCCACTTACCATTGCAATCAATGGAACTTATTTCTGAGGAGACATGTATAGGATTGTCTGTTAACCTCAAATTATCATGGGTGTAGCCATAAGAAGACCCTATATGGCAATGTTTTAAAGACATTTATTTGTTATTTATTTGTTACATTTATGGATTGCCCATCTAGCTGGCAAACTGGCCACTCTGGGTGATGTACACAAGATAAAATACAGAATAAAATACATTTAAAACAGTATAAAATTTTAAAATCTTAGCCCACCCCATATTCCTGCCTGAACAGCCATGTTTTTAGTGAGCAGCGGAAGCTCAGCAGAGAAGGGGCATGGCGGAGGTCACTCGGGAGAGAGTTCCACAGTACGGGGGCCGCCACAGAAAAGGCCCTCTTCCTAGTCCCCACCAGTCTAGCTGCTCTGGCTGATGGGACAAGGAGAAGGCCGTCTGTGGCAGACCTTGCTGTGCGGCCTACTTGGTGTTGCTGGAGACGCTCCTTGAGATAAACTGGACCGGAGCCGTATAGAGTTTTAAAGGTCAAAACCAACACCTTGAATTCGGCTCGGCAAGCAACTGGTAGTCAGTGCAGCTCCTTGAGCACTGCAGTGATGTGATCCCGCCGACGGCTGCCTTTAACCAGGTGAGCAGCTGCATTCTGTACCAGCTGTAGCTTCCAAACCGTCTTCCAGGGTAACCCCACGTAGAGCACATTACAGTAGTCTAGGCGAGAGGAGACCAAGGCATGCACCACGGATTGGAGCAGATGATTAGGAAGGTAGGGGCGCAGCTGCCGTATCAGATGGAGTTGATACAGCGCCACCCAGCTCACAGCTGACACCTGAGCCTCCATGGACAGCTGGGAGTCTAAAATGACCCCCAAGCTGTGAACTTGGTCCTTCAGGGGCAAATGTACCCCATTCAGCACCAGGCCAACATCCCCTAACCTGCCCTTGTCCCCCACCAGAAGTACCTCGGTCCTGTCGGGATTCAGTTTCAGCATATTCCTTCCCATCCAGCCACCCATTGACTCCAGGCACTTGGACAGGGTCTCAACGGCCAACCTTGGTGAGGACTTGAAAGAGAGGTAGAGCTGTGTGTCTACCGCATACTGATGACATCGCACCCCAAACCTCCTGATGATAGCTCCCAGCAGCTTTAGGTAGATGTTAATTAAGAAGAGGATGGAACCCTGCGGCACCCCACGTCAGCGGCCAAGGGTCCGAAGCCTCCTCCCCAAGAACTACCCTCTGGTACCTTCCAGAGAGGAAGGACCGGAACCACTGCAATACAGTGCCTCCCATGCCCAACCTCTCCAGGAGGATAGCATGGTCAACAGTATCAAAAGCCGCTGAGAGATCGAGGAAGACTAGGAAGGAGCATTCGCCCCTATCCATTCCTTCTATAAGTAAAAAAGGAAAGCATGCAAAATATATACAGTGAGACAAAGAGATGCAAAGCCTGCTTGTAACAGTGAAAAGGCGTAAATAATACTCTAATTGTAAATTAACATGGCTTTGTGGTCAGATCTGCACCACTATCAGGAAATATATGAAAAATATTAAATGGGAAACTTGATTTAAATTGACCTTTTTTCTTACTGATTAAAATTTTGATTTAAATCCATGACCCAGTTCACACATAATGGTGGCAAATTGTGGTTTAATTAATCATGGGTTCGATGCTCGCTTACTTATTCCACGTGGCTGCCACAATTGAGCTAGGGAGGGACAGGAGCAGACTCCTGTTGGTTGGGGAACCATATGTGCAAACATGTATGGGCATGTAGTTCCTCTTTGCAATTCCACAGCTTAGATTACACACATAGAACTTTTTGATATATCACTCCCCCACCAACACCAGTTGTCCTTCCTTGCCAAAAAAATGGTTTGACAGGATTTTAGCCTTTCTGAAAGGGCTCCATGTATGTGTGGCCCCACTTGCTGTGTGAATGCTCCCTTGGAGCACCCACAATTTGCTGCAGCATATGCTGCACGCAGTGCCACTGTCTCTTTAAATATGCAACCTCCAGTCGACCTGATTGGAGGTTGCTCTGTGACATCCAAATCAAGACACTATGGGTTCTTGGTTAAACAACCCAAAGTTAACCTACAGTTAGTAGTTAGGTTAATTGTGGTTGTTTAACGATTAGCCCATAGTCAACCCACTATTAACCCATTGTTTAAGCCACAATTAACCTATTCGGATGTCATGGAGCAACCTTCGATTGGGCTGATTGGAGGTTGACTATTCAAAATGGCGACTGCATGTGGCAGGCATGCACCAAGGCAAATCGTGGATTAATTAAAATTACATGCGAACAGGCCCACTGATATAAATCAATCCACCCTGAAGGTGAGAGGATCTTTGTGGAGACTAAACTGTATCTGATATTTGCAGAAAATCACATAAACAGCCTCCCATGTGGATGAAGAATTAAAGAGTTTGTTAAACTCAAGGAACTATTTCCATTCAAAATTTATGTTAAGATTTCCTACTTTCCTTACATTCTGTTTCCTCCTCTTTTTATTACTGACCTGAAGGCACTGTTTAAAAAAACAACAGAAAGGACAATTAATTAATACACAGCTATTTCAACCATTTCATCGATGCTCGCTTACTTATTCCACGTGGCTGCCACAATTGAGCTAGGGAGGGACAGGAGCAGACTCCTGTTGGTTGGGGAACCATATGTGCAAACATGTATGGGCATGTAGTTCCTCTTTGCAATTCCACAGCTTAGATTACACACATAGAACTTTTTGATATATCACTCCCCCACCAACACCAGTTGTCCTTCCTTGCCAAAAAAATGGTTTGACAGGATTTTAGCCTTTCTGAAAGGGCTCCATGTATGTGTGGCCCCACTTGCTGTGTGAATGCTCCCTTGGATAGTCTATACTAAGTGGTATCTAACTACTTACATTTGGTATTCATATAGTCCATGTCCTGGCCCGATTCAAAGTGCTGGTATTAACATTCAAAGCCCTAAACAGCTTGGGGCCAGGTTACTTGAAGGATCATCTCCTCCCATATATACCTGCCTAGACCCTAAGATCATCCTCGGTGGTCCTTCTCTGGTAGCCCCTGCCAAAGGAAGTGAGGTGGGTGGCTACAAAGAAGTGGGCCTTTTCTGCTGTGGCACCCCAGTTGTGGAATGAGCTTCCCAGAGAGGCTTGCCTGGCACCTACATTGTGCTCTTTCTGGTACCAGGTGAAGACCTTCCTATTTTCCCAGGCATCTTTCATAGATTTCATATAGAGTTGAAAGGAGCCTACAAGGCTATCGAGTCCGACCCCCTGCTCAATGCAGGAAACTAGAGGAGGGGTCTCCCATCCAAGTAATAACCAGGCTTGACCCTGCTTAGCTTTCCAGACTCAGACAAGCTGAGCCAGCGTAAGCCACAGACCGTGGATCTTAGTCTTGCAGTTTCTGCTGTCTTAAATCTGTTACTGTAGTTTAAATATTTGCATTCTGCTAGATTTTACTTTGGTTTCTACTTCTATTTTATACTTAGTTTTAAACGTTTATATTGTATATTATGTTGTATTTTATGGTTTTAATTTTTGTGAAGCGCCCAGAAAGCTTCAGCTATTGGGAGATATAGAAATATAATAAATAAATAAACACTGTAAAAGTAAATTGATTTTCTTCCTCCGAATGGCTATTAACCAGGAATAATCCCACATGGCTATAAAGGAGCCTGATCTTTATCATAAATATAATCCTTGGTTTCTCTGGTGTTAATTATGCTTCTCTCTGTCACAATGTAACATATGAACAAACCATTAATTAGTGCGCTATCAAAATATGGAGGGGCCCCACTACTCAGTGGCAGAGCATATACTTTGCTTGCAAAAGGCCCCAGATTCAATCCCCAGCTTCTCCAGGCAGGGCTGGGAAAGACTCTTGTCTGAAACCCTGGGGAGCTGTTGCTAGTGAGTATAGAATGTAGACAATACTGACTTAGATGGACCAATGGTCTGATTCTGTATAACGCATCATCATCATCATCATCATCATCATCATCATCATCTTATTTCTTACCCGCCTCTCCGTCTAGATCGAGGCGGGGAACAACAAAAATACAAAATACATAAACTAATCAACACACCATACTATTAAAACATCTTAAAACTACTTAAAAACATTATAAAACATCTTAAAAGCATCTTAAAAGCATCCTAAAATTTCGCCGGATAGGCCTGCCAGAAGAGATCAGTCTTAATGGCTTTTTAAAATTCTAAGATACTGCTAAGTTGACGAATCTCCTCCGGCAGGCCATTCCATAATTTGGGAGCAGCAGAAGAAAAGGTCCTCTGGGTAATACCCGCCAGCCTAGTTTTGGCTGGCTGAAGTAAATTCTTCCCAGAGGACCTGAGTGTGCGGGGCGGATTGTACGGGAGAAGGCGATCTCGTAGGTAGCCTGGACCCAAACCATGTAGGGCTTTAAAGGTAATAACCAACACTTTATACTTCGCCCGGAAACTGACTGGCAGCCAGTGGAGTGCTTTTAAAACCGGTGTGATGTGGCCTGACTGCAATCACATAGGGAACATAGGACTATTCCTACATTTCTCCAAAATGCTTTGGGGATTACAACGTTTCACCCTAATCCTGTAGATGTTCAGACCTACGGCAGCACAAAACATGTGTACCAATAATGACATCTTATGTGAGGCATCAATGATACGTTATTGTGGAAGACTAACAACTGGGTCTTTGGCGCGAGTTCGGCACTTAACGGATTAACTGGCATCTGAGATATTGCCCTTCGCAGGGATATCAAGCAATTTAAACCTAACTGCGACCTAAATATCACACGTTACTGTATTTAGACTAAAGAATAGACTTTTATTTACTATAAGGTTAATGGAGCGGAACTAATAGACTTCTAGGAATGTTACACCATAAACAAAACCAGGTCATGGCCTGAATACCGGAAGGCTTCAATACAGAGGCGTAGCGTATTGCAGCGAGAGAGTTACTTCACATCAAAAACTCTGAACTTACAGACTTTGCGTAGTGGTCTGCCTAGCCGGCTCCGAGTCCAGTCCTGCTCGGGGTAAGAAGCTGCTTGGTCTAGTCGGAGCTAGGGTTGGAAGCTGACAGCTCGTCTCATGTTCCCAACAACCTTGTGGGGACTGGCAGGGGTTTTTTCTACCTTATACGCCCCCCCTCCCCGCCCCTTGGTGATCAGGTGGGCTTATTCCTGCCTGGGAAAAGGTGGCGCCTTGAGTTTACTGGTGCCCTTTGGGGATACTTGGCAGCTCTTTGAGACTGCCTCTCACCTCGGGATGGTCCATGCTTCTTCTTGTGGATTGAGGCAAGTGTGCCCCATTGATGGTATGCAGATGCAGTCATGTATTACCTGTCTGACCCGAACGGTATCTCCTGTCCCCCTGGTGGGGATTATGCAAAAGAGGGTTGCCAAGGTACAAGGGAAAACTATGTCAGGGTTCATGTCACTGTGTGTGTGTGCTCAGGCTTTCTCTACAGTTATCATCATGATCATCATGATGATCATCATCATTATTTTACTTAACAATTACTATAAGTGCTTCCTACAATATAACTGCTGCATTAACTGCGCTGATATAGTTTGTTCTGTTACAGGTAAAAGGCCCCCACAATGCTCATGAGCCCCATTCACTTTCTGTGCATGTCTGTGCCACTCTGCGGGGGTAGCTACTGCCACCACAAGAGTGTTCATTCACATGGTTGTGTTGGCAAAAAATGCTAGCACAGCACAAGTTGTGACACTGTGTCAAAGCTGCAGCATACTTACACCACATCCCACAGTTATTTCCCAGGATAAAAATCTCACCTACTCAGTCCATGTGTGTGTTTTTCCTCATCATATATGGTCTTTGGTTTTCAACTGTCTCATTCAAATCCCGGGGAACATGTTTTACTAATTGCCATCTAATTAAAAACATTATTTGCACAGCCACTATACATTTTTTCATACTAGGCAAAGCAGAAGGGAAACTGCACTGTGCACAGTTTGTGGCTGTTTTATATCCACAAAATCTGGTTTGTCATCAGTTTTGTTGAGGTCACTGTTTTTCTCTCCAACAGCAATTATCTCCAACTGCAAACTGATAGTGTCATCTTTCCTACACAGCTAGGAATGTGCGACACCGGAAAACTTGTTCCGTTTGAGCTTGATGGACTTTCGACACATTTCTGACCCGACGGCCAAAAGCAAGCTGAGTCCGGGGTGTGTGTGGCTTCCATGAAATTGCTCAAAATATTTGCGCAAATTTGGAGCCGAGAACTGCATATCTCCAGCACAATTTGGCCAAATTGTGAATTGCGCAAATCAGGGCCAACTTGTCAAATTCAAGTCTTTGTTGTTGTTGTTGTTGTTGTAGCATTTAACATGAGAAGTATGGAAGCATCCTCCTCTCACTGCATATGCACACAATCCACTTTGAATTTTCTGATGGTTAATTCCAGGTCCTGTCCTTGGTGCAGCTGAAGGAACACACTGCCATGCATATTTCCCATTCAGAAATGTTCTGCAAGCAGCTACCCATGGAGCAGAAATATATAACCAAAATGAAAAAGAAAAGAAAAGCCCCAATTTAAAGATAAAACAAAAACCACTGGCTTTTCTAAGGACCTTTGATATAGAACAGTGATGGCAAACCTTTTTGAGCCCGTGCCCAAACTGCAGCACAAAACCAACTTATTTATTTCAAAGTGCCAACACTGCAATTAAACCTGAATACCGAGGTTTTAGTTTTAGAAAAACAACTCATACAGTTGTCCAAACTAATTAACATCTTTTGTCTTAAAAGAAAAACACAATAACAGAGTTTTCAATGATACAAAGTTTTTTGTTGAAAAAAAAATCAACTCAAAAAATTACTATAGTACTACATTGTACACATAGCCTGAAGGGAATTTATACAAACTTTTTAAATAATTAGGCACATGTATTTTTGGATTCTCAACTTGTAATATGATTATATGCCAGACTGAAATTGTATAGGGCAAGCTTTACCCCGGGTCCTTTCCCTGCTTCTACAGGTGTCGGATTAGTAAAAGTAAAAGTCAACCTGTACTAGGATGAGCAAGATAAACAAGAAAACTAAATGTGCTTAACACATTTTAAACACTTTATGTCTTGGACTGCAAACACTGCATTAGGTAAAAGTTTGCATTGGGCATGCTTTTGCACAATTAATGTGGTTTTTGCTATTGCATGCATGCTGATAATTTGTCAAACCTTGGCTCATACTCCATTAGTTTGAGAGCAACACATGCAGCACCCAGGTCAACTGTTAGGGCTTTACATCCAAGCCATGCTCTGTGCATCATTCTTCAAAATCTTTTAAATGTGATAACAATGTAGAAAAGAATTCTGTAACAGGAATTCTAGAATAAAATCATTCTGTTCCACACTGTGAGAAAGAACAAAATCATTAGTGTTTTGCAGTCTTTTCGTGATCTGGTAACCAATGGCTCGAGTGCCCACAGAGAGGTCCCTGTGTGACAGCTGTGGCACCCGTGCCATAGGTTCGCCATCACTGATATAGAATATGACCAGGATCCAGAATTCTGCATATTCATCCTATTATTTTTTTCCAGAATCCCCATTTCACAATGTGCCTCAAGAACCTCTTTCAAACAATTTCAAGAAGGAGTTTGGTGATTTGGCATGAGAACAGTGTCAGAGGGGAGTCTTTACTGGGAAAACAGCACCCTCTTCCACTGAAATGGACATAAGCCAAATCACCCCTCCCGCTGTAGCTGTCTAGTTTGACCTTGAGAGAGTAATTCTTCATGTGTCGACCTAATAAAAGTATTCATTTTAGAAGAGGAAGAAGCAGAAAACCACTAGTGCATCATTGCAGGGGACGCGGCCAAGCATATCATTGCTTACCAAGATGTAAACGTGCATTGCTAAATATAAAGCATTTGTTGCCCCAATCCAGCAAGGGAGAACTGTGTAGAGAAGCAGCCAGTATCTGAAACTTAGTTTTGGTTTCTAATACTCGACCATACAGGCTAAGTTTTTTTAAAAAATTACACTGCAAGACAATTAGAACACATTTCCATGATTAGGAAATGTTTTCTTCCAAGATTGTTCAATTTCTTCCCCACTAAAGTAAAAATAGTAAATTTATAATGAGCCAAATGACTGCAGTTAATCTGCAGGTTTTGCTGCATGCAGTTAACGTATTTTCTTGAAGCTGGTAGACAGAAAAATACAGGTGGGCAACATATTGCATTTATTCTACACTGCCCTTATTCTAAAACTGTTGCCGTCAAATGTGAGAACCTTGAGACTGTGCTTTTAAAGTCTAGATAGCTCAGAAACCAGGAGAGTTGAAACACATAATGAAACTGGCCCTCTTTATTCTTTAGCACTGCTTGTTATCACACTTTTGTACTTATTTCTGCATCCATAATCTTCATGGAACATTCATGAATCTAAGGCACATTCACACATTTCTTTTAGAATTGTCTCAGATATTTCCTCATTTTTCCAAATATGCTAAGGAAGGGCTATTATACTGAACATCAGGGGTGCTGAACCTCTTTCAGCCAAAGGGCCGAATTCCATTTCAGAGCTCTCAGGGCTGCATTCCGGGAGTGGGTGGGGCAAAAGAGGCAAGGCCAAAAATATCGGCATATTATAGCTTAAAGCTCTTACTGCCAGTAACTAACTGGCATTTCCTTGAGAGAGGCATTTCAAACTCTCTCAAGGCATTTCAAATGCCTTGAGAGAGGCATTTCAAACTTCCAGAATGGGGGAAGAACTACACCAAAACCAGGAAACCACCAAAGAAAGGTGGTTTGTGGGCATGGCCATCTGGGCAACTCTGAAAGGCCAGGGATCCCAGTCAGGCTGGATTTGGCCCCCATGCCTGAGGTTCTGTAACACAGCTGTACATATTATTCACACCAACTCATCCTCCCCCCACCCCCCATGGAGTAGTCCTCCGGTGAAATAGAAGACTTAGTGAGTTTCAGGCATCTGACAAGATTGTCAATTTCATTCTTTCCATCAACTTTTAAAACACTTTTAGCTGTCCCCAACCCCAACTTCCTTTAAGGACACACGAATTCCAGCATAAAGTTAGGATAAAATCAGCCTATGGAAATAAGAATGGCTATTGCAGAGAAAAAGCTGACCCAGTTGCTCAAAAACAGGACAGTGTGGGATTAAACTTCTCACCTTTGGGGATTGAGAAGGGTGTTTGTTTGTTTGTTTTTACCCTTCCTCCATAATCCACAGCTTTTCTCCACTTAATTTTTAATTATGCTCCCACAGATGTGAATCTGTTCAGGTAACTGGTGCAATTACATGGGTGTCATAACTGCAGGGGCCAGTGCATACTGGAGAAGTAAAACTTTCCAGAGTGTATTGGTTGGAGAGGTGGCGACACTGCTCATTTCCTCTTAAATGAGCACTTCATAGTGTGTAAATTAGGATCAGTATGAAACTGTGTTGGTGAGTGCTCCACGAGTGAAAGCCAGGTGGGGTCACCTAGAGGCAGATGTGATCTCCTCTGCTTCACCTTAAACATAAGGTGAAGCAGGCTGCAGAGCCATCATATTCTCAATAAATTTGTGGCCTTAGTTCAACCCAAATCAATGTTCTTGCATTTTACTTCCAGAATCCATGGGCAACTCTTCTTGTAATGCATCCCACTGCATATTCCACAGTACATTTCTGGAGACATAAATCAAGAACATTCAGGCACATCAACTAATGTGCATCTTCAGAGTTGACCTAGGGTGCTTCTAGATGAGGCTTTTATCCTGCAATTGCCCTACTTCAATCACAGAATTTTATGAGGGGTCCAGACAATGACATCATTTGTAACCTCCTCCACCATGTTTTCTCACTGCACCTTCTGTCTTTTTTCTTACCAGGCAATATCTATTAAGAAGGAAAAGACAGAATAGGTGCACAGTACCTTTTTATTTTAGAACAAGGAGCCCTCTGTCTGGAAGCACCCTTAGTCTCTGTGAACAATTAGTGAGATTGCAAAAGGAAACACAGGGAAATATTAGATGCACCCAATTCGTATTTCGACATACCTGTATCATACCTTAATTTATAACTACTCACTGAGTCATTATAGCTCTGCCATAATGTGTCATTTTTGTGCCATTGCTTTCAAACTACTGTCAAACTCAGTGAGATCCTATACATGTCTCTTCAGAAGTAAGCCCTATTAAGTTTAATGGGACTTACTCCCAGTTAACTGTGTGCAAGATTGCAGCCTCAGTGGCTTACTTCAAATCTAGTGCTTATATAACATGTAAACAAAAGTGAGAGGAGTCAGGTCAAAAGAAGCCCCCTAGAGGATCTCGCTGTGAAGGAGGCGATCTGGTGGCCTCCCCCTTTTCATGAGCAAAGATCACTCACGGCTTTGGTTTCTCTTGACAGCTCAGCTTTTGACAGCTGTGAAAACAAACCAAAGTGAAAAATAAAGCTCTTGGCAGTCCCCCAGGTCAATGCCCAGTTGAGGCATGACATTTTGGGCTTGTGCAAGTGCGCACTTGCGCAAGTCCAATTAGATTTTAAAAATTTATATTTAAAAATGTGCACATTTGGGGTGCAATTTTTAAAAAATGGGGTGACAAGCTAGTGACAGCCCCTCCAATGTGCTACTTGGGCACTTTGAAGGCTGTCACTAGCTGTCAAAAAGAAAAAAAATGGCTAAAAGGGGGGGAAATGCCACGGCGAGCGCAAAAGGGCTCACAATCATGGCGGTGGGCACAGAACTAGTGGCAGTCACCCCAAAGTGACACTTGGGCAAGAATGGTAAGGGGCATTTGCTACTCTTGCTAGTAGGCTCGGCGCTTCCTGGTACCCACGATGACAGAACAACCCATCGTGGGTACAACAACCTCTACAACAAGCCATGGTTTGTCAGGGTGGCTTGTTGCCCATCAACAAGCTACCCTGCAGAAAATTGTCTGGGTTCACACAACAGAACAACCCACCGTGACTTGTCACCCACAACAGGTTGTTGTGTCATGCAAACCCAGTCAGAGAAAGCATGAAATGCATGCAAAATATCTTGGCCTCTTCGGTGAACATTGTTACAGCAGCCTTAAAAAAACCCTATGGCTCTTGAAATTAAAGTTGTGACCAGCTGTATTAGGAAGAATAAATCAGATTATATGAGTGCGATTTTATATGTGATGTGCTGTTGCTTTAGATCAAGCTTTACTGAAAATTGTTTCTCTACAAATGTGCCCTGCCTTTAAAAATTAATATAATCGTCGTGACAGGGATTCATAGAGTCATAGATCGTAGAGTTGGAAGGGGAGAAAAAGTATGTACATGAACCAATAAAGAAAAGAAAAATAAAGTAAACTGTCAGCAGTCTACTGAAAAGATTTCATTCTGATTCAAACATTTTATGAAATTCAAACTTTACAGCATAGTTAAAATCATACTGATGTTGCAGTGTTCAGATCTTATTTCTTCAGAAAGTATATTTTCTACAAAAGAACATGGTTCTTTTTTACATTAAAAAATTAAGATTTCATCCTTATCTCTTCTTTTAAGAACAGTGGAAACTGAATTTGGTCCTGTAGAATCTTTCAGTCAAGCCAAAAGGACAGAATCTTCACTCGAAAGTTCACAGAGAGACCTCTTCATCCCTTCCCAATTTATCCATTGCCACAATTCTTTTAAAAGGGGTGTCTGGTAATAAAACCTGAGCACTGAAATATTCAAAAAGCATGGGACAGAAATATATCCATCAAAATCCGACTGTGGTCCAAACCCAACCAGCTGTTAAGTCAAGCAATAAGAATATATGCACACTTCTGCTTAATAAAAATTTGATTCAAACACTTTGCATCCGATTCTCCATGTGAGCTTTTATGCAAACTTCTAAAGTGCAAGGAATCCTGGGGTGGAAAAGCTATTCTGAGAGCTTTCACATAGTTCATATAATTAGGGAAACCACTTCCTTTGATTGTAAGTGTTCAAAACAGCTGAATTTCTTCTATCAAAGGAATTCTATGATTTGGGTCATCTCTTTTACTTCCTCTTTCATGTTTCTCAGGATGAGAGGTGAGAGGCTGTGGAGCACATTATTGGGGGGAAAATCACTTTTTGTTTTAAGGATTGAACTTGCGACTATTCAAAAGGTTGTCATTTGGGAGCTCTCTTTCTTTCCCTCCCTCTGTTTCCTTCCTTTTCTGTTGAGGTCCTTCAGTAGTGCTTGTGAACGTAGTCCAAAACGCCAATTTAAGACTGAGAGAAAACTGGTTTATGGTTTGTGAAGAAAGGAATTGTATTCTTGCTTTGTACTGTTTGGGATGAATGTGTAATTAGAAGGGGGCTGAAACTGCAAGGTCTCTCTGTCCTCATATCTTTTAGCAGTTCTAAACACTGACCAAGCAAAAAGAAAAAATATACATGTAGAAGAAGATAAAGAAAGCCATTACCCTTGCCTTTAAGAACAGCTATCTAAGCCTCTTTCTTTAAAATACTTTCTTTAAACACACACCCCACACAGGGAAATCAGGTAACGAGTTAAAGGGGGAAAACATAGCTTGTGTTTGAAAATCAGTGCCAAACCTGTGACAGTGTTAAGTGTCTCTTATTCCAAAAGACTTTCTCCTGCCAACCACCAACTCTAAGCAGAACAGATCCTCTTTCCACAGTATCTCTCTTGCAATTAAAAATAAAAATGATTGCACAGAGCACCCATGCACTTTGTAAAACTATTTAAGCTACTGGGAATCTATCCACTTAGACCACAATCCAAGACAAACTTAGGCATGCTTAAATCCATTGACTCCAGCAGGCTGAAATGCAACCAACTCTCTATTGGATCATGGCCTTAAAGTAGAGCTAACAAATGATTTTGGAGAATTATTGTTTCTTTAGTATAAACCAAGGGTGGAAAATTTGCTAAGCCTTAGGGACTATCAGACACATTTATCATCATATATTGATGAAATTATTTTTCTTTAAATGGAAGCTATATGCCAGTGTGGCGTAGTGGTGAGGGTGTTTGACTGGGACTCAGGAGATCCAGGTTCCAGTCCCCGCTTGGCCATGAAACTCACTGGGTGACTTTGGGACAGTCACTGACTCTCAGCCTAACCTACCTCACAGGGTTGTTGTGAGGATTGTGGAGGACAGGGACTGGTCCTTTGTGTGAGTTCGGCACTTAAAGGGTTAACCGGCACCGAAGGAATGCCCTTTACGCAGCTTCTGTGAACTTTAGACCCAGCTGCTACCAACCATTGACACTGAATCGCAATGGTTGCGAATCGTATTAAGACAGCAAGCGGCTAATTTTCAAAGTGTTTAATGGAGAGGAACTAACAGACTACAATAATTTCACATCATACACAAGGGAGTCCATAAAAATCACTGAAGCGGAAGGCTTCAATACACATACGAGGATAGGCTTTGCTTAATACAGAGAATTAACTTTACATCAGAGACTCTGACTTACTGATCTAGCGTAGCGGTCTGTGTAGCCGGTCTCCGGGAGCCATGCCCGGGGTTGGAAGTTGCTTGGTCCTGACCGGAGCCAGGGACCTGATCCGTGCAAGTCTGCACCGTGTTCCCAACAACCCTTTGTTCTTGAGGACTTGCCTTTTTTACTCTCCCTCGCCCCCTCCCCGCCCTTGATGACCAGGTGGGCTGGTTCCGCCCTGCGGGGGGGGGGGGTGCCTCTTGGGTGCTGGCATCTCCTGGATACTTTGGGGTACTTTGCAGCTCTTTGAGACTGCTCCCCACCTTCAGAATGTTTATGCACTTCCTTGAGGGTAGAGGTAAATGCACACTATTGAAGTTATGCAGATGTAGCTATGCAGATGTGACCATGTACAACTGGTCTGCTCAGAACTGTGTCTCCTGTCCCGGGTGGGCATTATGCAGACAGATGGGGGAAGAGGGGTGCCAGCGAAAGGGGAAAAACTATGTCAGGGTTCAAGTGCTCAGGCTTTCTACACAAGGATAAAATGGAGAGGAGGATTAGTATGTAAGCCGCCTTGGGTTCCTTGCAGGAAGAAAGGCGGGGTATAAATATATGGTAATAAAATTTAAATAAATAAATATGCGAACTCCAGTATTACATGATGGGTATATGCTACCTCCAGTATCTTGTCTGAGCGTGGAAAGCTAAGCAGGGTCAAGCCTGGTTATTACTTGGATGGGAGACCCCTCCTCTAGTTTCCTGCATTGAGCAGGGGGTTGGACTCAATAGCCTTGTAGGCTATCCAACTCTATGATCTATGAAATCTATGAAAGGCAGTGTACCTCTCTCTTTCATGGCATGGTCTGAAAGCACACGAGGCAGCCACCTTGCTGAATCTAAGCAGGTCTGGGTTTGGTCAGGGCTTGGAGGGGAGACCATGTACCCACCATGAGTTCCACGATGGAAGAAAGGTGAGATATAAATGTAATAAAATAAAATAATAAATATCACTTGCTGGGGAACAATTGCAGGGTGCTATTGCACTCATGTCCTGTTTGGGGGTTTCTCACAGGCAGCTGGTTGGCCACTGTGTGAAGAGAATGCTGGATGTGATAGACCCTTGATCTGATCCAGCAGGGCCCTTCTTATGTTCTTAGGATTGTCTCAAAGCACTGGGCCTGATCAGTGGTTACTTTTCCATAGGATTCAGCCCAGATAAGATGGATGTAGGTGGCCTTTGGCTCATGAGCTCCCTCCCCTGTCCCTCCCGGAACCATGCAGAGAAGATAATAAGCATAATAAGATAATACTAAAGAACCTGATTTAGTTTGTATATGATATTTTCCTGACTTGCAAGATGTTCACAGACAAAGGCAGGATCTACTAGTTGTCATTAATTTCTTTCCGTGGTGAGGAATGAGTGACTGGAGCAGGGGCATACATCCAAGGCTTGTTCTCATTCCCACCTTGGGGCCCAGTAACACAACTGAGACCAACTGAGGGACTGACATTGGAAGGAAAGTGCAAGAGCTTAATGCACCATCTCTCAATGTCTCTGCAAAGACCAAACTCTGCAAAAACCAATCCAAAAGCCATGCAAATCTAGGGCGAGATGCCCACCAACACAAAAACATCTCAGATTAGCTACCTTTGCCAACAAAAACAGAAATGCTGTGCCTGAGTGGATCTGTGACAAGAACAACAGCTCCTTGCAAACTAGGGTTGCCACTTATTGTCAAAAAGGAGGAAATGCATTGCACCCACAAAAAGGGGACAGATATTTGCATAAAAGGTACATATGCTAATTTATATAGGGGCAAATTTCGAAATAATTACTATAAATTAAACAGAAATACAACACAAATCCCCATAGTGGAGAAGGCTGAGATAGGTGACCTGTGTGATTTGTGTCCCTGCTCAGTCTGCTGTCCAGGTACTGTCTTGATGGGCAACTTCAAGACCCCTTCAAGGCTCTCCTTTCTTATTATGTTTCTTTATCTTTGGACTGGACAGCACTTCAAACAGAGGATTGTTCTTTGACAGCCCTTCAAATAGAGAACTGCCCTCTATAAAGTAGGACACATAGCCACCCAATTGCAAACATTGGTTTGACCTTAAATAGTTGCTTGGTCTTACATGTTGCACTCCCCAAAAATTGCTTCCATACAAAGCTTTTATGGCACCACCACCCTGGCCCATTCACAGAATCTTACTGGGGGGCCCAGCTCTTCTTATGGATGATGTTGTCTTCCACGCGTAACCTTCCCATGTTTTCCCATCGCTTCTTCCATCTTTTTTCTTACTGCAGAAAACCCATTAAGAAAGAAAAGACAGGATACCTGCACAAGGCCTTCTGATTGTTATTTATTTATTTATATTTATTTATTATACTTATACTCCGCCTTTTTTCCTGCAAGGAACCCAAGGCGGCTTACATAATCCTCCTCCTCTCCATTTTATCCTCACAACAACCCTGTGAGGTAGGTTAGGCTGAGAGTCAGTGACTGGCCCAAAGTCACCCAGTGAGCTTCATGGCCTGAGCGGGGACTAGAACCCGGATCTCCCGAGTCCCAGTCCAACACTCTCACCACCACGCCACACTGGGAGTGTGGCATAGCACTAGGAGCACCCCAGTTTCCAAGGCCTACGAGATTCCCACCCTTTCCCTTCTGGGAATGTGTACCCTAACTTGTTACTTTAAGCCACTCACTGCACATGGTTTTTACCCATGTTTTGCTAGTTGTACACAGCTCTTGGTTGTATGAGATGTTTCCATATAAAGTGGAAATAAATAGGTCAAATTTATTTTGATGGCTTCTCTTAGTTGGCCTAGTAAGTTCCACCATCAAACCCAGAGATGTCCTGAGGTAGAAATGTAGCTTTCCCCTGAAAATTATCAAAGCTAAGGAAGACAGCTAGGAATGCTGTTTTAAGAAGTTACAGACACATTGATAATATGTAAGGACATGAAGGATAACAAAGTACAGAGGGGTTTTTTGTTTCGTTTTTTAATTAAAGTTAAATGGAAACTTAAAATGTAGATATTAACAAGAAGAGCAGCAACACAAGGCTGTTTACTGTTTGATGTAACACCTTGCTACAGAAAATCATGCAAAGGGGCAGTGCAATCAGCATCATTTCCCATGTTCTGTTACTGTTCAATGTGTTGCTCCCAATTTTTTTTTTTTAATGCAAGAGCTTAAATTTTGTGAAAATACACTTTGGATAGTCTTTGGCAGATATCTTATGCTACCCCTCTTCCTGACTATTTCCCTCCCGTTCTCACACAGTATCAGAAACATTTTTTAAAATGCTGAATTTGCACTACTGCACTCACACACCCATTCACAATAGAAACCTAATTCATTTATTTTAGCGGAAACTAAACCCAGCTACTTCAGAATCCATCTCAACATCCCCCACCACACTGCATCAATTTCTCTGGAGTGTACAGGGGATGCAACTGAACAAATCCAGCACTTATGAGAGAAATTGCAGACCTATGGCCACCATTTCAGAAGCAGGAAGAACAAAGAGATGAGAAGCATGCAAAGTCAGTGAATGCAGAAACGTGAAATCAAATCAAAAGCTACCAGAGGACTACCCTGGGCAACCTTTAGTTGCTGTCACATAGCAATGCATCTCTGAAACATTTGCACCAATGTCAGGCTGTACAAGTGTTGTGGCCTCACAGCAAAATCAGTGTGACATCATATTTAATAACCTCTCCTAGCACAGATGTTCTTGTCTTGCACCAATCCTAAGCACTTATGTGCCAGTGTCGCAATTCTTATGATCCATCTATTGGTGTATTTATGTAAGAGTAAACTGACTGGTAGCTTTCTCTGTATCTGTGCAGTGCCCAGTTAAGATAAACAGGTGCTCAATGTTTCCTTATAACTGTTTATACTGCCCTCTTAAAAAGGAAACTTTCTTCATGCACATCTTAAATGGCAGAGAGTGTAAGCAGAGAGGAACTTTATGAGGCCGCAGCTGTGTTACTTTATTATTCCATTTAATCTTTTTCTATCCATTTTACCCAAGATGCAAATATTTTGTTTGTTTTTATCAGTAAGTCACTTTCCAAACAGAAACAAAAGAAGGTAATAAGAATGTAAGGACTGCATTAATATTTCTATCAAATACAGTAATTGCCAAGCATTATACTATGCTAAAAATAAAGGTCAAAAATTTATTGTGGAAATAAGTGATTATTTGTTTGCTCTGGAGAGCATCAGTCTTTGTTGGGATGCCATATGCTTTATGCAACTGTAGTGAAAACATAGCCTTGGGTCACATACTTGCAATGTCAAGGCCATGCTGTGCAAAAACACCTTTCTAAAATGCCAATGTAGAACAATGCTAGAAGTCCAGTGGCTACAATACTGTCTTTTCACATACACCATAAATCACTATGTTCTGACAAAAAGCATAAAATCAGAAGAGAAATCTCAGCAGCAAAAGGGCCATGATTCTGAAAAATGATACACATACTCGGGGGGGACGGGACGGGGGACAGGGTATGATCCTCCTGGAACTGTACTGCATTTTGCCCAAGTAAAAAACTTCCTGCCTACAGAAAGGTGGCATTTTAGGAAGAAGGGCTGTAGCCTCAGTGTGGAGAAAGGTTTTTTTAAAAAAATTGTTATTATTAAAGAGCATTCAAACGTGCAATTCCCCATCTTAATTCTGAAGCAATACAATCCTATAAGGCAGGGGTCCTCAAACTTTTTACACGGGGGGCCAGTTCATTGTCCCTCAGCCTGTTGGGGGGCCGGACTCACTGGGACTCCCCTGGGGGGCCGGACTCACTGGGACTCCCCTGTGCCGCCTCCTTCATGCTGCCCCCGCCGCCGCCGCTGGTGCAGGACCCCCGCCGCAGGACCACCCCGCTGCCACCGCCGCAGGACCCCCGCCCCCGCTGCAAGACCGCCCCGCTGCCCCCGCCGCCATCATAACCCCCCCGCCGCTGCCATAGCCCCCCCCGCCGCTGCCATAACCCCACCCGCCAGCGCCATCCTACCTGGTCCCCTGCGCGCTGCTGCTGCTGCCGGTGCCTCTGCCACAGCCTCCGCTCGAGGCCGCCGCCGCTGCGTCCATCCTGGACTCCGCCCGCGCTCAGTTTTGAAAAACAGCGCGGGCGGGGTCCAGGATAGATGCGACGGGACCAGTGGGCGGCGAGGCGGATGAGGTAAAGCCCCCCCGCCGCTTCCCGCCCACCCACCCACCGTAACCCGCCGCTTCCCGCCCGCCCGCCGTAACCTGCCGCTTCCCGCCTTCCCGCCCACCCACCCACCGTAACCCGCCGCTTCCCGCCCGCCCGCCGTAACCTGCCGCTTCCCGCCTTCCCGCCCACCCACCCACCGTAACCCGCCGCTTCCCGCCCGCCCCCCGTAACCCGCCGCTTCCCGCTTCCCGCCCATGCACCCACCCACCATAACCCGCCGCTTCCCACCCGACCGCCGTAACCTGCCGCTTCCCGCCTTCCTGCCCACCCACCACCATAACCCGCCGCTTCCCGCCTTCCCGCCCACCCACCCACCGCTTCCGCCCGCCCGCCATAACCCGCCGCTTCCCGCCCACGCACTCACCCACCGTAACCCGCCGCTTCCCGCCTTCCCACCCACCGTAACCTGCCGCTTCCCGCCTTCCCACCCACCGACCGACCGACCGCTTCCCGCCTTCATCCCTGCCGCCGTCCTACCTGGCCACTGCCACCGCCCGAGTCTGCCGCCGCTGCTCCGGCACGTCCATCCTGGACTCCGCCCGCGCTCAGTTTTGAAAAACAGCGCGGGCGGGGTCCAGGATGGACGCGCCGGAGCAGGGTCCCGTCGCGTCACTTCCGCCGCGCGGGAAGTGATGTGACTGGGACCAGCGGGCAGCGAGGCGGATAAAGTAAAGCCTGCGCCCCGCTACTGGCTAAGGCTAGCCTTCCCCCCCCACAGGAGATGCAGGGCGGCAGGCAGGCAGGCAGGCGGCCCGGCGGCCCGGCAGGCGGCCCATGCCCCCCCCGCCGGCTCAGGCCGCCCCTCTTCCCTCACAACTCTTGATCGGCCGCCGGGCCGGATGAAAAGACCCGGCGGGCCGGATGCGGCCTGCGGGCCGTAGTTTGAAGACCCCTGCTATAAGGGCTGCACCACTTTTCTCTATATGTATAAAAATTCTACCCTCCCTTATCTATAAATATCCAAGTTAGGAAACACAAAACATTCGCTGGGCGATTAACAAATATAATAAAATAAAAATAAAAATAAATAAATCTCTCCTTGTCAACACTCCTCTCATACCATGTAGGAATACAGCGTTTTCCTCCCACAGACTTAAATTTTCATTTGCATTTGAATTACTTCTTTAAAATGTAGAAAATACTTAGGAGAAAGAAAACGTTTGTACCAAAAGCAAAATTAAAATGGAATATTCATACTGCTAACTAAGTTGGACTTTCAGATAAGAACATGGACAGAAAAAGATAGCATAATACAATAAGTTAATAATAAACTTACAACCAGGCGTCACCTCTTCTTTCATAGCACCAGCCACACCAAAGAAAAACCATCCCCGGTATGGCATGTCACAGCAAGGAGCTAAGTATCTGTATAAACTGCATGCAAAGAGAATATATCTATATTTAATCCTGTGAAAGCAAAGAGTCACTAGGTTGTACCAGGACTTACTCTTGCTTAGAGTAGACTAACTGAAATCAATAGGACTTAAGTTAATCATGACTAACTTAACTCATTGAATTCAGTGGGTCTACTTTAAGCATATCTATGTCTGGATTCAACCCAATATAATTTATTTTATTCTGTGTATTTGTTTTGCTACTAGTTCATTCTATTTATTTCATGAAGGGGGGGGTGTTTTGGTCTTTTCCCTTATTTGTCCGTGGGTTCCTAATACAGCCCCCAATGAGCCATGTTTTATGGTCCAATATATTCTGGCAAATAAATATAGTAAGCAGGGGGGTTGGTCTAGATGACCTCTCAAAGGTACCCCCAACCATGTGAGTCTGTGGTTGTGAAAACAGAATTGGTCAAACTGGTTGGACAAGTTTAGCCTGGTTGATTCTCTACTGTTATGGAGATTAACAGAGTGGTGGCTGTCCTCAGAGATGGCCAAAGGTAAGCTATTTTGGGAGGAAACTTGTCTTCTCTCGCCTTCATTAATTCAGAGGTCTGTGAGAACAGTAGAAGCAAGCTAGGTCTGTAGTTTAGTGAGTCTGTGCTGGAACTGAATCAGCACGGACTTTGCTCTCTGCAGGAAATCCTGACACACTATGGGTTCCCCTAGATATCTGATCGGGAGCAGGAATCTGTTGGAGTGTTGATGCTGCAAACCCTCACCTTACACCCAGCCTGTATATATGAATAAATAAACATATATCACAGAAACACCGTAAGTCCCCTGTACCCTCCTCCTAAGGAAACAGAATCCTGAGTAAGCATTGGAACCCCTGAAACATCTCACTGCTTGGAATTGGGATGCAGGCACATAACAATATAATACAGTCACATGGAGCACTGCATGCTTTTCTATATGCAGGTAAGAAGGACACATGCAAGAAGTTGTCTAATTAATTTAACCACTGCTACGAAATTACAGCCCAAGCAACATGATCTTACCCTCCCTCTTGTAAGCCTCAATCTTTTGTGAACCTCCAGGGACAGGGTGGGAAGCCCCCAATCCTTGGATGGAGGAAAACATAATTAAGTAGATATACCTTTGCTCACTCCTAGGGCTTATGAGGAAGAAGATGGTCTCTGCATTTCTTAGCACTGGTTCCCAACCTTGGATCCTCAGACTGTCCTGGACTACAACTCCCATCATCCTCAGTCAGCATGCCTGATGGCCATGCACGATGTAAGCATTGCAGACCAACAACATCTAAGGAACCAGGATTGGGAACCACAGCCTTAGTCCAAGCTATTTAAAGGGCTTTCTAAACTGAAACCAGCACCTTGAATTATGCCCCAAATGTTCTAGGAAGCCAGTGCCAATTCCAAAGTCCTATTCCCCTTCATTGCATTCTTCGCTACTTGCATACTACAAGAGAGTCTACAAAGACAACTCCATGCAGATACAAGGCAGCAATCAGGCACAAGGTTATGAATCATAGCAGTTCATTCACAACCTGAGAAATATGTAGACACCAGATGAGGAATATGAGGGATGCTCCTACTTGCTGCAGCTACCTGACATTTTAGGCTAAGCCCAGGAGCATCCAAGGCTGCAAACATGAGTGATTTCAGGAAGCCAGCTCTCTTTACCCAAAGAACAGGTGGTAATTTAAACAAACAAACAAACAGCATTATCAAATTCTAATCATTTTATTAGTGTCATAGGCTTAGAGGGTACACCGGTCAGACACAGGAAACACCACCCAGAGATTACAGCCAAGGTCGTTGCCACCTAGGGCTTCTCTACATGAGGCTTTTAACCTGCCACTTTACCGAGGCTTCTGCTTCCATTTTCTTTGCAGGATTAAGAGCAGGTCCTTTACACATGGGTTTTTTTCAAGGTTTTTTCTTTCTCTGCCTTTTTATATATCCCATTACACAACCCCATGGTGGCACTGTGGTGTAGCTGTGATATAGCAGAATTGTGAAAAATACATGAGCTTCTCATAGTGTCTTATCGCGAGATTTGGAAATAATACCTGACTTTCCTTGCTCTAAAAAAATCCGCAAAAATGGCTGCAAAGCGTGGGAGAGGCCCTGGAGGATAACAACATCGTGTAAAGCTCTCACAAACTACTGTGAGGAATCACGAGAGCATAATAAATGCCTCATGTAGAGAAGCCCCTAGAGCAGTGATGGCGAACCTATGGCACGCGTGCCACAGGTGGCACGTGTGGACCACTCTGCTGACACGTGAGCCATAGGTCACCACCAGCCATAGGTCTCCAGCGGCGGCGTGAGGCAGCGTCATGCTGCGCGCCAAGGCTCAGGCCGTGATGCGGCGGACGGGGACGACGGGCCTACCTGCTGCCTCCATGCCGGCCGCGCTGGACCCGCCGCTGCCCGTCGCATCATGTCCTGCGCGCCGGATCCGCCGCCCGTCACGTCATGTCCTGCGCGCTGGATCCCCGCGCTCTGTTTTTGGCGGGGGGGGGGGAACCAGGGCAACAGGGCTGTTTAAGTCCTGTTGCTGCCCTGGTTCCCCCCCCCCGCCGCCAAAAACAGAGCGCGGGGATCCAGCGCACAGGGCATGGCGCGACGGGCTGCGACGGCGGGTCCAGAGGCGGAGGCGGCTTCAGCGGCGCAGGAGAACACGCCGCTCAGAAGAGCGACGGATGGCAGCAGCAGCTTGAGCGGCGCGGAGAATGCTCCGCGCCGCTCAGAAGAGCGACGGACGGCAGCAGCAGCTTGAGCGGCGCGGAGAATGCTACGCGCCGCTCAGAAGAGTGACGGGCGGCGGCGGCAGCAGCAGCTTGAGCGGCGCGGAGAATGCTCCGCGCCGCTCAGAAGAGTGACGGGCGGCGGCGGCAGCAGCAGCTTGAGCGGCGCGGAGAATGCTCCACGCCGCTCAGAAGAGTGAGATCGGGCCGCCGCAGGAACGATCGGAAGAGCCCAGGTAAGGCTCGTATTACATCCCTGCCGTGCGTTCCCATGCAGCCGCCTCATTCTTGCCCCCCAGCCGCCTCATTCCCTCCTAGCCAGCACCTCCTCCTCCTTTCCCCACATTCTCCCTGGCTTCTTCACAATCCCCACCTCTTTCCCCCAAACGCTTGAGGTCTCCTCCTTTCCTCACATTCTCCCTGGCTTCTTCACAATCCCCCCCCCTCTTTCCCCCAAACGCTTGAGGTCTCCTCCTTTCCTCACATTCTCCCTGGCTTCTTCACAATCCCCCGCCCTCTTTCCCCCAAACCTATCTAAATTACCTTCAGGCTATGTGTACAATGTAGTACTATTTAAAAAATTTGAGTTGATGTTTTTTTCAATAAAAAACTGTTTGTATCATTGAAAGCCCCGTTATTGTGTTTTTCTTTTAAGACAAAATATGTTAATTAGTTCAGACAACTGTATGAGTTGTTTTTACTAAACTAAAACCCCAGTATTCAGGTTTAATTGCAGTGTTGGCACTTTGAAATAAATAAGTTGGTTTTGTGTTGCAGTTTGGGCACTCGGGCTCAAAAAGGTTTGCCATCACTGCCCTAGAGACATACATATAACAACACTAGCCACATGGTTAGTAAAGGTATTGGTCCTTCCCCAAAATCACAAGTTTCATCTGCAGAATCAATTTTCTTTAATGTATTTTCTTTATAGCCATCCTTAATGATAAACCAGTGAAGTGTAGAGGGGCTAACATGATGGGTTTAGATGTGAGAAATCCTGATTTAAATCTGCATTTGGCCATAAGGCTTACCATGGCCTTGGACACCAACATAGCCTAACCTATGTCACAGGGTGGTTGAGAGGACAAAATGAGGTAGCCTAGATATGCCAGCCTAAAGGAAGAGTGACACACAACACATGTGAATAATAAGTATAGATCAAATACTCATGTGAACCTGCTACCAACGTTTTGAGGGCCGCAGTTCCTTAGTGCAGGTATGCTCTATAAACATGGATACCTTCTGCTAACAAAAGGCAATGCAAACATATGCTATAAATTAAAGTACACAAGCTAGAGGTACATCATTATAACAGGATTCCATAGTAACCCACAAGACATATACCATCCCCCCCCTCTCTCAGATTACTAGTGTTGTTGAATTTACATATAAATATGTTATAGGTGCAAGTAAGTGTACTAAGGAAATACGATTAATGTTCTTCTGTTAACAGCCGAACAAGTCAAATCCCCATAACTAGATACCGTAGGTATTTTATTTGCTGGTTCAAACAACAGCAAACAACAGATTTTAATTAAATCTTTCCAAGACTGAAACTACTCTGTACTCATAATTGTCTGCCAAAAATATATTTATGGAAATGAACTGCTGCAGCATCTCAGTGATCTTAAAATAAAAAATCATATCTGATCACTTGCGCAGTTATTACTCAAAACAATCTTTATAGCCATCATAAGTTTCAACCAATAATAAAAGAATGTTAAGACTGAATCACACAAGAAAATTGAGGATGTTTAGGTTTGCAGGTGGCATGCATATTTCAAGCCACAAATTTAACTCTGGAGAAAAAATAGTAAATGAGCCTAAGCTGCCTATTTTAGACTGAAATCCATGCCAGGATCTAGAATATTCAGAATGATAGTCCTAACCACATTTACTCCAAAGATCGCACTGATTTCACTGGGAGATATTTTAAAGGAAGCATGCTTAAGCCTGCTGCCTTAGGGTTGTATCCAATGCAGTTTGTCCACCAGCAGAATGGAAACCACTGGAGGAACAGATTCCCTCTCCCCATGCACCCCCCCCAACACACACACACAGTCTGCTCCAAAGCATTGTGGGAACATCCAGAGTAGATATAGGGGGGAGGAGTGAGTGGGGGTGCAGGGGGGAGGAGAGCAAGGTGAAGCCCCATTGAGTGAGTGGACATCTGCTTGCTTACTATTGGATGTAGCCCTAAAGATCTAGGGCTTTGTCTTTAGGCTACAATCCTATATACACTTACCTGGGAGGAGTAAGCCCTACTGAACTCAATGGAACTTACTTCTGAGTAGATATGTATACAATTGTACTGTTAACCTATCCTGACAACAAGCAGAACACCAAAGTGAGAGGTCCTTTGGCCCTGACAAATATAAAAAGCCATCACGAAAAGCCTCCATTAGAACAGAACAGCCCATATAAATAGTGAATGGAGTTTATTTTGCATACGGTACATTTCAAATACTGATTCAGTAAATGCTATTTCTATCAAGCAAGTCAGAAATTGCATAGCCTTTAATGGCTCAGGTTAGGCAGACTGGGCAAATTTATATTTCTATATTATATATTTAATTTGGTGTCTGCTTTAGTATATTTCTCTTTTTCTTGCACCACTGTTAAACGCTCTGAGATAACCAATGGGGCTGGCTTTCAAACAAATAACGTAATTTGATTTGGGTTGCTATTTAATAACAGATATGCAGCCCAGTCCTATGCATGTTTACTAAGAAGTAAGTTACACTGAGTTCAATGGAAACTTGCTCCTTAATAAGTGTACATAGGCTGCATATCTGCTATTAAATAGCAACCCAATCAATCACTTGAGATGTGCTCTTGTAGTTTCCATAATCAACAAACCTACAGTACTCAGTCAGCATCCAGATCAAAGATTTGCAAAGCAGGGATGCAATCCAAAACACTCTTACTAGGTGGAGGCATCATCATCATCATCATCATCATCATCATCATCATCATCCCGCCTTTTTCCCAATGCTGGGACTCAAGGTGGCATTACAACATTAAAACTTGTACAATTAAAACATATAAATAGGAATATACAAAAGTTAAAAATATAATTAAATTAGCTATAATATTAAAATTATATAAAAATATCAAAGTTAAAACAACAGTAACAATATAAACAGTGGAATCGAGATCACATTCTCACAGGTCCAGGCTATTCCCAAAGGCCTGCTGGAACAAAAAAGTTTTTGCCTGCCCCAGGAAGCATACCAAGGAAGGAGGGTGCCATTCTAGTACATGTCACTGAACTAAATGGGCTTACTTCTGAGTAAACATGCCAATGGCACATTTCTGATATTGTGGGGATATTTTGCTACCTACGTATAAAAACAATGTTGTTTTTACTGAGTTGTGCTGCCTTATAATAGAAGGCCGTGCTCATACTGAGAATGCCTATTAGTATGACAACATGTTTCCGTAAATAAAGCTCTGACTGAAATATGATGTTGCACATCTAGACTGCAATCCTGCCCTCAATTACGAGCATGCAGTTCTCAGAAAAATCAACATGACATGTACTCATATATCTGAGTGCAAAAGTGCACCACTAGATTAGCAATATTTTAGCAAAAGGCAGGTCATCTTACTAGGCTCTTGTTAGATACTTGCTTAAAAATCAGGAAACGAACATGATTTTGACTCTACCCCATTCGTTAGCATGCTGAATTTTTAAGTTTACTTTTAAGTATATTCTCACTAAGCAAAGGTTTGGTTAATTTAAGTTATTCCATCAGAAGTACTCTGATAACAAAATATGAAACAGTCTGCGGGTTTCTGTTAATAGTGGGCTTGGCCAATATTAAATGCTTGGACATAGGAGGGAAAAGACTATGAGGAAAAGAAAGAGCTTGTGCTTAACTACCAATTACGGTAACATTTTAGTTCTCAGTAATTTTTCTGATAGAACAAACTAGTTAAGTGCATGCTTACCTCTTTCTCTATTTTAAGCAGCTTCTTCACAGCCACTTCCTTGTCCTGAGATATCCATCGGGCTCGGTATACACTCCCAAAACTCCCTCCGCCACAGTTTTCAAAGAACTGCAAGTCATCAAATTTAATTTGCACAAATGAAGCACTGAGAGACAACATCTCATAATGACAAAATATGCCACGACAAAATCTGTAAGAGAAATGGGGGGGAAACTAATTATAATTCTGTTGCTACAGTTGATTGTATTCTTAAACTTTCCCTTATTCAATAATGCAAACAGGATTCTAACGGTATAAAAAGCTCTGACACTCACACTGTGTATATGGACTATCCAGACTCTTGGAGCTACTATTTAAAGAGAAACAGCTAGAAAGTCCACCACATTCTCTCCTATTTTCAGATGCTGCAGCAACTCTTTTGTGTGTGTGTCGTGTATGTGCATGCGCGCAGAGAGGACCGGTTCCCTTATGGTGACGTACACTGTCAAAAGGGAAGCGCGATTGCAACTGTCAGCTTGCCTAGGAGTTCTGGAATGCGGGGTATGCCATGTATCCATGTCGTGATCACTTTGAGAAATATACATAACCTAAGCCCCTAAACATTCTGGCACAACAACTACTCTAGACCTCTCCAGACCAAGCAGTCTGTCTGCAAATGTTCACTAAAGTAGAAGCACTGTAGGAAAACTTGGCCAAAATACAAGTTTGTTCCAGAAGTGGCTTAGTTGTGCCTTCACCAGCAAGTGCAGAATAATTTATCTTGACTGCAATATACAAAATCCCCATGTGTATGCCAACGCAAGGTTTCTTTTTCTTTTTCAGTTTTAAGAGACCATATCATATTTCTTACCAGTGGAACAAAAAATTCTTCCCTTAAAGTTGTAAGTCACAGGGCCTCTTAAAAACTATGATGCTGCCTGAGGCTGGATCACTTGAGTAATCTAACCCCCTGATCAAAATGTAAAACTCATACCTAGGGTCTCCAATGTGGTGCCCATGTGCTCTTGTTGCCAGCCAGGCTCCCCGTGTCCCTCCTGATTTTTATTTTATTTCTTGATTTTTTAAATTATTTTTTTTTTAACTTGGAAGCAGACATGCTGCAAAGTGAAGTGCTGCCCCTCCAGGGTTCAAAAGAGTGGCTTAGTATTTTAGAGCTCAGACTGCATAATGTAAATGGGGTTTTGCCTGTGTGTGTGAGCTCAGATATGTACTTCAGTTCTTGGGCAAGTTACATTTCTTTTAGTCTCACCAGTTTGCTTTCTGGGAAATGAGTGTTTTGTGACTGGCCATACCCACCATGATAACCATTTTATTAATGGGAAAGCCCTCCCATAGCAGCCATTTTGTGAGAGCACCCACAACACTTTCTCAAAATTCCAAGTGTGCCCACTGACCCGAAAAGGTTGGGAGACCCCTGTCAAATGTCATGTTCAGGTTGAAATCAAAGATGTAACGGTGGCTTTTAGCAGCAATTTGTGAGTTAATTAACCACGAACTGCAGGAACAAGAACAAACCATGGGTTAACTTGGGGTCGTTTAACCCACAAACAACCCTAAGTGCCCAGGTTCAGATGTCACAGAAACAGCCTATGAATGCCATATTTGTAGGCTGTTGTGGGAAACTTGATGCGGCTCGCATGCAGCACACGTTTATTTATTTTATTTATTATATTTATACCCCGCCTTTTTCCCCGCAAGGAACCCAAGGCGGCTTACATAATCCTCACAACAGCCCTGTGAGGTAGGTTAGGCTGAGAGTCAGTGACTGGCCCAAAGTCACCCAGTGAGTTTCATCCCCACAACTGCCACCAAAAGCCACGTTATATCCAAACAGGGTGTAAGAGTCAGTTTTTAGGGGCATGTCAGTGTAACTGAAAAGCCTGACACCAACTTACACTGACTATATTTCACTGTATAGCCATCTATGTGTTTTTAAAAAAAACAGTCAGCAAGGCAGACACAATTGCACTCTAAATGGGCTCCTGCAGGAATTCTTGCACAATTCTGCACAGAATAGGATACTCTTGTCTTTTATTTATTATATTTATTTATTATATTTATCAATCGCCCATCTGGCCGGCCACCCGGCCACCCTGGGCGATGTACAATTAAAATACAGTAAAACACAATAAAATATAATAATTAAAACAATATAAAAAATTCTCATTAAAAACCTAACCCACCCCATATTCCCGCCTGAACAGCCATGTTTTTAATGCACGGCGGAAGCTCATCACGGAGGGGGCATGGCGAAGGTCACTAGGGAGGGAGTTCCATAATGTGGGGGCCGCCACAGAGAAGGCCCTCTTCCTAGTCCCCACCAGCCTGGCTGCTCTGGCTGATGGAATAAGGAGAAGGCCGTCCGTGGCAGACCTTGTTGAGCGGCCTACTTGATGTTGCTGGAGGCGCTCGTCTTGCAGAGAGTTTACAGCTGACTCTTCAGTATCAACACTGGAAGCCTGAATTAGCCATGCTAGATGAGCAGGACACTACATGCAACGATTTTCTGGAGATCAGAAACCCTTCACCAATTCAACATCAATCAACCCATGGATCGCTGCTAAAGATAAATAAAGCAACAGTTTGGAGAAATAAGTGACTGCCACAACCTCTTTTCTTGACAAAGAGACCAAATTCTCTGGATCCAACGTGTGTGTGTGTGTGTGTGTGTGTGTAGAGAGAGGGAGAGAGAGAGAGAGAGAGAGAGAGAGAGAGAGAGAGAGAGCATTGTCCTCTGGGGGGGAAGGCAAGACTGAAAAACAGGTTCAGTATTCCATTGAGTTTCCATGTCTGCTATTGACCAACAAACACTCTGTAAGGTAGGCCAGTAATGTTATTTCCCCATTACAAATGGAGATAGGAGGAAGGGGCATGGCCAAGTCTAATTCACAGTGGCTTGCATAGGAACTGCCCAGTGAGTTCATGGCTCAGGTGACGGTTTCCGCTGGTGGTGGTGATTTCCCAGCTCAGCCTTCCCCAACCTAGTGCCCTCCAGATGTGGTACATTACCAGCAACCCAGCCAATATGCATGGTTTGGAAAGGCTGGCTTCTTAGCTTTGCTGTGATGCTTTACAAGCAAAAAAAGTGCCAGCTAACCTATTGTAACATAAAGTCAGTGTATGCCTTATGTATTTTTAAAGGCATCCCTGCCTCTCCATGGACACCTCTCCCACTAGGGCAGGGGTAGCCAACCTGGTGCACTCCAGATGTTTTGGACTACAACTCCCATAAGCCCCAGCCAGCATGTTCAATCATCAGGAATTATGGGAATTGTAGTCCAAAACATCTGGAGGGCACCAAGTGTCTATCCCTGCACTAGGGGCTGTCTTTAAAGATACATAGAGACTTTATGGTACACTATCATACATAAGACTCTGACCGGGTTTGCACACCACAATGGCAATTCCTGGGTTGTTAAACCATGGGTAATTGTTGGGTTAACTCTCAGTATTGCCTGCTTAAATCAATGAGGTAATGTAGCTGTTGTGTGTCTCTCTCTCTCATGCTCCTACTCCCCTCTCTCTAGCCAGAAATTCAGGCACAGCTCACGGGTTTCTTTGCAAAGCTTTATTAAGCAAAAGCAGGGCAACTCAGGTGGTTGCAGAACAGTGTTACACAAAAGTAAAGGAAGTAATTCAAGACCCTTTATCCCGTCAATGGGGGGTCAGGAATGATCAACAGTTGATTCCTCACTGAGGCGTTTCACGTGTTCCCACCCTCAAACCAGAGAACCCACTCCGCCCCTAGGGTGGGTCAAAAGTCTTGTTAGCCAACCGCACAGAGCGGCAAAGAGATGTCAGTTGCTCCTGCCTACGTAAGCGACTGCCGCTCGCAAAGATCGGGCATGGAGGCTGACTTCCACCCCCTCCCATCAGGAGCTCTTTCTCCCCCGCCCCGGAGCTCTGCCTCCCCTCCCATCAGGAGTACTTTCCCCCACTACCCCCACCAACCTTGATGGAGCAGCTGGGTGGGTCCGTGTTATCTACAGAGAGTGGCTCCGTTCCTACCTCCTCTTCTCCCTCCCCCTCTCCTTCTGTTTCAGAATCCATTCCCATGGAATCTGACCAGTGCTGTTTTGGATTTAGGGAGTCGGAACTTGAGGGGCTAGGAGAGCTAGCCCTGACAGTAACCACTAGTTAGAGTGGGAGGAAAGGGTTAATTGAACAATCCCCAGGGTACATGTTTTGTAACCCCTCCTCCTTACTTCCTCTCCTCCTTACTTCCGGCCTCTCTCTCTCTCCCTCTCCCACTTGATGGAGGCAGGGTCTGAGCTGCCTTCCAGCCAGTGAACTCCACTGAAGCAGACTTTTAACACCAAAGACACTAATCTGCCTATATGTATCCTGCATATATGAATAAACGGACTGTAAGTAAAACTAATGTCTTTATTAGTTTTAAACCTTGTATCGACAATCCATTCCTTTAAAGAGCCTTTTACCAGGGTTTAGCAACCCACATTGTGATAACCAGTTTCAATAACCAGGCTGCACATAAGGGGGAAAACTCTTGCTTCGTCCTAACCAGTATAGGACCGATTCCTTTCCATATCCTCCAACAAGTTGCTTAACCATAAACAAGCCAGAGTTTCCAGGTTCAGACGTCATGAAACAACCAAGGAACATTCCTGGGTTGTTAACTGAAATCAGAAATGGCACACACGCAGCTCAAGCACTCCACTCCTCCTGCAATTCCTGGATTAAACAACCCAAGAATTGTCCATCATGATAGACAACTTTGTTGCAATCATTTATGCACGTCTTTAGTCATATAACTTAAAGTCATATAACTTTAGTCATATGAATATTAAAGCCAATGGAATTTCCGTCAAGTGCACTGTCAAGGTTCATCTTCATTTGCCTCATCTGCATCCAAACCCCGGCCACTGCACTAAGCATAGAGATTGCTGATCATGGGTCAGATAAAAGGAGATATAGAGCAAGGAGGTGTCATCAGCATATTGATTCCATACAAGCCCCATAATTGTGCAAGACCAGTGGCTCCATATACAGATGGGAAAGAGGTAAGCATAAGCAAGCCTGTAGAAAAGGTGGGCATGGGGGGCCTGCCCCCCCTATGTTTTTTCTGCTCCATCCTATTTATTTATTTTTTACAAATACAGGCAGTCCCCAGGTTACGAACGAGTTCCGTTCTTAGGAATGTCTTTAAGTCAAATGTGTATGTAAGTCGGAACAGCATAGCAGTTCTATACATTAAAAATCGGCATTTACGCAAATTGCGTAGTATACTACGCTATGTACTCTACGTAAACGACGTGGTGCCAGGGAACCCAGAAGTTCGTTCTTAAGTATGGGTTGTCTGTAAGTTGGACGTTCTTAACTCGGGGACTGCCTGTAATTAACAGTTTACAATTTTGTCTTTAAAAGGCTGCAAACTAGATAACTGCCTCCCTACTTTTTTGGCAGTTCCACCAGAACTTTTAGGCAGACTACAGGCCTGAGCATAAGATGGAACTTTGTGGGATCCAGCCAGAAAATAATGCAATGACTAAAAAGGAACTCCACAAATATACTTACCAAGCCACACAGTTGCAACACCACCACCACATGATCAACAGTATGAAAAATGCAGCAGGATGAACTGAGTACAATATTCTATCAACCTCCAGGCCAAGCCACAAGCACACTATCAGTTCCTGTACCTGTTAGAGCCATATAAAGAGCCCCTTCCGACATTACATCATGGTGTGGAAGCCATTATAACAGACCCTTCCCAAATGGTTAAGATATTTTTTTAAAGCCCTGGGTCATGTATGAGGAGTCCATAATGTGACTCATTCCCATGCCAGTCTTGCCCCAGTTTGGAAATAGGTGACATCATGGATTCCTCCCAGGTCACCTGGGACTTCTGACATTACCTTCGTGGTGTAGAAAGGAGCCACTTCATTAGTCGTAACTGCTCCTATGCCACAAAGGTAATAGTAGAGAGGGTCCTAATGTATGTGAAGAACATTGAATACACAATATGTATGAGAAGCACTACATAAATACTCCCATTATTATTATTGTTGTTGTTGTTGTTGATTGATGATGATAATAATAATAATAATAATCTTGTTAATTATTACTTCATGTGGGATTTTAAAGAGTATATTGCAACAACCTACTGCCTATTTCTATTGCCCTATGTAACCTATGCCTCCAAAACTGATCTCTCTCAAAAATTGGATTCACAACCATTTTATTTGTAGGAACAGCATACGTAGCCTGCATATTGTTATAGTTTTCTACTTTTCTATCTCCAATGCAATGAATAAAAATAGCAATTTAGGTTACCCAGAATGAGTATTGGCTTTGGTGGTAGCTGGGCATAGATGGACATTTTGCTCCCATCTCCTCCAGTTTTCGCTATGATTGTCCATTAACTGGTGATGTAAACTTTTTTTCCCCCATTTGTTTCTGCAGTCTGTAGGAGCTGCAGTCCACTTTATGTTTTGCCTGCTGCTGATTCTGTGACAAAACAGACTCATATATAGCATTCTGACTTTCTGAGCCACTCACTTCTGTTGGATTAGCTCCCAAGAAGGAAATCCTTGCAAGCACAAATGTTGGCAACTAGACTTTATTACTGGCAACAGCCTGCAAGAAGAATGTCTTTGACTGGGGCCAAACTAGATATTGTAAGACACACAGAGTTGCTGATACTTCATGCATTTTCTCCATCTGTTCCCTGCCATGTCTAACATGACATCACCATGCAGTGCATCTCCCCACCCCTGCCTCACATCATTGGCTGCCATGGGACGGGATGTCATACTGCGATGACATCACATTATGTGCTGCTTCCTTTGTAGCACAGTGGCAGCGTTATGTCTTTTATAACGACCCTTGATGAAAACCCACAGAGAGAGGGGAGGGAGGGAGAAGGAGACTCAGGCAGGAAAAGGAAATGAACTGCTGCAATACCTATGTCAAAAACTAGGCTGGCATATGTGATCTACCTACACTTGAAACTGTTGATGGTGGAACATTTCATTATCTTCCACAAAAGGGAAATGGGTGGGTAACTTGACTGATAGTAGAATCAGCATCATGACTGCTCTAATTAGTTATGTGCAGAAAGGCCTCATTATGAAATGTAACTACCGTATGTTATCATCCTGCCCCAGGTCCAAAATCCAGATGTTATAGGTTGGACTACTAGACTAACACCCCACAATCCAAAGCACACTTGGAATCAAGCTTTGCTGAAATCAAGGAAGGTGCTTCAAAGAACACATGTTTAGGATCAGATCAAGAGTTTTCCTCCTCCTGTTCTGAAGCAAGTATTTCACTGATCCATTTCCAAGACCTAAAGACTTGGGTCGTAAGTATCTCTAGACATAAGCTGCACCTTCTTGGGAAAATGTTCATGTAGGAACAAGGAAAGTAACATCCTGATCCTTCTCGAGTCTCATGGCCCTACCATTTGCAGAAGCACAATTGGGAGTGCCTGCCTAGCCACTATTGTACGAGAGCCATGGGGAAGGGTACGGTGATTGGCTTTGTTGTCTGCAGCAGATTAGTAACACATGATGTGCATTTGAAGGAATGGTTCCATCATTATCCTTCATATAGAGACATTTCTAAAGTAACCATCACCTCATGAAAAGAAAGTGCTTTGTTTTCATAAGGTGAGTTACTTTAGAAATGTCTCTATAGGATGGACTTGAACTTCAATTTTGATCTAAACAACTTAATGCTGGCCCAAGAGTCACCACACACACACACACACACACATACAAAACCCAACCTAAGAAGCGAACTTACATTCTGTAGATTTGCTGAGAGTAGAAGGGGAGTTATTCACTTCAATTATTTTTATAGCTTAGAAAGTGTTGTCTTTCACACCAAAGAGAAAAGATTCTAAGAGACCTTTGTTGCAGTTTGTATTTCAGTTTTAATGCTCAGCAGCCTATTGTGATATGTGCTTTATATTTCCAACTCTTTAACAACAGTATGCTCAGTTCAATATTGTTAAATAGATGCTGCTCGGTGGGTTCCTGTTATCTGATAACTTGCCTTTATGCCCACCTTTAACTATAGGCCTCGCTTGTCCCAAAATGAGAATAAGCCAGCACAGGAAAGAGGACATGTGCAGCCTTGTGCATACAGTAGGTAGTACAGTGTGCTAAAGAATCCTACAGGGTTCCTTCCCTTCCCTCGCTGTGGAAGAGCTGGAGTTTGGCTCCTAGCTCCCTTAAAAAGAGGGAACTTAAAACCAGTATTTGAAGAAAAAGATTACTTTTGTAGATAGCTGCTCATTTGGTTGCCTGTGTACAGTCAGTAAAAATGATCCCCTGGTAACTAATCAGTGAGACTTTATAAGAAGTTTGTTCTTTTTTTTTTCTTTTTTCTTTTAGGGCTCAGAATGCTAACATAGGTATGGTGGGCAAAGAAACATTTTTGTGTGCTTATTTGCAAGGCTGGGCCTGGATTAGACTAAAAAGTCATTTGCCTTTCAAATATAGGCATTGTTTAGGTAGTCAGGCAGGGCCGTCCTTGTAATTTAAAAGAGAAATTAAAATTTCTTAATGGCGAGTAAATTTGTGGACTTATTTGCAAAGCTGAACTTGAACCCTGAAGGTTTATGCCCGTTTTGCCCCCACCCCTTCCAATAAAATCTTTTGTTCAGAGGCCAGCATGGATCTAAGAATCCCACATACTCTGGCCCTTGATCCTGGCTTCGGAGCGGCATACCAGATGGAGTGCCTCTTCCTGTATTCAGATTGATTAAAGGGCCACAGCTTCAAACACCACATGTGTTCTAATGGAACAGTTATTCCAGAGAAGTAATGCCTTATTCTGAGATGTTGTGCTAATAGTATTCTTTTCTCATAAAGGCCCAGCAGACCCTGTCACTGTTGGTGTACAGGAAGAGGGCATATATATATATATATATAGTAATACCTTGGATTGCAAGCATAATTCATTCGGGAACCGTGCTTGTAATCCAAAACACTTGTATATCAAAGTGAAATTCCCCATAAGAAATTTGTACACATATTTTTAATTTAAGCTGCAATAAAGAATGATAGTGTAAAGTCTTCAATTTTCTTGACCGTACTACAGTACTTGTATTGCAAGACGTCACTTGTTTATCAAGTCAAAATTTATTTTAAAAATTTGCTTGTCTTGCAAAACGCTCTCAGACCAAGTTACTTGCAATCCAAGGTATTACTGTATATATATTCCAACAAGCCTTTGAAAAAAGCTGAACATCTGGATTGCTGCTTTTTAAAGTGGCTTTAAGATGGGTGCAATGGCCAATGTTGTATAAAATAGTTTAGCTGTTGTTCCGATATTGAACATTTTGCAGTGGAAGGGGGGAGTTATGTGTATATCACGTCCATGCCAATCACAAATAAGTTGACATCTACTGCAGGGTAATAATCAAAGTTTAATTTCCCAATTTTAGTTCAAACTCAGTTTAATGTTTCCCCTGCCCCCTTATGTTTCAAGGCTTGGCTTTGAAACATGCTGGAATTATGATTGTTAAAAACTAGATAATGACATAAAATATTGTATTTTCAACTGCATTTCCTTCATCACATGAAGATGAAGAAAACTGCATTTGCAACCCTTCCTTAAGTACGTATATATCCTAGCAAGTCATAGGCATTGTGCAGTACAATCCTAAGCATGTTTACTCAGAAAAAAATCCCTCTACGTTCAATTGGACTTACTCTGTAGGAAATATGTTAAGTATCGCAGCCTTAATATACCATGCCATGGTAAATTTACTGAATTGTAAAATGATGTTAATTTAACATAAGACATATTAAAACATCCAGCACATGAAATGAACACAGTGCATGAAATAAGCATATCCCACAACAGCAATGTGTTTCCACAGACTGTACAAATCATGTATTTTAAGAGAGTACCAAATCCATAACATTACAACAAGTACATACACCTGACCTAACATAATAATACTAACATATCTGGAACTTTTAGTCACCAAATTTCCAAGGAATCCAAGAACAAGATAATTCTCCACTAATCTCCCCTTTTCAGGTTAGATCTTTAAAAGAAATAAAAATAAAACCAAGGCACAAAGTAGCCTTCGGTACTTCCTTTGGAAAGGCAACATGCCAATGTATTGCCAATAAAGCAGTACTACATTTGTGCTAGCTTAAAACATATAGCAGAATGTGCCAAGTTTCCTTATTTGGTGAAAAAAAACAGTTCCATGGCTTTCCAGAACTTTGACAATCCATTTTTAGATTCATGATTTTGTGTCCCAATACTGCACTCTGCTCTTGGGAGTTCAAATACAGTCCCTTCCAAGCACCCTAAAACAAAATTACCCATTCCCCTGAGTAATAAACAGGAAAGAAATCCACGTAATATCATGCTGCTTTATCCCCTAACATTCTTTATAAGAAACCCTGACTGATAAATACAAATATAGCTTTTTGTTTAAGACAAAACATAAAATGTGTGTGCATTTATTAGGTTTGCTTATTAGGATCTTTTTGCCTCCAGGCAGAGATCCTGGCTCCTTCAGCTGCAGCCTAACAGCAGAAATAGTCAGATGAAGTTTCTCCATTACTGACTCTCTGTGCCAGAAAGTTTCACTAGCCAGTTTTCTTCTTATCAGGCAGCAGCTAAAGGAACAAGAGCCTTGTCAGAAAAAAAAGTTGACAATCCTAGCCCTTAACAACAAAATCCCTTACAAATAAAAGCTTCCTACCAAATGAAACTGATCAGCTAAAAACTTACAGAAGCTACACTAACTTCTATATATGGAATCATGTTTTCTCTTCTGTTTGAAAATCATTTTGTTTTAGGCAGAGTCCCTGCTGCAACATCGGAGGGCTTTTATGAGGTCAGAGCAAGGACTCTGACTTTTCCTATGGCTGGCCAGACAGCATCTACCATCTATAGGATTGCGCCCTACCAGACTTTTTGTGGAAAGACAAAAGACAGAGGAGACATGGGTTAGAAGCAGAAGATATCTGGACACGGACACACCATAAAATTCTATGAATGAGGCAGGGTGATTGCCCAACAAAAGTCTTGTATGGAAGAAACCCCAGTTCCTCGCCTGTAATATGAGGGGTCTTTTCAATGGTGTCTCTGTGAGAGCTGGACTGACCCGGGTTCAAAAGCTCCCCTAGCCAATGACCCTCAGTCCCAGTCACGCAGGCGGAAGGAGGAGATAACAGCAGTTAATAAAGATTAAAGAGTTTATTTGTAAGACCCAATTACATGGGATTAAGGCAATCAATGCATCTCTACTCATTACATCATTGCAGACTCAAATCCAATACCCCAGTGGTAAGGCTAGATGAAGTGAAGTCCAAGAGACAATACACATGTCGTGTCGAGACGAGAGAAGAAGAGGAAGTGAGCAAGCAAGTGTGCTAGCTTTATACCCCAGACCCTGCACTTATAAATAGGACATTACTCACCCAGTAGTATAACCTATTCATCAACATGTTGATCCCAACCTCTTCAAGGCTGCTGAGTCATGTCACCTCGAGACTATGTCTTGTGACCAAAGACCTTCTGTACTTGAACTCAAGTAACACCCACCAGGTCAGGTGATAATCCCGATGTCAGGTGGTAATCTCGTTCTGCCTATGCAAAACCCAACATCCCCCTGCTTTTGCATTTGCGCAGAACGTGGTTATTACTTCATATAACAGCACAGCTTTGTTGACATCTGATGCTGTTCTTTCATCTATGGACTTTGAAAAAAAAACTTTTGCAGGAATGACTTTACCTGCCAGAAATTTGAACCACCATCAAATCACTTCTGATGTATCCCTCCTTATGACACAGTTTTATTTGCAGACCCAAAACGTTGTGTATTGCTATCTGCCTGCAGCATAGCAATCCTGCCTTGGTTTCCTGAAAAAACTGTAATAGGTTTTTCACATCAATCTCAGCATCATTTAAACATTTTTAACAATTTAAACGATTTAAATAACTATTCAAGCTTTACAATAGCATAATAGCACAATACATAATATAATGCATTCAGTTCAATTTCAGTTGAACTCTAACCTTTAAATGATTGTTTCTACAAAATCAATCAAACAAAGTATGGTTATAAAAAATAACAAACTTCAGGTGTGTTCTTGTTGTTCTTACTATCACAACCACAACTGGCATTTCTGTGAATCTGTAAGCCACCTGTGCTCTGACTTGTAACTCTTAGTCTGAAGTGTGATGTTCCTTCCAGATAACACTCAACTCCTTTTCAGAGCTCTCCAAGCATGTCCTGTTGGTCTAACAGTCTGCCCATTACACTGACAGCAATACCTGGCCTTGTTGCTTGTACAGTAAAGCTCAACAGCCCAATGCTTCTGTGTAGCATTCAAACTGCTTTTCCATCAGCATGTGCTTGAAAATCCTCAACTATTTGGAGTCTCTCACTGAGTTAACTATCTCCAAAATTCTCAATCACATCCATGATATTTCTCTGGTTTGTTGCAGTAAGTACTGCCCTCTTGGTTCTCCCTCAACTTCTATTTACAAATAAACAGTTGATCCACCACCAAGCAGTTTCAATTTTCAATGAAATTCCAAACCCTGGATCAATTATATCATATTGCTTTTATCTGTCCAGAAAAAACAATAGATCATCCAACTAAACAAAGTACATACAGTGTATGTCCCTGTTCCTTCTGCTTAACAAACAAACATTGATCTGCCTCTCTGTGCAAATCTCACTTCAGCAATGTTTGAGTTCAAAACAGAATTCCAGCCTCCAGCTGATTTCTAGCTTTTCTTACAGAAAAATCTCACACAGTTTTCCAAAGACTTCCTCTCATTTAAAATGCTTATGTTCCAATATTTCCACTGTGAAATATCCATACATCTATCCACATTCTTAAACATCAGTCTAACTGTTTCCAAAGCAAATTGTTGTTGCACTCATCCATGATTATCCTGCTCCTTTTTACAAAATCACAAGCAACCAATTTTGCTGTTTGTCATACTTAACCTTTTTCCAATCTGGTTAGTTTTCATTTAAAAAATCTATCTGGTAACAATGAGTTCCATGGACTGCTGTTTGTTTCACCAGCTTCCATGTTTTGTTCTTTATCCAAAGAATTCAACTCAGCTTGCATAGCCTGAAGCTATGGTTCAGCTTCCTTAACAGACAATTTTTCACCTCTTTGAAATTTTTAGCTTTCAAATGGCTTTTCCTGCAAATTCATCCTGATATCTCACAGGTTGTTTGACTCATCTGTTCCTTATCTCATCAGTTATCAGGTTCCTGCTCCAATAAATTTGCACCAATGATGAACAATCATTTGTTTAGCCTCCTCTAAACCAAATGTGTATCAAAGTTTGTCAAATTTACCTGACTGTCCTTCAGCAAATGCTTTTCTATTCTGACTCTGAACCTGATGCTTCCCCTGCATTAACAGAATTAATTTTGAAAAATGATCTCACCTTTTCATTCAGCATTATACTCAACACTTCTAGATAATCTCACTATCTAAGTGTTGTTCATGTGAAACACAATATTCTCATTTCTAGAAAAATCTCATGTAAGCTCCCTTACAGATTTCTTCTAACTTTGAGGTGTATGTACCTACATATCAGATCTAAGATCCTGAAATGTTTCTCCAGAAGATTCTTCCTTCTACACTACTTTCTATAAGATGTACAGTTCAACACAGAACTAAAACTTCTATCATGTACATAATCAAAACATTTAAGAGCTTCTACCCAAACCTCATTATCCAAATTATTATCACCTCTTCTGAGTGTTTGTTTACTCTTCCACACAATCCATGTGTTCAATATCACATCCTGTTAGAAAATCATGAAAGCATGCACTGAATTGAACTTCCCCATATCTGAAAAGAAATAGGTAACATGGGTAATATGCTTGTTTCCCACCCAAGCACAAAACACTTTGACTTTGTTCAATACTCCAGCTTTCTATCTAACATGTACACAACCTGTACCTCGTGTATTGATCAACTGACATCATGAAATAACGTGTCTTTCCTCTAAAAACCATCAGAGTATCCACAAGATCACCAAGAACAAATTGAATGAAATGAACTGGTTTTTCAGCTTGCCTTCCAGTTTACCTGTTGAAGCTAGCATCCCTTGTATATGTGCACAAAATTACCTTCTATGTGATAATTACAATTTTCAAATGCTTTCCCCACAACACAGTTTGCATTTTCTTTCACAAGCCTGTGAATCTAAATGATCAAACAATCATGTGATATGCATGCATGTACATGTCATACATATAAGCATTTAACTTTTTTATAGTTGCAACAGTATAACTTTCCATTTCTTTATTACATCATTACAGTATGAAAGAAATAATCCATCTCTTAGCTTTGCCATATAAACATACCTACTTATTCAGTATTTTACATTTTGCTACAGAAAAATCCACAATATACTCAAGTCATATATACATCCAGTACATTTCCTGACATTTCAGAAGCATATATTACACTTTCTTGAATCCAAGTTATCCAACTTTCAAGAAATACATTTCCAAAAAATGACTGTTAAACTCCTGACCATTTGCATAGTCCTCTTCCTGTTTATTCATGTCCAACACAGAAAGCTTCGTTTAAACAATCCACTGCTTCTGTTCACAACAAAATAATGTCCATTTTGTTATGCCCTGGGTTAAAACTCAAAGTTTGTCCCATCAGCAGCACCCCTGCTGATTTCAAGCTCCTTTCTTCTGTGATCCCACATGAAGAAAATGAAGAACAGCTTCCCATTTTAAGCACAGCTTTCTCTGTTCAAAACTGCCGCGCTGTTGTTCTCCTGCTGTATTAAAACCACGCCTCCGCTGGTTTGATACAGCCTCCCGTGTAGTATCAGGTTTCAGATACGTTTCTGTCACACGTGACTTTGCTTTGCTGCGACATGACGCTCCAGACGCTTTACCCATGTCAGACGTAATCCACGCATTTGTAATCCAAGCCACTTGTTGATACAATGCAAAAGATAGCTGATCCGCTGCTGTGTGAAGAAGAAAACTGTAAAAGAAATATGATCCTCCTGCCTGTAGCCTTGACTCAAATGAGTTGGACACAGAGCCTCCTGAAGATTATTTCTTTGCTCGATACAGCTCCTTGACAATCACTCCAGCAAGCTGTGGAAAACGAAATCCTTGTGTCCAGCGTTGTTCACTTTTCAGCCTAGTAGCTGCCCAGTAGCCTCGGATTTTGCCAAGCCTGGCACCTCCGTTCCAGCTGCTTTCAAAACGAAAAATCCTTCCGTCTCTCTGTTTTTGCATTCCAAGCCGCTGTTATCAGCTCTAGCAACATTGCCTCTCCCGGTTTATTTACAAACCGTCCTTACAAATAGTAAACAAATTCCTTTAACTCTATAACTGCCGAATTTCTCCAAACTGCGTCTCTGTGGCTTATCTGCCCATCAGAGATAACCATCAGATCGTTATCTGATCCTTATCTGGGCCCATAACCGATGTGAGAGCTGGACTGACCCGGGTTCAAAAGCTCCCCTAGCCAATGACCCTCAGTCCCAGTCACGCAGGCGGAAGGAGGAGATAACAGCAGTTAATAAAGATTAAAGAGTTTATTTGTAAGACCCAATTACATGGGATTAAGGCAATCAATGCATCTCTACTCACTACATCATTGCAGACTCAAATCCAATACCCCAGTGGTAAGGCTAGATGAAGTGAAGTCCAAGAGACAATACACATGTCGTGTCGAGACGAGAGAAGAAGAGGAAGTGAGCAAGCAAGTGTGCTAGCTTTATACCCCAGACCCTGCACTTATAAATAGGACATTACTCACCCAGTAGTATAACCTATTCATCAACATGTTGATCCCAACCTCTTCAAGGCTGCTGAGTCATGTCACCTCGAGACTATGTCTTGTGACCAAAGACCTTCTGTACTTGAACTCAAGTAACACCCACCAGGTCAGGTGATAATCCCGATGTCAGGTGGTAATCTCGTTCTGCCTATGCAAAACCCAACAGTCTCCCCATTCACAGAAGGCTCCACCTAGGCTGATTTGCATGACACCCTTGCTATTAAGCTTTTCTAAATATCTAGTGGTATATAAATAGTACAAATAAATAAATAGGTTAAATCCTTTCTGTTTGCCCACCTATTTTAACCAGCCTTGTCAAAAAGTTGATATCCTGTCAAAAAAAATTTTTTTTTTAAATTACTAGCCTGCTGGGAGATGGCAGAAGAAAAGATAGCTGCATTTCTGTGCTGGGCATGGAGGAAGGGGGTTCCCTCTTCTATCAGCCCACTTGGTTTCTATGCTCAGTGCAGAGGAGGACAGAGCATTCCATCCCTCCCTCTGCTCACTCACCTGTATGGAATTCCTGGTCACCTATAGGCCAAGAGGCTAGTGCTTAAATATAAGGCTGATTTTAACTGTGATGTTTATTTGGACATTGACCTGATGGCATTTTTATACTGAATATTTTTAATTGCTGTAATGTCTGTTGTTTTGTTGCTTATATGTTTTTAGGGTTTTTTCATGATTTTTCTGTTTAAGTATGCTAAATGTTTGCTTTGCTGCGGGGTTTTTTTTTGTTAGTTGCTTTGGGATTTTAAATTAAAATTAAATAATTAAATTAGAAAGCATTCTATAAATACTCAACACAAACCTTAAGAGTTTAAGTTTAAGCCTTTAGGAATAGCAGTACATGAATATTAAGGGCAACATCCAATCCACTGTGGATACTGCCACATGAGGAAGATACCCACCCTGTTTCTGCCTTACTTTACCAATGCCAGCCTTCACCAACCTGGTGACTTCAGATGTTTTGGACTTCAACTCCCATCAGCCCGAGTCAGTATGGCCAATGATCAGGAATTCTGAGAGCTGTAGTCCGAAACATCTTGAGGGCACCAGAAGGGTAGCCTATGTGCACAAACAGACAATGCCAAAGACTTAGAATCATAGAATCATAGAAAAGTAGAGTTGGAAGGGGCCTACAAGGCCATCGAGTCCAACCCCCTGCTCAATGCAGGAATCCAGGTCAAAGCATCTCTGACAGATGTCTGTCCAGCCGCACCTTGAATGCCTCCAGACTGGGAGAGCCCACCACCTCCCTAGGTAGTTGATTCCATTGTCTTATTGCTCTGACAGTCAGGAAATTTTTCCTGATGTTTAGGTGGAATCTAGGTTCCTGTAACTTGAGCCCATTATTCCGTGTCCTGCAAACTGGGATGAATGAGAAGAGATCTTTGCCCTCCTCTGTGTGACATCCCTTCAAATACTGGAAGAGTGCGATCATATCTCCCCTCAGCCTCCTCTTCTGAAGGCTAAACATGCCCAGTTCTTTCAGTCTCTCCTCATAGGGCCTTGTTTCCAGTCCCTTTATCATCCTTGTTGCCCTCCTCTGAACCCTCTCCAGTTTGTCTATGTCCTTGTTAAAGTGAGGTGCCCAGAACTGGACGCAGTACTCAAGATGAGGCCTAACCAGTGCCGAGTAAAGGGGAATTATCACTTCCCGCGATTTGGAAGCTATACTTCTATTAATACAGCCCAAAATTGCATTTGCCTTCTTTGCAGCCACGTCGCATTGCTGGCTCATATTCAGTTTGTGATCTACCACAATTCCAAGATCCTTCTCACTTGTAGTATTGTTGAGCCAAGTGTCCCCCATTCTGTAACTCTGCATTTGGTTTCCTCTCCCTAGGTGCAGCACTTGGCATTTATCCCTGTTAAATTTCATTCTGTTGTTTTCGGCCCAGCGCTCCAGCCTATCGAGGTCACTTTGAATTTTGTTTCTGTCTTCCAGAGTATTAGCTGTTCCACCCAACTTTGTGTCATCTGCAAATTTGATAAGCATTCCCTGTACCTCCTCATCCAAGTCATTAATAAAAATGTTGAAGAGCACCGGGCCCAGGACCGAGCCCTGTGGTACCCCGCTCGTTACCTCTCCCCAGTTTGAGAAGGAACCATTGATAAGCACTCTTTGAGTCCGATTCTTTAGCCAATTGTGGATCCACCTGATAGTTGTTCCATCTAGCCCACTCTTAGCTAGCTTACTAATCAGGATATCATGAGGCACTTTGTCAAAAGCTTTGCTGAAGTCCAGGTATATAATGTCCACAGCATTCCCACAGTCCACAAGGGAGGTTACCCGATCAAAAAATGAGATCAGATTAGTCTGACAGGATTTGTTCTTGACAAATCCATGCTGGCTTCTAGTAATCACTGCATTGTTTTCAAGGTGCTTGCAGACTGACTTCTTTATAATCTGCTCAAAAATCTTCCCCGGGATTGATGTCAGACTGACTGGCCTATAGTTCCCAGGTTCCTCCTTCCTGCCCTTTTTGAAGATGGGAACAACATTTGCCCTCCTCCAGTCGTCTGGCACTTCACCTGTCCTCCATGATTTCTCAAAGATAATAGACAGTGGTTCTGAGAGTTCTTCTGCCAGTTCCTTTATTACTCTAGGATGCAGCTCATCAGGCCCTGGAGATTTAAACTCGTTCAGAGTAATCAGGTGCTCCTTGACCATTTGCCTATCAATCTCCAGCTGCAATTCTGCCCCTTCAGTCTGCACTTCAGGTTTGCCAGGGGGGTCATAGACCGTCTTTTGGGAGAAGACCGAGCCGAAGTAGGAATTGAACACTTCTGCCTTTTCTTTGTCTTCTGTTATCAATTTGCCATCCTCATTGCGTAGTTGAACCACCAGTTCTTTCTTCTGTCTTTTACTGTGCATGTATCTGAAGAAAGCTTTTTTGTTGCTTTTAGCATTCCTCGCTAACCTTAGCTCATTCTCAGCTTTAGCCTTCCTGACACTATTCCTGCAGTTCTGTGCTACCTGCCTGTACTCTTCCCCTGTAGCCTGTCCTTCCTTCCACTTCCTATACGTGTCCTTTTTTGTTTTCAGGTCATCTTTGAGTTTATTGTGAAGCCACATTGGCTTCTTCTGTTGCCCTCTGCCTTTTTTCCTTGTGGGAATTGTTTGCAATTGTGCCTTTAAAATTTCCTTTTTTAAAAACTCCCACCCCTCCTGGGCTCCCTTTCTCGTGAGAGTCACTTGCCATGGGATCTTACTAATCATTGTTCTGAGTTTGTTAAAATTGGCTTTCCTAAAATCCAGGGTATGTGTTTGGCTACACTCAGCTTTTGCTTCTGTTAGAATCAAGAACTCAAGTATAACATGGTCACTTTCCCCCAGAGTTCCCGAAACTGCCACTTTATCCACTAACTCGTCTCTTTGAATGGGAAGTCTGTGTGTGCCTCCCATATTGCCATTCTGCATTGGCCCGATGCAAGTTATTTATGCTATGGAGCACCTTGTCTCAAAATGTGTGTGTGTGTGGGAGATGAATGGGAGACACATGTATGACTTCTCATTCAACCTAGAGACCTCGTGCTACCTGTGGATGACTAGGCAGAGAGCAGTGGTAAACAAAAGCCACTAGGCAGAGAGCAGTGGTAAACAAAAGCCAGCGTGGTGTAGCAGAATCTCCTGCCTTCAGGCTGCAAACAGCCTGCAGGTCTTCTCCAACCAGCCTGCCAGCCGCTGCTCCTAGGGAAGGGTGAGAATTTTCTGTTTCAGTTCAGTTTTGTTAAGCATTTACTGGAATTCTCAAAGTTCTCCATATTTGGGACAAAAAGAACTTGAGATTTTTGTTAAAAAAGAAAAAAGAGGAATGTGGGAGAAATCAAAACTGACAGATTCATCCATCCAGGCCCAGGGCTTTGAGTGCTTTGCTCTTCAAAGCCTGGGTTTGAATTCCTGTGCTTAATTAGGGTTGCCACCTTTTCTTTTTTTTTGATAGGCTCATCTTTAACAGCTGTATGGCAGGCAAATAAATCATGATCGTCTTCATGCTGAGAATAGCTGTACCTATTGAATTTGGCTGGTGCGGATGGGTGAGAATTTCATTTCAGTTCGCTTTTCAAAAGAATTTACCAAAATTCACAAAGCTCTTCATATTTGGGAAAGAAAAAACATGAGATTTAAAAAAGATCTGAACAGGGGAGAAAGCAAAACTGACAGATTTGCCCATCCCTACAGGCTCTCCCCAGGCCCCCTTTTCCCACAGCTTTTCCATGCCGTGCCTCTTTGTCACTCTGCAGCATGGAAAGGCAGTGAACTGCCCATGGGGAGAGAGTTCTCTAGTACCTCCATATGCAGTTTGCTGCTTTTCCATGTGGGGATGTAGGTATGTGTGAGAATCAGGTGTATGAATGTGTGGGTGAATGGAGTGTTTGTATGTGCATGTGTGAACAGAGTGAATGGGTGTAAATGTTTCTGTGTGTTTGTGTGAAGCGGTGCATGTGTATTCAGGCAAGCATGCCAGGGGGCTGCATGCTGGCAGTGGGGATGGCCCCACCCATGGGCTGTGGCCCTGCCAACTGCTGTCATGCATCCCACAATGTGCTTGTCCAGAGCCAATGCAGCCCTCAGGCTGAAAAGGGTTCCCCACTCTGGGGTTAGGATAAAATTGGGGTTGAGTTCCTTGGAGAAAAATTAAGATATCAATGTACTAAATAAACCAACAATTAGGGCTCTACTGAGTCTATGGAATCCTTCACATGCTACCTTTACACCTGCAGAAGGCTAAACTGTGCTCTAAGCATTATTACTATTTAACTTTTTAAAAATAAATTAAAAAGTTAAAATTATAGGCTTTAAGGACCACCGGCAGTTCTGTTCTACAGCTCAGGTGTGACAGAATGGAGAAAGAGAGACAAGCAGACAAATATTAATGTTTTTATTTTCCTTACAAGTGTACACTCTTCTGGAATATCACTCTAGTTATAACTTTATAATAGTTTTTGTATGAGCCACAGATCAAGCATTTCAAGGTAACAGTTACAGAGCTAAATCTGTGTCAAAACATATATATATATATATATATATATATATATTCAATATGTTCATGTCTCAAAATTAACAGATGATGCCTAAAAATGTTTGAGGTTTTGATGCCTCGATTTATTTCAGCTGATTAGGCTTGAAACAAGGATGAGCAGCATCCTTATTCTCAGGAAATACTAATGTCTTCATCAGTCGGAGATCAGAAGTAGGCCCAGCTTCAGTACTCTGCACCCTCAGGCAGCTGCCAGGGCTTCAGCACCTTGATAAGCCCTCTGGCGCTGATGCCTGGTCTGTGCCCGTGTCTAGTGGTGGCGGCAGCAAGCTGCCATTTTAATTTCCCACAATTCCCTTGATGTCATTCCCTTTCAAGCTACTACAACCTGATGCACTGTTACTTAGGACCTCTGCATTCTAATGCTACAGCTCTTTGGGATTTGTTTAGGCAGCATCTCAACTACACCTAAGTACACTTAAAACTCATTGAGGCTTACTTCTGAGTAAGCACATCAGGTATTGGGCAGTTAAGAGTTGTGATATGGCATATTCATTTCAGGGCATTCTGAATGTTACTTAAAAGAACAGATTGCATTCTTTACTAACACTATCAAAAGAAAACTAACTAGTTTCCCAGATATAAAACTTCTGAAAAGTATTGTTTTGTTTTTCCAAAAGCGAAGTCAAAAACCCACGTTTTTTTCTTGTTTGGATTTCTAATTTTTATACTCCCCTAGGAAAAAAGAACCATACCAAAAGAACAACAACATGGCTATTCTTTGATACTTAGCTAGGAGGATGGAAAATAGCTGAATTCCAGAAGATGAACCATGACCTTAATCATCTCTGCACCCATTGAAAGGGTGGAGTTGCGCAGGTATACCTAATTCAGAAACAGGCAGCACCATCACCGGCACCAGGGCTTACCGGAATTCCCCCCCCCCTTCTAATCTTCATAGCAAGTTTAAAAACAAAAACAACCACGAGTCATAAAAGTATAAAGAGGGCACGAGTGTACGTTCAAGCTAAACACAAGGAGGCTTCCAAGAGCAGGAAATGACCCTTTCAACTCGTTGAGAAACTTACATAAAAACCCTCTTGGCAGGCAAAAGGGTCTGATTGAGCAAGCCAGGCTCGCAGTCCCCCTTTCAAGCGGCTGAGGCCGGCTAGAGAGAGCTCTCCTTTCGGCCGCCCAGACAGGGCGACTTCTTGCGCCAAGAGGTCTCTCCCGCTCCAAAAACGCGCGCAAAAGAGGCCAGGCTTTGTAGCCCTGGTGGGTCGACTCGCCTTTCGGCTCTCAGCTCTGCCAAGTGAGGGGCTGCGGCGCGCCTCCTGCCAACCCCAGACGTTCTTCGTTCCCCAGCCATCCTGCCTCGTGAGGAGAAGCCGCGGGGCTCACCCTCCGGCTAATCTCCACCCACAACAACGCGCCCCCCACTTTAGCCAGCCAGCCAGCCAGCTTTGCGCAGCGACGCAGCGCGCTTTCTTACCTTCCTATGGGGACGCCCGGGTGGCGGTGCCCGCCGAGAGAGAAGCTACGAACTTGTCAGAGAGGCAACGCCGCTCGCTCGCTCGCCTCGCTTCCCCTCGTTGCGCTTTCCACCAGCGGGACCTCTTCTGGCGCGCCGGGCGTGCGTGCGTGTGCGTGTGCGTGCCGTGTCTCCCACGCTTCCGGATAATGTCAAAGTAGTCAAACAATCCAGCCACTTGGTGTCTCTGGAGCTTGCGATAAGAGCACCACCCCGCGCCCGGCCAAGCCGGGAGATGAAGGGCAAAGAACATCCCGCCCACTTGGCCGGCTCGCAGACCGCTCTGGGTTCTCCTCCCCGCCCGCCTCCACATCAGTTGAGCGGGGACGTTAGCCCGGATCGACCACCCACCCACCCACACCCCAGCGGGCAAAATACTGAGCGGGCAAAGTCCAACTTTATTATATTAGCCCAAAGCCTCGGCTAAATTACGGGGGAAGAGCCCCACAGCATGGACTCCATTGGATGAAGGGCGGTTTAGAAATATTTTAAATAAAAATAAAATTAGCATTCATATTATATTATAAAATCCAGGCAGGAGGAGGGTTTTCCCCTCCCCAGCACTACCTGAAGATACCAGAGATTAAAGTTTAAACCTGCAACCTTTTGCATTCAAAGGACATGCTCTACCACTGAGCAACAGTCTGTCTGGTGTTAAATATGAACAGACTTATTCTGGAGAAAGCTTTCCTGGAAAGCTTTATGATAAACCTGTTACATTGTGAGGCACCTCAAGAGTCTTGTCAGTGTTTGCTGCTAACAGACAGACAAGGCAATCCAAGTCCACCTATGTTCAGTGGCCCTTATTGACAGTATTGCATTCTGAAACACTTGACAGGGAAGTTCAACTGGTGTGGAATTTGTTATCTTTCAGGCACTAAGGGAAAACCTCTTTATTCTTCCCAGCATTTTAGGTGTGTTTTAGTGCTTTAAATATGTTAAACTCTGGCTTAAGGTCAGTTTATTGAACACTTTTCTGTGTCAAGTCTTTCATTTTGGATTTTTATTGCCTATTTAAATACTTTTGTGTATTGTATTCTGTATTTATTATTGTTGTTTTATTATTGTAAAACATGGATCAAGTGATGAAAGGTTGTCTATAAATGACTTAAATAAATAAAATAATTAATATTTAGTAAGGTCCACTTAAAACAAGTCCACTACTGAGTAAACCTGCTCAGGGTTGCTCTGTAAGGCTTCAATCCAGAACGTATGTAGTGATGAGTAAGCCCCATTGAACACAATAGGACTGAGTTTTCAGTAAACATGCATAGGACTGCACTGCATGGTTGAAATCCTATCCATACCTACATGGTAGAAAAGCTGAGAGTGAGAGTTACTTCTGAGTTAATGAGCATAGCATTGGTCTGTAAAGCAGCTACCCCCTGGAATAAAATAATAACAATCTTACTTTAGAGTTGAACACATTCCAGAGCATTTGTACATCTAAACAACTTCATGTCAAACTTGGTCCTAAAGAGTAATATAGAGATCTATTTTTCAAAGTTGGTACCAAATTCTGCTGATAACATCTTGAGGGTAGGGATATGGGAGGGATTGATTCTGGGGCACTTTCTGACTGGATTGGAAGATCAGAACGTAAGAAGAGCCATGCTGGATCAGAACAAGGGTCCATCTAGTCCAGCATTCTGTTCACACAGTGGCCAACCAGCTGCCCCAGTGGGAAGCCCACAAGCAGGACATGAGTGCAACAGCACCCTCCCGCCCATGTTCCCCAGCAACTGGAGTACCTAGGCATACTGCCTCTGATACTGGAGGAAGCACATAGCCAATCAGAACTAGTAGCCACTGATGCTCTCCTCTATGAATTTGTCCAATTCCACTTTAAAGCCATCCAAATTGGTGGCCATCGCTACATATTGTGGAAGTGAATCCCATAGCTTAACTATGTGCTATGTGAAGAAGTACTTCCTTTTATCTGTTCTGAATCTCCCACCAATCAGCTTCATGGGATGACCCCAGGTTCTAGTATGAGAGAGGGAGAAAAATGTCTCCCTGTCCACTTTCTCCACACCTCTATCATGTCTCCCCTTACTCTCCTTTTTTCTAAGCTAAACAATCCCAGCTGCTGTAATCTTTCCTCATAGGGGAGTCGCTCCAACCCCTAGATCATTTTAGTTGCTCTTTTCTGCACTTTTTCCAACTCTGCAATGTCCTTTTTAGGTGCGGTGACCAGAACTGTACACAGTATTCTAAGTGCGGTCGCACTATAGATTTGTATAAGGGCAGTATAGATTTAATAGATTTCATAGATCATAGAGTTGGAAGGAGCCTACAAGGCTATCGAGTCCAACCCCCTGCTCAATGCAGGAAACTAGAGGAGGGGTCTCCCATCCAAGTAATAACCAGGCTTGACCCTGCTTAGCTTTCCACACTCAGACAAGCTGAGCCAGCATAAGCCACAGGCCTGTATATATGATCTTGTCAGTTTTATTTTCAATTCCTTTCCTAATTATGCCTAACATGAAGTTTGCCTTTTTCACAGCAGCTGCACACTGGGTCAATTTTTTGCATTAAGCTATCCCCAAGATCTCTTTCTTGGTCAGTCACCACTAGCTCAGATCCCATCAGCTTATACTTGAAGTTGGGATTTTTCACCCCAATATGCATATAGCAATTATACACTTGCTTACATTGAACCGCATTTGCCATTTTGATGCCCATTCTCCCAGTTTTTAGAGATCTTTTTGGAGCTCTTCACAATCCCTTTTTATTTTCACCCCCTGAAATAATTGGGTGTCATGAGCAAACTTGGCCACTTCACCGCTCACCCCTGATTCCAGATCATTTTTGAATAAGTTGAAAAGCATTGGTCCCAATACAGATACATTTTAGCTGCCGACAATGTAATGTAATGACTGCTGACGCACAGTGGTTTACATACTGGTTGAAATACATTTAAATGGGTCTCCTGAAATGAATTTTAGAGAACAGAGTTCCAATCATTGCTGAGACTCATACACCAGCAATTCAGATGTTACATTATTAGTAGAGGCACAAATTATGCAATAATGGAAGTATTTAGGAATGTTATAGGTCATGTGGATATGAAGCTACAAAGCACTGTGCATAATGCTTTGTATTTCCCCTATGCAAGGCTCATTGGAATGAATGGGAGCCATACATGCCACTACCATTCTCTTGCCTAGCTCCCATTAGTAATGCTCCCAATTTGTTCAGGAGAGCTTTCTAGTACACATTGGCTTGAATCCAAATGTATTGTTGCTCAAACAAGCCATTCTATTCCAGAGGGTTACCAAAGTTCAAGGCTAAATTCAAAGTTGCATGAGTGGACTTCTGCTCACATAACAGGGCATTCCCCTCCTTTCCTCCCCCCTCCAGCACTCCGGACACACCCCAAATCTGCTCCAGTGCCCCCCAACCTTCTGGAGCAGATTTTGAGGGTGTGCAAGGGGCTGCAATAGTGAGGGGATCAGGAATCACTCCCTTTCCTGTTCTGCTGATGGAAGGCATTCTGTTGGTGGGAGGGTTTGATTAGATGCAGCCCAACCCATTATGTCTAACTTTAAATAACAGCATTGAGTACTTTTTACCTCATTCACTCAAGATATTGAAGTTAATCATTATTTTGGATAATATACTTACTTGTATACACAATAAATGCAACATAATTGAGTTGGAAAGAAAAATGCATAGACCACAATGAGCTTTGTTGAGGCCAATATGGTGAACTGTAAGGATATAATTTGATGGTTTTAGGGTGCAATCCTATGCAAATTTAGACAGAAAAAAGGCCTAGAACTCCCAGCATGCCCCAGCCAGCATAGCTGGCAACGGTGTGCAAATTAGCCTATATGCAGTCTTGCCTTGTCCTTCTTTTGACAGCTGAAACAGGCAAGGTAATTGACCGGGCAAGAGTACACATATTGGATAGCCGTAAGTACGCACTTGCACACCTGAGAAGGACCAACAGCAACAACAAAAAATACAACCCCAATTGTGCTTTTTTGAGGCTCCGGGGGGGGGGTGGCAAATGAAAAAGGGTAGCGATCGGAGCGGGAGGGGAATACAAGACAGGTTCTGCTATGAAGGACACTGGAAGACCAGCTGGAAGACCAAGGGAAAAGGAGGGGGAGAACAACCCATGGTGAGTCCAATCATCTCTCAGGTGCACCATTGGTTGTTCTGTGAATAACCAAGCCACTGTGGCTTATTTGCAGGGTGGTTTAGCATGACGTGCAAACCTGCCTATTATATTATTCACACTTTTTAAAAAAATAAACTTGTCACTTGAAATGTGCTCTCAGTCCAAATTGCCAGTTCCCTATTTAAAACCACCAATAAGTTCCCTGCGGAAAATCACCCCCTGGTTGCTATTTGCCCCCAAAGGTGATGTTTGAAAATACAACCATGTATGCAGGACTACAAGAGAAAAAAGTAATAAAAGTAGCATCGCTGCTTCCTCCTTCTCATAATGTAATTATATTGTAGAATGGGGCGTAACCCACAGAACTTGAATCACTACTCGACACGCCTTTTCAGTAGCCCAAAATTGTCTCCCGTGATTTTCTCTGTCAGTGGCTTGGTTCCATATTTAGTCATGACTAACTTAAGTCCCATTGTTTTCTAAGTATGACTAAATCTTGAACCAACCTAGTGTTCCTTAAACATATGTGTATATGGGCGGCGGCTGCTGCATGCTAGTATCTGTGGGTTGAGATATTAAACCCAACACTGGGATTAGGAGAGGAACTGCAAGAAAATGTCGCAATGTATCACCATCCCGTTCACCTGTCTCATCAGGATTTCTGTCTCTTCATGGAACTCATGCTCTACCTCTCAAGGTATCCCACATGCCCCATCAGGCCTGCTCTAAAGCTTGTGATCCAAACCAATGACAATAGCAATTTTATGCATTTGCACCCTGGTCCTATAAGAATTCCAGGGGTGGAAGCATTTACCTAGGCTTTTGGTTTTCTTTTAATGAGGTACCGTAACTGGAGACTTACTGACATTTTGCATTATTTTACTTATTTACAATAACATTGAGCATAGATGGAGATTTCACAGCATTAACAGCCCAAGAAATACTGCTCCCCCATCAGACTTCTAGGTGGATACTAAAGATGATATCAGGCCCAAGTTCAGCTCTGTCTCTGTGACTCCTAGCTGCAACTAACACAAGCTGCTTCTATTGTTCTTCACACAAACTCAATAAATACATCCCTTAGGGAAACTTGGTGGGATGACTCCCATGACTGGAATACAGCAATTGAAGGATATAACTTGTTCAAAAGGAACAGAAGCAACAGAAAGGGAGGTGGAGTTGTGCTGTATGTCAACAATACATATCTCTGCACAGAGATACAGGAAGAGGAGCTTGGCAGCCCCATTGAGAGCATCTGGGTTAAAATAAATGGGGCAAAGAATAAGACGAACATGGCGGTTGGAGTCTACTACTGACCACCCAATCAAGGAGAAGACGAGGATGAAACTTTTGAAAAGAAAATTGCCTTTGTTTCAAGGAGGCATGATGTAGTAGTGATGGGGGACTTCAATTTCCCCAATATCTGTTGGGAGACAAATTCTGCCAAACATGGCCCCTCCAAGAAATTCCTGAGCTGTGTTGCTGATAACTTCCTCCTACAGAAAGTGGAGGAAGGAACTAGGGGATCGGCTATCCTTGACCTGATTCTAACCAACAGAGACGAGTTGAGTTAGTGGATAAAGTGGCAGTTTCTGGAACTCTGGGGGAAAGTGACCATGTTATACTTGAGTTCTTGATTCTAAAGGAAGCAAAAGCTGAGTGTAGCCAAACAGGTACCCTGGATTTAGGAAAGCCAATTTTAATAAACTCAGAACAATGATAAGTAAGGTCCCATGGCAAGCAACTCTAATGAGAAAAGGAGCCCATGATGGGTAGGAGTTTTTTAAAAAGGAAATTCTTAAGGCACAATGGCAAATAATTCCCACAAGGAAAAAAGGCAGAGGGCAACAGAAGAAGCCAATGTGGCCTCACAAAAAACTCAGAGATGACCTGAAAACAAAAAAGGACACATATAGGATGTAGAAAGAAGGCCAGGCTACAAGGGAAGAGTACAGGCAGGTAGCATAGAACTGCAGGAATAGTGTCAGGAAGGCTAAAGCTGGGAATGAGCTGAGGCTAGCCAGGGATGCTAAAAACAAGAAAAATGACCTTCCCCCGCATCACGCGCAGCTGTGGGCGGGGAGAAATTTTGCGGACGTGGTGGGAGGAGAGGCGAGACTTACCAGTTCTCGCAGGTACGCTCAGGTAGAGGGGGCGGGGTTACAGGAGCCAATATTAGGACCTGTAGCACCGCCCCACACCCTCTTTGTTCTTCGCAGCTCGGTCTTTCGCAGCTCTCCTACTACGACACAGACAAGGAATTCAGCGACCACAACGAGGACACGTGCACGGTCAGCTAAAGGGATGGGGAAAGCAGAGGGGGCGTTAATAGGGTGGGGATTCAAGCATCCAGAACCGCTGGAGACTGGACTTAACACGAACAAAAAATTAAAACAGGGAATTGGACCAACCACCAGGGACATGCAGCTGCCGCCCCGAGGCGGGCCGGCCGCGCGGACACGGAAGCGTAGCCTGGCCTGCCTGTCCGCTCCGGTCGAGGCAGGGACGAGGGCTGCCCCGCACCCCCCTCCTCCCAGGGACCATCCACCCGCGTCCCCTGAGCTGGCCGGCCGCTGCGGACACAGGTGCGCGGTCCGGCTGGACTGGCCGCTTCGCCTACGGAGCTGCAGCCATGCCCCCCCTCCCATAGTCACACAAAGGCCGCCGCCTCCGCCCCCCCTGCCTCGGGATCCCTTGCACGACGCGCGGTGGCCTGCGGCGAGGACGGGGCTCTGTTCCGCCCCCCCCCTCGGCGCGTCGGCTCCCGCGGCCGGGTGGGCCAGGCCGCGTGGGCTCGAGCCCGCAGCCCGGCCTGCCGGGCCCTTATGGATTGCGGCGGGGACGGGTGTCAGCTCTGCCTCCCCGCCTCCCTCCAGGCCCTCGGCGGACGCCTCCGGCGGGGCTGGGCACGCGGTCCGGGCCTGCCCGGCCCGTTTCGGCCGCGGCGGGGACGGGGGGATGCTCCGCCCCCCCGCCACCCGATGTCGTCGGGCCCCACGCCGCCGGGCGGGCCAGCCGCGTGGGGCTCGGGCCCTGTACGGGCCCGGCCTGCCGGGCCTTAAGGATTGCGGCAGGGACAGGTAGGCTCCGGCCCCCTCCCTCCCTCCCTCCCTCCCTGCAGGCACTCGACGGCCGCCTCCGGCAGGGCCGGGCGCGCGGTCCGGGCCTGCCCGACCCGTTTCGGCCGCGGACGGGGGGGGGGATGCTCCCGCCCCCCCGTCACCCGACGTGCATCACCTCCCGCCGCAGGCCGAGCGGGCTTCGAGCCCGCGGCCCGGCCTGCCAGGCCCTGTAGATTGCGGAGGGGGGCGAGGTTGCTCCGCCTCCCCCCCCTCCTCCAGGCATCTCGGCGGCCCGCCCTCCGGCGGGGCCCGGGCGCGCGGTCGGGGCCTCCCTGTGCCCGTTTCGGCCCGCGGCGGGGACGGGTAGGATCCCCTCCCCCCCCGTCATCCGACGGCGTCAGCTCCCGCCGCCGGGCGGGCCGGCCGCGTGGGCTCGAGCCCGCGGCCCGGCCTGCCGGGCCTCGTGGATTACGGGGGGTGCGGGGGTTGCTCCCCCCCTCCTCCCTCCAGGCTCTCAGCGGCCGCCTCCGGCAGCCTCCCTCCAGGCTCCCCGGCGGCCTGCCGGGCCTTGTACATTGCGGAGGGGGTGGAGGTTGCTCCGCCTCCCCCCCTCCCTCCAGGCTCTCGCAGCCGCCTCGGGCATGGCCGGGCGCGCGATCTGGGCCTCCCTGGCCCGTTTCGGCCACGGCGGGGACGGGGGGATGCTCCGCCCCCCCGTCACCCGAGGACTACAGCTCCCACCGCCGGGTGGGCTGGCTGCGCGGGCGCGAGCCCGCGGCCCGGCGTGCCGGGCCTTGGGGATTGCGGCGGGGACGGGGGCGGCCCCGCCCCCCCTCCTTTGAGATGCGCGGCCGCCGCATCCGGCGGTGACGGCCGCACGGGCCCGCTGGGCCATTTAGATTACGGCAGGGAAGGGGGGTTGCTCCGCCCCCCCTCTCCCTCTAGGCTCTCGGCTGCCGCCTCCCCCCCCCTTCCCACCTCGAAGCTCACAGCTGCAGCCTGGGGCTAAGCCGGCAGGGCCCGTCATTGCCGCCCCAGCCGCAGTGGGGATGGGTGCCGCTCCACGCACCCCCCCCCCGTTGAGCCATACAGCCGCCGCATCAGCGTGGGCTTCACGCACGATGCATGGCGGGTTTTTTTTTTTTTTTTTTGTTCCCCTCCTTCCCCCCCCCCTCTTTTCTCGCCCTTCCTCTTTCCCAGATTCATGAAGTGACTTCAATGAGACAGCCTGCACACGCAACACAACGGCGCGTGGCATGAGACGGGCATAAACTGACTAGAGCGCTAACCCAGGTACAACACACCCATAATTGATCTCCCCCCAACATATCCTGTTTACTTTATCTCATCAATTTAGCGAACCACCTTCTCGAAGAAATGCCTTCAAAGAGGAAATCAAGCAGCAAAAGCAACAAGGGGGCTATATCAAAAAATACAGCCCAAAAGCATCCACCCAAACGACCACGCAATCTGGTGACATACTCATCCTCGTCCGACGAAGAGGAGATCGACCTATCTACCCTCACACACCAAGTCGAGGCAGCCGAAGAAGCAGCAAACCAGCTGGGGGGACACCGGGCCCCGAGTGCGCAGGTGAGTGGAGAAAAGTTGCGTACAAGAGGGCAATTTCAACGTGCACTATGGCATTCCCTTGCAGATCGCATCGATGCTGTAGCGGCCACGACCGATGCAGCTGTCCGAAAACAATACGCATCACCCGGTGTCAGCCCCAGGGATAGGAGAGATGAACATCATTCGAGATGGTCTCCCAGTAACGACAGGGCGAGTACATACAGAAGCCAACAAGCAACGACCAACAGGGACAGGAGCCCCCCCTACGCACAAGAACAGGAACCTCACCCGGGACCGTCAACGCGCGACGGTGAGTACATGAGACATGATACACTGAGCAGAGGCTCTGACCAACACCATGACAGGTACAGGCACTCCTCTGCGAATTTGTACCCCCCCCACAACACCTGTGGCAAGGCTAACACCAGCCAGAACAGGGACACTTAGTACACCCCAGGTGTCACTGCAGGAGTTTGTCAACATACTAGCACAAGCGTTAGGGGGTCGTAATTCCGGTTCAAATGTTAGGGGGCAGTCGCAGGTAGCCTGGGAGCAGTAACACGAATGCCGGCAGCCCCGACAGACCGACAACGTCAAATACAAGTCAGGCGGAGCTGCAGGGTACACACAACACCCAGGCTGTCTCTAATACAGCATCCATCGCGGCGGCAGAAGTAGGCCAAGCACATAGGGACAATGTCGTCCCAACGAACACAAATAACACACAACAAGTGGCCCTCTATACACTTCCCAACCCGCAGGCAGGGGGCACTACAACTCTGGCCGAAGCATGCGCACCAGCGTGGGGCGGGCCAAACACACCTGGTGCGATGGGTTTTGCACCGGCAGCTGTAGATAACTACCCGAACTCAACTGCCGGAAATAGATACCACGGAGGGCCGTCATTCCCACTGGGCTTCCATCTAACTCAATCCACAAGGGAAAAAATATTAAGGGGGGAGTTCATTGACATGTTCTCCCTTTTGCAAAGGGAACCTGAAACACAAGAATTAGAGAAACTTAGCGACGCAGAGAAAGAAAGGGCAAAAAAGAAGAAACCCCCGCGCACATGGTCTAACTGGTTAGCGGGATACTTGACCTACCAAGGAGTAGTTCTACAGAAATACCCAGAAAAAGGTGTCGTACTGGTTAAATACCTCGACATAATATTTAGAGCATACTCCTGCTACGAAGGTTCAGCGTGGCTACAGTATGACGAGGCCTTCCGCGAGAAGGCGGCAGCAGATCAGTACATCAGATGGGATATTAAGGACAGTGATATATGGATGGAATACACAATTCCAGCACGGCCAATTTTTGGGGAAAGAGCGGCCACTGGGCACATCATGGCTAAATACCAAGGATCCCCCGGTGCGTACAATTCACCGGGTCAGCCGGTTCAACCCTGGCCAGTCTGTTGGGATTTCTCAAGGGGAGGTTGCAAACGATCCGGATGTAACTTCAGACACGCATGTGGGCTGTGTGGAGCAGCGCATGCCGTCAGCACATGCCCCAAGCTTAAACCCCTTAAGGGCCAACCCAGACCAAGCAATCAAAACAATTTCACACACGGAACAGGACATTCACAGGTTCCCAAAGGGCCCCAGTCCAATTAAATTACAAGCGCTATGGCCCCTATTAGACATCTACCCACACAGAGAAGATGCATGTTATTTATACCATGGCTTTAAATACGGCTTCAGAATTCCATACTCAGGTCCGCGATTGCATTCCATGGCCCCCAACCAAAAGTCAATTGCCGAGCTCCAACATGTAGCACTAGACAAAATTAAAAAAGAGATAAAAGAAGGGAGGGTCCTCGGCCCTTTCGACACGCTCCCTATGTCAACACTCAGGGTATCCCCACTAGGCATTGTCCCTAAGAAGGCACCCGGCGAATATCGCTTGATACATAACTTGTCATTTCCTAAGGGCGCCTCGGTGAATGATGCAATCCCCGAGCACCTATGCTCGGTGAAATATGCATCATTCGATTCAGCCGTGGCAATGGTCCGAAATTGCGGACAAGGCGCCCTGATGGGAAAATGCGATATTAAATCAGCTTTCCATTTGTTACCGGTCCACCCACAAGACTTTGACCTGTTAGGCTTCCATATACAGGGCCAGTTCTTCTTCGATAGAGCTATGCCAATGGGGTGTTCCATCTCTTGCTCGGCATTTGAGCGCTTCAGCTCATTTTTGGACTGGGCAGTGCAGAACAGAGCTAACCTCACACACGTAGTTCACTACCTGGACGATTTCCTGTTTGCTGGCCCACTCTACTCCAACCAATGCGCAAAACTCATGCATCAATTCAGTATACTATGCAATACAATTGGAGTACCATTGGCGCATGAAAAGACTGAGGGACCAGCAAATAGGCTAACCTTCTTAGGTATAGAATTGGACACAGTGCAGCAGTGTTCCAGGCTACCCGAGGAGAAGATCAAAGCCCTACGGGTTAAAATCAACGATACGCTGCGCTTAAAAAAAGATCACGTTAAGAGGGCTGCAGGAACTGGTGGGACATCTCAATTTTGCTTGTAGAGTAATCGCACCTGGTAGAGCCTTCTTGCGCCGGCTGAGCAATGCCATGCAAACATTGACTCGACCACACCACAGGTTGCGGGTGTCGGCATCCATCAGAGCCGACCTGCAAATATGGGCCGGATTTTTGACACAATTCAATGGTGTTTCATTTTGGAGACAAGACAGGTTATTGGACGCGGAGTTTAGGGTCCAATCAGATGCATCCGGCACCTTAGGTTTCGGAGCCATCTTGGGGGAGCAGTGGTGCGCAAACAGCTGGCCAGAACAATGGAAATCCTCCGAACTGGTGCGTGACCTTACTTTTCTAGAATTGTTCCCGATATACGTAGCCGTGCACATATGGGCAGAACAGCTGGCCAATTCTGTGGTACACTTCCTCTGTGACAATCAGGCAACTGTTCAAGTAATTAACTCACTTACCTCAAAGAATAACAACGTGATGTGCCTAGTAAGGACCATCACGATGCAGTGCCTCAAATTCAATATTCTGTTCAGAGCCCGACACGTGCCAGGGTTAGACAACGGAATCGCTGATGCATTATCACGAAATCAGATGGGAAGATTTAGGCAACTAGCCCCATGGGCGTCTGAACTTCCTATAATGATGCCAGACTATCTTTGGCAGATTGGAGGTCTGCGGCTGAAAATGCCATCATGAGTTCCCTGGCGCCCAGTACGCGGGCAGCCTACGACAGGGCAGGTAGGGAATTTCAAAACTTCAGAGTAATGAACAGGGTACCCGAGACATGGCCCATTCCAGCAGAACAACTGATACAATTCTGCGTATATGCTAGAAAGCAAGGTGCATCTGTACGCACACTGAGAACAAAACTATCAGGCCTGGCATTTTTAGCCAAAGCTAGAGGATGGGGTGACAACTCGAGGGACTTTAGGTTGAAAAAGATGCTAATTGGATGGTCACGACAAAACCCCCCAGCACCTGATGCGAGAATCCCCATATCACCAGAAGTACTTATGGGCTTACATTCACAGTGGCCAGGCATATGTAAGTCCAACTACGAAGCAGTTTTGTTCCATGCCACGGCATTAACAGCCTTTTATGGCGCATTCCGTATATCGGAACTGGTGGTTAGGTCCAAAACTGACTCATCAAGCCGAGCCTTGCAATACGCTGACCTCACATTCGTTGCAACTGGGGTAAAGATTAAATTGCGCAGGTCAAAAACTGATCAGTTAGCTAAGGGGACAGACATATTTCTTTACCAGGCCACTGAAACTGAACTGTGCCCAGTTACTGCATTGCGCACATATGCCTCCAGCAGAGGAAAAAAAGATGGTCCGCTTTTCCAACATGCGGATGGGTCACCACTCACCAAGTTCCAATTTTGGGCTGTAGCGAAATTAGCGCTGGGAGCAATGGGCCTAGGGGACAAACGATTTGGAACACACTCATTCCGTATTGGCGCAGCGTCAACGGCGGCAGCCGCAGGCTTACCCGCCGACAGAGTACAAGCAATAGGGCGTTGGCAATCGCAAGCATATCGGTCTTATGTACGCAAATTTCTATGAACGATACTGCGGCCTCTGTTTCTTCATTGCAGAAAATCCAGGGGCCAAACCGGTGCGTGTGTTGGTGTGCGGACACAGCTTTGTTTTCTGGGCAGCTCGAAGGGCGGCAGCCTCGGGCCAAGGAACACAGCTGGGAATGGGCCGAACGGCTGAAATCCATTGGTTGGGATACCGCGGCTTGCGGTGGCAGAGCTTGATAAAAACCCTGTTTGGGTTCGGCTGCAATGAACAACCCCCGCACCTGCTGGTGCTGCACCTTGGGGGGAACGATTTGGGTTTACTTAAGAGTAAAGCCCTGGTGCTACAGGCGCTCGCAGATTTCCAATACATCAAGGAAAAGTGGCCGGCGGTCCAGATCATTTGGTCTCACATCATACCACGACAGTGCTGGAGGAACAACGCAAACCCCCGAATTATGAACAGAGCAGCCAGAAGGGTGAACAGAGAAATTGTGAAAGGACTGGGGGGCGTGGGTTATAATGTACCCCATCCTGATATTGTACTAGCCCGGAGGGAGCTGTACCGCATTGATGGAATTCATTTGTCTGACAAGGGTAATGATGTATTTATCAAGGATCTGCAAAGGGCCCTGCTGGAAATTATTCCTGGCAGGTGGGGGAGAGGGGACTAAGCAGGCGCTGGTCCCTCTCTGTGGCGGGTAAGTGCGGGTTAGGGTATGGATAGGGTGAGGTGAGCATCCCTGGCACCATTCAGGTGACAGGCGGTTTTATGATGCCTCAGATGGATGGGTCAGTAGGCTCAGACAGCTGGGGGTCAGGAACGCCTGTGAGGCCTTTGTTCTCGCCAAGCTTGTTGTCGTGAGACTCCGAGAGGGTGCGACGCAACAAAGGCTCCCAACACTGGAAAGTGCAAAAGGGGGAGGCGGCGGAATTCCTCGCCACCTCCCGGTTTTGGATGCTCCGCCCAAGTGCATAACAGAGCGGCCTACCAGGCCAGAATAGAATAACCCGCACTCGATCCCTTTGCAGTTCTGTGTATGTAAATATGTAAATAAACGTGGCCCAGTTAAACACCAACTGATTGTCTCGGTTCTTCATTTCCCACCTATACGTCCGCAATGACCTTCCCCCGCATCACGCGCAGCTGTGGGCGGGGAGAAATTTTGCGGACGTGGTGGGAGGAGAGGCGAGACTTACCAGTTCTCGCAGGTACGCTCAGGTAGAGGGGGCGGGGTTACAGGAGCCAATATTAGGACCTGCAGCACCGCCCCACACCCTCTTTGTTCTTCGCAGCTCCCTCCCTCCCGCCCTGTATTCAGTATGGGCTCCTCTGGTCGCCGTTAAGGGGCCGAGTAGGAATTTTGGATTATCCCTTTTAGAGGGGTGGGCGCATTTCGCCTACTCCATACTACTGCAAGGTTGGGAGAATTTTTAGTTAGTGCACATAGGGGAAAAAATGGTCACAAATAGATAGTTGGCAGGTAAGTGCGGGTTAGGGTATGGATAGGGTGAGGTGAGCATCCCTGGCACCATTCAGGTGACAGGCGGTTTTATGATGCCTCAGATGGATGGGTCAGTAGGTTCAGACAGCTGGGGGTCAGGAACGCCTGTGAGGCCTTTGTTCTCGCCAAGCTTGTTGTCGTGAGACTCCGAGAGGGTGCGACGCAACAAAGGCTCCCAACACTGGAAAGTGCAAAAGGGGGAGGAGGCGGAATTCCTCGCCACCTCCCGGTTTTGGATGCTCCGTCCAAGAGCATAACAGAGCGGCCTACCAGGCCAGAATAGAATAACCCGCACTCGATCCCTTTGCAGTTCTGTGTATGTAAATATGTAAATAAACGTGGCCCAGTTAAACACCAACTGATTGTCTTGGTTCTTCATTTCCCACCTATACGTCCGCAAAGCTTTCTTCAGATACATGCATAGTAAAAGACAGAGGAAATAAATGGTGGCAAATTGATAACAGAAGACAAAGAAAAGGCAGAAGTGTTCAATTCCTACTTCGGCTCGGTCCTTCTCCCAAAAGAGAGTTTATGTCCCTGGCAAACCTGAAGTGCAGACTGAAGGGGCAGGATTGCAGCTTGAGATTGATAGGCAAATGGTCAAGGAACACCTGATTACTTTGAACGAGCTTAAATCTCCAGGGCCTGATGAACTGCATCCTAGAGTAATAAAGGAACTGGCAAAAGAACTCTCAGAACCACTATCTATTATCTTTGAGAAATCATGGAGGACAGGTGAAGTGCCAGATGACTGGAGGAGGGCAAATGTTGTTCCTATCTTCAAAAAGGGCAAGAAGGAGGAACCTGAGAACTATAGACCAGTCAGTCTGACATCAATCCCTGGGAAAATTGGGGAGCAGATTATAAAGCAGTCAGTCTGCAAGCATCTTGAAAACAATTCAGTGATTACTAGAAGCCAGCATGGATTTGTCAAGAACAAATCCTGCCAGACTAATCTGATCTCATTTTTTGATCAGGTAACCGCCCTTGTGGCCTGTGGGAATGCTGTGGACATATATATCTGGACTTCAGCAAAGCTTTTGACAAAGTGCCTCATGATATCCTGATTAGCAAGCTAGCTAAAAGTGGGCTAGATGGAACAACTATCAGGTAGATCCACAATTGGCTACAGAATTGAACTCAAAAGAGTGCTTATCAATGGTACCTTCTCAAACTGAGGAGAGGTAATGAGCGGGGTACCACAGGGCTCGGCACTGGGCCCAGTGCTATTCAACATTTTTATTAAGGACTTGGATGAGGAGGTGCAGGGAATGTTCATCAAATTTGCAGATGACACAAAGTTGGGTGGAACAGCTAATACTTTGGAAGACAGAAACAAAATTCAAAGCGATCTTGATAGGCTGGAGCGCTGGGCTGAAAACAACAGAATGAAATTTAATAGGGATAAATGCCAAGTGCTGCACCTAGGGAAAGGAAACCAAATGCACGGTTACAGAGTGGGGGACACTTGGCTCCACAATACTACAAGTGAGAAGGATCTTGGAATTGTCGGTAGATCACAAACTGAATATGAGCCAGCAATGCGATGTGGCTGCAAAGAAGGCAAATGCTATTTTGGGCTGCATTAATAGAAGTATAGCTTCCAAATGATAATTCCCCTTTACTCAGCACTGGTTAGGCCTCATCTTGAGTACTGCATCCAGTTCTGGGCACCACACTTTGAGAAGGATGTAGACAAACTGGAGAGGGTTCAGAGGAGGGCAACAAAGATGATTAAGGGACTAGAAACAAGGCCCTATGAGGAGAGACTGAAAGAACTGGGCATGTTTAGCCTTCAGAAGAGGAGACTGAGGGGAGATATGATAGCACTCTTCCAGTACTTGAAGGGTTGTCACACAGAGGAGGGCCAGGATCTCTTCGCGGAGATATGATCACACTCTTCCAGTACTTGAAGGGTTGTCACACAGAGGAGGGTCAGGATCTCTTCTCGGTCATCCCAGTTTGCAGGACACGGAATAATGGGCTCAAGTTACAGGAACCCAGATTCCACCTAAACATCAGGAAAAATTCTTGACTGTTAGAGCAATAAGACAATGGAACCAACTACCTAGGGAGGTGGTGAGCTCTCCCACTCTGGAGGCATTCAAGGTGCAACTGGACGGCCATCTGTCAGGGATGCTTTGACTTGGATTCCTGCATTGAGCAGGGGGTTGGACTCGGTGGCCTTGTAGGCCCCTTCCAACTCTACTTTTCTATGATTCTATGAAGTGGGAAAGGAGAATGTCGCTGAGTCATCTTCTCCCCTTCTTGGCCCATTTGCAAATGCAGCAGCTGATAACCCTACAATGAACCCAGGGACATGTCTGGGTAAGAAATCCTGGATGTTTTACGACCTGAGTCACTGGGTTAGGGGAACCCCTGAAAGGTCATTTAGACCAACTCCACATCCATAATCCTAATTCCCAGTAAAAAGCTGAAAGCATTAGACAATTCATAGATGTTACTGATCTAGAGTGACCAAAGTGTAGAGAAGGAGAAGCTGGAAAGTGTTTACATACACTTAGGGTGAAGGGAGAGAAATTACTATACTGTGGGATGGCTAGAAGTCAAGTGGAGAAAATCTCATGACGAGTCCAATTGAACACAAGTAAGAGCTCATTATCAAGCCTACTTTGATGATGAAGAAGCAATTATTCACCACCACTGTGTCCCCACAATGTTATCCAGTGGAGCTTTCCTGAGTGGTTTTGGACCATTTGCAATCTGACCCAGTAGGTGATATGGTGGAACCCTCGATACACTGTGCAAGGGTTGCTGCAAGACATTTTGAGGACAAAGATGCTTTCATCTGCCACAATCTGGATGCCACAGTTACTGTGGACCAATCAGTGGAGGTTTCATGAAGGAGAAGGCTATCAATGGCTACTAGTCCTGATTGGCTATATGCTACCTCCAGTATCAGAGGCAGTATGCCTCTGTTATACCAATTGCTGGGAAACATGAGCAGGATGGTGCTATTGCACTTATGTCCTACTTATGGGATTCCCACAGGCTGCTGGTTGGCCACTGTGTGAACAGAATATTGGACTAGATGGACCCTGCTTACGTTCTTATGAGGTGTCAGGGGCATCTGGTCCTATTTTGTTGGATGAATTCAGATTTTAGGGCCTTAGTCCCTAAATGTGGACAAGGTGCTTGGCCAAATCTGTTCAACAACTACCTGAATGCTCAACTCTTACACCTCTTGGCTTATTACATCTAGCAGGGAGGGGATTCCTGGTTGGCTCCACAAGGTGGTAAATGTCTCACCAAGAGAGGGGATGGTTCCAGCTTTCTTAACGAAGACTGTAGTATGACTGCTCTATCAAAAACCATGCAAGGTCCATGAGTGAATAGCTGCCAATAAAGTCAAGGGACTCTTGGATGAAATTGGTTTTTCTAGTTCCATTTCAAATGGTCAAGAAAAGCCATGCCCCAGTAACCTATAATGACTTTTATTATTCATTGTCTTCACATCTACATGAAAAAAGGCAAGGGCTGAGAAGCTGGCACAAGAGAAAAAACATCTGGCCGTGTTTGGCCTTGTTAAATTCTAAACTGTTGAACCTAAACTGTTGGACTGGTTATGACTTCACAGTGTAAACAGAAGAAGAACTCATATTACTTCTGATGAAGACTTTTTGAAACTGCCAGATGCCTGTCTGTGCATTCTTAGATTTATTCATCTTTGAAGGGTTCTCTCTGTTCCTGCATGTTGAAAGTTCAGTCCTGTTTTATTGTAATCCCCTGTTCTTTTGTAGAAGGGCTTAGTAGTGCTGAATTTTGCACAGCTGAATTTTCACCTTTTGTATTTTAAAAAATCGCTCATTTGATATTGATAATTACAACAGTTGGGTGCTTTTTAGCCAATTCAGTTCAGACCAGTTCAGAGTCCATCTGCCTCAACTCAGTACTGAACCTGAGTCGAGGTTCAGAAATCTGAGGCTTTGTGCTTCCCATTGACTATAATGGGAAATCCAAACATAGCCATCACTCTTTTTTTTCCTCTTGAGCAGCACTGGATGATAGTTGTAGGCACAGTAGCCCTCAGTAGGGGATCACTCCTGCCAAACATCAGAAAAATAGGTGCAATGGGTTTTTGTGTTATACACCTTTATATTTTCTTTCTTTTCTTCTCCTTTAAAAGGAAACTGCTAATAATGTTTTTATTTCTAGGCAAAATTGTATTAAAATTTTAGGGATAATTGCCTCCTCTGAAGGGATCAAGCTTGGCAAATTTCAGAATGGTAGCTGCAGCGTTTTAATGCAAGGGAAGCCTTGAGATGTTTTTGGGTCTCCAAAAGTGGATGCACTTCCCCCCTATGTTCCTTGTGGACCATTGTCCTGAAAATGACAGTCAGCCTAGAGGTGCTCCTAAGTAAGAAACCCACAAGCTTTCAGAAGGATAGGTCCAGCAGTTCATGTGGAAGGGGAATCCTGAAATATTTTGCTGGGAGAGATTTGCTTCCCCTTCCTTCCTCCCTGGCACACATCCTGGAGGTGTCCCCAGCCAAGAAACCTGCAGTGTTTTGGAAGGATAGCTGCAAGGGCTAGTGAGCTATGATGCTTAAAAAACAGTTTAAGGCTTTTTCATAGCTGGAAGAATCAAGAATGGCCCTCTCATGGAGATTGGAGCCCCTGGTAAAATGTGCACTAGGATTAGAAGATGGACCTATCAGTCATTGAACCATTCTCCCTCCCTGCTCATCATCACAGCATTTAAGTAAATTTAATTTGTAAAAAAAACACACCTAATAAAGTGATACACGTTTTCCACTTGCTTGCCTGTCCCTTACTCTTTGCTACGCCCACAGTCCCCATCCTTTAGAAACCTGTTTTCTACATACTTGGTGCAACATCTGCAGAGTGCAGAATTCCACATCAATGGGAGTGACACTCGTCCATTGATTTAAGCATTTTCCCATTATACTAGTATTCCCACTGCTATGTATTAATGAGTGCTGTTCATTTTAGGATCTGCTATGTCCCTTTGACTTGCCTGTACAAGTCTCATGGTTTTCATATCCCAGTAGAGGAAAGATGTGACTTGACTATTACCTCAGGAGTAGTGACTAATCTGCTTACATCTTTCACCCCCACCTTTTTCTCTGAGGCAACTGTAAATTATTCAGACCAGTTACTAAGACATGTAAATGGAATACTCTGAATCATAGGAAGTTGTCTCAGACCTGGTGCAAATTTAAAGTCGAATATGGCATCCTGGGATTGGCGAACCCTATCAGTTTTGCTTTCTCCTGCATTCATATTTTTTAAAATCTCAAGTCTTTCTCTCCCAAATAGGAACTTATTTAAAAATGAACTGGAATAAAATTCTCAGCTATCTGCACCAGCCAAATTCAATAGTTCCAGCTATTCTGAGCATGGAGAGCACCATGATGTACCTGCCTACCACATAGCGGTTAAAGATGAGGAGCCTGTCAGAAAAAAAGAGGTGGCAACCCTAATTCAGCACCACTAACATGGTTGAATAACACAGGAATGTAAACCCAAACTTTCAAGGGTTAATCACTCAGGGCCTCAATGGATAGATCTATCAGTTTTGCTTTCTCCCACATTGGAATTGTTAAAATCTCAAGTTCTTTTTGTCCCGAATATGGAGAACCTTGCGAATTTTGGTAGATTCTTATCAAAATTGAACTGAAACGAATTTTTCACCCATCCCAAGTCTTTATCATGGGACAGAATGCCTCCGTGAGACATCTAGTTAACACAAACTGGATGGCTGTAGGAATGTTATTCACAAAGCCAGATAGGATAGGTGTGGAGAAAGCCCAACACAGGTTCTCACACACACACACACACACACACACACACACACACACACACACACGGCTTTCGCCCAAGGGAGGGGGCAAGGGAGGGGGGGATGAAGTCATCGGAGAAGTAGCAGACGGACCATCATCCCCAACAAAGGAGGGTCTCAGTGGAGATCCACAAAACCAAGGAAGAGCCATCAAGGATCATCAAGCTATCAGGGCAGTCGCAAAGAGCTGCAGAGTACCAGTACGTCACCTTCTTCCCGGGCAGGGATACGCCCACCTGAACGAAGGGGTTAGGCAGAAGCCCCCACCTGACCTGGAGGGCGGGGAAGCGGGAACTCAGGGGTAGAAAACCCCTCTCCCTTCCGGGTTTGGGTTGTTGGGAACCACGGGTACGCCAGGGCCAGATCCACCTTAAAGCAAGCCGTCTGGGTACTCCATTCTCATCCACTGACTAGGCTAGAGTCTCTGATCTGAGGACACGGACAAGGTTCGATCTGCTAGCCTGGGAGCCTGCTCATTGGGTAAGACGGGGGTCAGATAAGGTTGTGTTGACAGTATAGTATTCCTAAAGACCTGCTAGTTCCATTCTGTGTTATTGTATAAACAAATAAAGCCTTATTGGGGCATTTAAAGAGTTGCGGTTTCCTTTTGTGAGTAAAAGCCTAGCGGGTGGTCGTTAGAGCTCGGAGGTGATTGCCGGCACTTACTGAAGCTATATCTCCTTGCCGGTTAACCCTATAATTGCCGAACTCACGCAAAGGATCCTGTTGCTGATCCTTCACATGGTGGCAGACGACGGGACAATTGGAAACCACATTTGACAGGCGGAACTAACAGGGCTTGGGGCAGGCTAGTAGATTGCTGGGAAGCGCTCAGACCAAAGAAAATGAATAGCCTGAGCCAAGAGCAGTTGGAGCTAGTGAGCAGCCCAGAGACCCCAACCCAGACCTCCACAATGGAGTGGGTGGTGCGGCCGAAGACTGCAAGGCAAGAAGGGGGGGGAGTCCCCTCATCTGTGTTAGTAGGGCAGGAACCCAAGCAGTGGGGTAGCCCCAGCCTTACCAGTAGCGGCAGGAGAAGCGAGATGAGGGGCCCTGAGTTAGAGGAAGACCTCGACAGAAGGGCTGCTGGTGGAGCCATGGGGGGAGGAGGGTTGGATACCCTCTTTCCCCAACTTAATTGGCAGCAAGCCAGGGAGGTGATGCGGCATCAACAAGAAATGCTCCAGCAGCAACAAGCAGCGCTGCAGATGCAGCTGGAGTTGGCCAGGCTGACCGCGGGCACCGGACAAGGGGGATCCCCTGCACTCCAGGGTGGGGGCACCCCAACCCCTAAATGGGACAGGAAGCAATTCCCCACCTACCAGTCTGGACAGGATGTGCTGATCTTTTTCACCCTGTTCGAGGCTGCCTGCCTGGAGCAGAAGGTGCCGGACAATTTAAGGATGTCTGCCCTAAGGACTCAAGTCAGCGGGGAGCTGGCTGATCTCCTGGGTATTCACACCCAAACTGCCCCCTTGGACTATGGGGCGTTCAAGGAAGCGGTGAGAGAGAGGTTTGCCCTCACCGCCGAACATTGTCGCCGTAAATTTCGTTACGGACAGCCCACCCCAGGGGACACGTATGCCTCCTGGATGGCGCACCTGGGGCAGGTTTGGGATGCATGGATCGGGGCCACCGGGAAGACCACTTTGGCAGAGGTGCGGGAGCTCATGATTCAAGAGCAATTTTGTGCCACTATCCCGGAGGACTTAGCTATGGCAGTGAGGGATCGGGACCCCCCAAACTGTCGGGAAATGGGCAAGTTGGCCGACCAAATGGGACTATATCGACAGCCCAAAGGAACAAAGGGGGGCAACCTCAATCGTGGCGGGGCTAGAGGGAGCGCAGAAAAGGGCAACCCCAAACCTCGGGAGGGAGCCCTAGGCAAACCCAAGGAAAGCCCCAGCGCCAGTGGCTGTTTTTATTGCAAGGAACCGGGGCACCTCAAGAGGAGCTGCCCCAAACTCCTCGCGAAGAATCGTAACGCCAAGGCATCCCCGGGCAAGGTGGGGAGGATGCTTGCTCCAGAGTCCCGCGAGCCGGAGGAACACGAGGAGGATCAGCAGTCCAGCTCGTCCCTCGAGGAAGACGGGGAAGATGCGGCGCGGTCCCTGAGGAGCGGAGGACAGCATTCCCTGGGGGCCATCTCGCAGGCATCCTTGATGCGCATTGCCTCACCGGAGCAGCTGCGTTGGAGCCAGAGCAAATTCTGTGAGTCCATCTCTGTGAACAATGTTTCCCATGTGGGGTATAGGGACACTGGGGCGGACATAACTGCTTTACCTCGGAGTAAGGTAAAGAAGAGACAGTTGCTAAAAGGGCGCACCTGCGCCATAAAGCCCTATAACTCCCCCAACATAGCTGTTCCCCTCGCCCGGGTCTGGGTCAAGTACAAGGGATGGGAAGGGGAGGTGGATGTTATAGTGCATGGACAACGAGAATGGGGGATCATCATTGGGAACGACATTGCGTTTCGGGCTGCCCAGGTCAAGGTGGGGGTGGTGACACGGCGCCAGGCCAAGCAAGCCCCTGCCCCGCAGCCTCTCCGGTCCCCGGTCTCCCATCCCGGTCGCGGTAAAGTGACCCCAGCCGAGACAGTCAGCCGTCCCCCGCCGCTCCCCTCGGCCTTGGGGAAGGAAGAAGACCCAGGGGGGTTCGCGCCAATGGCCCGAGATTTTGGGACTCAGAAGGCCTTCCAGGAGGAGCAGCAGAGCGATCCATCCCTTCAAGGGTGTCGGGATCGGGCCAGTCAAGGGTCAGGGGCAGGGGACCAGTCAGAGCAGTTTTTGTGGGAGGCGGGAGCCCTCTACCGAGAATTCTGCCCAAGGACTGAACCGGGTCCCCAACCAAGAAAAAGACAATTAGTTGTGCCTGCGAGGTACCGCCAGGCTGTGCTACAGCTGGCCCACGATGTGGCGTGGGGAGGTCACTTGGGACAGAAACGGACATTGGCCAGGGTGACAGAGGGGTTTTACTGGCCCATGGTGGCGAATGAAGTGCGGGGATATTGCCAGTCCTGCGATGTCTGCCAGCGGGTGGGGCATAACCGGGACCATCCGAAAGCCCCCCTGCAACCCCTACCCATTGTGGGCATCCCCTTTGAAAGAATAGGGATGGATATCGTGGGACCCTTGAATCCCCCCACCAAGACGGGGAAGAAGTTTATATTGACTGTTGTTGACTTTGCCACTCGCTATGCCGAGGCTTTCGCTCTAGCCTCCATCTCCGCCACCAGCCTGGCTAAGACTCTCCTCTCTCTTTTCGCCCGCCTAGGAATGCCCCACACGGTGGTTTCGGACTGCGGCACGGGATTCGTGTCCAAACTGTTTTAAAAAATGTGGGAACTGGGGTGTGTGGAGCACCTGACTTCGGTGCCATATCATCACGACACCAATGGGCTGGTGGAACGGTTCAATCAGACTCTTGAAAAAATGATCAGGGCTTATGTGGCTAAGCACCCTGGGACTTGGGATCAAGCCCTCCCCTACTTGTTGTTTGCCTACCGGGACTCCCCCCAGGAGAGCCTGGGATTCTCCCCCAACGAACTGATGTTTGGAAGGGAGCTCAGGGGACCTTTGGCTCTGTTGCGGGCGGAATGGGAGGGGGTTGCCGCAGAAGCCTCCATGCCGGTGCATACTTTCATGCAACACCTCCAAACTGTCCTTCGGGAGGTGAGGGAGACGGCGCAGCAGCATCTCGGAGCAGCACAGCAGCGGCAGAGCGCGTGGTACCACAGGACGGCTGTGCCACGGACTTTTGAAGTGGGGGACCAGGTGTTGGTACTGCGCCCCCAAAAAACGGACAAATTGTGCTTGAAGTGGGAGGGCCCAGGGACCGTGATTGGAAGGTCGGGGGAGGTGAACTATCAAGTGGCTTTCCCTGGACAGCCGGGGAGGCAAAAGGTATTCCATGTAAATATGCTGAAATTGTATGTGGAACGGGGAACGAAGGTGGGGGGAGTGCAGGAATGTGTGGAACAGGGAGACCCTGATGGAGAGTTGTTGGCCGAGTGGGGGGAAGGGGGAGGAATGGAGGAGATCAAACTGTCCCCCTCTCTGTCAGAACAGCAGCGGCAACAGATCACCCAGGTCTTAGAGGATTTTCAGCCCATGTTCTCGGACCGTCCGGAATGCACCACACTCACACAACACACCATTGATACAGGGGACAGCCCCCCCATACAGTCCCTACCCTACCGAGCCGTGGGGCCCCATGCCCAAGTCGTCGCCGATGAGGTCCAAGCCATGCTGGACCTAGGGGTCATTGTTCCTAGCTCGAGCCCCTGGTCCTCCCCGATTGTGTTAGTAGCCAAGAAAGATGGGGGTGTCCGGTTCTGTGTAGACTACCGGAAAATCAACAAAGTGACCGTCCCTGACCCCTACCCCATTCCCAACATGGATGTGCTGTTCGAAAGGCTTGGGGGGGGGGCAAGTACATTACTACCCTGGATCTGACGAAGGGTTATTGGCAGGTCCCGCTCGATTCGGATGCTGCCCTGAAGTCTGCTTTTGTGACCCACCTGGGGTTGTTCCAATTCACCACCCTCCCTTTCGGGGTCCGAAATGGTCCGGCTACCTTCCAGAGGCTGGTAAATGGGATGTTAAACGGGCTGGGGGAGTTCGCCTGTGCGTATTTAGATGACATCGCCATTTTCAGTTCCACCTGGGAGCAGCATTTGCAACATGTCCGCCAGGTATTTCAGAGGATTCAGGATGCAGGGCTGACGGTGAAGGCGAAGAAATGCCAGGTTGGGCAGGGGGAGGTGGAGTATCTGGGACACAAGGTGGGGGGAGGAAGTGTCAAACCCCTAGAAGCCAAGATAGAGTCGGTTCGCACCTGGCCCCAACCCCAGACGAAAAAACAGGTCCAAGCTTTTTTAGGGCTGGCTGGCTATTATCGTAAGTTCGTGCCCCATTTTAGCCAGCTAGCCGCCCCCCTGACTGACTTGTGCAAAAAGCGGCAACCCGTTAAGGTCCAATGGTCAGCTGCTTGCCAGGCAGCGTTCGAAGGACTGAAAGCCTGCCTGATGGCAGCCCCTGTGCTGCAAGCCCCAGACTTTGAAGCCCCTTTTGTTCTGCAGACAGATGCCTCGGAAGTGGGGATGGGAGCCGTCTTGCTGCAGGAGCGGCCAGAGCAGGGGCTGTGCCCGGTCGCCTTTTTGAGTAAAAAACTTTTGCCTCGGGAGCGGAACTTGGCCACTGTCGAGAAAGAGTGCCTAGCAATAGCTATATCTCCTTGCCGGTTAACCCTATAATTGCCGAACTCACGCAAAGGATCCTGTTGCTGATCCTTCACAATAGGAAATCTAATTAAACCCACAACCGATATGTAGAATAACCAGTCTCCAATGTTCCTTCCTTTTCTCATGCTCTGAGCAATTGTTCTGGAGTCTGTAAATCATATCCACAACACCAGCTCCCACTGTCCTGGGGATCAATATGTCCATGATTATGATGGCATTTGTCCCTCTCTCCCGCTGCCAACTCACCACTATGCCCTGTTTGCTCAAATCCAACCCCCCCTTTCCCCTGCCCCCTTGTAATATCTTTGAACAAAGAATATGGCCAGGCTGCAATAGACCCCAAAATCTACATCTGTATACACATTCCAGGCTAACTCTACCTTATGCTAATTAGGTACTGTAGCAATAGGTACATAATTGCATAACTAGGTCCTCCCAGGCTATTGATTCTTCAGTTTGAATTTCCCTCTCTGGGAGCTGCCCAGCCCCACCTAGAAATAGCTGTGATTGTTAAATATTTTTTTCTCTCCAGCTGGCTGGCAAAGAGGCAACACAGGACTAAGCTGTGCTACCTGAGCCACAGGTGGGCCTCATTCCCCCCACACACACCTGTAAACTCATTTGGTAACTTACTCTTAGGATCCTGATAAGCAAGCTGTGGCCGAGTGACAGGCAGAAGCCCGGGGAGGGGCCAACCTGAACATTCCAGAGGCTCTGATTGGTTGAAGCAGAGAGCATAGAACCCCAGGGAGTTGGCAGTTAAGGGGAGTCGGTTGGCAGTTGGGGAGAGAGTGGGTTGGAGTGAGAGAGGGAGTGGAAGGTTAATAGAGTAGGTAGGGAAAGGTGGTACTGAAGAAAAGAGTTCAGACAGGAAATCTAGTAACTAAGTTGTGAGAAAGCAAACGTGAAGGTGTTAGTAGAGAACAGTTCACAGGAGTTTCTGCTTAGGGAGTGAAGGACCTTCTGTCTGAGGAAGAAGGTGAAGCTCTGGACTAGTGAGAGGGACAGTTAAGTTCCCTGGTCTGATTCTGTAACTTCAAGTAACCAAGCCAAGTTGATACAAAGAGCACTGTATAACATCTGCCTGCCTTTAACCTGAATCTAAGCAAAGAACAAGTTTGAATGTAACTGTTGAAAATTCAAGTTATCTGTGCCTGAGTTGAATATCAGTTTAGAGACTTTGTTGGAACAATAAATCTTTTTATTCAAAGTTCTAAGTCTCCAGAGTCTGACTGGTAGACAGGAAAGTTAGAAGTGAATTAATGGAGGGGCACCCTACTTCAAGTAATCAAATAAAACAAACTGCTCTTAATAAAGACAAACAAACGTGGGTGAACAGCTACGTATAAGACTTAAGACATATCATCGGCTAACGCAGCTTAAGAAGACAGCTTCAAGTCTGAAGTGACCAATACAAGGGGGCACTTGGTGAGTGTGAAGTACACATTGGGGGTGTGGGCTTTGGAGGAGGGGTCCCGTCCGCTACACAAGCTTTAGTTAGCTAGCTTGATATTTCACTTTATTTTAAAAGCAACTGATTGGTTCTTTAATAAATATACTGCCCTGGAAATGTGAGTTGATTTAGTTGTTTGCCTGGTCTGAAAGTGGGCCTCACCCATGCACTGGACTGCTTGGCATACATCCTAACCTTGGTTTAAAGGAATCTCTGGAAAAGGGGCTTATCCTCCATAAATGTATAAGTCTGGATTCTCACATTTCGAAGAAATAAGAGTTATTAAAAAAAACATGAGTGGTGCCAGCTACCTCTGAAGAATACAGACAAAGGATGTCTTGCAGCCTGTCCTACCTCACAGGGGCAGAGGTGCAGACATACTAGTTTTGTCACAGCAAACCATTTGGGATGGCACATGTAGCTATCCTAGAATTTCCTGCACAAGCGTTTTCTCTCTATGATCTACAAAGGAGGCTCTGCACTAGCAGCTCACTTTTCAGAAATGTTGCTTGCTCTGTTGGAAGTCTGCTTCTGATTGGCTACAGCAAATGTCATAAGATCTGGACACCCCATATACATGTCCATGGGGAAAAGTTTGCATAACCATCCTCAAATGTGATCTACAATTGTAGCGTCAATTTTTTTCACCGTGGTAATGAATTTGCAACCCAGGGCCCAGTAACATGCATCCCTGTTGGAAAGTGTATTTCTGCATTGCTCTACGTTCAGAAGAAGCCTAGAGCATAAGTACAACATTAAAAGGCACTGTGTTTGGTTTCCACCACTCCACCCCTTTAAGTAATACTGAAGTTAAACCATTTTATCCTTTAATATTTCTACTAATATCACAGTTTGTAGTTGATGGCTTTACTCAGCTGGCACTTACTCCCACATTGTAAATATTTTCAAACATGTTCTTAATCTTATATGTAGCCCTCATGCTAGTTCTTATATTAAACTTTGCGATCCAATAGAGTTAAATTGCTGTTCTAATTTCAGAGCAGCTTTTCTCTGTGGTGTAATGCGGTTTTTAACACTGTGCTTATTTTTGAATCTACCCTGATCATCTCATTGTTTCATCCATTTCTGTTGTCTAATCTAATCTAATGTCACGCTGGCCCTTTTTCGTGTTGCTGTGGTGGTTGTTATTGGGCCTAGTCAGTTCTGAGGGCCCAGCCAGCCCTACTGTTAAGAAGACTCCTTACCTGAAATGGGATTTTGGGGTACCATTAAAAGACAGCAAAAGGCTTTCCAGTGTGTGTATGTGTGTGATTTTTTTTTTATTGCTGTACAACACATATTCAAACAAAAACCAGAAGGGAAGCACCAAAACAGGACAGGACAGTTCTTTCTTCGCATACTGCCCAACACATATTCAACACATAGCCGCTCTGAAAAGGCATGTATCATGCGGTGAGGTACAAATGCAGAAAATAAAAATAAATAAATATTTCAGAATATCACAAACAAAAGGAAGACATACCCACAAAGAACCCTCTCTTGGCGGGGTCAAGAGAGGGTTCTGAGTCTGGGTGCAGCCAATCCCAGACCAGTTGGGATCCCCCCCCCCACCCGCAGAAGAAGGAGCCCTACGTGCATACATTGGTACGTGCATAGGGTCCCTTCACACAGCTGGCAGTAGGCGGGGGCATGGCTAGCTGTGACCCTGTGACCCCACCCCCATGCATGCTTTCAAGAACCAGGATTCAAACAAGTGGAGTAACATGGACTTGGGAGTGGCAAGTGGTTTGGTATGAAGAATTTCCTGACAGAAGTTCACCACCATGTACCCAAACTGCTGTACTGTGGGTCATTCACATCATAGGTGGAAGCATGTCCCTGTCTGCACACATTTCTTCCAACAGAGAGACAGTTCAGATGATAGTTGAAAGGTCCAATTCAGGCCTATGTGTGGAGCTGGCATGCCAGTCCCATACCTTCCAACATTTCACAGATGAAAATAGGGACACACATGTGAATTTGTAAGAGGTATGGTTAAGCAAGATGAAGGTGTGATCAAGAGGGTGTGTGACTGGCCAGGCAACCAAAGGGCATGGTCAAGTACAAAAGTTATTAGAGAAAACACACAAAACTGCAGTATTTCTCCCTCTCACTTAGAACCTGGGGTTATCCACTGAAGCCAAATGGTGGCACATTTGGGACAAACAAAATGAAGTATTTCTTTGCAGAGTGCATAGTTAAACTGTGGAATTCACAGCCACAAGATGTAGCGATGGCTGCCAACTTGGAGTAGACAAATTCATGGAGATTAGCATCTAGTTTCCCTTCTCAAAGCATCATATTACTGATACGGCTATCATGATGGCTACATAGCACCTCCAGGATTGGAGACACCATGCCTCTGAATACCAGTTGCCGGGGAACATGAGTGGGGGCATACTGTTACCCTCATGTCCTGCTTGAGAGCTTGCCAGAGCATCTGGTTGGTCATTATGGGAAACAGGATGCTGGACCAGATAGGCCTTTTCAGTAGCGCTCTTTTTATGGTCTTATGGTCTTACCTAGCACAGAGAAGAAGGCATGAACACCTTCTCTTACAAGAAGATGCAAGCCCAGTCCCTATATACAAGGCCAGATTGCTTACGTGTATGCAGGAACTTGGATTGCATGAAAATGTCCTTCCTTTTGTCTGTTAGACTTATGGGTTGAATAAGGCAATCTGGAGGTTAATTTTTGACAGCCAAGTACAGAGCACAAGCCTTTTAAGGGCACAAATTGTGTTAGTCTTCAGAATAAATTCATGAGAAGCTGCCCATTATAAGTCGCTGACCATCAAGGGCTATTCCTGGAGTTCCAATAGGAGCAAAGTCTAGTTTTACAGCCTGATGGTATAAATGTTCATTCAAAAGCTACTCCCATTTCTTACAATGGGGCTTTACTCTCAAGGAAGTGAACAGAATACTGCTGCTGTATAGCACAATCCTAGGCATGAACACTCAGAAAGTATGTCCCATGAAACTCAATAGGGCTTACTCCCAACCAAGTAAGTGTACAATTGAATCACAGTATTAGATTTAGGTAAATTCAATAATAAGTTGTCAGGGAGGGGCACCAGTATTGACTATGCTTTGTTAAAAGACTCAGAAGGCCTAACAGTTTTTTTTTATTATGGAGGACGGGTATGGCTTAAATGTAAATGTATTATGGGACATGATGAGAAAGAGGAGCAGCAGCAGTAGCAGCCAGTGGCAGCAGTAGCAGCCAGTGACAATGGCAGTGAGAAGGTAGACTGAGGGAGGGAGCCCATGGAAGGTATCTTGCCCAAGGGCCCGCCAAACCCCCATAGCATTATGAATCGTGATGTTCCTGGGCCGTCAAACATTTCTCATCCTCTGCCTGGGCCAGCATTGCACAAAACATGCAAGAATTGTCATAATTGCACAAGGATCAAGGGCCTCTTCAAGAGTAGCAGTTCCTATACAGTCTCATATGTAAATCACTTCCGGGTGAACATGGAGCTTTGAAAGCCGCACAGAAATTCTGTGGGGAGCTGGCACAGCGTTTCCTGGCCAGAGAATGTCTCAGGCTGGGGGATCTACTTCTCATTAGAGAAGCGAAGATCTGAGGTTACCCCCAAATTATCTGATAGGGTCATAAATCGCTTTTTGTGTCGTATGACGGACAAATGCGGTGGTGATCTGAGGTGGGGGAAAACGGCGCTGTTTTCCAGAGACCGGTTTTACCGATCATCAGAAGTTTGCATGTTCGCTTCCAAAATAAAGGAGTACATCTGGAGTGGCTAATTGGAATCTTTCGGCAGCAGAGTGGGATTTATAATTAACTGTAAGTAGACTATGTTTATCTGGGAGGCGAAAAAGATAAGAGAGGAAACCTGAAAGGAGGTCTATAAATCTTATATGTTTGGAAGCGTCTTGGAAATATCTATACGCAAGGCAAGATGCTTGCAGTTGCAGCATTTTTAAACCTGTGGAACGAAATGGAGAGAGAAATTCTAAACAGATTGGAAGTAAGGATCCAGGCTTGGAATGTAAATCTGAAAGTGGATCAATCAGAAGAACAACGTAAGACGGATTTCTTTACAGGACCGGCAGAGGAGAAGACAGAAGAAGTAAATAAGGACTTGGGAAACTTACCAGAAATTCACAGAGACTTTGAAGTTTTAATTGGGTTGAAGTGGCATGAGAAGACAGTTCAGGAAGATGTGACGCACTTTTTAAAATCTAAGATGGCGGAGCCGGAGATCGGTATGCAGGAGACCACAAAACAACAGAACAAGCTGATTTTATTCTTGGTCCAAAACCTGGAACTTAATGAATATCCCTTTGACAGAGGAAAGCAATGAAAGGGACTATCTTCACGGTCTTTTATTGGCAAAAGATAAAGGGTTGATGTATACTGAACTATATGTCTAGTTGGAATATAAATAATTTTTTGATTTTAAATATTAATGGCAAAGGTAAAGGGATTGCTTATATGACTTATTTGAATTTTAAATATTAATGGTGATGTAAGAGAAATTATTATAAGTAAGGTATAATTATATTTGGTTTGTTTGGAAACATTTATTTAAAAAATAATAATAATAATTTGTTGTTGTTGTTGGGGGTGTTGTTTTGTGGAGGCTTTGAAGTATTAAAGGGGAAGGTCTTTTGTTTTTTTTGTTCTATAAGTAGCATGATGGCTTATGTGCTTCTGCTGTTCTGTCAGACGTCACTTATTTCTTAATTTTTTAGACTTATCTTTCTTTTCTTTCCTTTAAAAAAATATATCTTGGAGATTAAAAGTGAAGGAATTTCTGTTTAGATAGAAAGGAATAATGAGTAATTGTAATAATACAAATGTGTTGATTCGATGGTTAGGTACTAGAGAGTGCGGGAGCGGTGGAAATACAAAATGCTTTTGGTATGTGGTCATTTGCTAATTAGTTTATAGTTACTTTTTACTTTTGGGATTCTTAATATACTGTATTTTGGAATTGAAAACAATATTTAATGAAACTATAGGTTTTCTTTTTTGGAGTATCCATAAATGTTGAATTTAATAGATTAAATAGTTGATGTTTATTGGGGGAGAGTGGAGACCTCTGGTGTTTGTTCCTTTTAGGGTTCTTTTTTGCCATAACTGGAAGTTATTTTTTGTTAACAGAAAAGATTTTAAGATTAACTGTGGTTGATTAAGCTGTGGAGAAGATTGGAAGTCCATTATTGTGTTTGTGTTTGTTTGTTTTATTATGAATAAAAGAGTAGCAGTTCCTATACAGTCTCATATGTAAATCCATGAGAATCACTGTTGCTCAATCCAACATTAACTTGGGCAGCACAGTAGCAATACTTGTTGTGTTTAGCAAAATTCTCAAGCAAGAACATGAGTTTGACAATGGGTTAGAGAGGAGGTGAATGCTCCCTCCACACCTACCCCCCCTCCACTTTCCTGCTCTCATTGACTCAGCCAGGTGCAAAGCAGATAACCCAGCCTCCATTAGCAGCACCAATAGCAGGGGTGGGCAGAATGTAGATCATAGATTTCATAGATTTCATAGATCATAGAGTTGGAAGGAGCCTACAAGGCTATCGAGTCCAACCCCCTGCTCAATGCAGGAAACTAGAGGAGGGGTCTCCCATCCAAGTAATAACCAGGCCTGACCCTGCTTAGCCAGGATCTATTGGTAGATCTCTCAGTGATTTGCAGTAGACCGGCAAGGATTTCTGACTCCCAACTGTTTAGCAGTAGCAACGGGGAAACAGTAGCCCACTCTCCCCCATCATAAATTATGCTTCTGAAATTCAAAAAAAAGTTTGGGTGAAAGGGTGGATTTTGTGCAGAAGGACTGTGAGCCTTGTCCAGTCCTGCCACTGAAAACACATTCCAAATTCCTGGGCTCATAATCCTTTAATTCTATGTGTATTTCTTTTGCACCAGTCTCCAGTTGGTGGATCGCAGGGTTCTAGTAAAACAACAACAACAACAACCACACAAGGTAGATCCTGCAAGCCTAAAACTGGCTTACCCTGACCTATAGAATCTGAGCGTGGGGCTCGGGCTTCCCTCTCAGTGTGGCTAGGTGGAGAAATGGGATGGAGTGAGAAAGGATGAAGATGTTGTGTTTGTTTGCTAGAGAGCACATGGGAGGGAAGAGATCAAAAAAGGAATGGAATCCCTCAGCACTTTAAATACATTAGGAATTCAGGCTGTGGTGCATTTAGGCAGTTTTAGACTCTGGACTTAATAGTCTTATGGGTGGGGAGGGGTACACACTTTAGATGATTATTGTATTACTTCACTTACTTCAAATGTGGTAAGTCAGCCCTGCAGCGTTTGGGGCCCCTCCTGCTCATTCTGCTGAGTGGGGCCCTGTTCCTCTGCCCCAAAATCCTGCCCTGAACGTAGCACCATATTCAGGGGCAGCCTGAGCAAAGGAGGAGGAAAGCATATCAAGCTGGATTTCCATCTTGACAATGGAAAGTACGTATTTCCATGATACTTAAATTATTATTATTATTTATTATTATTAATATTTATTTATCGCCCATCTGGCCGGCAACCGGCCACCCTGGGCGATGTACACAGAATAAAATACATAAATGCAATAAAATACATTAAAACAATATAAAAATTTTAAAATCTTAACCCACCCCATATTCCCGCCTGAACAACCAGGTTTTTAATGAGCGACGGAAGCTCAGCAGAGAGGGGGCATGGCGGAGGTCACTCGGGAGAGAGTTCCACAGTACGGGGGCCGCCACAGAAAAGGCCCTCTTCCTCTTCCCCACCAGTCTAGCTGCTCTGGCTGAAGGGACAAGGAGAAGGCCATCCGTGGCAGATCTTGTTGAGCGGCCCACTTGGTGTTGCTGGAGACGCTCCTTGAGATAAACTGGACCAGAGCCGTATAGGGTTTTAAAGGTCAAAACCAACACCTTGAATTCGGCTCGGCAAGCAACTGGTAGCCAGTGCAAATCCTTCAGCACTGGCGTGATGTGATCCCGCCGGCGGCTGCCTTTAACCAGGCGAGCCGCCGCGTTCTGTACCAGATGCAGCTTCCGAACCGTCTTCAAGGGTAACCCCACGTAGAGTGCATTACAGTAGTCTAGGCGAGAGGAGACCAAGGCATGAACCACTGATGGGAGCAGGTGATTAGGAAGGTAGGGGCGCAGCTGCCGTATCAGATGGAGTTGATACAGCGCCGCCCGGCTCACAGCTGCCACCTGAGCCTCCATGGACAGCTGGGAGTCTAGAATGACCCCCAAGCTGCGGACCTGGTCCTTCAGGGGTAGATGTACCCCATTCAGCACCAGGTCAACATCCCCTAACCTTCCCTTGTCCCCCACCAGAAGTACCTCGGTCTTGTCGGGGTTCAGTTTCAGCATGTTCCTTCCCATCCAGCCAGCCACTGACTCCAGGCACTTGGACAGGGTCTCAACGGCCAACCTCGGTGAGGACTTAAAACAGAGGTAGAGCTGCGTGTCATCCGCATACTGATGACACCGCACCCCAAACCTCCTGATGATAGCTCCCAGCGGCTTGAGGTAGATGTTGAATAACATCGGGGAGAGGATGGAACCCTGCGGCACTTCACAAGTGAGCAGCCGAGGGTCCGAAGCCTCCTCCCCGAGAACTACCCTCTGGTACCTTCCAGAGAGGAAGGACCGGAACCACTGCAATACAGTGCCTCCCAAGCCCAACCCCTCCAGGCGGTCCAGGAGGATACCGTGGTCAACGGTATCAAAAGCCGCCGAGAGATCGAGGAGGACTAGAAAGGAGCATTCGCCCCTATCCAAAGCCCTCCTCATATCATCCACCAAGGCGACCAAGGCCGTCTCCGTCCCATGTCCAGACCTGAAGCCCGACTGGCACGGATCTAAATAATCGGCTTCATCCAAGTGTGCCTTCAACTGAGCACCCACCACCCGCTCGATCACCTTGCCCAGAAATGGTAAATTGGAGACTGGGTGAAAGTTGTTTAAATCCTGGGGATCCAAGGAGGGCTTCTTTAGAAGCGGTCTTATTACTGCCTCCTTGAGGGCTGATGGCATCACTGCCTCCTCGAGGGAGGCATTCACCACCGCCTTGATCCCCTCACCCAGTCTCTCCCTGCAGCTCATTATGAGCCAGGACGGGCAAGGATCAAGCAAGCAGGTGGTCGGCCTCACAGATGAAAGCACCTTGTCCACTTCATCAGAAGGAAGAAGCCGAAACTGATCCCACAAAACCGGTCTGCCATTGGCCTCCTCCCGCTCACTCCCTGTGTCCACGACGCACGATATCCCACTCCTAATCTGATCGATTTTATCTGCGAAGTGCTTCGCTAAAGCCTCACAGGAGGCTTTAGACTGTTCCAATGGGTCCGGAGCGACTGGACCGACCAGACTCCGGACCACTTGGAACAGCCTCCTGGGGCAGCACTCCGCAGACGCAATGGAGGCAGCATAGAAATTCTTTTTTGCTGCCTTCACTGCCACCCGGTAGGCTGAAGATGCAGCTCTAACCAGTGTTCGATTGTCTTCGGAGCGGGAATTACGCCATCGGCGCTCTAGCCTTCTCACCTCCTGTTTCAGAGCTCGCAGCGACGGAGTGAACCATGGCGCTGCGCGCACTCTGTTTAGGCGAAGAGGGCGCTTCGGAGCAACTCGGTCTAATGCCCTGGTGATTGCAGCATTCCAGTCGTCCACCAGGGTCTCGACCGAGCTACCGTTTGTGTGCTCCAATTCCCCAAGCGCGTTCAGGAATCCATCCGGATCCATAAGACGCCTGGGGCGGACCATCCTAATAGGTCCCTCACCCCTGCAGAGGGGTTGTGGCATCGAGAAATCAAACCCCACCAGATAGTGATCTGACCATGACAAGGGGGTGGTGGATATACCCCCGATTTCCAGATCATTTCCCCCCTCTCCAGAAACAAAAACCAAGTCCAGTGCATGACCGGCTACATGGGTAGGTCCAGTTAATACAGGGTGCAGCTCCCAGGAAGCCATGGTCTCCATGAAGTCCCGAGGTGCCCCCGTGAGGACAGCCCCCGAATGCACATTGAAGTCCCCCAGCACCAATAGCCTGGGGGACAACACACGCACATCAGAGACCACCTCCAGCACCTCGGCCAGGGAGTCTGTCGTGCAGCGGGGTGGACGGTACACGAGCAGAATCCCCAGACTGCCCTTGGGACCCAACCTCCAGTACATGCACTCAATAAACTTGGTCTCCCGGAGAGGGAGTCTGGTAAGGACCAAGGACTCCCGATAGATAACAGCCACTCCCCCTCCCCGTCCCCCAACCCTTGGCTGCTGGGCATATGAGAAACCAGCCGGACACAAGGCCGCCAGAGTTGGAGCAGCGGCCTCGTCCAGCCAGGTTTCCGTAATACATGCCAGGTCCGCACCCTCATCTTGATTCCAAATTCATCTTGATTCCAAAATGTGAAGCCTGTATATGGAATGTTTACGCTCAAAGTAGAGTCAGGGTACTGTAGAAGTTTCTGCTCCCCCCCCCTTTCTTTTCTTTTTAAAGGAAAACTTTTTAATCCTGCTATTATTTCCTTTGATTGCTTATACATTGACCTTTGGTGACACCTGCTGCTTGTGCCTGCTGAACTTTAATGCTGATCAGAGTAAAGAACACTATGGTTATTTGAAAAGGTAGGGTGTAATGCATTTCAGATTAACAGTGAAAAAAAGCTATTCAAGGAGGCAGAGGTTCACTTTGCTATAGCACACTCTATGCTGCTTTTCTTATTATCAGTAGGGGAAAAAATGAAATGAGAATAGCACATCTTTTAATTTCCTTCCACTATTACCTCTTGATTTGCATTCAGGTCTCCCAGAAGGAATACCTCTGAATTCAGAAGAAGGCTATTTAAGCTGCATGGTGTTTAAAAATTGCTGGAAGAGGTTAAGGTACCGTATATTATGCAGTTGACCTTACTAAGAAGCTACGCTAACAATTTAGACTTATAATTTTCTCCAGTTACATTTTGTTAAAATATTTCTTTTTTTCATTTTATTTTTCATAGCAAAACTCATTATCCCTTCTGGGTACCCCTGCAGGTTAAACCCTTTGATTTTCTCTTAACGTGTTTTGTTAGATTTTTTAAATGGCATTACAAATTATATGAAAAGTTATTTTACTGCACAGAATTGTCTGGCCCTTTCCCCTTTCAGTGGAGTGAATTGTTTTTTTTGTCTTTTTATCTCCTTTCATTGGATGAGCTTTGCAGCAGATAGTATCCTGTAATGCTATGATATTCAATGCAGTATTTTATCAGGATTTTTTTAAAAACCCAAAAACCTTGGGACTGGGTAAACAAATCTTTGCTTCTCAGTTAAACCTTGAGAGTGCTACAAGAATGAGCCAAATGTAGGGTGTTCCATACCAGGCTGGAACTTTCTCCCACAAAAATTGGCAGTACTGGATATCTGCCCTAGACAAATGTTACAGCAATTGATATTATTCTTAGGTGCATTCATGAGAGAAAGAACTCCTGCTGTGTACCAATGTGCAGTTGTCTCTCTAAACCAGGGGTTCTCAACCAGGGGGGGGGGAATTTTAGGGTTTCAGGGGGGGAATTGGGACCACAGACTCAAACTTATGGAATACTGATCTTTCCACAAATTACAATTCTACAGATTGTATATAATCTATAGGACATCACACCTTATTGTATGGCACAGATTAAGTCAGACAATCTTGGAAAGGGGGGGGGGAATGACATTCTGACATATGGTGAAAAGGGTGCATGGGGCAAAAAAGGTTGAGAACCACTGCTCAGTCTAAACTGATTACCCATGCTGGCCCAGGTGCTGGCCCAGGACCTGTTTACCACCACTAGCCCCATCACCTGCTGTTCTCTAGGTGGTCATTCGTCCCCCCCACCCCCTGCTCAGCTGCGGGGCCTTGACATCAGCCCTGAGGTCCAGCCCTCGTGGCACCACTGAATGGATCTCCTCTTTTAGAGTGAAGTGACTTTGCCAATGTAACCTCAGTTTGCATTTTACTCAGAGAAACAGAACCTGGGTTAAGAAGAATGTCATCTGAACCTTTCCAGCAATAATCACCAAGGATGTCTGTGTTCCCTCCTTAATGCTATTAATTGTAGTAGCATGAATAATCTAGGAACACAGCTGGTGTGCAGGAATTTATAAACGATCAAACTAATGCTGCTTTTGAAACAACAGAATTCTCCTCTATGCTACTCAAGCCACCCCCCATGGTCTCGAAGGAGCTAGATGTTGATGATAAAATAAACAGCTTAAATTAACACTTATGACAATTGATACCCTCCTCATTAGATTTCATGTCAACATCCACTATCAAAGATGAGGACAATTTACATCTCTTAAAGCAACATTTAAGTATGCTTCTTAAAAGGAGAAGAAGAGAAATGTCATCAAGATCTTGTCTGCACTTAAACAACAACAACAACACCCACTGTTGCCACCAGAGGTGGGAGCACGTGAAAGAATATCAAGCCTAAGCTGGTTAAAATGCACTCCCATGTCACAGCAGAAACCTGTGCCTCCAGTGACAGAGATAGTTCAAAGAGCACCCCCAAACGGCAAGTCTGTTTTTCAGAGGCAGAGCAACCCCATCCATAATAACAGGAATGAATACCACCCAGGTAGACAAACCGCACATCAATAGCCCATCCACATTATCTGGACTAAGTTTCAGTTTTTTGTTCCTCATTCAGTCCATTACCATGCTCAACAACTACCGGTTTAGCCCTTTCACTGCCTCACCTGAATGAGAAAAAAATAGAGCTGATTGCCATCCACCTTTTTGTGGCACCCCACTGCTAATGTCTCAGTAGTTTTATGTAGATGTTAAAGCATAGGGGACATAACTGAACCCTGAGGGATCCCATAGCATAAATGCCAAGAAGTCAAACAATGGTCCCCTAGCACCACATAATGGAATTGACCATCCAGGTAGGAATGGAACCACTGTAAAACAGTGCCCAGTCCAGAAAGCCAATCGTGGAGGATACAGTGGTTGATGGTATTGGAAGCCACTGGGAGGTCCCAGAGAATTAACTTCTCCATCTCTTTCCTAGCATAGATCAACCATCAGGGTGACCAAACTAGTTTCTGTAACCAAAACCTTATGGTTGTTTGACTTTAAACCAGACTTGGACTGGGCAGCCCATCAAGTAGAGGACACTAGAGGACTATCCTTTGACAGCCCTTCAAATCTCTGTAAAATAGGACACCTGGCTGCCCTAAGCGTCACCGCAGCATCCTTTCTTGCTTCGTATTTTCAAAAACATTTTACAGTATGTTCAGTGGGTGGCCAGACAGGCATTTCTGTTCCTGACTCCCAGCTGAGCAGGAGCACAACAGGAGAGAGGCTCCAGCTGTTTTTGGGGCTGTGATAAGGCAAGCAGGCTCCCAGAGAGCGAGCGAACAGAGCGAGCGAACAGGGAGAGAAAACAGGAGTTTGGCAGCGGAGTAGAACGACAAGTGCTGCAACAGCAAGTGCTGCTGTACAAACAACAACTACTAGTGCTGCAAGGGAAGGGTGTGGCCTGAGAGCTGAAAGGGAAGGGTGTGGCCTGAGAGCTGAAAGGGAAGGGTGTGGTCTGAGAGCTTAAAAGGAAGGGTGTGGCCTGACAGCTCATTCTGTTCCTGACTCCCAGCTGAGCAGGAGCACAACAGGAGAGAGGCTCCAGCTGTTTTTGGGGCTGTGATAAGGCAAGCAGGCTCCCAGAGAGCGAGCGAACAGAGCGAGCGAACAGGGAGAGAAAACAGGAGTTTGGCAGCGGAGTAGAACGACAAGTGCTGCAACAGCAAGTGCTGCTGTACAAACAACAACTACTAGTGCTGCAAGGGAAGGGTGTGGCCTGAGAGCTGAAAGGGAAGGGTGTGGCCTGAGAGCTGAAAGGGAAGGGTGTGGTCTGAGAGCTTAAAAGGAAGGGTGTGGCCTGACAGCTCATTCTGTTCCTGACTCCCAGCTGAGCAGGAGCACAACAGGAGAGAGGCTCCAGCTGTTTTTGGGGCTGTGATAAGGCAAGCAGGCTCCCAGAGAGCGAGCGAACAGAGCGAGCGAACAGGGAGAGAAAACAGGAGTTTGGCAGCGGAGTAGAACGACAAGTGCTGCAACAGCAAGTGCTGCTGTACAAACAACAACTACTAGTGCTGCAAGGGAAGGGTGTGGCCTGAGAGCTGAAAGGGAAGGGTGTGGCCTGAGAGCTGAAAGGGAAGGGTGTGGTCTGAGAGCTTAAAAGGAAGGGTGTGGCCTGACAGCTCATTCTGTTCCTGACTCCCAGCTGAGCAGGAGCACAACAGGAGAGAGGCTCCAGCTGTTTTGGGGCTGTGATAAGGCAAGCAGGCTCCCAGAGAGCGAGCGAACAGAGCGAGCGAACAGGGAGAGAAAACAGGAGTTTGGCAGCGGAGTAGAACGACAAGTGCTGCAACAGCAAGTGCTGCTGTACAAACAACAACTACTAGTGCTGCAAGGGAAGGGTGTGGCCTGAGAGCTGAAAGGGAAGGGTGTGGCCTGAGAGCTGAAAGGGAAGGGTGTGGTCTGAGAGCTTAAAAGGAAGGGTGTGGCCTGACAGCTCATTCTGTTCCTGACTCCCAGCTGAGCAGGAGCACAACAGGAGAGAGGCTCCAGCTGTTTTTGGGGCTGTGATAAGGCAAGCAGGCTCCCAGAGAGCGAGCGAACAGAGCGAGCGAACAGGGAGAGAAAACAGGAGTTTGGCAGCGGAGTAGAACGACAAGTGCTGCAACAGCAAGTGCTGCTGTACAAACAACAACTACTAGTGCTGCAAGGGAAGGGTGTGGCCTGAGAGCTGAAAGGGAAGGGTGTGGCCTGAGAGTTTAAAAGGAAGGGTGTGGCCTGACAGCTCATTCTGTTCCTGACTCCCAGCTGAGCAGGAGCACAACAGGAGAGAGGCTCCAGCTGTTTTTGGGGCTGTGATAAGGCAAGCAGGCTCCCAGAGAGCGAGCGAACAGAGCGAGCGAACAGGGAGAGAAAACAGGAGTTTGGCAGCGGAGTAGAACGACAAGTGCTGCAACAGCAAGTGCTGCTGTACAAACAACAACTACTAGTGCTGCAAGGGAAGGGTGTGGCCTGAGAGCTGAAAGGGAAGGGTGTGGCCTGAGAGTTTAAAAGGAAGGGTGTGGCCTGACAGCTCATTCTGTTCCTGACTCCCAGCTGAGCAGGAGCACAACAGGAGAGAGGCTCCAGCTGTTTTTGGGGCTGTGATAAGGCAAGCAGGCTCCCAGAGAGCGAGCGAACAGAGCGAGCGAACAGGGAGAGAAAACAGGAGTTTGGCAGCGGAGTAGAACGACAAGTGCTGCAACAGCAAGTGCTGCTGTACAAACAACAACTACTAGTGCTGCAAGGGAAGGGTGTGGCCTGAGAGCTGAAAGGGAAGGGTGTGGCCTGAGAGTTTAAAAGGAAGGGTGTGGCCTGACAGCTCATTCTGTTCCTGACTCCCAGCTGAGCAGGAGCACAACAGGAGAGAGGCTCCAGCTGTTTTTGGGGCTGTGATAAGGCAAGCAGGCTCCCAGAGAGCGAGCGAACAGAGCGAGCGAACAGGGAGAGAAAACAGGAGTTTGGCAGCGGAGTAGAACGACAAGTGCTGCAACAGCAAGTGCTGCTGTACAAACAACAACTACTAGTGCTGCAAGGGAAGGGTGTGGCCTGAGAGCTGAAAGGGAAGGGTGTGGCCTGAGAGTTTAAAAGGAAGGGTGTGGCCTGACAGCTCATTCTGTTCCTGACTCCCAGCTGAGCAGGAGCACAACAGGAGAGAGGCTCCAGCTGTTTTTGGGGCTGTGATAAGGCAAGCAGGCTCCCAGAGAGCGAGCGAACAGAGCGAGCGAACAGGGAGAGAAAACAGGAGTTTGGCAGCGGAGTAGAACGACAAGTGCTGCAACAGCAAGTGCTGCTGTACAAACAACAACTACTAGTGCTGCAAGGGAAGGGTGTGGCCTGAGAGCTGAAAGGGAAGGGTGTGGCCTGAGAGTTTAAAAGGAAGGGTGTGGCCTGACAGCTCATTCTGTTCCTGACTCCCAGCTGAGCAGGAGCACAACAGGAGAGAGGCTCCAGCTGTTTTTGGGGCTGTGATAAGGCAAGCAGGCTCCCAGAGAGCGAGCGAACAGAGCGAGCGAACAGGGAGAGAAAACAGGAGTTTGGCAGCGGAGTAGAACGACAAGTGCTGCAACAGCAAGTGCTGCTGTACAAACAACAACTACTAGTGCTGCAAGGGAAGGGTGTGGCCTGAGAGCTGAAAGGGAAGGGTGTGGCCTGAGAGTTTAAAAGGAAGGGTGTGGCCTGACAGCTCATTCTGTTCCTGACTCCCAGCTGAGCAGGAGCACAACAGGAGAGAGGCTCCAGCTGTTTTTGGGGCTGTGATAAGGCAAGCAGGCTCCCAGAGAGCGAGCGAACAGAGCGAGCGAACAGGGAGAGAAAACAGGAGTTTGGCAGCGGAGTAGAACGACAAGTGCTGCAACAGCAAGTGCTGCTGTACAAACAACAACTACTAGTGCTGCAAGGGAAGGGTGTGGCCTGAGAGCTGAAAGGGAAGGGTGTGGCCTGAGAGTTTAAAAGGAAGGGTGTGGCCTGACAGCTCATTCTGTTCCTGACTCCCAGCTGAGCAGGAGCACAACAGGAGAGAGGCTCCAGCTGTTTTTGGGGCTGTGATAAGGCAAGCAGGCTCCCAGAGAGCGAGCGAACAGAGCGAGCGAACAGGGAGAGAAAACAGGAGTTTGGCAGCGGAGTTCGGCAGGGGAGGTCCAGGGGGAGGTCCCTAAAAATATATATATATATATATATATATATATATATATGAAGACAGAAACCGAGCACTATGGAAGGAAAGGACTCAGCAGTGGTGGTGACCTGCAAGGGGTGTGCTATGTTTGTTTTCCTGCCGGAGATCGACATGGCCTACACGTGCAACAAGTGCAAGCTGGTCACGCTGTTGGAAGAAAAGGTCAGAGGACTGGAGCAGCAAGTGTCAACCCTCAGGAGCATAAGAGAAAGCGAGGAGTTCTTAGACAGAACGGTGGATCTACAGCACCAAAGCACAGTACAGGAGCCAGAAGGGCAACGGCAGGATGAGGCGGAGTCGGAGACTGCTGAGGCAAGGGAAAATAACGCAGGGGGAACTCCCTGGAAAAGGGTGACTGTTAGGAGCACAAGAACTACAAGACACTCTGCGCCTGTGGAAGCAGTGGAGCTATGGAACCGCTTCCATGTACTTGAGGACGAGAGCAGAGGACAGCCTGCAGAGGACGGATTACCGGGCACCCAACGTGATAGCGAGCAAGAGGCTGAGGGTCAGTCGAGTGGAGGCAATCAAGCCAAGGCCTACAGCAAGAGGAAGAGAAGAGTACTCATAGTGGGAGACTCCCTCCTGCGGGGGATCGAAGCCAAAGTATGTCGCGAAGACCCATGGACTCGCCAGGTGTGCTGTCTCCCCGGAGCACGGATAAAGGATGTGTCAGAGCAGCTGCCGAGGCTCATGCAGCCCACCGACACATACCCCTTTCTTCTCTTCCACGTGGGTACAAATGATACTGCCAAGCGGAGTTACAAAGAAATCACGGCAGACTTTGAAGAGCTGGGAAGGGAACTCAAGAACTTCGGGGCCCAGATAGTTTTCTCATCCATCCTTCCAGTACTTGGAAGAGGCATAGAAAGGGAAAGAAAAATACTCCGAGTGAATGACTGGCTACGAAGGTGGAGCCGACGTGAGGGATTTGGATTCTGGGACCACGGGCTACACTTCCTGGAAGATGGACTGCTGGCAAAGGATGGGTTGCACCTCACAAGGACTGGGAAGAATGTGTTTGGCCACAGCATGAGGAACTTAATCAGGAGGGCTTTAAACTGAATCCAACAGGGGAGGGAGACATAAACTCGGGGGTACCAATGGAAGAAGGCCTCTATGCCACAATGGAGAGAACAGCTCCAGCGGTGCCCATTGATAGTCTACCACAAAATGTAGGGGGAAAGTCGGACTATAAAGCACATAGTCTTCGATGTCTTTATACTAATGCCCAGAGTATGGGCAACAAACAAGACGAACTTGAACTCTTGATACATGAGGGCAAGTACGACTTGATAGGGATAACTGAAACCTGGTGGGATGACTCCCATGACTGGAATACAGCAATTGAAGGGTATAACTTGTTCAAAAGGAACAGAAGCAACAGAAAGGGAGGTGGAGTTGCACTGTATGTTAAAAATACGTATCTCTGCACAGAGATACAGGAAGAGGAGCTTGGCAGCCCCATTGAGAGCATCTGGGTTAAAATAAAGGGGGCAAAGAATAAAACGAACATGGCGGTTGGAATCTACTACCGACCACCCAATCAAGGAGAAGACGAGGATGGAACTTTTGAAAAACAAATTGCCAGTGTTTCAAGGAGGCACGATGTGGTAGTAATGGGAGACTTCAATTTCCCTGATATCTGTTGGGAGACTTTTTCAGCCAAACATGGCCCCTCCAAGAAATTCCTGAGCTGTGCTGCTGATAACTTCCTCCTACAGAAAGTGGAGGAAGGAACTAGAGGATCGGCTATCCTTGACCTGATTCTAACCAACAGAGACGAGTTAGTGGATAAAGTGGCAGTTTCGGGAACTCTGGGGGAAAGTGACCATGTTATACTTGAGTTCTTGATTCTAACGGAAGCAAAAGCTGAGTGTAGCCAAACACGTACCCTGGATTTTAGGAAAGCCAATTTTAACAAACTCAGAACAATGATTAGTAAGATCCCATGGCAAGTGACTCTCACGAGAAAGGGAGCCCAGGAGGGGTGGGAGTTTTTAAAAAAGGAAATTTTAAAGGCACAATTGCAAACAATTCCCAAAAGGAAAAAAGGCAGAGGGCAACAGAAGAAGCCAATGTGGCTTCACAATAAACTCAAAGACGACCTGAAAACAAAAAGGACACGTATAGGAAGTGGAAGGAAGGACAGGCTACAAGTGAAGAGTACAGGCAGGTAGCACAGAACTGCAGGAATAGTGTCAGGAAGGCTAAAGCTGAGAATGAGCTAAGGTTAGCGAGGAATGCTAAAAGCAACAAAAAAGCTTTCTTCAGATACATGCACAGTAAAAGACAGAAGAAAGAACTGGTGGTTCAACTACGCAATGAGGATGGCAAATTGATAACAGAAGACAAAGAAAAGGCAGAAGTGTTCAATTCCTACTTCGGCTCGGTCTTCTCCCAAAAGAGGGTCTATGACCCCCCTGGCAAACCTGAAGTGCAGACTGAAGGGGCAGGATTGCAGCTTGAGATTAATAGGCAAATGGTCAAGGAGCACCTGATTACTCTGAACGAGTTTAAATCTCCAGGGCCTGATGAGCTGCATCCTAGAGTAATAAAGGAACTGGCAGAAGAACTCTCAGAACCACTGTCTATTATCTTTGAGAAATCATGGAGGACAGGTGAAGTGCCAGACGACTGGAGGAGGGCAAATGTTGTTCCCATCTTCAAAAAGGGCAAGAAGGAGGAACCTGGGAACTATAGGCCAGTCAGTCTGACATCAATCCCCGGGAAGATTTTTGAGCAGATTATAAAGAAGTCAGTCTGCAAGCACCTTGAAAACAATGCAGTGATTACTAGAAGCCAGCATGGATTTGTCAAGAACAAATCCTGTCAGACTAATCTGATCTCATTTTTTGATCGGGTAACCTCCCTTGTGGACTGTGGGAATGCTGTGGACATTATATATCTGGACTTCAGCAAAGCTTTCGACAAAGTGCCTCATGATATCCTGATTAGTAAGCTAGCTAAGAGTGGGCTAGATGGAACAACTATCAGGTGGATCCACAATTGGCTACAGAATCGGACTCAAAGAGTGCTTATCAATGGTTCCTTCTCAAACTGGGGAGAGGTAACGAGCGGGGTACCACAGGGCTCGGTCCTGGGCCCGGTGCTCTTCAACATTTTTATTAATGACTTGGATCAGGAGGTACGGGGAATGCTTATCAAATTTGCAGATGACACAAAGTTGGGTGGAACAGCTAATACTCTGGAAGACAGAAACAAAATTCAAAGTGACCTCGATAGGCTGGAGCGCTGGGCCGAAAACAACAGAATGAAATTTAATAGGGATAAATGCCAAGTGCTGCACCTAGGGAGAGGAAACCAAATGCAGAGTTACAGAATGGGGGACACTTGGCTCAACAATACTACAAGTGAGAAGGATCTTGGAATTGTGGTAGATCACAAACTGAATATGAGTCAGCAATGCGATGTGGCTGCAAAGAAGGCAAATGCAATTTTGGGCTGTATTAATAGAAGTATAGCTTCCAAATCGCGGGAAGTGATAATTCCCCTTTACTCGGCACTGGTTAGGCCTCATCTTGAGTACTGCGTCCAGTTCTGGGGACCACACTTTCAGAAGGATGTAGACAAACTGGAGAGGGTTCAGAGGAGGGCAACAAAGATGATAAAGGGACTGGAAACAAGGCCCTATGAGGAGAGACTGAAAGAACTGGGCATGTTTAGCCTTCAGAAGAGGAGACTGAGGGGAGATATGATCGCACTCTTCCAGTATTTGAAGGGATGTCACACAGAGGAGGGCAAAGATCTCTTCTCGATCATCCCAGTTTGCAGGACACGGAATAATGGGCTCAAGTTACAGGAACCTAGATTCCACCTAAACATCAGGAAAAATTTCCTGACTGTCAGAGCAATAAGACAATGGAATCAACTACCTAGGGAGGTTGTGGGCTCTCCCACTCTGGAGGCATTCAAGGTGCAGCTGGACAGCCATCTGTCAGGGATGCTTTGACCTAGATTCCTGCATTGAGCAGGGGGTTGGACTCGATGGCCTTGTAGGCCCCTTCCAACTCTACTTTTCTATGATTCTATGATTCTATGTCCGTGGTTACAGATGCTCATTTTGATATATATATATATATATATAAACTTGAGAGCCAGTGTGGCGTAGTGATTAGGGTGTTGGACTGGGACTTGGAAGATCCGGGTTCTAGTCCCCGCTCGGCCATGAAACTCACTGGGTGACTTTGGGCCAGTCACTGACTCTCAGCCTAACCTACCTCACAGGGTTGTTGTGAGGATAAAATGGAGAGGAGGATAATGTAAGCCGCCTTGGGTTCCTTGCAGGAAAAAAGGCAGGGTATAAATATAATAAATAAATAAAAATAACTTAAAAAATATATTATCCTTTTCTACAACACAATGGTGCTTATTCCCAAGTATGTGTGTTTTGCATTAAGGCAGCAGAAGGAAATTCCAGTCTATTCCTGTAGTCATGATGGTTCTACAATCATTTAAATGAGTTTAAAATGTGAAATTGCACATGCTCAAATTATTTCTCTTTTTTATATATCGGCATATGTAGCAAGCATTTTTAAAATTTCCATTTTTGCTCTAATGAATCAGGAATGTGGAAGCAATTATAAAGCATGGAATCGCTGTTGTATGCTTGTTTGAAGATGTATTAGCTGTGTGCTTCACCACTGAAGTAATACACACGGCTGTCTAAAGGGGGCCTCCTATAAAACCACATTCATTAAGTCCAGGGTCAGAAATGACTTAAGGTGCAATCCTATGCATGTTTAGACAAAATAAAGTCCTACAACTCCCAGCATACCTTCAGGCAACCATGGTGGCTGGGGAATGCTGGGAGTTGTAGGACTTTTTTTCTGTCTAAAACATGCATAGGATAGGATTGCAGCCTTAGCTACAGTACTGGGTTCATTTAAGTCCTGACTCCAATAAGCCCCCCACCCAATTCAAGATTTGAACTTTGAAGGGAACTCCTCCATTTGGACCCTGGCATGCCACCCTTTTCCATAGGGGCCTGCAGTGACTCAATTAAGATTACTGGTTTCTAAAAAATCCAGAGGGAACTTCTTTTCTCCAAATCACAGCTGGTAGGTCAAGTAATATTGACCTACCAGCTGAAGATCTACCCTTCCAGTTTAGGTTAAGCTGCTGACTAAATTCCAGGATTACAGCCTGGTATTTTAAAATCTTTTTTTTTTTTTTTAAGGGTAGAGTTATGCACCAGCCTGTCATGTGGGAAGAATCTGTCTCTGCCTGAGTTTTGGAGGTGGCGTTTGATATTTTTTCCCTTGCCCATCCCTCCACTCTGCATTCAGCCCATTTGAAACAGAACAGGGGCGGGTAGGCGGCTGTTTATTGAGTTGTCTCTGCTTGGCTGTACTTGTTTGACTTGAGAAAGCAAGCACTAAACAATTGCTGTGCAATGTTCTTTGGGTCTCTTTTCTTTCAAAAAGAGGATTTGCGCCACTGAAAGTTGCAGCTCATCAAAGCAGTACTTAAAACATGAAGGGTGGTGAGTCAGACCACTGGCTCATCAAGCTCAGCAGGTCTCCAGTGACTCTTTCCCAGTCCTGCCTGGAGAGGCAAGGCAAGGGACTGAAGCTAGGACTTTTTGCATGTGCTCTACCACTGAGCTATGGGAGAGCTGTATCCAAGTTGGGGTTGGGGTTGGACAGGGTGTTTGCTCGTGAGGGCCCCCTCTTATGTTGATGGACCACTTCAGGCTTACCTGGCAGTGGAACAGCACCAAAAGCTTCCATTTTCATTTCCTAGAATGCCCTAGTGGGCCTGATATAGTGCCGCTCTAGAGCACTGGGGAAATTAGAATGGAGGCTCACACAGACCCAGCTGTTTGAGGTGGAAGGTCCAGGGTAGGCATCAGTGCTAGTCGCCGGTCCTGCTGACACACTGGGACTCCAGCAGCTGCCCTAGGATGCTGACGCTATAGTACCTATAGTAATAGATTAGGAAGGATCAAGGTACAAATAACAGATGCTACCATTTTTAATAAATGACAGCAAACATTTACTTGGCAGTTACGTTTAATGAAGATAGTGCACTTTATTTACATAAAACATACAAGATACTTCTTGTTGGCATGAAATCTAGACCAAGTACAAAGACCAAATTGTACTTCAATGACATGCTAAATAAAAAAAAGATTAAAATAATTATTATGACACAACTAACACATAAAGAAATAAATAACTCTCACACTGAATTAACATGTCTGTATGCTGCCTAATTAAAAGTGCAAAACGATTCCAGAAAATTAGAAGATATTTTGTAAAGTTTAAAGTTCAGAAAATATGACCTAATCAGCCCAAAGTGTAGCTGATGTTGAAGATTTTAGTGTCCAGGAAAACATTACCTTGAAATAAATTGTGCATATTGTGCTCTTTTTGAAGAAAGTGGGGTTGTTGGTTTTTTGCTGCTTTTAATGCTATTTTTTCCTCAAAACATCATTACCTTTATCCTGGCATTCTATAAAATCTTGATTGGCAGTTTAAAAAACAAACACCCAAAAGAAATGAAATGTAAACAAATATGTACCTACTGTAAGTACTAGACACCCAGTCAGTCCTAGCGTTAACCTACGTGGCCACAATGCTTTGTAAGGCAAATGTGGTTAAGAGCTGTCTTTTTAAAAATATACTTCTCTTGTAGTGAAAGGCTTTTAACTATTCTCTGAATACTAAAGCCATAGGAGTGTATACTACTGTACCAGTTTTCTGCCATTACTTATTTTTGCTACTGAAGCTCATGTGAGCTGAACATGCAAAATCAATAGCAAATTTGGGCCTTTTATTTGATAATGGATTAGAAAATACTGCAATTTCTTTTATTAGATAAGAGAACCCACCTATATATTTCTTGGTAATGGCAGCAGTTTTAGGTTCTCTTTTCACCAGTGTTTGGCATCTTCTCTCTCTCTCTCTTTCTCTCTCTCATTTTAAATAAAGATTTCTGTTCTGTACAAGACTTTTAGTATGTTTCAGAATTAACTAACAGTATACGACATTAGCAACCTCCAAGCTACAACGCGTGACCTCTTCCAGCAACCAAATTCTTCTCTCATTTCTTGGGGATGGCAGGTACATTGTGCGTTAATTACCAAAGATGTTAGAATCTGTTGTTGCTTATATTTGTAGTGGCAGTGCAATAGCAGGAAGAGCTGGCGTTCTTAACAAATGACCTTGTACCGGAGAGAGAAAAAGGGAGGTGTAATCACTTGAAACGCTTAAGCACGTCGTGGTTCTAGCCGGTGTGACAACTGTGATAAAGTCCTCTGGTTGTCAATCACACTTAATTGTCGCACATAACTCCGGACATCCTGATGGTTCTTATTCGCCAGAGATGCATCAGGATCTGATGAAACAGAAATGATGTGCCATTCGTACGCTTAGTCAAACTCAAACCTGAGCAGAATATTCAAGTCACTTTTGTCTTCCAGCAAAATAGTATATACATATGCAAAGCCAGGGTAACACATTCACAAACCTTCTGCTACTTTCATCCTTTTTTTAAATTAACCTTGCCATATTCTTCCTTGATAGTTGTCCCATAACCTGGTGCTTCATTTAGCTTTCCTTTATCCATTTCTACTGATTACTGATACTGGGGAAGCTACGAACACTATTTTATAAGCATAGGTAATGTTTACAATTTGATTAAAGGGCTCCCAGACTCTCAAAATAGTACCTTCATTTCTCTAATAAAATGTCCCAGGGGACACAATCCAGCAAACATTGATTTCAGTGGGATTAGATAGTGCTTCTAGTGCAGCCTTCCCCAACCCGGCACCCTCCAGATGTGTGGGACTACAACTCCCAGCATCCCCAGCTGGCTGGGGATGCTGGGAGTTGTAGTCCCACACATCTGGAGGGTCCCTGAGTTGGGGAAGGTGGTTCTACTCTGTAATTCTTGATTGTGTTTGCAGTTATAACCTATGGCATTAGACACAGATGGAAAATTATAGTCAGGATAATGTACATGTTGCAATACTTACTGAATGGCTGGCTCTGGCAGAATTTCACTGTTCTAACGGTGTTTGAAATCATGCGCTAAAAGGAAAAATGACAACGATAAATGATAGTCAATGATGGATGAGAATTAAAGCAATCATCCTACACAGGGAAAGCAAGCATGAGTGGGAAGAAGTTTTTTGTTTAGACTGTTCTCCTATTTTTCCATGTGCAGGTCTCTTTTAATGTGGGGGCGCATTAAACGTGCCATAACCCGTTCTACATTCTGAAATGGTACAACATCGCATGTGTTTTATTTGTTTGTTTGTTTGTTTATTTATTTTGCTAATCTGAATCAGCTCTTAGCTTTTTCAGCAACACTTGGTGAAAATATGTTCATAAGAACATAAAGGAAATTCCCTTGCAGGATCAGACCAAGTCCATCTAGTCCAGAATTCTGTTTTGAATGGTGGCCAGGCAGATATTTTGGGGAGCTTGTACGTAGGGCATGAAGGCAATGGGCTTTCTTTGGGTTGAATACCACTTCCTAGTTGCACCTGCAAAATGGATACCACTGGCGGAAATGGGACGTCCACCTCCTCCTCCCGCCTGTAGCCCCCCACGTGTCCTCCAGATCTCTGGAGGATCCACCAACCCCCAGATATGCTGGGCACATGGAGGGCTCCAAAAAGGAGCAGAGGACACAGAAGTCCCATTCCACCGGTGCTGTGTCCACCAGTGGTATTCTGCAGGCACAATGAGGAAGCTGGATCCAACCCCTTGTTTGTTTGTCCCCAGTAGGGCTGGCCCAATACAGGCCTGTGGCTTACGCTGGCTCAGCTTGTCTGAGTGTGGAAAGCTAAGCAGGGTCAGGCCTGGTTATTACTTGGATGGGAGACCCCTCCCCTAGTTTCCTGCATTGAGCAGGGGGTTGGACTCGATAGCCTTGGAGGCTCCTTCCAACTCTATGATCTATGAAATCTATGAAAGTCATTTTGCTTCCTGAGTCAAAGAACAAGATGACACCTCTTCCCACTCCATCTACAGAAGCTGACCAGACTGAAACAGTGGTGACAGCTTCTTCCTAGGGCCGGCGCTACCGCTAGGCAAACTAGGCGGTTGCCTAGGGTGCGCGGCTGAAGAGGGCGCAGAAACTGCTGCGCTCCTCTTCGCTGCCGCCGCGCCGCCCCCACCAGGCCTCCGCCTCCCCGCCCGCCGCCGCCGCGCCTCCCTGCCCACCCGCCCGCCCGCCACCACCGCCACTGCGCCTCCCCCCGCCGCCTCCTCCGCCTCCGCGCCTCCCGCCACCGCACCTCCCCCCACCCTCCGCCTCCGCGCCTCCCCCCGCCCGCTGCTGCCGCCACCGCCACCCCCCAACCCCCCCGCCACTTACCTTCTCCACATCGCGTCGCTTCCGGAGCCCCGCCCGCGTTGTTTTGGCGGGAGGAACCAGGGCAACAGGGCTTAAACAGCCCTGTTGCCCTGGTTTCCCAGGCAAAAAACAGAGCGCGTGGGTCCCGTCGCGTCACTTCCTCCTCGGAGGAGGCGGTGGCAGCCAGGGCGGGGGGAAGATAGGTTGGTGGTGGCGGCACGGGGGGGGGTGTTGCAGAGCAGGGCTGCTTTGCTCCGGAGCCCCCCCCCCGGCACGAGAGGGGGGCGCTAAATATCCTTTCGCCTAGGGTGCCAAACTGCCCTGCACCGGTCCTGCTTCTTCCACCACACTCGAGAGAAGCAGGCTAGCTTAGGGAGCACAGGGCAGTTCGGTGGCAGACAGGATTCTGTCCTCTTAACATCTCACTGCCCCTTCCTCCCCCCAGCATCAGCTACCCCACTCTGCAGTATCTCGTATTCAGAAGAATACTGCTTCTGAACAAGGAGGTTTCACTTTGCTGTCATATCTGTCCTCCTGTCTTCCATGAATTTGTTTATTCTCATTTAAGTGCTAGCAAAAAAGAACTTTTGAAATACTCCTCAATGCTGAACACGTTTTTTATTCCTATGTTTGCCTGGGAGTATTCCGAAAACCATGCTGAATTCAAATAACTGGAAAGAAAAGTTAACACAAACACAGCATTCCTGTAGTGTCTACCAGAAGATATTGGGTTAGATCTAAACTCAGTCATACTTGTAATCAATGGGACTTCCATTAGTTATGGCTAACTTAAATGCTGTTGATTTCAGTGGGTCTACTCCAACTATGACTAAATCTGATTTCTTCCACCTTACCTACGCCACACCTGTGCTACTGCCAACAGATATCTTGGTTTCTCAGTCCAGATTAGACATGTGAAGGCCTGGAAACTCCCCCAGAAAATAAGAAGAAAACATTTCCCCATTTTTCCTCAAGAGCCCCTTTGGTTCCCACCCACCCCGCCCCCAATTGAGAAAACTGAACAATTGCAGATAATGACATATTTTATTTTAGAAAGATGAATAAATGTTTAAGACATATAGCGCTACTTGGCCTTTACTCCCCCCAACCCATTGCAAAAAGAATAATTTATAATTATTCCTTCATATCAGTAGGATGACTCAAGCAAACTTACAGTTCTATAAACAGCATGGTTCACGTGGCTATTGCACACCTAAGAGGTTTTATGGGTTAATGAGCATAACGGGGGCCTCTTTTCATATTTCCACCTATTATAATTCACAAGTATAAGAAATAAGAAAGGGTACAAAGTTCTGCAAAAAATAATTTTTAAAAATGGACATGGCTGAAATAGCCAAACTGTTTGTTTATATAACATTGTATCCCCCCCAAATTAGCTGAAGTTTACCCAATGTGCTTTGGAAGTCTATTACTGAACAGCCATTTAATGCTAAACCTCGATCCTTCCAAAATAGAACAAACCATATATTTCAATGGACACTGTGGGTCCCACATCCTCTGCTTCTCTTGCACACACTGCCGTTCCAATTCAGGTTGTGCGTGCAGCCTAGAATAGTGGCAGCGGGCCAGCACATTATCTGCTAATCCATTCCTAGGCCAGGCTTCAGTATTGTTATAAATATTCATACATGCCATACAAAAAACTGCTAAGTCACATACTTTTTGCATAATCGCTATGTTCCAAAAATGAAAGAATGCTTGCCCCCTCTTCTTCCCCATAAGGTTTAGTGTGTGAATGCCCATTGTTCAGATCCATAAAACCTGAAAACCAATATGCACACATTCGCTAATCCTCATTTCACACCTCAAGGGTGAAGAGTCTCAGTAAAAAGAAGAGCCAGTTGAGGATGGCACTATTTTGTACTGCCATGGATGGAGAAGCTTGTGTTGCAGAGGCGCCTTGGAGCGGCCTCTGGCTGCTTTGTGCAACTACCATGGCAGAGAGAATCTGGGAAGCACATTATAGAGGGAGGCGTTTCCAGTTGCACTTCAGCCCTTCTCTTGACAAAATGATTTGAGGAGCAATGCTTCCATCTGTGCCCATGCATCTCGTTTTTCCATTAAGAAGGCATGCTGCTGTCATGGCCACCTCTAGGGTGGCCAGGTATCCTACTTTAGAGAGGACAGTCCTCTATTTTGGAGAGCTAGCAGAGGACAGTGTCTAATCCAAGTCCGGTTTAAAGTCAAAGAACCATAAAGAGGGAGAGCCTTGGAGTTGCCCATCAACAGCGAGCACCTGGACAGCACACTGAGCAAGGCACAAAGCCTTCCCCACTATGGGGAGATAGACTGTATTTCTATTTAAATTATAGTGATTCTTTCTAAATTTACCCCTATGCATATACATTTGTATACGCAAATCAGTGTCCTCTTTTCATGATGCAGTTCCTCTTTTTTGGCAATGTGTAAGTGGTCACCCTAGCCACCTCTAGGCATAAGGTTTCTTCAGTTAGCTCTCTGTCTATCCACCCCTAGTTCTTCTTCCACCTTACCTACGCCACACCTGTGCTACTGCCAACAGATATCTTGGTTTCTCAGTCCAGATTAGACATGTGAAGGCCCGGAAAACTCCCCAGAAAAATAAGAAGAAAACATTTCCCCCATTTTTCCTCAAGAGCCCCTTTTGGTTCCCACCCACCCCGCCCCCAATTGAGAAAACTGAACAATTGCAGATAATGACATATTTTATTTTAGAAAGATGAATAAATGTTTAAGACATATAGCGCTACTTGGCCTTTACTCCCCCCAAATGATTTCTAAAAACTACATAGTAGGAAGACTAGATGTAAAGTTTCTGGAAATTGTGAAGCCATGGTGGGGATTGTTTTTTTATCCTCTCTGCAAAGATTCCCAGCATAGTTATTTCTTCTATTCCTTATTAAAATAATTGATCTAATGTTTCTTTTACAGATAGATATTTAGGGATTCTCCAAGTCATGCTCAGTCTTGAACATGTGAGGCAGAAACAGAACTGTAGCTGCATTTCATCCCCATCTCTTGGGCCCAGCTGCAGATAGAGGAGGAGCAGGTGTGTGCATAAGTCAAGGCACCAGCACCACACAGAGTGCTCATGACAAGCAGATCCAAAAAAAGGACAGGATTCCTGTGTTTTTAGAACTTGTGCAGAATGGGGAATTTCAGTAGCTTATCTCACTCCACATGAAAAGATGCAGGCCTGTGGCTCACGCTGGCTCAGCTTGTCTGTGCGTGGAAAGCTAAGCTGGGTCAGGCCTGGTTATTACTTGGATGGGAGACCCTCGTCCCTTGGTCCCTCCTCTAGCATTGAGCAGGGGGTTGGACTCGATAGCCTTGTAGGCCCCTTTCAACTCTATGATCCTATGAGAACCTGGCTCTTCTACACAGCCATTGAAGAGAGGAGCCCATGTTCTCCTCTCCACCTTGTATAGCAGCACCACAGATGCCAAACATCTGACTGCTTGGTTCCTCCTGCAGAGCTTACTAGCCTGGCAGGGGAATGAGGGTCTCACAGAGTCAGGGCATGACAAAAGAGATGGGAAGACACTGGCTTTGTTGGGGAACTTAAACCCAAGGTTGTCCTGATTTCAGCACAGCTTGAGGCCTAGCTCTCACAAAGGTGGGGGACGTGTCTGGACTGTCCCACTTCAGACTGCAGGTGGGGGCTGATACGACTGAAAAATACTTCCTGCACTCCATGTCAGAGAAGATAGGTTAGATTTTTTTACTCTCCCTGACATTTTGCTTTCTGTGTTCAGGGATGTTTTTCACATTTTGATTTTTGTTTATATAGAGCAGGGCTCTCCAACCTTGGGTCCCCAGATGTTGCTGGACTACAGCTCCCAGAATCCCTTGCCATTAGCCATGCTGGCTGGGTATGCTGGGAGCTGTAGGCCAACAACATCTGGGGACCCAAGGTTGGAGAGCCTTGATATAGAGGAACAGTCAGTCATATAAGTTCCATCGGCATTCTGAAGTGGTACAGTCCTGACACATCTGTTTCTTTTGAAAAGTAGGCCTTTGTCTTCGGTAGATGATACCTACCACAACCTCGGAGAAAAGGTTTCTGAATCTGTGGTCAAACACAGACGTTCTTTACAGGCTCCAGATGTGCCACTGCCTGTTCAGCATGCTGTACCAGATCCACATGCACAATCAAAATAGTTTTAAAATGGGCGTTTAAGCAGCACAGAGCTGCCAACATGTCATATTACAATCCACTGACTTGGTATGTGAGCGATTGCCCTCTAGAGGCTTCTCTGGAGAACAGTGAGAATTAAAAGATTTTTCTTTTAAAAAAACAACAACAAAAAACACCCATGGAAACAGAAAAAAGCAGAACATTCTTTTAACTAATAGGCATCAAGGAAATCTGTTTTCTAAGGAAGCAGAATATTCTGTGTAGATCAATAATTGTCTAACCACTGGAAATGAAAGAGGTATCTGCCAGCAAAACTGGCTACAGAGAAAAATGAGAGAGATTAATAAATGTTTTCTGAAAGAACTTGCCACAGCTTCATTTGTCAGGATTAGATGAATAAAACTAATGTGCAAGAGGAAAGAAAGTATCAAAGAGATATCATTCTGAAATTACATTCCTGGAATGTATTTATAACATGAGAGCTAGAGTTGCCTTGGAACTGGAAGCTATGGCAACTTTGAAATAGTTTCCTGATTGAAAGCTTCCTGCGTGATGCCTGACAGCTACTTAGTCCCTTTTGCATGTCCAATAGTAGAAATCCACAACCCAAAATCGATGACTACGACAAACAAGGATGATGATGATGATGATGATGATGATGATGATGATGATGATGATATTTTGCCACTCATTTCAGCAGGAAGTGGATGGGATACACTTTACCTACCATTTTTTCAAAGTTCACTAGATTGTCGATGAACGTCTTGTTGCCTTCATGAGTAAAGGTCATATCTGAAACAGAAATAAAGACACAACCTATATAACTAGAAGTAATTGAATTTGGCATAAATTAGTATCTAAACACCCAGAATATGCACAAACCATCTCACTACAGATTGACTATTACCCACTAAACCCATTTGTGTGTAAAAATTAGTAACGCTTAACGTTATTTTAAAATGCTGATCACTGGAAGTCTTTTTTTATCCCTGTTCGCTACTACATTTAGACAGCAATACTTAGATTTATGAAAACATTTCCCCCCCTTTGCATGACTTGTAAAAACGTGGGAAATGGATCAAATGTCTCATTTGAGATCTCTCATTTTATTTTTCATTAATCTTGCAGCATTCTTTCCTCTTCAGTTGGTTACCTTTTATGAGTAAAGGCATAAAGGGGATAACAGGAGGTTCCAGTTTAGCTACAGTAAGTCTGTAGGCCCTGTGGTTTCTTGAGGGGTCCTGAGAAAACAAGAAATTGTCAGCCCTCTGCAAGCATTGCTCATAAATTACAGCCATTTTTTAAAAATAAAATAAAAGTGCATTCATCTCATAATCTAATTTTTAGGAAAATTCTTCCTTAAAAATTTGGAGAATCATCATCTATTTCATTTGTTGCCTATTCCATATAAGTTACACACTCTCTGATGAATGTTTACAAAACAAGTGTTTATTATTAAATGGTCAAGTCTACTGAGAGGTGTGGTTCTAAAACAACCTGCTTATCTGAACAGAATCCTCTTTCATGCATTTGCTGTCATCTCTAGAAGCGGTAAAACCACAATTCTGTAGCAATAATGCACGATAAAACTTGAAGTTGGAATATACAATCTAGCAGAGATATACAGGGAAGATAACGTTTTCCACATTTCCCCAGAGATCGGCTTTAAGTGGGGCATACATTTTCTCAGAATAGGTTCCCTGAGGGTCTAATTTATTAGTCATACATGCTTGTTTTATCAGCACTATAATGGGATCATAAACTCCTTAAAGTCACACAAGGACACATAAAATGTTGAAAGTAGAGGAATTCTACTTCAAGTGCTCAAAAAAAAGAAAAGAAAAAAGAGTGAATCCAGGTAACTAACGTTGTATACAGAATTAAGTCTCTTATTGCCATTTACCATTAAGCTTTCAAACTCGGCATAGATCTTCTTGAACTTGCTTGGAAGTTTCTGTCAATTAAAACAAACAAACAAACAAACAAACAGAAAACACAACATGTGGAAGCCTGTATTCAATAAAGATGGATTGACTTCCTGAAATACAGGGCACGATACAGGTCTCTGCTTCATACTGTCCACCCTGGCATGTACAGCTCCATGTACAGGATTCCCTCCCACCTTCCACCTGCAAGCGGAGTGGGACTCGCTTGCCCATGTTCACACAAAGGGTCAGACTGAGTTGCTTCCACAGTTCCTTTAACACAGCCCCGAGATGGAAAAAGACTTGTTCTTTTGCCACACGTTTACAGCAATGCAGCAATGAAAAACACAGCAAGTCTCCTAGCAACCAGATTATAAATAGAGAGCCATGAAGCTTGGAGCAGATTTGGTTCCAAACCCCCCAAATACCCAGGGAAATCTAGATAGCTTTGCTCTTGGTTCAGAGAGGTTATACAGCCGCAAAGGAAGGAACCCACATTCCCATCTGGATTTCCCAGCATTCATCCAGGAGGGTGGGAGTGGAAGGGGATCTGTTTACAGTTTCTTGTTGGTCCCATTTTTACTGCAGTACATTTGACAAATAAACAATGCAGCCTTCAGGAGTATTAATCTGGCTACATCAATTACAAGTTTCTGCAGTATTTACTGGTTCCTCAAGTGTGTGCTCCCGGAACATGCCGTATGATATAAACTATGACATCAATTCTCAACTAGCTTTGCAACCAAAGGTCACGCGGTGGCCTTTGTTAATGTTACTGGAACATTTATGCTGGTGACTAAGGCTGCAATCCTATACACACTTACCTGGGAGTAAGTACCATTGAGCTCAATTATTAACTTCTGAGTAGACATGAGCATGACCATGCTATACGGCCAGGATCCAAAGAATTTATAAACTAGTTCTGTAAGCTCCAGGCGGGATTAGACTGGTGGTTTTTTTGCAAACGTCAATCTGTGACACGGCTGTTCATCGCTGAAATAGTCAATTATTCCAAGGGACTGGAGCAGCCTTCCACAGCCTGGTGCCCTCCAGATGCTTTGGACTACAACTCCCACATCTGCGAGCATTGGCCATACTGGCTGGTGCTGATGGGAGTTGTAGTCCAACACATCTCAAGGGCACCAGGTTGGGAAAGGCTGGGTTACAGCAAGCACGCTTTGCATGAGTTTAAGCCAGGGGTTGGGCACACTTCAGGCTTGCATGATCCATTTCATTTTTTATTTTATTTTTTGCTAGAATCTCGGGATCAACAACTGGACATACACTTAGAATTAAAGAATTCTGACCCCAGGAATTTGTTTTGAGTATCAGAACTGAATTCAGCTCATAGGCCTTTCCACACAAGAATCTATCCCTGGTCAACCCAAGCTTTCTTCATTTCAGCAGTATGAGGAGAGGGGGTGCTTTAGGCCCGCCCCTTCCACTGTTGCATTCACCGCTCGTGGAGGGCGAATGTTTGAACAGGAGAGTCTCCTGTATCCATGGAGGCTCTCCATGCAATTGAGAACGCTGGAAAAGCAGTGTTCCCAATCCCGTGGAAAGCCTCCGTGGTACAAGAGGCTCTCTTCTTCAGACAGTTGCCCTCCACAAGCAGAGGGTGACGAATGTGAGAACGGAGGGGTGGTGGTGAAGCGAGAGCGCTCCCTCTCCCCAAGTGTTACAGTTCACCACCTAGAGAACACCTGAATAGGGAGCAAGAAATTAAAGTCAAACATTTGTAGAACTAGGGCTTTACCTAACACTTACCTCCCATGTCATCGTGAGGCGGCTCACTGCGACATTGCTTAGTCCCATAATTAAAGCAAAAAAAGAATTCAGGTTTTTGTATTCCTTACAGCTGGAAGAGAAGAGGTTTATAGTTAGAAGGGGAAAGAGAGAGAAAAAACACACACATTGAGAATGAGAAAAAATAATGGAAGGACCCATTTCTATGGTTAGAGCCCTTCTAACCTTGATTATATTCATGCAGACAGGCCTTAATAGCACACTTAAACTTCATCATTTGGGTGAAAATAAAGCATATTATTTATTCTAAACTAACTCCTGGCCTTATTCTAAGCATATTTAGTACTTAAGAGGCAACTGCCATTTGAATAATCATGAGTGACTTCCAAGAAAACCTACTTCGAACTGAGTCGTTTGTTTGTGGTCCCCAAAGTCAAATCACAAGAAATTCTGAACCAAGAAGGATTTAAAAACAGGGTTCTCCAACCTTGAGTTCCCAGAAGTTGCTGGACTACAGCTCCCGGAATCCCTTGCTATTAGCCATGCTGGCTGGGTATGCTGGGAGCTGTGGGCCAGCAACATCTGGGGACCCAAGATGGAGAGCCCTGATTTAATATATATACTCATGAAGTCACCAGGTGGCCCTTTTTCTTTTCTTTTTATTTTAAAAAAGCCTCTTCACACCTTACTACACCTTTTGATTTTTGTTCTAATGCTTTGTTCAGTCCCTCCCATCCAATAAATACCATAATGCGGGCATTTCTTAAAAATAGACCAAGGCTGGGGAACCTTTTTCAGCTAAAGGCTGCATTGGCTTCAGGCAAGCATGTTTGGTGTCGCATGCCAGCAGTGAGTGGGCCACAGGCTAAAGTGAGCAGGGTCACCCCCACTGCTGGCACGTGGCCCCATCCTATTGTCCAGACGCATGCGCACCATTCACATGCACCAGGGGTGGGCAACCAGAACCTCGTGGGGGACCAGATGACGGATGACCCAGTCCTCTATGGGCCATATGATGTCAGGGGGTGTAGTCATGCCCGCTGACATCAAATGGGTGTGGCCACGCCAGCTGAAGTCATTTGGTTCCCAGCGGCCGCATCGGGTGGATCATCCGGCTTCCCCTGCCCCATGCCTTCTCCCTTTGGGGAGGGGACATGGGGCAGGTGGATCCTTTGGTTCCAGCAGTACTGGGAGAATGAGCCTCCCACTGAGGCCACTGGGAACTGGCTTTCCCTGTCCCGGGCCTTCTTTCTCCCACTCCCAGAGAAATTGGAGATAACAAGGGGATCTCCATCTCCTCTCCAAGCCCCTGGTAGCCTCTAGGCCAGGGGATGAAGCTTGGGGAAGGGGAGCTATGGAGGCGCCCAAACCACTGGAGGTTGGAGGTTGCCCTCCCCTGAAGTATGTATTTATATATTAATACATGTAACAAATAAATAAATAAAAACACTGCGGAATTTTACGATGAACTCCCCCCCCCCCAGGGATAAAGAGAGAAGGTGTCTGCCCCTGTGCAGAGAAAATGTACTTTTCTATATGCTGATTCAGTGAAAAGTGTCAGTATGAGGAGTAAGTGATCTGGGGGCTTGTATAGACCAATGTCCTGATTCAGAGATTACAATCTGTTGTATAATATAAGTAAAGCCTGCTGCGCATGAAAGAGCAGATTCCATAATTGCGTAGAGTATGTGGAAGCACTTACCTCAAGGGTCAGCAACTAGATATCCCTTGGGTCAAATCTGGCTCTGTGAAAGCTACTACTCTGTCCTGCAGTTACCAAGCTAGAGGTGAAAGAGGTGGGGAAGAACTGGTGTCTGTTCATCCCCACTTCTCTTGCTTACAGGATAGGGCTTGGCGAGCTGGCCCACAAACTCTCCCTTGCTTCTTGAAGTAGCTGTGCTCTCTCCCCCCCAAAAAATACTAGTTGCTGATCAAGGACTTTGATGCATGCAATTGCATACAGAAGAGACCCCTGTAGCAACTGGTACTGTGTGTCTGTGGATGCAGCAGCTGGCCTGCAGCCTTCTGCTGCTTCCGGAGTTTTCTAGATCATGGTGAGTTGTCTGCATTTTGGGGAGTGGCTTGACCAAGGCTTCCTGGGAACAATCTCATTTATATCCCTGTACTCACTCACCTATTTTGAACCAAGCTATGTTTGATCTTCATGTTCTAGCTTGTACTGCCTTCACATTTCTTATTTTACCAAAAATCCCTTCCCTCCTCCTGTTGCCAGTATAGCATTTAAAATTAAAAAACAAAACAAAAAAAAACAACAAAAAAACCTCAACAAAATGGAAAAAGAGAGAAATAAACCATAATACCTTGGATGTCAAATCTGCCCAAGTCCTTGCATTTAAAAAAGAGCCTGAGTACCTCAGCTATTCAGTTTACCAAGGGAGCAGTACAAAAACATGGAAGTAAATAGTTGGTTGTCAAGCTACACTGCATGAGATTACGGTAATCTTATGTTGATACTGGGACAACAGCTAGCTACTCACCTCAGGCAATTCTATTACATTTTCTGCTATTTTTTTTCTTATTAAAAGTAAAACGTCATAATTGTTTGCTTTTTTAAAATGTATATAGAAATCATTCAAATTATTTAACCCCCCCCCCCCTTTGTGCCAAAGATTAGGAAAAGAAACCGATTTTTGTTCTTATGTATATATGCCACTGCCCTCTACTGGACAGAATGTGGAACAACTCCGTGCAAACAAGTCAAGGCATAGAATTTTTTAATAGGCTAAAAAATTCTGTTCACACCGTGTTACCCCCATGGTCCCTTTCCGTGAGGCACTGAATACACCCTATAGCACACAGGAAATGCTTTATTATCTGCAGATGTGGGCAGAGCTCAGAGCACTCACCAGTTTGTACAGTTAGGTGCTGTGCTATACGTATGCAGTGGTGATGCTGGTGCCCTATATAGAATTTAGACTTTACAAAATGGTCACTTTGTGATTTATTTAAATCCAGTGGTGTAGTGGTAAATTTTGAAGTGTGGTGCTCCATCATGACAGCTTCCATAGCCATGCCCCCAAGGAGAGGCCAAAAATGCAGGCAGCTGTCTCTGTATACTATATACATCGTTTGCAAAGCCAATAGGGTTGATTACCAATTCAGGACCAAGCCACCCCAAGGTTCCATTAATGCACTTTGCATTAGGACTAGTTCACAATATATTGGCCTGGTTTGCACGATTGCCTGCCACAGCCCACCACGGCTTATTGTGACGTCTGAATCTGGCACAGGGTGGGTTGTTACTGTGGTTAACAAACCACTGCCAACCCAAAAACAGCCCATAGGTTATAGGTGGTTTGTTTCTGGGAAAAATCCATTTCCTCCCCAGCTACTGTGCGGATTACAGTTAAACTCAGAGGGAACAGGGAATTCTGAGATGGGGAGGCAGATGACATCCTCCTCCCTCCTAATCAAAAAGTCCCGGTGCTTCAACCTTGTGAACCCTGGCTCCACTATTTTAATCACTATTTAAATAACTATTTACTTGAGAGTAATTTTGTTCGACCACTCATATACACACACACACACACACACACACACACACCTTTATACTTTTAATATTCCTATTTACATGTTCACACAAATTGCTGTGATAATTAAAATCAGGGTAGGGACTGGTGTGGAGCAGCCTACCCCAAACTGGTACTACTGTGATCATCCCCCCTCCAGCAGACCAATGGCCATGCTGATTGGGGATGATGGGAGTTGTAGTCTGGAGTTGTAGGATTCAGTCTAAACATGCACAGGATTGTACCTTTAGGATGCAATCCTATGGCCCTCTGACCTTGCCTGCAGGCCATAGGATAGGTCTAACTCCCCCCTGTGACCTCGGAAATCCCTTCTGAGGTCTCAGGGGGGAGTTGGCCCACAGAGCACCCTCCTTCCTCCCCTCGCAACTGGCGTGGTTCTTTCCACACCAACTGGGAACTGAAGATAGAAGACCAACTTTGGTTCCTGCATGGGGGGTGGGGCGTTCTGGGGGCAGGGTAGGGAGGAGCAAGGCACCTCCAGTTTTGAGGAATCCAGGCGGTGCCTCAGACTCTCCTCCTCGTGAGGAGAGGAAAAACATTTAGACGGCAGAAATTGGCTGTCTAAATGTTTTTGAGGGCGAGGGAGTGCGGCAGCAACCCCATCTGCCACATTCCTCCCACCTTCAATTGGATGCCATAATCCTCTGAGTTCGGAGGGTTACGGGCACCCACATAGGATGGCACTGTTAATGTATTTTTCCTTATATAAATTTCTCAATTACAATCATTCAAGACAGTTAATGTATTTTAATGTATTTGACTATACTTACTGGGCTGCTATCTTAATAAACTTCTTTAAGAGTTGAACACGTTTGCTGAGCTGGGAACATAGACAAATCTCTGTGACTACCCAGAACTGGATTTCATTAAATCTTCGTAAAAACAAATCCAAATTTGCTGTGGTCTTTTTAAAATTGTGCCTTCCAAAGGTGTGATAGATGAGTTCCAGCTAGGAAAAAAAGGTTGGCGGAAGAATTGGGGAGAAGTTAGATAAATTGGCCTCATAGGCCCCTTCTAACTCTACTACTCTATGATTCCATGAAATTATTTATGCTTTAAAAAATATTATCCTTGAAGAAATCACAAATTATGTTTCCAAATGATCTGAAACTGGAAGTTGCTACACAGCAAATGTTCTATAATCTAGCTGACAAAGGCACAGTGTAATTATTACTAATGTTTATTTACCACCTTTCCACAAATGTCACCATGGAGGTATACAACAATTCAAATAAAAACAATAATACATCAAAACACAAAAGCAATAAAACCATACTAAAATGCTGAAACCACTACTCACAATTTAAAAGGCCAAATTAAAGAGAGGTGTCAGATTTTGTGTTTCTGTTCCTCCTCCCCTTTTGAATGCTGATTACATTTCCCCTTTTGTGGTTTGCAATAACCAGAGTTTGCTATTTTGTCTGAACTGGACAAACATTGATTAGCATAAACCAGGAATTGCCTGCAAACCATGATTTGAAACCATGGCTTGAAATGTGTTGGCAAACCATGGTATAAAGGCAATCCTGGTTTGCACTAAGCATAGTTTGTCTGATTTGGATGTCACGGCAAATTTTGGTTACTTCAGATGGCAGTTATCAATGCTTCCGTTGTTGAATGGCGCATCTGGGCAGGTTTGAATGTTGATGATTTCAATCGTCATTTTATTTCTCCACCCCCACATGCCCAAGTGACAAAAAAATAAGATATATTTAGGTAGGTACCTTAAGGTGCAGCAGCGGCTTGCCGTTCCGTCTCTAACAATAAGTAAATTTGTAACTGCTTGAATAAATTGCAATTAAACTTCTAAATTTTATAAATGCACAGAATAGTGTAAAATCATACGCTGCTAACGAACGTATACATGATTCATTATATGGTCTTAAAAGCTATAAACAGTGCAATCCAATGAGGCTACCCGTAGCCTTCGGAACTTGGAGGATTATGGGCATCCTATGGAGAGCAGAAGGAGAAGGGAGATGAAGGTCACCCCTCCACGCTTCTCCCGCCCTGCAAAACACTTAGACGGCCGATCTTGGCCGTCTAAGTGTTTTGCCCTGGAGCATAAGGACAGGAGGCTGAGGCACTGCCAGGATACCGAGTAGGCTGGCGGAGCCTGTCTCCTCCCCTCCCCGCCCACAAAACTTCATTTCCGAGGTTGCTCTTGCAATCTCGGAGCTGCAGCAGGCACGGTTCTTTCTGCACCGGCCGGAGGGCGGAGGATGGCCACTATATGAGGTCAGAGCTCGGACTCCGAAGGATTACGCCCGAAGTAAGTTTAGGTTTGATAGCAAAGTACATATTCGCATATAGTTCCATCCAACAACACACACCCCACCCCCCCCAATCTGGATAATTTCCCCAGTAAAACAAACATATTTTCCCTTTGATTAAGAATTGGCAGGAACGTTGTATCTCTAGCTAGAATCATTCTCCCATAGGTACTAAGTGGCATCCCCCCCCCCACTTGCAATCTGGAGTGGTCCAGTCCACTCTACCACCTCTGTGTTCCACCACCTATTTGTGCTGCATGTATCGTGAAGGCCACACGGCCTAAGGTTGGAAAGCTTTGAAAGGATATACACATGAATTCGTATTACCTCATGCACACAGTTGAAAAGTTCCCACTCATAAATGGTCATCTGGTATGCTAGGTCTTTGGAACTCATGAGTTCAAATGTTCCCACCGTTCCGGTGGATGGCCCTTCTTGCTCCTGCAGTGGCATCTGCAAAAAGTAATAATGCATCTCTGAGAACTTTATTATCGATATGATCCCACACTCTACCTTAACAGCATTTTTCCTTTTTTTAAATATAACAACACATAATAATAGTCATATAAAATGTATTGTGTGACCCTTGGTCATAACATACAGTAAAAACTGGAATAAAAGAGTTCTTATAAAGTTATGCATTTCCTCTAAAAGAGAAAGCATGTGTTAGAAAAAGCACAAATACTTCACAACACACACACGTACCATTTTTATTCATTTATTTATTTTATTCATTTACTCATATTGCAGCACAAATGTACAAGTGAAATAGGTTCAGGTGTGACTGTCACATATAGTGATTGCGACATACACACCTGTCATTTTTTTTCTATGTGGAAATTAGTAACAGTTAAAGCAGCCCTAAGACACAGTTCCATACCTCTGAAAGCTCTTGTTCTATTATGCTTCATACCTTTATGGTAACTGTATGCTTCCCCCCAGCAGGCAAATAGCATAGCAGCTTGGGGGAGGCGGGGGGCAAGCCATGGCATCACATCTGCAGGCCACGTGCATCACATCTACAAGTCTATATCTCCAAACCTAGGAATTACTGTGGGAATCTTCTTTCTTTACTTGACACTAGGGCTTCAGGCATAAGAAAAATACAAAGAGCTATGCCAAATGTGCCCTTCCACTTTTTTGGGGCCATTCACACATACAAAACGTGTGTGTGTGTGTGTGTGTGTGTGTGTCAGGGCCAGGTGCAAGGCAATTTGGTGCCCTAGGCAAGATCAGATATTTAGTGCCCCCCCCACTTGAGCCCTCCCTCCCTCCAGCCCTATGCCCAATATGAAATAAATCCCCCCCCCCCGGGAACTGCAGATCCCCATAGAAAAACTTTGTGGACTTTGAGACTTTTCCTTTGTGTTCACGAGGAAAGCAAAGAGGCAACATCAGCCCAGCTATGCCAGGAACTCCCAAGGGCCTTCTCCTACTCCATATATATGTAAAAGCCTGTCTCCTCCTGCGGGCAGCACAAGGGATATGAAAAAAGGATGTGAGAGAGGTGTGGTGGCGCTACCTGTGAGGAATAGAGACAAAAGGGCGTCTTGCAGCCTGTCCTACCTCGCAGGGTGGAGGTGCAGAGACACCAGTTTGACTCATACACCTTCTGGGTTGGGGGGGGGAATGCATGTAGTAGAAACATAGCAAAGAGAGAGCCCGTGGATCATCTGGTTCAAATTTAGGAGGGGCTTTACGAAACTTGCTGCTTCCCCTCCTCTCTCTATCACTTTGTTGCAATATTTCTTTATCAGAATAATGTATATTATCCTGTCTTTCCCTTTACCAGCCTAGTGCTCAAGGCAGACAACAATATTCAAAGTACAGTAAAGAAAATATCAACAGCTCAGGGGACAATCCTAAACACGTTGAGGCAGAACAAAGCCCCGCAACTCCCAGCATTCACCAGCCAGCATGGCTGGCTGTTGGAATGCTGGGAGTTGCGGGGCTTTGCTCTGCCTCAACGTGCGTAGGATTGCGCATGGCTGGCTGGAGAATGCTGGGAGTTGTAGGACTTCCCCCCCCTCCAAACACGCATAGGATTGCATCCTAAAACCATTTAAAACCAAAACACAGAAACAGCATGGTAAATAATTAAAACATTGGAGTCCCAGCTAGCTTAAAATACCTTTCCCTCCCTCCCTGGTTGCTGGAAATAACTGCTTTCAGGGGACGTTGAGCTGAGGAACCTGAGGCGCTGCGCCGGAGGGAGGGAAGGCGAAGGATGTGTTTGCAGGTGCATCCTTGGAAGGAAAGGCGAAGGAGGTGTCCCTCCTTCAGCCTGCCGCCTTCTCTGCCTCTTTTGATGCTGGTTGTGAGGAGGGGCCTGCCTGCTGCTGTTCCTGGTAACGTTGGAGACCGAGCCCTGAGGTGGAGGAGAGAGAGGGAGGGGCGCACTTCTTTCTCCTCCCCTTCCCCACCACAGGACATGATTGGTAAAACAAACTTGGTAAAATACGTGCTGTATTTTTTTTTCCCAAGGCGTTTCTGGCGCCCCCTTTAGCCTGTCGCCCTAGGCAGCCGCCTAGTTGGCCTAATGATAGCACCGGCCCTGGTGTGTGTGATATTCGGTGACTTTTGGGGAGAAACCATACCTTTTTAAATTTCAAGGTGCTACGGGTTTCTTTCTTTCTCTTCTGTCCTAACTGAAAAAAAATGCCTTGCCTCTGCTTCAAGCAATGGCTTGGCTGCCTGCACAGTAGCCCAGTGGTGTTCCATCTTCCTCAACAGATTGCCCATGGGAATGACAATATTTCATATATGACCTAAAGCAGGGGAGCAGAACTTCTTTCAGCCTGAGGGCCAAATCCATTTCAGAAAAGGTTTTGAAGGCTGCATTCCCCGGAGGGTGGGATGGGTGGGGGCAAAAATACCAGCATATTTTAGCTTAAAGCTCTTGCTGCCAGGAGCTAAGCCTTCTGTTCAAATTTTGTATGCCACTTACTTCATAGATTTCATAGATCATAAAGTTGGAAGGAGCCTACAAGGCTATCGAGTCCAACCCCCTGCTCAATGCAGGAAACTAGAGGAGGGGTCTCCCATCCAAGTAATAACCAGGCCTGACCCTGCTTAACTTTCCACGCTCAGACAAGCTGAGGCAGCGTGAGCCACAGGCCTGTTCTGTCAGCCTCGGTCTCACCCCCAATTTGCAATATATGGATAATATTACTCACTTGCAGCTGTAAGGATTGCTGAAATAATGTGTGTGAAACACTCTGGACACTCTAAAGCAGGGATGGAGAAGGTGTGGCCCTCTCGATATTGTTGGGCTGCAACTTTCACCAGCCCGAGCCAGCAAAGCCAATGGTGAGGGATGATGGGAGTTGCACTCCAGCAACATCTGGAGGGCTACTACACATTCCTCATCCCTGACCTATATCACTCTATAAATGCCAAGTATTGCTGTGGTTTACAATATTATATAGTCCAGTGTTTCAGCTGCTAAGCAATGACAGTTCTGCTTCTCTCGACTTGTGAGTGGCTTGGATGGATCACGTTAGCTGATGATCTGGGGCTCCAAGATGAATTTTCTGCCCTTGGGGAAAAAAGGCTCAGACTAGGTTGCTCTTTAGTATGTTCATTGTTTCTGTGTCTACCTTGAAAATAACGGAAAGCAAGTCTTAAAGAGTCATCAGTAGTTGGGGTTCTAGTTGTTAACAACAACAACAACAACAACAACAAGAAAATCCTTGCAAATTGTGAGAAGAAATTCCCCTATTCCCAGAAATTCCCAGGGTTTTATTTTTCCCCAAAATGGCTCTATATTTGAACGTAGAACCAATATCTTACAATCCTGCAAGCAGGAATCTACTTATCACAATTTTCTTTTTTGTTCTCAGTAATTCCACTTATTGCCCCAACTGTAAGTGAAGCTATACGTTCTAGATGCTTTTATTCCACAAGAGGGCAGTGTAGTTCACACTGACATTTTCCCTCCAAATTTTTCCATATTGCAATATATATTGATATAAGTACCAATACACATAGAAACATGCGCCATTAGTTCAGTGGGGCTCAATGGGACTAATGATCCTTGAATATATTTAAAAAGATGCTACCTAGCACTGACCTGGATCAGATAACACTTTCCCCCTGGTGCACAATCTCTCTCCTCAGACACGTGCCGGGAGAAGATCAGAGTTATGGTCACTCACTGGGGCCAAACTACTCGCTTAATGTTTTTTTTTTTAGGTAGGGATAGGCAGGGATAGGCCATAAATCTATAGTAGATATATTTCACCTAATCTTCCTACTCTCCTTTATAAAGCCACAAACTGAGACAGCCTTAGCAAAGTCAGGAGCTAAGCAAAGTGACTTAGCAAAGTCAGGAGCTACAAGCACACACACAACTGCACTGTTTTTGTTTGTGTGTGTTTTTGTTTTAAATGTTGATTGTCCAGCAGAACAGACAAGCTGCTTTTCCATTTAAAACAGACTCCACTGGTAAATCAGACTCAGTAAAACAGTCAAAACAGCTACAGCTGTGCTTATCCTTCTCTCTTGCTTGCACAATGGCTTTGCAGTCTAAGGGAATACATATTGTAAGGCCACAACAATTTTCAGCTGATTTAAAACGTAATTAGAGATGACTCCTTAGTAAATAGTTTGTGAATGACAACATGCAGGATCATTGCAGTCACCAATCACAGAATACCTTGGTTGCGTGAACTATTACAGATCAGCTTGCAACAGGTACATCTCTCTTCTTGATGGGAAGGCAATGAGTCCCATCGATGGGAGGCAAGTTTGTAAGCGATCAGCCTGCTACGGACTTTTTGTTCTAACAATGAAAGTCTTGGGATCAGGCTATTAGAAACTCTGTGTGTATGCAAAAGGCATCGATATCACACTGTGACACACTTTGGTAAAAAGTTTTTTCCCAGGTGTATTCTAAGCTATTCTAAAGGAATGAAAATTTGGGCACAATCTAGCCAAAGTTAAGCAGTTTTAAATTCCATCCATTTCAATAGAAGGTGCTGGGAATTATTCCTGTTAAAATCAGTGGAACTTTAAAAAAACAAACAACCCTCTGGCTGGTTAGAGTCCATTACTGTTATTATGAACCAGATTATAGATTTGTTAAAGCTGCTCCATTTGTGTTTCATGGATTGTCAGGTGTCTGTTGTTCCGTTATCCATTTATTGACAGAATCTGAATTTTTTTTAGGGTTGTATGAGAATTTTGTTCCACTTGAGCAAGTGCACATGATGGCAATTACACGAATGTGCATTAGTGCAAGTGTGTATTAGCGCAAGTGCGAATTTATGGGGGGAAAAAACCCAAGTAAAAAACTGGTTTGCAAGTCCATGGTATCCATGTGACTTGGAAAAAGCCGGTCTGCTGCAAAAACTGCAGGTCGGATTAGAAATCTGAACTCATCTGAATTTGTTGCAGATTTCTCTGATATCCCTGCTTCAGACACACTTTCATTTATTCTGATGATTCCCCTAACTTTTAGAGAAGCACAAGGTGGGGAGGGGCATGTGCTATAGAGGAAGGTTTATTTATTTTTATTTACTTACTTAATTTATATCCCACCTTTCTGCCAAAAATGGCACTCAAGGTTGCTAAAAAAATAATAAAATATGGAATAAGACATAAAAAACCCAAAATCTTAATTAAAACAAAACCTAAAACAGATCCATTAAAATAATTTAAAACACAACAATAGAAGAAATAGACAGCACCCACCTAGTTAAAAAACACACACCCTTCAGCAACAGACCAGCTTACATGTCAAAGGCCTGCCTGAATAAAACAGCTTTGCCTTGTGCCAGAAGGACAACAGAGAGGGGGCCAACCTAGCCTATCTTGACAGGGAGTTTGAAAGCCTGGAAGTGGCCGCCAAAAAGGCCCTGTTTTGCATCCCCACCAAATGTTCCACTGATGGTGGTGGGACCAAGAGAAGGGCCTCCCCAAAGATTTAAAAACCTGGGCAGACTCATGTGGGAAATGGCTGCCTTTCAGATAGCCTGGTCCCAGGTTGTATAGGGGCTTCGCAGGGGTGTATGAGAATTTTGTTTTCTGTTCACAAATCATGTGAACATGTTCGGTTTGCAATCCCGAACATGAGCGCTTCCCCCCACCCCAATGTTAGCAAATTCCTGAAATTAGTGATTGTATTTGAAAAATGCATATTTTTTAAAAAATGTACACTTTGAAATGTGCATTTTTCAAAAACAAATATGCATTTTCATGCTTTAGTCAATGGGGAAAAGCCACTGTGTTGGGAAAAAGGTGGGATACAGATAAAGAAGAAGAAGAAGAAGAAGAAGAAGAAGAAGATGATGATGATGATAATGTGTACCCTTGAAAAATACACACAGAAAAGTGCACTGTTCCCATTTGAACAAGCTGAAAAATATGCGAAAAATGATTACCATCCCCCCCAAAAAAATATTTGCATCTTACATATTTATTTACATCTTTGTGTCTTTTTAAATTTTAAATATTTGGAATCCAAAAATATCCTTGCATCTGAAGCAATGGCAAGGCTTCCATTTTACAGTGACTTATGAATGGAATGAAAGCCGATAAAGCTGCTCATTAGAAGCAAAACAAGGGCCAATATCAAGGCTTGGAGCGATGGAGTTCACGCTGACACAGCTTGGCAATGAGAGCTGCTTTTAATGAAGTTAAAAGGACTAAAAAGTACATTAAACAAAATCTGGTCCTACAAAAGTGGACCCCCTTGGAGGATGGTTGGAATTACTTTACTGGTAAGTACTTGTAAACATTTTTAATGTTTAAAGAAAGCAAGACTTTCTAATGAGAATATCTTAGGTGATTTTAATTACAGAGGTACTACATTTACAAGAATTTATTCTATGCCTATATAATACTAAAGTCTGTATAGTATTTTTAAAATTCTTACATAAACAACTATTACATTAAAAAAAAATAGGATCAGGATATCTAATTGCTTTCACACTACAAACATGGGCCATTTCATTCTTCTGTCCCTACATATCCACAGAGAATATGGGATTTGGTATCTGGTGGGAATTAGGGAATAATAATGTCTTACTTTATAAAATTATTATGCTCGCCTTTCCCATAGTTATGGTCTCATCACAGCCCTTTTCTCAAACCTATGCTTTGAAAATCTCAAACAACATTTTGCTGAAAGGCTGTAACAGAAGAAATATTCAGGCTAAGAAATCTTTATCTTAATTAGCATTCAAGTAAGTAGAACTAACAATAGCCTCTGACTGAGAAATGTCTTCAGAGGCTAGCATACTTACATACCAGTGAGTCAAACTGGTCTCGAGGACAAGCAAAGAGACGTCCATTAATACTGAGCGTTGTAAACACCGAAACATCATTAGGTTTGAGCACCACCTTTTCTGTAAACATGAAAAGCATGTGATGCACTACATAAAAAATTAGAGCAGTTATCACAACAAGTTGTCAGACATGTCATTAGAACAAAACACAATGGATATCTCTGGTGGAATCACATCACTCTTTCTCTGGTTCAGTCAACTCCTTGTATATACATAGGAACATAGAAAGACCATTGGTCCATCTAGCCCAGTATTGTTGACACTGAGTGGCAGCGGCTCTCCAGGGTTTCAGATGGGATTGTTTCCCAGCCCTAACAGGAGATGCAGGGGATTGGACCCAAGATCTTCTGCATGCAATGCATGTGCTCTACCACTGAGCCATGGCCGTCCTCATGGTCTTATGAATGGACTGAGCATACTTTGCTAGACATAACAGTCTAACGTGCTCCCAGCAAGTTTGGCGTCTTAAGAAAATATTTCTCAGGTGTGTGCATGCATGTGTGTGTGTGTATACATACACGCACGCACGCACACGCACGCACGCACACACACACACATTTTGTTTGTATCCATAGTTCCAGGTCAGTTATAAACCTTTGCCTGGGAAACAGACAGATTTCTGTAAAGCTGTTCAAATGTTTTCTAAATCCCATGAATGCCATTTTTGGCAGAAAGGTGGGATATCACTTCAATAAATAAAAGAATATTACATTCCCCAGAATTCTCAGCTTTATTTTGCCTGTTTGCCAGTCTCTACCTGTCCATCTACATTCTCAATTAAGCCTAGATAGGTCCTTTTCTAGACCAGTCCAGTTTCTCTCGCTGAGCCACCAACAACCCATGGGTTGTTGTTACGTACAAACCGGGCCAATGACTTTAAGTAATGACCTGAGAAAGCATTAAAACACTCAGGCTGCAACCCTTACACATTTACCAGGGAGTAAGCCCCATTGAACTCAACTGGACTTCTGAGGAAACATTTATTTATTTATTTATTTATTATATTTATACCCCACCTTTTTTCCTGCAAGGAACCCAAGGCGGCTTACATAATCCTCCTCCTTCTCCTCTCCATTTTATCCTCACAACAACCCTGTGAGGTAGGTTAGGCTGAGAGTCAGTGACTGGCCCAAAGTCACCCAGTGAGTTTCATGGCCGAACGGGGACTAGAACCCAGATCTTCCGAGTCCCAGTCCAACACTCTAACCACTATGCCACACTGGCTCTCATGCCTAGGATTGTGTTGTCAGTTGTATTTAGTCCTGACTGGTTGGTGCAGAAGGGCTTATTTACTGACATAAAACTCTCCATCCCAGCATATGTCCATCAGAATGCCTCCCACTCTGATGAAAGAAGTCCTACTGAAATTGCAAACTAGCGACACCCCTGGCATCAAGTTATCTGCAAAAAGAATAATCTCTGACCAGAATTTCTATTTGCATTCCACTGTACTTTTAATTAACTCTGTCAGAGCTCACAGTGCCACACAAAATTGGAACCAGCAGTACCTCAAGGAAGCATTTCCTTTCTAAACCCTTCCCTTCAATTAATGTTCAATCTTAAAGGTCAAATATTAAACCTTGTGTCAGAACAAAGTAAATGGAAAGAAGAAACTTCTGCCATACCTTACCTGCCATAGCAAAAAAAAAAAAGTTTCCTAGATGCCACCCAAAAATAAAAAATATAGGGCATGATCCAGTCTACCACGGGCATATCATCCATTCATGGAGGAGTCCCATAGGCTTCAAAGAACCCTTCTCCCTCTCCCCCTTCCCCACAAACAAATAATTTGTATTGAGAAGAAGGTGGGGTGCTGGATGGGGCTGTAGGAGGCATGCAGAGACCTTCCTTTCCTTCAGCAGCCTGTGTATAAAAATAGGTGGGGAGAGGGAAGAAAAGAAAGCTCTGCCAGGCTTATGGGAATCCTGGTTACTCTGCTTGTATTGGACGGGATTAGACTCATAGATACTATGGCAAAACCAGAAGTATTTTCTGTTGTGAGTGCAGTTTATGAAACCAGTATACAAGGAACAAAAGGACCCTATGAAAACCTGTGTTATCTGTCAGGACCAACCCTCCCATGAAACAGAGTGAGGCGGCTGCCTCAGGCAGCAGATCCTGGGTATAAAGGGCAGCAAATGGTTACTTATTGATATATTCTTATTGCATTTTTACTCCCAGGAATGGGGGGGAAGAGGAACATGTGGTATTTTCATGTGCCAAAATAACTTGACTGACTTTTAGATAGTAGGTGTCTTGACGTGGGTGGGTGGCATTATTGGCAAAATGTTTTGGGCCGGCCATGTTATCTGTTACATGGCTGAAAAACTAGAATAGCGCAGGTAGGACTTTCAGCGGTCAACAAGTGTGAAGTCTTCACTCGGCACGCTTCTCCTTTTTCCTCCCTGCAAGCCTTCTCAGCAGTGTCTTCTCTGATGAAATTGCTCTGGAGAGCAGACCTTCAGCCTCCCGTTCACCACTTTCCCCCAGCACTTCAGTTTGCCCCACCCACCCCAGCAAAAAAAATATATTCCCTTCAACCTCTGTGAGCTACAAAAATCCAGGTGTTGCAACTGAAACGAACGATAGGCGAAACAGGACCTATTGAGTTGATCAGTTTGTCGTGTAATAGATACACAGCTGTTACTCATCTATAGCAGGGAACCAAGGGGTCCTCCATCAAATGTGCCGCCATGTCACATTTTCCAAACCACAACATTTTGTCATCAGGAAAATACAATTCTTGCCATCAAGATGTTGTGATGGCCACGAATTTGCACGGCTTTAAAAGAGGATTTGACAAATTCATGGAGGATAAGGCTATGAATGGCTACTAGTCCTGATGGCTATGTGCTAACTCAAGTATGAAAGTACTATGTATACCAGTGGCTGGGGAACATGGGCAGGAAGGTGTTCTTGCACTTATGTCCTGCTTGTGGGATCCCCTGGGCAGCTGGTTGGCTGCTGTGTGAACAGAATGCTGGAATAGATGGACCCTTAGTCTGATCCAGCATGACTCTTCTTATGTTCTTATCTGGGGATCATGGGAGTTGTAGTCCAACACATCTGGAAGGTACCAGGTTGATTTAGGCTAGTCTATAACTAAACTAATTAATCTACAATTACAGAGTGCAAGCGTACAGATTACTCTGTACCTAATCTGTTCTGGCCTCCGTATGTCCTCTGTGAAAAGAACAGTTTCTTCCCAAGAGAGAGAGAGAAAGAGTCCAGTTTATCAGATATTAAAATTAATTTGAAAAGTCTTTGAAAAATCACTATGGGGGTCTTTTCCATTCCATCTTGGTCTGCTGCTCCAAATGGGGAGTGTTAAAGATTATGCAAATGCCCTTACCTCCTCCTGAGCTCATCTTGACTAATATCAAGCCATCTCCAGAACCCAGTTTGTCCGCTACAGCACTGATGACTTCTTTAACAGAAGACAACACCGGAATGCGGATCGTCGTGTAAGTGTGATCTATGCAGTACACCTTGAACAAAACTTCGGACAGAAATAACAACGTATGAATAGGGAGTGTAAGAACACGACGCATGGCATGGTACAGAATATAAATATCTCTAAATATTGCCTATATCTTAATGGCTGTCTCAAAATGTACTTGAGGTACACTCAGATATTGTATACAACCAAGCAGTGCCGGTTCCAGGTTTTGGTGGACCTTTGGGCAAGATGCTCTCAGTAGGTCTCACTTCCTGAGTGTACCTCTTCCTCTTCCTCGCCACCTCCTATAGCAGAGATGTTGAACCTTTTCCAGCCTGAGGACTGAATTCCCTCTCAGAGAAGCTCTCAGAGGCCGAATTCCATTGGTGGGGATGAAGGCAAAAGGGATGGGACAGAAGCCAAAAGGAGAAGGGACAAAATACCCCAATGCCAGCCTATTATAGCTTAAAGCTCTTCCTGCCATTAACTAAGCCTTAGGAGAGCCTAATGCATATGCTAATTTACGTATGCTCTAAAGTTTCTCTGTCTGTATATCTTTATACAGGACACCCCCTTTATATAGGGGTGTCCTTTAAAGGACACCCCTTTTGGTGAAAAGGGATGTATGGACAGAGAAGAGGAGGGCATTTGATTTCAGGAAAAAACCTCAATCAGAAAGATGCAAGGTGGGGGCAGCAGGAGGTGAAGCACATGTGGGCAAAAAGCCAGCTAATCCAGGGGGATCAGATGCAACAGAGGTAATCAGGGCCCCTGTGCCTTTATTTTAGCAAGTGCCCATGGACAGCAGGGTGGTGGGGCAGATGGCCTCCCAGAGATTCGGGGCTCCAAATGAAAGATTCGGGGCTCCAAATGAAAGATTCGGGGCTCCAGCCCTACTGGGATGCCCTCTAACGCCGCCTCTGGAGCTGAGCAGCATCTCAGCTCCCATTCAAGAGTACCACTGCCCACCACCCTGGAGAAACCTTTCATGCAGGTGAGTGGCTGTTTGCTTCGGCCTGCCATAGGGATGGCAATTCTGAGTCTGTGGGCCCTCAGCAGCTGTCCTGCCATGCCGACTCCTGTCACTGCCTGCATTTATGCTCTATTACAACCAGGCTGATGAGTTATTTGATCTGTAGAGAAGTTAAATTGGAGGCATGGATTTAAATGCTTATAGGATTCTGCCATAGAGCATCAGCTGGGATTAGCATAGATCCACTGAGTTTCATTCCCATTCATCACCGCAGCCCTGTGATCCTGCACACTGACTTACTTTCATCACTTCCCCTGATGGGCTGGCGCTTTTGTGTTCTTTCATCACTCGTGTTAAAATTTTGCAAAAGAACTTTGTGCTAGGAAAAACAAAACAAAACAAAAACTTCATAATCGTCAATGCAAGAGGAAAACCTTGTAGGATGTACTGCATATGAGTGACGACGCTTGTGAAAGGAAGAATGACAGAATAGCCATACATTTGAAAATATTTCTCTGCATGCACTTGGTTTTACTTTGGAGGCTAAAATCTCAGGGCGTTGTCACATCTTGCATTTTTAATGAGTGCAGGTGAAATGTTGACGTCTGCACATAAAACCACAACTTGTCTGCACAACAAATGTGTTTCCTGAAGCATGTGTGACCTGGGTACATGTGCCAGGATTCATTGTGGCTCCTCACCACAAGAATACATGGTGATTATGATGTATTTGTTGATCTATAGATGTAAAGCAGCCTTTAGTGGTTAGTAAAGTAACACTTCATGTGGGTCAAGTGTCTATTATATTTACCTTTTTCTGAGGTGCTTTAGCTTCTTCTGATCTATAAGAAAACAAATGCAGCATATTTGAAAGATAATTTCAGGAGTTTTAAGACACATTTTAAGTATTATGCTTACTTTTCTAAAATAGACTTTAATATAGTCTGGGCGCTTCCAAACAGAGGTGTTTGTAAATGTTAGGTTTGATTTGATTTAAGATTTTTATATGGCTTTTCTTTCCATGAACACACAAAGCAGCTTACGGGATTAAAAAAAACTAAAACACTGAAAAATAAATAACAAAAAATAAACATATAAACAAACAGGCAAAACCAAATTCAAAGCAGCAAGCGAGAAAGCCACCTGCAGCTAACGATAAAAACTTATGAACCAAATGCTTGCTGAGACAAAAGAATTTTCACTGAACATCTAAATGCTGAAAGAGGAGGGACCCAACAGATCCCCAAGGGCAGGGAATTCCGCAGTCTCAGTGCCACCACTGCAAAGGTCTGAAAAGGTCACAGGTATCCAACCATCTGTTTTCATGCAAGGGCAGGACCACGAGAAGAGCTTCAGATGCTGATCTTAACTGGTGAGCAAGCCCATATGGGAGCAGATGGCCCGCAAGGTAATCTGGCCCCAAAGTGTTGCAGTGTGCTGGCTGCAGTCACATGGGAATTGGACTAGTGCTGCTTGCTGCTTGTGGCGGCAAAGCAAGAGTAGCACCAAATTCCCTCCTCCCTTGCTCTGCCCAACTAGGAAGTACCTCCTCTCTGACATACCTCCTGTTCAACTTTCTGTGTTGATATTAGAGTGCCTACAGAAGGTTCCATCCAAAAGCATCCTTACATTAAGGAGCAAACAATATGGTACGTGCAAATAACATGTATAAGGTGTGTGTGTGTGTGTGTGTGTGTGAAGCAAAGCTGCTTTAACAGAGCAGAGAACAATGGAGAAGGGATATTTCTTAACTCAATGGCCTTTCTTCTTGCAGAATTCAAAATGCATGTTTACAAACTCCCCATTTCCTTTGCCTCCTCTCTCTCTTGTAACATCTAGAAATACAAAATGCATGACATGATGTTATAATTTCCCTACACTTAATCAGCCTGGGTCGCACATAATGCTAAACTATGGCTGGCTGTCACTTGTTGGAATGGGAAAAAACTCAAGAGCACAATAACATCATGTCACTCATTCTGTAATACTAGATGTTACTGGGGAGAGTGGGAAAACATGATGTAGGGCACACATATTCCTAAAAATGTTCTACCTAAATTCTTTGCTGATGGCTAGTCTGAAAATGGTGATGTTTTATATCTAGTTATTGGCATTTGCAAAGGACTATTTAGAGACGAGTGAACTCAAGGCTGCACTTACATTTGTTTCATAGTCTTCTCTAGCTCTGGGAGTTGGTCTTTGAGTGCTGTAATCACCCTCGTATCATCTGATACAGATACATAAAACTCCTGTTAAATGATAAAGAACACTCTTCAAACAATAATACAAAGAGTCAGTTGATTGGTCAAGATACGTATCACAGGTTGGCTGATTACAAACAAAGAGAAGTGATTCAATTAATGGGCAAAATATCAGTATTAGACTGCAAACATCCATCTACAATGAAATGGTTTAGACAAGCCCCTAAGCCCGCGGCCTACCCTCAAAAAACCATGTGTGACAAGGTTCCTGACGAATGGATGGCTATAATACTAGAAAATGTTCAAAGGGATGGAAGATGCCCCCTGAAACCCATTCTACCTCTGTTCCAAGATGATCTCAAAAGGGACACCAAGGACTGCCTATGCCAACTGGCCAAGTGAGATGGTCATCTCAGGCAACAGATTTGGGGTGCAATTAAAGGGAGGCACAGGGTCAGTTTTTACATTATTTTAATTTTTTTTTTCATGGCAACAGGGCCTGCCATTTTGATTTTCCACCTCATGGAATAAAATGCCTTGGGCTGGCAAGGCAGTCATAGCTGAACAATGTTGGACATGGTTGTCCTGCATTTTCATCAATGAAAATAGTTCTGTTTGACTACAGCTTATATACAGGGATTTTGACAAAATATGCTACATATTTACGATTTGATTATTTCTGAAACAATGTGCTACTAGTCCCAATAAATGGCCACAGTTCCACCATGTAGGATGTATGTGTGGGAGGGGGTGGCATGTCTTGACAATGCAGCAATTACATGTCTAGGTCCCATAGCCTCATAATGCCCATGATTTCAATGTACTATAACATACACACAATCCTTAAATGAGCTGATACCCTTTTCTTCCTCCCTAAAATTGCAGCCAGTTGCAGCAACACCCCACCCCCCAGCCCCCCGAGAGACAGAAATATCAGTTTGCACATTAAAGTAATATCCTTGTAGGAATTCTAAAGCTTGAAAAATCATCTGTCTTGACACAGCTCTCTTGCTACACTTACAGCTGCTATTCATTCCAAAGAAGCAGCGGTTATAGCAATTGTGACCTACCTCCAGAAAGGCCATTGCTGCTTCATCCTCTTGCAGGATATCTCCGTACAAAGCAGCCCACTGCAGAACTAAGCGAACGACTCGCCTTTTATTGTTTAGGGCATAATCCATTTTTTCTTGCTCTGTTCCTTGGGAAGGCTGGCCATGGTAAGTGGCAAGATGTCAAGGAAAACATTCGCTCTTCTACCTTCTCCACCCCACCCCACCCCCTCTCATCAGTATTTCCCATCACTTGCTTGTAACATAGCATACTTTTCAGTAAATTGGCTCTCTCAAACACTGAGAAACACAACTGCCCAGCAGGATTTTAAAGATCAATGAAATTTTTATGTGTTCTCCATGTTTAAAAGGTTTTCATGGCTTTTGATGGCTTGACATGAAGGGGAGTGGGGAGAAAAGAAGGTAAACCCAAAGGGCTTTTCCTAATTAAGCATGATTGGTCAGTTGTTCATGTGTCATGGACCCAATTCATGAAATTTCTCTGGGCTGAGGATTCTCTTTTCATTGTGGAGGGCTGGGTGCACACACACACACACACACACACACGCACACACACACACACACACGCACGCACGCACGCACGCACGCACGCACGCACGCACACACACACACACACACACACACATTAAAGGCAATGTTTGAGGCAAGTTTCCACATAAAGGGCTGAACATGCATAGACCCAATTCCCACTATTCTTCCCCTTCTAAATGGGAAAGTGAAGAGGATCCAGATAAGTGGGTGAATTGGTCTTCAATGGATGAATTGGTCTTCCATCTTAAGATAAAGACAGATAGACATAAAATCAACAGAGTCTTGTGGCACCTTAAAGACTAAACAAACAAATAAATATGGCATAAGCTTTCAGGGACTGCAACCCATTTCATCAGCTGCAGTGTTTATGTCTGATTTTGTTGTTCTGTTCATTTTATTGCTGTTTTTATTGTGTTCTTACTGTTTTTATTGTGTTTTTATTGCTCTTAATATACCAGTTTTACATGTTTTATTGTTGTATGCTGCCTTGGGATGGCTTCTGCCCTGAAAGGTGGCCAAGAAATATTTTAAATAAATAAATACTCCATTTATTTATTTATTTATTTATTATATTTATACCCCGCCTTTTTTCCTGCAAGGAACCCAAGGCGGCTTACATAATCCTCCTCCTCCTCTCCATTCTATCCATGAAAGTGTACACCGTGCTTGTAATCCAAAACACTTATATCAAAGCGAGTCTCTGGCGGGCGTGAGCAGGGCCGATTTCGGCCCGCTATGTCCACTCGAGGCAAGCGGTTACATCCCTACACTACTTGTCTTGCAAGACCTTGCTTGTTTATCAAGTCAAAAAAAATTAATTTTTTTTGCTAGTCTTGCAAAATGCTCTCAGACCAAGTTACCTGCAATCCAAGGTATTACTGTACTGGTTTTCCAGGATGGTACTGCTGATCAAGGGAGTAAAAGTGCTGGTTCAGATTTCTATATCCATATCTCGCTTGCCCTGTGATACCATTAGCTTGGGACCCTGAGAAGGAATACTGGTGATACATTGACTGGGTTCAGACAACATGATAACCCACACTCAAGGGTTAAGTATGGGCTGAGTGTAGGTTGTCGTTGAACCGTGGTCGTTGTTGAAATATGGATTATCGTGTTGTCTGAACCCAGCTGAGATAAAAATCCATGGTGAACAACCCAGAATTCACAACCTGACAACAAACCATGGGTTCTCTTCATGGGTTATTCATGGTTAACAAGCCATGGCTTGTTAGCACAGCTGGGTTCAAACAACATGATAACCCACGTGTCAATAACAACCCACGGTTCAATGACAACCCACACTCAAACCGTGTTGTCGTGTTGTCTGAACCCAGTCATCATCTCCCCTCATGGAGGTGAGGCTCCATCAGGAAGGGGACGAGGAACTCTTCCCCCAACATAATCCAGACTGTCTCTTGGTAGCCATCTTCCTTTGAGAAAGCTACATAGCTACATAATGTGTCTTTATATAGAGACACATTGGCATTGCTCCCTCCATTCTCTGTTCACACAGGCCTTTGACATGTATGCACATCCACAAGGGTACACCAATCAACCAACCAAGAGTCCATCATGACCAAGGGAAACAAGACACATTTTTAATGTATATATGATTGTTGTTATGACCGTTTTGGAACTAGCTAATGCAACTGATTGTAATTCAGTGATGATGATTATTCGTGTTTACAATTACAAGTCAGTGCTGAAGATGGGGTAGACTCTGGCCTCAATGACTGTGGCTCCATGGTGGGTGTGGCAGCAGAAGCAGAGTCTCTTCTTCCTTGTCCATAGTCTGAGCCCTTTCAGTGCAACAACAAAAATAGGAGCACCAAATAGTTTCAAAATGTACACTGATGTTTTTGTTCTAAAAATGGATAAGTCATTCAGGGGTAAAAATTTCCCCCCTTTTGAAAGGGCAAATTTTGACATGCAAATCAAACACAATGACTGTTCGGCACAGCCTTGGCTTGAGGGGGATGTTTATTGTACTTTATAACATCTATCCCAAGCTCCAATGCCAGGGGTCATTCTCTGAGTCTACAAGCATTGGCTTGACTTCTGAAATTAGTCCTGCTTTCCCTGGAATACCATGATAGGCAGACTTGACAGTAAGACCACTAGATATAGACAGATATTCATGAAACAAGGGGAAATTGAATACAATCATATTTTGTACATTCCAGGTGGAATTAATGGCCCAGAGTATTTTCCACAGATGACAGCTCTGACAAGCACAGTGCTGTCGTGAAGATAATTCTTAAAATAAACTCTTTCCTTCAAAGCATGAGGGCTTTGCCATACAGTCTGTGGGATGACTTCAGAGGTTTTATTTATTTTAAGCTGCTCACAAGGCAAAACAATATCTCTGATGAAGAAAGGGTGCAAGGAAAGTGAGGATCCTGAAAGTAAATGGCTGCAGGCCAAAATGACAAATGTACCCATGGGTCCGGAAAAAAATTACAAGTGTGCCCACAGGTCCAAAATGGTTGCCTGCTCCTGCAACATAAGACGCTTCTCTGCAAGATACAGTAACATATGCATAATATGACCAAAGTAGTAATTTAAGAAAACATTCAGGAAGCGGGCCTATTAAACCATATTTTTATAATACTGTCCCTGAAATTATAACAAAGCCCTTGCAAACTGCTACAACAATTTGACTGCTGGGATTTGGGACATTTACAGAAATCCAAATTTTCATTTAACTTGGGAAAATATTTAGGTAAGATCAGAAAAGCTAGACAGGCTTTTATGGAGGAAGAATTTAGGGAGCAGATGTTATATTGCAGGTATTGGTCCATATACCATTTCAGAAACCAAGTAACGTTGCACTGAATCACTCTCTTCATGCAGCTTCTACTGTGCAAGCACTGTAATTATTTAATATCCTTTTACCTGCTTATTAAGTGACTCACCACAGGCACCAGTAATTCCCCCTCCCCCAGATCTCCATTGCTCATCGACTTATTTTTAATTCTGCTAATAATTTCTCCCATGCAAATTTTGTCACAGGAAAAGGTAGAGCGCCCTCCCTCTCAAACATTCATGCTGCATATCTACCAGAATAATAGCGCTGTGTGTAAATAAATACCAGAGAGGCTGTAATTTCTAAGGTATTAATCAACAATGATGGTGTAACTGAATACTGATTTCTCATCATACTTCGTAGTTTAAATTGTAACCAACCATACAGCCTGTTCTGCCCTCGGTGTAATCAGGGATCTATTTCCTGTAATGTGGATTAAACTAGTGCTGTGCCAAACTCCCCCTCCCCCCCGCCCAACCATTCTCATTCAATTGTATGAAAAAGAAATTGCTTTCAAAAAGAAATTAAAAGGAGAAGAACATTTTCGGGGAAATTACCATGGGTTGGGTTTAGTGTTCTTGTGTTTACCTTACTTATGACTGTGCATGTGTGTCCTGTCTTTCATTGTACAATCATCTCTCTGGCAGCCTGTATCCTCCTCAGCTTCCCACACTTCAATTAAAGCCCACCATGAGGTAATTCCTCCCATAGGGCTTTTTCAGATCAGGAAGCACAGGCAGCCTGGGAGGCTGCAGAGCAATGGGGAGACATGTAATAGAAGGAAAAAACACACACACACACACACACACACAGCATCCTCAGGCACCTCGCAGTGATTAGGCGAGCTCACAAACAACACCAAAAGAAATTCAAAACAAATTATAAAACATCCTGAGAATGAGGCTAAAAAATTGAAGGCTCTTTCTAGGGATGTCCCAAAAGCTTGATGGGGGTGGAAGCAGCCCCCCCCCCCCGCAGTACTCACCTTCTCCTCAGCTCATCACATCTCCCTGGAGAGGAGCCGGGGAGAGGAACTTAAAGACATTCTTAAGAACAGAACTTGTTTGTAACCTGGGGACTGCCTGCATTTTCACTCCTTTATACTGCTGCTGGTTTTAACTTTGGTTTTATAGTGTAGTACTAAAAGTTTTAGATTATGTTTTATTGCACCGTATTTTATGGTTTTAATTGTTGTGAACCATCCAGAGAGCTTTGGCTATTGGGCGGTGTAGACATGTAGGAATCAATCAATCAATCAATCAATCAAACAAACACAATTGGCAGAAAATCAGTGGGTGGAATTCAGTGGGAGGGCAGGGGCCCGGGCACCCTGGGGGGCTGCAGTTAAGGCCTTGAGTGGTCTTGTGCACGCACCTCCTATTTTAGAGAATAAATAAAGCTCTAAGCCAGGTTATGAAAGCAAAGAAGGGAGCTGTAATCAAAGTGAGGTCTCAGAACCCAAGAGCAGAACATGCAAAAATATGGCATAAATCAATGCTAGAATCTGTGATAGTCAAATGGATTCCATACTAAACAATTTGACTGATGTGAAGGATTTTTTAAAAAATACTTACAGCATTTAATGTTTAAGATAGACTTTTTTGTGCGTGGAAAAGGATTTTGCTTCAATGTAATACACAAAGTGAATTGCACTGCATTTATATCGGTTTTCTCATTGTGCTTTTTAACACTTGCATGGATTTAAATTACTTTTTGTTAGTTGCAGCAGCACAACTGAACACAACTAGAATTGGTTTCCAGGGCAATCATGCCAGCTGATGTAGAAATCTGAAAACAGGTGGACTCCAAAGAGCGTATTATTTTAAATCAGGGGTGGCTGATTTCTTTTTAAGGAAAAGCTAAACCTGGCCACTTGATGGTCCTGGAAAATGGCCACTTCACAGTTCCGTCTTGCTGCCAGAAGGAGAAGCAAGTTCAGCAAACCTCCTTCCTCCCTAAGGGACCATGAACTGACCTCTGGCAGGCTGGTGAGAACTTGGTCCTCACGGGGAGACAATCCAGGCTTCCAGTGCCACACTCACACATTGGCTTGCCACAGCCTTTAATAGCAGCCAGAGGCTGCACCTCAATCTGTGCCATAGTATGGAGCTATGGGCAGTATCCAGTGGGGTGCTTCCCTGCCAATTCTCTCCTGCCCTGCTGATTGCGTTGTGCAAGGCCCCCCACCACCACTTGTGCAACAGTGATTTAGCACTTCTGGAGCAAACTGAAATTTATTTATTTATTTATTTATATTTATATTTATTTATCGCCCATCTGGCCGGCAACCGGCCACCCTGGGCGATGTACATAGAATAAAAACAATAAAATACATTTAAAACAATATAAAAATTTTAAAATCTTAACCCACCCCATATTCCCGCCTGAACAACCAGGTTTTTAATGAGCGACGGAAGCTCAGCAGAGAGGGGGCATGGCGGAGGTTACTCGGGAGAGAGTTCCACAGTATGGGGGCTGCCACAGAGAAGGCCCTCTTCCTCGTCCCCACCAGTCTAGCTGCTCTGGCTGAAGGGACAAGGAGAAGGCCATCCGTGGCAGATCTTGTTGAGCGGCCCAATTGGTGTTGCTGGAGACGCTCCTTGAGATAGACTGGACCAGAGCCGTATAGGGTTTTAAAGGTCAAAACCAACACCTTGAATTTGACTCGGCAAGCAACTGGTAGCCAGTGCAAATCCTTCAGCACTGGTGTGATGTGATCCCGCCGGCGGCTGCCTTTAACCAGGCGAGCTGCTGCGTTCTGTACCAGCTGTAGCTTCCAAACCGTCTTCAAGGGTAACCCCACGTAGAGCGCATTACAATAGTCTAGGCGAGAGGAGCCCAAGGCATGAACCACTGATGGGAGCAGGTGATTAGGAAGGTAGGGGCGCAGCTGCTGTATCAGATGGAGTTGATATAGCGCCGCCCGGCTCACAGCCGCCACCTGAGCCTCCATGGACAGCTGGGAGTCTAGAATGACCCCCAAGCTGCGGACCTGGTCCTTCAGGGGTAGATGTACCCCATTCAGCACCAGGTCAACATCCCCTAACCTCCCCTTGTCCCCCACCAGAAGTACCTCGGAAACGCTCGTTTCTGGAAGGAGGCAGCCTGCAGGTTGGCGGAGCTCGTATAAGGGAGCTCCGCCGACCTGCCTCCTTCCAGAAACAAACGTTTCCATTCTTTCAGGGCTTCCCCTGGGAAGTGCTAAATCTCCCCTTGCATAAGTGGTGGGTCCCACTTGCGCAATGCAATTGACAGGACCCACCACTTGCGGAAGGGAATTGTTGGCAGAGTGGCAAAGAATTGGTGGGGGTGTAAGTGCTCCATTGGATTCTGCTCTATGTGTAGACTTGGGGGAACCATTCCACCTCAATGCACTGTTGTCCTGCCATTTCTGCACATGCATTTCAGCACAATGAATCTAATTTATAGGCTGGGGAGGTAGGCAGTATGGGTACAATTATTCAAATTCAACACTATTTGAGAATCAAAAACTAAAAAGCCAAAGGTTTCAGTTCTGGGGAAAGGAAGTGCATATGAACAGGAGACACATGAAGGTATATATGGGGCCAGTAAAGGACTAAATAAATTTAAAAAATGATGAGAAACAGTGCTGGTCTGGACATATGCTAAGATTGTTCTCAGACAGAGATCTCTCAACTACAAGTAGGTTGGCAAGTAGGTTGGCTGTACTGCAGTTTCTTAGTGGGCCAGACCTGTTGCAAATAAATACTTTTTATCTCCATTAAATATTTGGATCAAAAATATTTACAGAGATTTGTTGAGCTTAATTGCCTTTGAGGAAGAGGCAGTGTTCACTTCTGATGAGACTGATGTTTGAAAATTTGATTTTTAAAACAAATTCAAAAAGGATATTGAGCCATCAAAGCTGGACAAAGTTGATTATTTGGCATGAACATGCAATGCATCATCACAAAATCATGTACACCAGTATCTGTGAAAAGAAAACCAAAAGTAAGAGCCAGTTATATTCCTGCATGCTCTTCCAAGATAACTTCCTATTTCAGTGAAAAAACCTGGCTTTGGATGAGGTCATATAAAAATAAGTGATACACAAAAAGCTTCCTTCTTATACGAGAAGATATACCTAAATTCTAAGGTATATCTTAGAATTTAGATATACGCTAGCAGTGCTAGTGAGTACGCTAGCAGGACTGACCGCTAGCACAACAGGAAGCTACGTTTCCTCACACATCTGGAAAGAGTGGGAATTCTGGTTTCCAGAATGGGGCAGGTCAGCAAAACTCTCAGAAGGAAGTGCTAGTTCCTATTGCACCAGCTGTGAGTCCAACTAGTGAAGCAGAACTAGAGGAGGAGCAGCGGCAGTATAGGATACTGCCCTACGTATTCCCCATGCTACATCGACAATGAAATCCCATGCAGTTGTGTCTACTCAGAACCCAAGTCCACCGAGTTCAATGGAACTTACTCCCAGGAACGTGTTATAGGACCGCAGCCTTTGAGTTGTTACCTTCAACATTATGTATTAATAGGAAATGCACAATGCCACGAAATGTTAACTTTTTACTATACTTGAAATTTCTCATTCTCCTCTCCACCACTAGCACCATTGTTTCCTATCATTGTTTTTCCACTGAAATCTCCCTAAACATCACGTTAGGAGTTTTCAACTTTAATTGAGATGTCAAATTAGCAGTATCAGCTATAAGCATTTAGCAAGGAGGAAGGCAGAGTATTGTTGGCCGGAAGGCAAAGGGCATGAAAAAAGAAAAGGTTGGATGATTGGGCCTGGCATACATATAAAGGAGTAATGAAATCCAATGTTGGATTTCATGTATTTTTAACCGATCAGCCAAATGTTTGGTTGCAGGACAAGGTGAAGCATTTTAAGCCTGGATATTCTCCCTGATGTCAACTGGCTCAAATCAAATTCCTGTGGTCCCCGATGCCCTCTAACACATGAAAATGCATTTTAGTGTAGTGTACACAAAATCCAATGGATGTTAGCCAGGGCATTGTTTTCTTTCCTAGCCTACTATGCATAACAAACTGTTTTAGATGTTTCATTTCTTTTATTAATTTCAGCTAGTGCAAAAGGGAAGAAAAATGAACGTGTGGTTACAGATGTTTGTGCTTCTACAACTGAAGAAAGAAACTTCAGTGATTGAAGTTGCAAGTCATACAATGACAAATGGAATACTGCCCCAAGATATTTTGGAAAACAACCATTTCAAAATATTTTCAAAAGTTAAGTCACGCTGGAAAGTTTTGGAAAATAAAATAAAAATGACCCTAACAGAAATGTGAAACTTGGTACCAAACAATTCCAGACAATTCTCTCATCCAGCTTCTAGGTCGCATGGCAGTATTTGTACTGTGTATATATAGCTCTACAGAAAGCAAATGTAAACCTCGGCTGTGGTCTTGCACAGTCTGGCTGCCTGAATCCCTACTGGATGGAATTTAAGCAACCTGGTATGCAGAGCTGAAGGTTTCACTTCTTATACTAAACTACAATTACAAATGGCCTTTTATTAAGTTAGCCTACCTGATCCTTCACTTAACGGTGATTCAAGACGCAGGGTTTCTAGGAAGTGTTCTAAAATTTTCTCTGGCGTTCCTGACATCACAATATACCTGAGTAAGGAAAATGAAAATAATTACTTAACATACCACTCTGCTCTTGTGGGAAGGAGAGGAAATATAGCTGTAACAAAAAAATATTTATCATAAACAAAATATGTCTTATGTGGTATGTCTTTATCTTTTGATTTTAGCATACCTTTAATGTAATAATAAATATGTAATAATAAAAACAATAGAAAGAACTATTACAGTAAAATGTAACAATCAATCAAATTTACCAATATGGTCTGTATGGGTTTATCACTTTGCTTAGTTTCATTAGCTTTCATTTTGGCATTGGCATTAAGTCCATCAGGGATTTAAAAAAAAGGTAAGGAGATATCCAAGTAAGGGAGGAATAGAAAAGACAAGCGGCAAAGCATGGCAGTGGCATTTCCAGCACTGGGGGAAATAGTGACAGATATTTGGATCTGCTTTTGTATAGTAAACTGGATGTCGTATTTAAAGATATCATAGACTCAGGGATGTCGGATCATTTTTTATTGTCCTACCAGTTTGACATTGCTCGTCCTTCCCCTCCTCCTCCTAGAATCCGGCAATGCCGTGATTTATCTGGAATATCCGTGGACTCTTTCTCCCATGCTCTTACCCAGCTATCAGGCTGTATACCAGGACTAGTTATGGGACAGAGGAAAGTTGCTCTGGGAGCTAACATAACAAGTGAGGAGGGAGTTATGGAGCCTGAAGAAGTAGAAGATCAGTCATCTGCTGGTGGGGCCTTGGACCCAAATGTCCTGGCCCACCAATTTAATACAATAACTGAAGCTGCCCTTGAAGTGGTGGCACCATCTAAAACTCGTCTGGTAACACAGCGTCATCCTCAGCCATGGATGCATGTAGAGTTGCGACTGGAGCGAGCCTCAGTCCGCCAGTTAGAGAGGCGATGGAAGCGGAATCCATCAGATGAACTGTGTCTGAATTTGAGATCTGCCCTTACTACTTATTATCGTCATGTAGATGAATCTCAGGAGGGTTATCTGCAAAGGAAGATTCAGTCCCAAGCCTCTATGCCACGTCAGCTATTTGCTACATTTAATACCTTATTGAATCCATCGGCTGGTTGTGATGAGAATCACGCAATTTGTGATCTTACAGCAAGCGACTTGGCTTCCTTTTTTGTTCAGAAAGTGTCTACAATTGTAAATTCATTTTCGCTGGATGGGTCTTCACCACCATTTTTGTCAGCAGGTTTGCCACAGCCTTCAGCTCAGTTTGCAGACCCGTCTCTTCAGACTGGGTTTGACTTTGTTCCAGTTACTGAGTCAACTGTGGCACAGTTTATTTCCTCTTCTCCTCCTACCTCGTGTCCTGCTGACCCTTTCCCGTCCTTTCTTTATTTGACGCTTTTACCTTTGTTTTTGCCTCATATAACTTATCTGGTGAATTCTTCACTTTCACTGGGTATTTTTCCGGAATGTTTCAAACATGCTTCTGTACGCCCCTTGTTAAAAAAGCCTAATTTAGAACCTTCAGCTTGTGTTAATTACCGCCCTATTTCACTTCTTCCTTTTCTTTCTAAGATTTTAGAAAGAGTAGTTCTCTCCCAATTGATGACTTATTTAATTAGATTTAATCTCCTAGGTTCTTTTCAATCAGGGTTTCGTTCAGGCCACTCCACAGAAACAGCCTTAACTTATGTGATGAATGAAATCTTAGTGGCGAAAGCTCAGTGTCAAACATCTGTGTTGATTCTGCTGGATCTTACAGCAGCTTTTGACACACTCGACCACCATATTCTGCTTTCAAGGTTGGCATCACTGGGAATCAAGGGCAATGCTTTATCTTGGTTTGGTTCCTTCCTTTCTAATCGCTCTTGTTCTGTTTTGTTTCAGGGTTCAGTTTCAGATGTTTTCCCGTTATTAGTGCGAGTTCCACAGGGTTCAGTCTTGGGTCCTCTTCTTTTTTCATTGTATACTTGTCCTCTTGGACGTTTGGTTTCTGATCAGGGTTTTCAGTATCACACCTATGCAGATGATACACAGATATATCGAAGCTTTGCATCCATTGATACTGCAGTGTGGCAGTCCGTGACGGAATGCCTGTCAGGTGTTTCCTCATGGATTTCATCTGAAATTGAACATGGATAAGACTGAAATTCTGGTATTTCAACCTGATCGTGTGTCAGCTCCCTTATTATGTCCTTCTTTGCATATCCAGGGCTCAGTGGTGGCCCCAGTTTCAGCTGCCAAGAGCCTTGGTGTTTTGCTGGATGATCGTTTGTCCTTGCGTCCTTTTATTAATAGGACTGCTAAGGCATGTAATTTTCACCTTTTGAACATTCGCAGGATTCGCAAGTTTTTGTCTCCTGAAACAGCCCATCTGCTTGTTCAGGCTTTGGTGGTATCCCGCTTGGACTATTGTAATAGCTTAATAGCTGGCTTGCCCTCTTCTGTGCTTCTTCCACTGGTTCTGGTTCAGAACAGCGTTGTTCGTGTTGTTCTGAACTTGCCCCGATACTCCCATATTACTATGGCCCGTAGGAATCTTCATTGGCTACCCATTCGGACTAGGGCCCAATTTAAATTATTGGTTCTTGCCTTCAAGGCTTTGAGCTCTAATGTCCCTCATTACTTATCATCTAGGCTTTCCTGGTATGTTCCTGGTAGGAATTTAAGATCAGTGGGCCAGGGATTATTAGCGGTCCCACCGACACACTCTGCTTGTCAAGGCTGCGAACCTTTCAGGACCTGGTTCCACTTTTGTGGAACAGGCTTCCCATGGACCTCCGATTGGAGGAGGATCTTTCCCGCTTTCGAACGGGATTGAAGACTTATCTTTTTAGTCAGCCAGAATGAGTGGTTGGGCTAATGTGGTGGTTGCTGGGATTTGATACTGCATAGTAAGTGGTTGGTGTTGGTTATTTTATTGTATTGTTATGTTTACTGTATATGTTATTTGTCCCGCCCTTTGGTATAAGGGGCATTATAAATAAACGTTTATTATTATTATAAGCATTTGTAGCACAAGACAATTCTGAGATTGGCTGTATTGCTAACAAAAGGGCCAGAGCAATATTATGGACAATTCAGCTCCTGCCATCTTGTTAGGGTCAGCTGGGATGTGAAGCAGGTACCTCTTCACCCCCCAATGGTAGACAAGTCGTGCCTGCCCCATAGCCAATAGCTAAGGAAGCCATCACTAAAAGTTAGGGGGCTCGGACCCATTTCGGCACCTCTCCACTTCAAGCACTGAACTGCCAAGGTTTAGGTAGCATTGAAAAATAGAAATTTCTATTAAGCTCTTCTATTTCCTTTTCTAGTAAATGGTGGGGTGTTTTTTTTGTTTTTGTTTTTGGTTAAATACTTGGTTCTTACAACTTTGCATCATTTTCTTGAATTCAAGTAGAGGGAAAAAAATAGGAAACTTTTCCCCTAAAAAAGCTCCTGCTGAGAAATAAGTAGTGGAGCTGAGCTCCTGGGAGCTTCTCCTTACTTTGAGCACTGGCCATCACACACTTCTTTTACCTGCCAGCCCTTTGGGAAGAGCTGTATTGATGTCCCAAGAACGCAAACCCTTGTTAAGCCAAGTGAACATCCTTGCAGAGAGACTAACTGGGTATCTTGGGGAGTGAAGCAGAGAGACAGAGAGAAAGAGAGAGAGAGAGTTCGATTTGCTGTACTTTGAATATGAAAGTGAAAATGAAACAGTGGAAGTAGCTTGCAGTGCCTGGAAACTAGTTGGCAGCAATACTCTGCAAGACACCAGTCAGTTAGGAGAAGATGCAATTGCTCACAAAGAGGAAGATCTGTACAGTCAGCTCTTCAAACAAAATCATTTTGAAATGGGGCTCAGCACGTAGCGGTGGAGCTGGGGGACACGGAATGGTCCTGAATTGCATTCAGGCCATGTGCTCCCAAACAGAAGTCTTTCTCAGCCTTTTGCATTCCTAAAAATGAGAGGAGCCAGTACCAAAAGCTTTGAGGACACCATACCCTTTATATTGGGAATGTGCACCCAGAGGTAGAGAATTTGCATGGAAATAGTCACCAGTGAGCAAAAAGTATTCTCAGTATGCCTCTTCTTCTTCATCACATCATCATATTATTATTATTGTTTTGTTGTTGTTAATGTGTTTCATGGATGTTTTCTGGGCTGAACCCTTGTTCAGACTAAGCTCTGATTTCCTGATATGGAGGATGTATCAAAACTACACAATTAAACACGTCTAAGAACCATTCCCCTTCCAGGGAACCTCAGGAATTGTAGTTTTGTGAGGAGAGGGCTGGAGATCTCAAATGGAGAAGTCTCAGCATCTCATAGAGTTATAATCTGCAGGAAGCCATTGCATGTAGTGATACAGAACTGCTATGCTATAAAAGGGGAATAACAGCTCATTTCAGAATGACATAGGGAGTGTGAACACAGGGATACTCTCCACAAAGGCCTTTCAGGTCAAATTCTACCTAGCATGGCAGGGAGTGGAACATGGGATGATTCCAAAAACCCACTTATGATTCTTGAACATTGGCTGAGAACTAAATGAACTAACCCAAGCAAAAATCTTACTCTGGTTTGGGATGCACTGAACACAGTACATCATTTTGGCTTTCACTTTGAACTGTGTCGCACATATGAGAAGAGGTGACTCATACTGAGTCAGTCCACTGGACCATCTTGCTCAATATAGTCTACATGCACTGTCTGGCAGTGGCTTTCCACCGTTTCACTGAAAAATACTCAGGGGAGAGAGAATGACCATGGAGAGAATCCCCTGATCTAGTCATGGCAGGTTGGATAAGAGGTTCGTGTATGCTTGGGACATGGTCAATCCAGCCGGTAGGCAGAGGGAGACCGGTCTTCCTGGGCTGAAGAAGCATTGCCAAAGTAAGAGGTATGAAATAGGAGATATTTCTTCTCTGCTGCTGCAAGACAGAAACCATTAAAGGAATTCTTAGCTTATGTACCTGGAAGACATGACAAGGCAGCTCTGTGAAACGGTGAAGTCAGGTTACTGGGGCAGAGATAGGATATTATTATTTTTTAAGTGACAGGCATTTGAGACTCAAGCCTTCTGCACAGAAGGCACCAAGTTCAATCCACGTCTAAGTAAAGAAGCTCAGGTAATAGTGCTGGACAAGACTTCTCGCTGGGGACTTCTTGGAGAGCTTCTGCCTGTCAGAATAGACAGTACAGAGCTAGATGGCCACAGATAGTATTTGTATAGGGATCAGTATTTCAGTGCTGCTCAACCTGAAGTAGGTAAATAAATAAGATTAATGATACAAGTGCGAGTTGAACTTTCAATGGCAGGAGATCTTAAGAAAGTCAATTTTAACAAGTAAACTTTGAAAACTTTAAACTTAATTATGCCATCTCCTTGGATATTTTCATCAGGAGCTGAAATAATTCTATGTTTTGCTTCTGTTTTTAAAAGTCAGATTTCAAAATGGTTCTCAAGATGCCAGTATATTGTTCAAAATGGTTCTCAAGTAGCCAATATATGCCTACTACTCTGCCCCTGAGCATCCTAAATTCTTATTCTGTGGGAGCTTAATTTGGTGCAGAGTGAATACTGCACAGATGTGCATTATTAGAATTAGAAATCCAAAAATTAAAATCTATTTTCTGAATATCAAAACAATGCACTTTTAAAAACCCTTATCACTAATTACCCTGCTTAGTAACAACATTCCTTATGGCTCATGCAATTATCTTAAAAGCTTTTGTACATGGTGAATATTTACAGTGAAAGCTGCTTAGAATTGATTCTAAAAAGCTGAAGGACCTAAGATAATGTGTCTGGAAGTAGATGTATGTGACTGGCTGATAGTTCCTTTTCAAATGTGACACAATGCATTTCTTCACAGACAGAAAGAGGATGCTATTGGTTAAATAAAATCATTTGAATACATTCATCATAGCCCAGCATCAACACTGTAGCACGAAAACATACTTGTGCTGAGGAGGTTGTGAGTTTCCTTGATTAGAAGCCCTGTTTCCTGCTGGGATCTTCTCTAGTACCAAAACATCTTGGTCATGTTCCTTAAGTCTTACTGTGTTTGCTTCAACATCCTGAAAGATGATTTTTTAAAATAATTAATGCACTAGACATAAATAACTTTTAAAACATTGGCTTGGATCCTAACTAATGCTCCATGAATGTAAGAGCTCCTTCTGTCCATGGAAGGGATTCCAATCCAGAGGAAACTTTCACTGGAGAAAGAGAGGAGGGTGGAAGGCAATTTCCCCCTCCTCTCTGCTGCTCCCTATACCCCCACCCCATACCACTCAGGAGGGTCCCCCAATCATCTGGAGCAGATTTTCAGGGTGAAACGGTTTGCAGGGGGCAGAAAAAATCAGCAAAAATTGTTCACCCTCTTCCTGCCACCAGCAGGAGTGCCCCATGAGTGGAACTCTGCTATGGGAAAGTTCACGCCATCGTGTTAGCTATGAAATACGAATGGCTTTCACATACTGCAAATGAATACTGAAAGGCAATCACCCTATGGTTCTGTATTCCCCGAAGGGAGGGGGAAAGATATGGGACCCAATCCAGGAATTAACAGTTATAATTTCATCCCATTGGCATCAACGGAGCAAGTTCATTACAACCTGCAACTAATTTAAGACCTATGAATTTCAGTGGGACTTATGCACAGCCAACCTTCCTTGGGTCGTCGTCATCAATCGCAATCCTGCGTTAGGTTCAGCTGCTTAAATCCCACCAAAGTCAATGGGATTTAAGCAGCTGGACCAGCGTTTGCAACTTTTTCTATGCATGCAGATCTTCCTGCATTAAGGCTGACGTGTTATACACATCCCTTTTATCAGTGGAAAATGAATGCATCTTTCCAGATCTCTTCCCCCCCCCCCCGCCCCAGGGTTCAAAATATGTTTCTCCCTTATATTCCAATAGTACTTTAACCTAATTCATTTTCCAATTTAAAATTGAATTCAGTTTCCCTACTAGGGCTTGACGAATTCTGAATAGTAGTACCAGCACTATAGCTACTATCATTCACTACCACTAGTAGTAGTAATGAAAGATTCCAGTCATGGTAATTTCCTCCATGGCCAAGTATAAATACAATGCCTTTGCCCAATTCAGTCTTGTCCCACTGCCAGAGAGATGACACTCTCTCTCGCTATTGTCTTTACATCAGCAGTGGAGCAACAGTTGACTCCATAGCTTCCACTTTTGCATGAATATATGCAGGAGCCCCAGACATGCAGAGGCTTCAGGAAAGAAGTGCCCAATAGTTGCAGTATTTGAGGGGAAGTTCTTCAGTAGGACAAATAGACTGGTGTCCTCTCCTGAGCACTTACTTACCCGGAGTATCCTGTTAAAGTCTTCCTTGTCTACCCTCAAGAAGTGGCAGTTGTCTTCTCGCAGAACAATGGAAGCTGCTCTGGGAGCATCATTCACTAATGCTAGCTTGCCAAAATCATCGCCTTCATGTAGGGTACATACCACACCCTAAAAACAACAACAACAACAACAACCAGGGGGGAAACACATTTACATAGAGAAACCATAATTTAGAGTTTGTTCCATTGACACTCCATGTGCAAACACTGGATTTCTAAGCCAAATACTATAACAAATGCATCTGGCAGGAAATCAACAGCCAAAATAATAAAGAGGAAACAATATACAGCAGCTGGTTATTACTAATACTATAGGGAGGCAAACGCAAAGAAAGAAAGAATGGGGTTTGTTCTCTGAAAATTGATTCAGAGACAGACAGACTTCTGGCTCCACTAATGAAGCCAAGTTTCTATTTTGTTTCTGTTCTTTAAGTCAATATTTTTTAAAATCAAGTTTGTTGAATAATAGACCTTCCTCAGCGACTGCCAGTCTCAGATATGCATTCTGGCCTATTATCAGATTGCACTAACTCAAGTCCCATTGATTAGAATGTGGCTTTCAGCAGCAGAGGAGCTTATGGGATCTTGCTTTTTCTTAAAAAAAACAAAAACCCTCCACCACCACCACCACCACCACCACCACCACCACCAAAGCTGACTTATTTTATTTAAAATTCTTCTATCTCATCTTCTGTAATCAAAGTGACTTGCAATCTACAAGTAATAATATAAAAGTATGAACATTTAAGAGAGCTATCCTATGGTCCCTGGTAGGATATCCCAGGGGCCACAGGATATGGCTGATTTCCCCCTCCAACGTTGGAGAAAGACATCTGCCCTTGGAGGGGGAGAAGCGACATGGATTCCCCCTCCCAGCCACCATGGAAAACTCCATGGTGGCTTCCTCCCAAGGAAGAATTTCCCTGATAAAATTTCCTTGACCTCAGGGAAGGGGGGCAGAAGCATGTTGTGGTTGAGCTGCTGGTGGGACGTGGGAGGGAGCACTTGCGGATCTGCAGCATCCACAACCCTCCCAGCCCCCAACACGGCGGAACATTTAATCTAGTCCTGAAGCTGGTCTACATGAATTCCATCCCAGGAATATTTTTTCCACCTGCCGTTGGGGTGGGGGCAAAAAACCCAAACCCACGCACCCTGCTCCCTTGCTCTCTGCCAGCAAGAGCCTGGCAAGGCTTAAGGCAGATCGGGGTGCTCCATCTAAGAGCTTATGATTGCTCCTTATATGTATTATGTGGGGTGCAAAACTACACATTATTTCAAAAGGAAACCCAGGTTTAAAAAGAACCACAGTTGGTTGGAGAAGGCTGCCCTAAAGTTCAGGGGACCCTCCTGAATAATATGGAATATGGCACAAAGGACTGTGATATGTGACACACATTGTTCAAGCAGAAGTACTTTCCACTAGCACAGAGCCACCACTGGATACAACCTGTTGCTTCCACAGTTGAAAATATACGATTCCAGTCCAAAACACGCATGCATGCATGCATATATATATATATATATGAAATTATATATATATATATATATATATATATATATGAAATAAAGGAAATATTAAGAATTGTAAAAGGCAGTACCTTGCCATAGATGACTACATTTACTGATCCCTTTAGAATAATATACCAAGAAGTTCCTTCTTCGCCCTGGTTAAATACTATACAATAGAGAGGGGGGAAAAGAAGGTATAGTGAAAATAGAACAACTTTTAAGGGTCCAGCCTCTTACGAAGCTCAGCATGAAAAACAATTCTATGGAGCTTGTTTTTGCAGCCTTTTCCAGGGATACTCCAATATATTTTGATTAACTCTGGGCCCAACCAATTAATAATAAATTAAACCCCTAACAATTTGCTGTCCCTTTCATGCCCCCCCCCCCAAATTCAGCTGCCTGAGGCAACTGCCTCACTCTGCCTAATGGCAGAGCTCGCCCTGGCCTTTTCTATCATACGTCCCTTGCAGTGGGCAGCAAAAACTATTTCAAGCTGGTTTAGAAGCAAAAATAGATATGTTATACTTGGTATTTTATAGTGTATGTTAAGGACTATTTGTTTTACAGCAATCATGACAGAGTTAAATTTCAACTAAGGCCTGATCACATGTAGCAGATAGAGGTGGTGGAGTTCTGAGGTGGCAGAATGGAACAAGCCACTTCTGATTACAAGTGGGAATTTTTTTAATGTTCTTGTATGTGGAATTTTTTTTTAATGTTCTTGTATGTGGAAAAACAGGAGAAAGCAAGGAGAAAGCTAGTACACCAGGGAGCAAGCTGAGCTACATCCTCTCTCCCTGATGTGCTAATCTCCCCACCCCACCCCTTATAAGGAGGGACTTGTTCGTTCATTTTTGCATGGGGAGCATTCAAAATTGCATGCCCCGTCTACAATCTGAAATGGACAATCTACTTTACTACCTCATAATTCTGCCACTGCATTCTGCTGCAAGTGTAAGCCTAAGCCAATTTATTGGAAGTAAGTGCCATTAAGATCACTGGGACTTTATTTCCAAATAAATATGGGGAGAATAAGCATGGTTATGAAAAGTAAGCTCTAACTACGCATTTCCAGTTCACCCCCTGCCCGCCAAAACCAAAAAGCCAAGCATCACCTGTGAATAACAAAAAGCCAAGTCTTATATTAGATCCCCCCAATTTCATCATGATACAAATGGCCCAGCATATATCTGGGTTTTTTTTTTTCCTGCTTGGGTTCTGAATTTAGAATTGCAGTGAAAAAAGTCATTTCATTTGCTCAATTCTACACACAAGTATGAAACTTATAAAATTCATTTCACTTACAGACAGTTCCTGCTTTGGGGTGTGATTCAAACACTAGCACACCTGCAAGCTCCCGCTTTACCTTGAAGCAAGATGAAGAAAAAGTGTTCTATAATTTGTTGACATCTTTGATTTGTGTGGCTACACATCATCTCATATCAAGGGTGGGGGAGGAAGGGGCTCACAGAACCAAAATAGATTCCAAAAGATTCCACTGACGACAGCATCAAAAAACTTGGTGTTGTTAGGAAGCCACATTTACTGCTACATTTATGGTGGAGTGAAAGAGAGGGGAAATGATGCAGAAAGATCTGAGATCTGAAAGGTCTTTAAAGTCTGCCTACCCCCATTTCTCCAAACCCTTAAGAATTTGTTAGGGTTCAGCCAAACATTCCAGTTAAGAGCAGTAGTCTATGGTAATGCTACAGCAGCCTTTCCCAACCTCATGCTCTCCAGATGTTTTGGACTAAAACTCTCAGCATTCATGACCATTGGCCATGCTGGCTGGGGTTGATAGGATCTGAAGGTCAAAACATCTGGAGGGCACCATGTTGAAGAAGGCTATGCATGCTAGGTCAGCATATCTTCCACACCAAGAGTGGATAGATTGTTTTTATAAATGTAAGGTATGGAGGATGCACACCATGCTCCCACTCACTCACTCACTCACTATCATTTGTGGTATGTGTGAGGGGAGTCATATTGTATTTCTGTATACATTATAGTAATTTATAAATTTGCATCTATACCTATAAATCATCATATGCACATTTTACGCAGATCCGTGTTCTATTTTGGTGATACATCCCCTCTTTTTGGGTGATGTGCAAGTGGCTACCCAGGAACGAGGGTAGATTGGGCTAGCACAGAGCAGACTCCATCCCTGTGCCCCTTTTGTACCCCCACAGGGTTAGGCATGGGTCAGCCCCACTTTTATTCATTTATTTATTTGCAATGAATGGTAATAAAATATAAAAGACTCACTGTTGTTGAAAGATGAGACAAAGCCTTAATGTGCAGAAGTTCTTCGTATATAATTTCTAGGTCATCAACAGTCCTCTGGCCAGGCCTGTTGTAACACACACACACATTACAAACAGTGAAAAAGAGAACAAAACATAACAAAATGCTTTTAGGCATACTGCTTATCATAGAATCATAGAATAGTAGAGTTGGAAGGGGCCTACAAGGCCATTGAGTCCAACCCCCTGCTCATTGCAGGAACCCAAGTCAAAGCATCCCTGACAGATGGCTGGTCATATGCTTGGTCATATGAGAACAAGGAGCCCATTGAGTGATTTTTCTATATATTATTTATTTATATGTATACTGGCTTTTGAATATTTAGTTCCCAAAGCAGTGCATAGCAGATTAAAAATCCAATCAGATCCATAGCAAAATTATACAGTAACATCTTTTTTAGATTACTCTTTTTAGATTCCAAAAAACCCACTCTTTTTTAGATTACTCTTTTCAGGGTCAAACTTCATGAAGAAGCGATTGGATCTGTGATTGGATCTCCCAACTGTTTCCTGAAATGCAGATGCAGAGGGGCTGGCATTTTTTTCAGAGCATCAGCAGCAGAGAGAGAAGTGTTCAACCCTGCCTTATTTTCCCAATCAAAATCATACACACTTCAAGCTGCACTTTGTCCCACAGGGAGTGTGTGTGTAGGGGGTTATATAAAGGTACCTTTTGTTTAAACCGTTTTATAAATATTTAGTTGGTCAAACAATTCTTTTAAATTATTTAAACAATAATTAATTGTAGATGACTTCCGGTGGGGGAAAATGGCGGTCTGACATCTTCAGCAATAGCTGAGGGCACAACCCGGCATAAAAATTAGCTAGGAGTGATCCCAGCCAGCGTGTATCTTCCTGGAAAAGGGAAGCTCCTTTGAGATATGCCTTTCTTACTCTAAGGGTTGTATCTTAGTGAGTTATCGGCCATTTTGACAGTTTTTTCTCACGGGAGGGGCCTGGAGTGAAGGATTTACATCTTGCTCAAACGCCGCGGTTGGAGATCTGAAAGGTCTTTAAAGTCTGCCTACCCCCATTTCTCCAAAGATTTAGTGCTTAACTGCTTAGGAATTAAGAGAGGTTTTCTCAACAACAAAGCTGGGTCTTCCTACAGTAGGTAAAGATTTTTTTCTGTGACTACAAGAGATTTTGGAAAGTCTTCTAAAACTAAGAATTAAGGTTAAAAGCCTCACAGAGTGAAAAAGTTTGGAAATGGGAAAGAAAGAGGGTTTTTAATCCTATTACTCTTACTTCTGCTGAAAGTACAGACAGGAAAAGCTGCCAGTCAGCCTTGCAGGGTGAGACCACTTTTTTTGTTTATGCTAGCAAGGAGGACAGAAAGATAAAGAGAGCAAAGATGGCCACACTTGATTTGGTTTACAATTTACTTAACCAAATGGAGGAGAAAATGGAAATCAGGATTTATGCTTTGGAGACAAGAATGGTTGAGAGGTTGGCCGATACCAAAATGAAAATATTACAAGAATTTACAAATATAAAGCTAGTATTTGGAGGGGTAAAACAGAACAAAGATAAGGCTGAAACCTCACAGAATGAAATACAACACGAAATAGAGAGTTCGAAGGAGAATTGAAACAAGCAGAAAAATGCCTGAGAGAAGAAGAAAACTGCCTGAGATTTGGAATTATTTCAGAGCCTGATAAGGGCTTCATTGGTTCCTCTTGCTGGAAGGGAAGCAATGGATCAAGTTCCCCAGAAATATTTATTTAATATGACCATTTGGAAGGAGATGCCAATTGCTATTTGTAACAGGAGAGATTGTGTTCTTGCTATTTTAAAGCTGAAGCAGGAAAAGATTGTCTTCGATAAAGGAAGAGAATTTTAGCAAGAAAAATGGTTGGTGAGACTGGCAAAGATGGCTTATGGTATTAATTGAAGAAAAGATAACATCTATCCTTATTGCAGAGTGGAATCCTCTAACTGACTTCTTTAAAAAGAAAAAAAGGATTTGTTTATTTGTGGGTGGGGGGGGAATAAGATAGAATTTTTTTGGAGATGTCTTTTTTCCTTTTCTTGTGAATACAAGATAAGAATATATGAATGTATGTATGTTAAAATGGGCCTAATAACCCGGGTTATAATGTATTAATGGAATACTGGAAAGTACGTGCTTAAAAGGTTAAAGAATTTTTTTATAAGAAGAGGTAATCTGGTAATGTGATTTTATGTTATTGGACGAATTGGTTAAAATGTATAAAGGCATTTGGGGGTTTGTTAGATATATGGATAACAAAAAGGAATGTGTTTATTATATGTGGGAAAGGAGAAAAGAAAAAAAAGCATTTTTGAAAATTTTATTCGGTTTGGCAGTGTAATTAATTTAGTATTGTTTATAATAGAAGTGTGATGGGGGAAGATATTTGCAGTAGAATTAACTAACATACATTATTAGATTGTTAAACGGAAACCTCTAATAGATTATGTGTATATAAAAGTTTTGTTTATCTGTGGGCTTGATAAATAAGGGGAAGATTTTTTGGACAATGGAAAAAAAGAGAACTTTCTTTGTATTTTTAGAGTAGGAAAAAGTATTGTCACTTATATTTGTTTTAGAGAAAATTGGAAGTCCATTTTAGTTTTGGTTTGTGTGGTTTTTTTGTGGTATTGTTGCAAAAATGCTGTGAGTCCTTTCCTTAAAGAACTCAATTGCTCAGAGAAAGGGAAGCAGCACACACCAGCAGTGAGTTTTTCAAAGTTTTATTTCTGTGCAAAAAGGACCAGCTGGGGCGCGTGCCCAAATCAAAGCTGGACCAGGATCAGTGGGTCAAGCAAGCATTTTTATACATTTTACAACCATGGGTGGATCTACTTTCGGCGAATCAGATACAATCATTAAACCATGCCAACCAGTTAGATTCTGTGCCCCCTTTATGACGACAACCAATCAGATGTGTTTCTCTGAACATGGCAAGTTTTAATCTCTAGTTAGATAGAGGGCCACCTGGCCATTTTCTTGGCTAAAGACGTGGTTTCTCATGACCTCTTAGGTCACCCAAGATATCGGGCCTTGCTACTCTTGGTACATCTTATTACTCAAAGGGACCCTTCTCTCCTGTATTCTGGGATTTGGCACCCAGGAATAGGCTTTTGGGACTAGATAACAACTTAAGGCGAAAACATGGTGGCAAAACATACGATTCAGGACAAAGAATACAATACAATCAAAACAGGCCTTCAAGGTTTTCTGTCTGGAACAACAACGTAGATAAACAAAGCAGGTGCAGTGGCAAATGATATGCGGGCAGAATCTAGGTCAACTAACGGGGTGCAACACAGAGTTCATGAGGCTTCTGGACCTTTTCCTTAACAAATGCCTATGGACAGCAAGGTGGTCTTTCAAGGATCTTTGGCTTGTGTGTGGACTATTTCTCTAATATCACTCTTGCTGGTCAGGGGATGCTGGGTCTTGCAGGACCTTTCTGTCTGTCTAAACCTGCAGGGATTGGGCCTTCTGTGCAGCTTTCTAATTCAGACTTCTGTCATGCTAAGTCACACTGGTCTTTTGGGGTTGACTTGAAGCTGCACACTGGTCTTTTGGGGTTGACTTGAAGCTCTATTTTATCCCCTATGCTGTTTAACATCTACATGAAACCACTGGGAGAAGTTATCCGGAGGTGTGGGCTGAGGTGTCATCAATATGCAGATGACACCCAGCTCTATCTCTCCTTTTCATCTAATCCAGGTGAGGCAGTGGCTGTTCTGAATCAGTGCCTGGACACAGTAATGGACTGGATGAGGGCTAATAAACTGAGACTCAATACAGATAAGATGGTACTGTTAGTGGGTGGTTCGTCTGCCCGGCTAAGTGATATTCAATCAGTTCTGGATGGGGTTGCACTCCCCCTGAAGGATCAGGTTCGTAGTTTGGGGGTGCTCTTGGATCCCCAACTGTCACTTGAGGCACAGGTCAACTCGGTGGCACGGAGCACCTTTTATCAGCTTAGGCTGATATACCAACTACGTCCTTATCTGGACAGAGATAGCCTAGCTACAGTTATCCATGCTCTGGTAACCTCTCATTTGGATTACTGCAATGCGTTATACGTGGGGCTGCCTTTAAAAACGGTCCGGAAACTTCAGCTGATCCAAAATAGGGCAGCGAGATTATTAACTGGGACTGGCCGACGAGAACATATTATGCCAGTGCTTTCTCATTTGCACTGGCTGCCAGTCTGTTTCCAGGCCCGATTCAAAGTGCTGGTGCTAACATTTAAAGCCCTAAACGGCTTGGGGCCAGGGTATCTGAAGGATCGTCTCCTCCCATATGTACCTTCCCGGGCACTAAGATCTTCCTCAGCGGTCCTTCTCCGAGAGCCCCTGCCAAAGGAAGTGAGGCAGGTGGCTACTAGGAGGAGGGCCTTTTCTGCTGTGGCACCCCAGTTGTGGAATGAGCTCCCCAAAGAGGTTCGCCTGGCACCTACTTTGTATTCTTTCTGGTGCCAGGTGAAGACCTTTCTGTTCTCCCAGGCATTTAAATCATTTAAATCATTTTAATCTTGTAATTGTTTTTAATTCCGTTATTGTAACTGCTGCTGCTAGCTCTGCTGTTTGTTTTTAATCTGTGGTTTTAAATTCTATATTTTATATTGTATTTTATGATTTTAGCTGTTGTAAACCGCCCAGAGAGCTTCGGCTATTGGGCGGTATAAAAATGTATTAAATAAATAATAAATAAATAAATATAAACCAAGTTCTGGAATGGATTTTTCATCAGTAGAATATAAAAGGAGAGAATAAGAGACACTTGTTCTGAAAGAACCTTTTACAATCTGAATTCAAAGTACATCACTGTAATATCTTTAAATATGCAGATAATTCCATGTTGTGGATATTTGTTTCCTTTTGGACTTTTATTAGTACCTTCATTGGACACCAGTTCATTATGTGTTGTTTTCTATTATGAAGGAGAAGTCCATGCTTGTTCTTTAAAGAAACAACTTTATTTAACTAGTAAAGAGTCCAGTTACATGCATGGAGCCCTTGGCTTCTTTGTAGCTGGCCAGGCCTTATTTTCTGGCTAGTCTCAACCAGTTCCTTATAAACAACAAGTCTTAAAGAGAGAGTACACTATTTCCACATCTCCCTCTTTTTATTAAAATAATATAAAATCAATAAACATACTATTATCTTAAATAACAAATCTCAGCATTGCTCAATAAGTCTTTCTGGTGGTGCGGTGTGTATTCGGTTTGATCTACTTGGAGCCACTTCAGGCTCCCCTCCCACAATAGCAGGATTACTTTCTTTTTGTTCCTCCACATTATATTTCATAGATCATAGAGTTGAAAGGGGCCTACAAGGCTATCAAGTCCAACCCCCTGCTCAATGCAGGAAACTAGAGGAGGGGTCCCCCATCCAAGTAATCACCAGGCTTGACCCTGCTTAGCTTTCCACGCTCAGACAAACTGAGCCAGCATAAGCCACTTCAGCAATTTTGAAATTAACTCAAACTGATTTTAAGTTTAGAGGTTACCCAGTTGCAGAACAAACTACTTTCTAGATGCTTTACTTGTCTTGGCTAAGTCAAGTAGCAAACTAAATTTTAGTTGATCAGTTGTATGAGTGTAAATTAATTAACTCATTGTTTAAACAATTTAAAAGAATTCTTTGACCTACTAAATAAGTTGTAAATTTTTAGTCACTAAAATTTCTTTAACCAGGTGGCAGCCCTAACGATAAGTGATGCAGCATATGGATGAGTCGGGTCGGGAGTAGAGAACTGAAGGTATCTCTGAGACTTTTGTGTTATACAAGAAGCATCGGGGCCACTGAGATTCTTGTCTAAGCAGCCTCAGTTCCCCCAAGCTATTCTGACAATGTCCAGTAATTAAAAGTTCTTTCTCTCCACCCCAGACATCACTAGGAAACCCCATTTCTGAAAGGGGTGGGATGCTTCATCCCATGAGACAAAAGAAGAGAAATAAACCCTTTCTGTATTGTCCTATAATGTGAATATAGGTAGCTCCCACCTATTAACCCTCCAGTTCAGTCCAACTGGCAGGAGCTGTTGCTTTCCTTTTTGTAAAGCCAAAAGAGGAAGACTAGGCAGGGCTCAGCTCAGCTGCATGTGCTATGCATTAAAAATGACAAAAAACACACAAATTCTATTCCAAAAAGTAGGCAATTCGTTGACCTTTATATGTAGTCGCATATTTTGAAATAATTTATTCTGCTTCTGTAGGGAAAGGCATAGAACTCTGCCCCACTCCTCTTCGTTGGAAATTTTACCCAGCCACTTTTTTCCCCCACCAGATTTTTTTCACACACTTTCAAACCTATGGTACAGTCTTAAGGACTAGAAACTTTAACCCCCAAGATTCTCAAGATGCTAAATTCTGTGTCCAGTACCAAATTCCATGCCTGTGTGGTGTGACTGCATAACAGTGGCACATGCATAGCCTGAGGTTGTGCTCCGTGGTAGAGCCCCTGTCTCGTATGCAGAAGGTCCCAGGTTCGATCCCCGGCATCTCCAGGGCTGGATAAACTCCTGCCTGAAACCCTGGAGAGCCACTGTCAGTCAGTGTGTAGACGATACTGGGCTAGATGGACCAATGGTCTGACTCGATGTAAGGCAGCTTCCTATGTCCCTATGTCCTGGAGATAGGTGACTCCACCTAGCTTGGAAGAGGAAGCACGCCTCTGAATACTAGTTGCTGGGGAACAAAACTGAAGAGGGATATTGTCCTCAGGCACTGTTTGTGAGGACTCAAAGGTAGCTGGCTGGCCACTGACACAAAGAGAATGCTGAGTGGTTTGATCCAGCAAGGCAATTCCTATGGCCCTTTATTCTCAAGAATACAAGGAACCCAGTATTAACAATGGGGATGTTGGCGCAAGAAACATGCTCTGAATGAACTGTTCGAAAAAGTGAGACAAATTCATGGAGGGCAAGGCTATATCAATGGCTCCTGTCATGATACCTCCAGGATCAGAGGCAGCATGTCTCTGTATACCAGTCACTGGGGAACAAGAGTGGAAGAAGGCTCTTGCCCTCATGTCCTGCTTGTGGCCTTCCCAGAGTCACCTGGTTGACCACTGACACTGAGGGAAACAGGATATTGGACTAGACAGGCCTTTGGCCTGACCCAGCAGCTTCTTCTTGTGTTCTTATAGCGTGTGGTTTTGTTTTGCATATTAAGCAACTCATTCGACAAAATGGCTGACTTTGCCTCGGGAGGATTCAAAACTCATGAAATTTCACATCTTCCTAGTCAGGAGAGTCGTGCTAAATTGGGAGCTATATGGCTCTGTGTGAAGCTCCCTTTTGTTCAACAGACTGTATAAATTATTTATAAGGGAGAAAGGGAGAGGGTGAGAGAAAGGGTTTGTGGCACTACCCGGCAATCTTTTCACTCAGCAGTTACAGTATTTCATCTTTGCCAGAAAGAAGTGGGCTGGAAATTCTTATTTAAATACAAGTAGCCCTGAAAAGGTCATATGAAATATAAAGTGACTTTACCTTACATATCTGAGAAGAAAGCTATTTTTCATCCATTGCAGACACGCTAAACTTTTCTAGATATATAACAGACATGCTAAACTTTTCTACATCCAGGCCCGCAAGGTAGTTTCTGGTCTGCGGTTCTGTGGTTTCTAATTGGAATATATTGAATGAAGAGTCACTTAAAAAAAGAAAGAAGAAGAAGTACCTGTTCTATAAATACCTCATGGCAGGAAAGTTTACAAAAAGTCAAGATTTCTGGGTCAAATCTTAACATCTGAAAAGTCCATTCTACAATGGTGTGTACACAGGACAGGCCAAGTTTTGTATGGAAATTGATGGGACTGTGCTTTTCTTACATGTGTTGATATAAAGAAAACCAGAAGCTGCTTTGGTACAGCCAGTCAGACATTAAAAATGTCTGCCTTGCTCCTGCTGAGGGATGCATATAAAGGTAAAGGTGCACCACTCCTAGTGAAATCAATCAGATCTAAGTGGATAGTTAAGTCTTTAGGGCTGTAATCCTATACAGCCAGGGGTGAGAAACCAATGACTCTCAGGACATTACTTGACTCAACCCCCCCCCCATCAGCCCCATCCAAAATGGTCAATGGTCAGGAACAATGGGAGATGTCGTTCAACATCTGGAGTGCCACAGGCTCCCTGCCTGCCTCTTCTATATACACTTTCCTGGGAATAAGCACCATTGAACTCAATGGAGCTGAGTATTTATTTTTTCCTCTGGGCTGAGCTCTGGACTCCCCTCCATGAATTTGTCTAATGCCCTTTTAAAGCCATCTGGGTTTGGTGGCCATCACCACTCTGCTGGACCGGGATGCTGAAAGCTCACCCCTAAGGGCCAGAGAATCTGGAGGTGAGGAGCGTTTGCTCAAGGGTCAACCCCGTACCCTTGGGAAGGAGAGAGGGAGCTAGGCAAAATAGCTCTTTGTGAGAGGGAAGGAGCTGCTGGCTGGCTGGCTGGCTGGGCGTTCTCCTTTGCCAAGGGTGAGTCTGATAATGGCTCCCTCATTTTACAGAATCTGCAAGGGGTTCACGTCTCTCTAGCCTTCCCTGCCTATAGGGACAGTATCTGGAGCAGTGGAGGCTGGTGGCTCCAATGTCAGCAGGGCTGATGTATCCACCCAGGGATTCTGTCTGAACATTTAAGCTGTCCATGGTGCTGAACGCTATCCCAAAAATAGGCTCCACACCATGGATAGCTCCTTTAACGTTCAGAATGAAACCCAGTAGTGGATACACCACCCCACTGTCATTGGAGCCACCAGCCACTGGTGGTCTGGAGTGGACTGGAGAATGCTTTCAGCATTCCAGTCAAGTGGAGCAGAGCTATTTGCCAGCTGAGCAGCATGCAGCTGGGTTCTCGTGGGAAGAGTGCTTGCCCTTAGAGGTGTTCCTTGTGTGCCTGGTCACATGCATTTACCATGCATGCCAGCCCATTTGCACGTGGAGTTAGCATGCCAGTGATCAGTGGGGCTCCTGACATGCTAACCTTGCATGTCAGGGGTCCCCAACCCATTTCCCAGAAGGCAAACTGGTGAGGCTAAAAGAAAAGTAACTTGTCCAAGAACCCAAGTATGAGGCAGAAATGGGGGCTGAGCTCCAAAACACAAAATCACTCTTTGGAACCCAAATAAAGATGGCGCTGGAGGACAGCACTTCACTTTGAAGCAAGCAAGCTTTCCAGTTAAAAAGAAGTAATTTTTTAAAAAAACCTTAAGAAATAAAATAAAAATCAAGAGGCGCAGGGAGCTTGGCGGGCACCAAGAGAGGCATCTGTGGGCACACTGGCACCCACGCCTCTCCCGGCATGAACCTACGTACACTACGTTCATCATCTAAGGCCCTCCTCCAGGTGCCTCTTCCAAGGGAGGCTCAGAAGACGGCAACGAGGGAGAGGGCCATCTTGGTGGTGGCCTCCCAATTATGGAATGATCTCCCCGACAAGGCCTGCCTGGTACCAATATTGTTTTCTTTTCAGTGCCAGGTTAAGACCTTCTTCTCTCAGGCATCTGGCAGCATATGACGAGGTTTTAATCAGGTCTTTAATTTTTGTTGTCGTTGATTGCTTAAAATTGTTTTTAGATATATGTATGTTGTATGTTTATATGTTTGTATGTATATGGTTTTTATAATGTATTTTAAAGGTTTTAATCTTTGTAAACTGCCCAGAGAACTTCGGCTTTTGGGTGGTATAGAAATGAAATGAAATATTGAAGATCCCAGGCCCAGCTACATGGGAATCGGCCAGCTCATGCAAGTAGCATGTTCACACAAATGACGGATGATGTGTGGGGCACTCACACAGGCTGACATTTTACCCTTGGCAAGTGCCATGCCTGTTTTAGTTCTCAGACATTGTTCTGCAAAAAGCTGCAATCCTAGGCACACCTAAGTCCCATTGAACTCCGTGGAATTTTGTTCCAAGTAAATTCAACTAGGATTGGGCTATAAAACAGCTACACTGATATTCATTTCGTAAACCTTCATGTCACATGATTGAAAAGTAGCACAGAATGAATGGCAAAATTGGAAGAGGTATAAATGTACATCTCTGGTGGAAACTGTCTTTTTGTATTACCGTATATTTTTTCAAATATAAAACAGGCTATGACTAACTTTCCAACTTGAAAGTGTATATCTGCTCATAAATGCAAATGTAACAGGTTCATTTGAATATTCAGTGAACAACAACCTCAAGGTTAGAATACTACTGGTTTTCATTTCCTCCATGTAATAAACTGCATCTTATTAGTACTTTCATAATTGTTTAATTATATGGATCTACATATTTGTTTCTTATTATTTCACTACTTTTGTTGGCTGTGTTTCACCAGAGTGGTTCTATATGTGGTTTTGTTTTTTGTATTTACTATGTATTTGCATATAGTTTTTTTAGGTCTTTTTTTTTAAGTAGTCATGCAAGTATTACAACTGCATTACAATCTGTTTTTTGAATGGGTAGATCTCTCATTCTGATTCATGTATTTGTACTTTTACTTTAGCTTTCCTTTAACATTTATTACTGAAAATGTCACACAGCAGAAGTTGCAGCCTGTTGTGGAGGCGTCCCAGACTTCTGTTTGTCCAAGTATCACATGGTAAAATATTAGGCCTCACAGCTTCTACAAAGCTGTGTGCTGCCCCCACTGATGTAGATTTCTAGGATCCCGCTGTGTGAAGACCTACTTTCTGCAGGAGACTCACTGGGCAAGCTATGCCTAGCTATACCCAAGAAAATAAATGGGAAGGAGGGAGATGGAAAAACCAAGCTGCACATTAGTGGAAGGGAGAGTTCGGTTGAAATTACATGATCAATAAACACTGTTGGCTATTTGAGTAGTCCATCAAGGTCACAGGTACTGAGTTTCTCTATTGCTGCAGTGTGCACAAGAGTCGGGAAAGCTTCTCTGTAGCAAGTGGCCACTGCTGTGCGTGCAGGGCTTGATTTTACCTCCTGCAAACTTGATAAACTTCTACCCATGAATTCCAGGGGTAGCGAGCAAGATGACAGCCAATATATTATTATTTAGAATGTACCACTACAAGCACACACACACACACACACTTTATATAACTCCAGCAATATGCCCGGCAACATATAGAGAACGGCAGTGATGTGATCCCTTGTCCAGAGGACTTAGTAGAATCTAAATCAGGGATTGGGAATTTGTGGTCCTCCAGATGTTATGACTGTGACTCCCCTCACCCCTCACCACTGGCTATGTTGGGTGGGGCTGATGGGAGCTGCCGTCCAACAATATCTGCTGGGCCACACATTCCCCACCCCTAATCTAAATGATAGGCCACAGGGGGGGGGGGAGGTGGGGAAACTGGATTTGGTGAAGGAAGCGTAAAAGATGGGGTCCGTGCAATTCTGCTATCCATGTTCAATAGACAAGGTGGGGAGGCTCCTGCCATGCCCAAGGTTCAGGCACAGCAACTGAAGGCCCTCCGCACGTTCCACTGATGCACACAGTGTCACAGATGCCATAGAGGTATGCTATGTCTGCCAAGAGCAAACAGAAGCCACATACATGGTGGAGACAGTGCCTTTTGCTGTCTCGGGGGGAAGAGCAGAAGCGAGGAAGGTGAGTTCCAAACAAGTTAGATGGAGTCGAGGAGGAAGGAGCTGGGTGGGCTGGCTCACCCCTCCCTGCCTTCTCCCAATACATGCCTCCTTGGTTGCTGAGTGGCAGTTGAGGGGAGAGTGCAGGAAGGTGGAAGGAAGCAGACTGCCCAAGACCTCCCTCTGCCCTCATGATCTCACTCATCTCCACATAGAGCTTCCATGTCAAGCCTCTAGGGGGCTTCTGCTGTCTCTGTGTTGATCAGTGCAGAACAAAGCAAGCGGCAAGCAAGCAAACAAGCCACAGCAGGTCTGCCTAATGAAGAAGTTGCTACAATGCTCTGTGTCCAGGAGTTATCAACGGGACACACAGACATAACACCCTTCTCTCTGCATACAGGACATCCTCCCTAGCCACAGCTAAAGCACACATATTCTAAGGCTACAGCTCTCCCAAACATATCGGATGCTTCCTGCATACGTCTGGTGTCGCTGCCAAGGGTGGAAGGCAAGAAGAACTGAAACACCTTGATTCTAAAAGCACTGACTAGCACAACGCCCATTAAAGCAAATGGTGCTGCGCCTGAATTGAAATATTTCACACACATACACACACTTCTGAGGAAAGCCGCTCGAATTCTACTGATCACATAACTAACTGCACCAGCATTAGTGAACAAACCTCTAGGAAAGCAGCTTCCGCTGATATTATTGTTGTTGTTGCATTTAGCTTTTTTTGAGGCACCACTCAATCACTAGCTGGTAAAATGAAATATAGGCTACCCATATCCTTATCACACAATTGTCTCTATTACAAGTAACACTTTCAGCGTTAAATACTGCATTTAATTCATAGTTTTTAAATGTTTGAATTTATGTTTAAATGAGAGCAAACCAGCATTTCACGCTAACTGCTAAATCAACTAAAATACAGATTAAAAAATAAAAATTCAATTTAGGTTGTCATTCTTGAATTGCAAAATACTAAAAAAAAAAAAAAAAGTCACAGCTTTCAAATATTTTTCCAAGAGCAGACTACAGATTTGTATTTCTTCCTTGCATGCATCATTAGAAGCAGGCAGCTTTGTTTGCTGCATTGAAAAAAGATAATTTTACATTTATAGCAATGAATGTTTTTTAACAAAAAGAAAACGAAAAAAGAACAACCTTACCAATAGCAACAAGAGTCTGCCAATTCCCCCCCCCCCGCACAGCTTTATTCTGTTTTTTTTAACACTACAGACATTCTTTCATCATTTGACAGTTAAAATGTTGCAGTTAATGTAATAAATAGGGAATTTTTAAAGTTGCCTGTCAAAACAAGTGACACATTTTGCAAGTGAGTTTCAGATTCGAAACAATAGAAAGCACCTTTTAAAGCAACAGCGTCATTATACAATCAAATGCTCAAAGTAATCTTTTCAGCACTTTTTTTTTTAAAAAATGCATTGTTTCTTTCATGGTAATTATGTGAGTTCTGCATCCTCTTGAAGAGTCGCAAGTCAAAGGCAGCAGCTGTGATTTGCAAATTGGAAGTATTTTTCAAGTCAACACAGAACCAATACCCTACACCTCTTGTAAACTTTAATAATATGGCGGCAATATCTAGTCAAAACTAGGACTAGTTCTCATAGATGTGATAGTACATCTGTGTCTGGACTGTACCACAAACTACAGGTCAGGGCTAACATGATGCTTCCCCATGGTGAGGCGCACTCCTGCACATGGAAAGCTAGTGTCAGGGAGAAGGTTAGACTAGGACCTGGGCTTTCTGGAGGCATCTGGTTCACCACTGTATGAAAATAATTTTGTCTACTAAAACCATCCTCTCCTAATCTGCTTTCCCATCCATGGGTATGTGTGTGGGGGGTGGGGGGGGGGTGGAGATGTGGGTCAAATGCTGGATTGTGGTCACAGATGTTTTGAAGGTTTTCAGCAGAGCACAATCTGTATGTACCCTATTGACAACCTAGTTATTTAACATGGCTGCAAGACTGAAGGCTCAGGAGGCATCAGTCCGCCTTCAGAGTCTCAAAAACAGTAATCTATCAATCATCTTTCTTACGGCTTTCTAAGAATCATCCTCATGTGGGCATCTGGTCCAATCTGAGAAAGTAGAAGCATGGTGTCCTGCAGCTCCTCATCACATTCTTTCTTCTCTTCCTCAGTCAGCATTGGTGCATCTTCATGCTCATCATCCAAAAATCGATAAAACAAGTATTTGTCCTGGAAGTGTTGCTCTTGATCCACTGAAAGCAGCAATATGAAGTTAGGAATTAATGTAGGAATAAACAAGATAAAATGGCTTAGAGCTGCAGTTCTCAATGGGCAAGACGGCACACAGGACCAGCCAGTTGCCAGGACAGTGCTGGACTTCTCACAGATCTTTTCCTACAATGCCTTGCCTGAGCCATGGGACAAAATGGCACTGCCAGCGATACATTAGCAGATGGTATCTCCATTCTTTGTGTTGAGTGTTAATGCTGGAACATTCCTGAGCATAAGGCAATCAACTACTTCTTGCTTTTTGATTCCACAACACCTCTATGTGGAGTTCAAAGTATGTCTCCTCTTCTGCAAAGATTTTACTTGTTCAATTTAATGAGATGGTTGTTTACATGTTGTTTGGATTAATAGTTGTTGTTTTTATGTTTTATCTTATTTGATCATTTTGGTTAATCTGGTATTTTATATTTTGTAAATGCTGGGGAGTGGGGATGGTGGGATATAATATAATTTAATTCCCATCACCACCATCACCCCTGCTCCTTCCATTTTTCTTTGATTGCTTTGCATCTGATTAGACTAGAGGACCAGAGTGGACGCTGCCAGGTGCATTACTCATTTTATGCTTCGGCTTACTTGCAGTAGGGGAGGCATGAACACTTTTGCCTTTGGCAGCGCCACATGACCCCCTGATGTGTATACTGCTTTTGTGTACAGCGAAGGCACAGAGCCTCAAGAGAACTTTGGCAAGGAGAGCTCTTAGGGATGGATGGACAGTTCCTCGTGTCCATTCCATACTGTTTTCTATAGATTTTTTTTAAAAAAATGCATAGAAATTTGCATTTAAATTGCATGCAGTTTCCCTTGAAATACACATTTCCCTCTCTCTCTATACATTTTGAATGAATTTCCACCCCAAAATATGCTCTCTTCTTTTGGTATATATTTTTGTGCCAAAATCTGCATTGCAAAATTTGGAGAAATGCAGTCTGAAGGATAACTGCGTTTCCATCTACATATTCACTTGGGAAGTGTGGATTAGGTCAGTTTGCATCTGGACAGCCTCCCTGATTAGTTTTTCTCTCCAGTCTGCATTGGTACACCTGCCCACCCCAAGAGCTGTCATGGCACAGTGGGAAGAAGTGAAATGTGAATACTGCACCAACTATGGTGGAGCCAGGGGTGTCCTTTCACAATCATGCGTTGAAAACACTAGGTTTCTTCTTTAGGAACAGGTTAACAAGAAACATGTGTTTGGTGCCCTGCTTACAAGAGCAAATCTACTGAGCTCAACTCCCTTTCCCATTCCCTGATTTATTTTTTATCAGGGATGTTGAAGAGTCCTTGGTTTTGAGTCACGAGTCGAGTCACGAGTCTTTGGACCCGAGTCTCGAGTCCGAGTCCAAGTCCTTGGTCCAAAATGGTGAGTCAGTTGTGGAGTCAGTTTTGGGAGTCACGAGTCCTGAGTCACTCCCAAAACTGACTCCACAAGTCCCTATTAAAATCAATGGGGTTTCCCCCCAACAAAATAAGGCTACTTCTGATGTGTGGCTTAAATAAATTCTAGGCACAAGTTTGCCTTTTTATTTCAAAACTCTGCAACTGATTTTGGCAAGAACAGACCAGGCAGAGGAACCCAAAATAACCAGGCAGGCAGAGGAGGCAGGGAACCCCAAAGCAGGCAGGCAGAGGCCTTTGTCTTGGACAATTCAACTGTTGAACAGGTCAAGAAGAGACCAGGCAGGCAGAGGAGGCTGGGAACCCCAAACAGGCAGGCAGAGGCAGCCAAACCCAAAATGTCTGACCCTAACCCAAACCCCCCACAACAACACATCAATCAAAATAAATCTCAACACATCGTTGGGGCTGCGCTCCTGGTAGCTGTCCATAGTGGCCGAGCAGCGGCGCGCCTCGCTTCCATGCGCTCTTCACCGGTGATCGCGCTCCTTCTGGCACAGCCAGAAGACTCGTCAACAGCCCAGGGATGTTGACGAGTCCTTGGTCTCGAGTCCCGAGTCGAGTCTCGAGTCCCATTAAAAATATTGGGACTCGAGTCCGAGTCGAGTCAGAGGGGGGACTCAGTCCGACTCACGAGTCGAGTCCTCGAGTCCGAGTCCCCATCCCTGTTTTTTATGAAGTACCTGCATAGTTAAGACATTATCTCAGCAGACATATCTATATTAGGGAGGGACAGATCAAACTATGTTTGGTGGTCCATGTCAGTTTCATATGTCATCATTCATAAATCTGTTCCATCCTGTTTCTGTTCCATCCTGTTTCCATGTAAATCTCTGTATGTTGTTTTTTTTTTCCTTTGGGGGGGGGGATCTGCATGACAATTTGCATTCATTTTAAAATCTATTTCATGGTACAATACAGTAATACCTTGGATTGCAAGTAACTTGGTCTGAGAGCATTTTGCAAGACAAGCAAAAACTTTTAAATTTTTTTGACTTGATAAACGAGCAAGGTCTTGCAAGTCAAGTAGTGTAGGAATGTAACTGCTCGCCTCGAGCAGGCATAGCGGGCCGAAATCGGCCCCGCTCACACCCGCCAGAGACTCGCTTTGATATAAGAGTGTTTTGGATTACAAGCACGTTTCCGGAACGAATTATGCTCTCAATCCAAGGTATTACTGTATGCATTTTTATATGCATTTTAGTGCTTTTATAAAGCCAAAAACTGCATTGCAAAATTCAGAGACGTGCAAAACCAGAAGGATAACTGTGTTCTGATCCATACATTAGTTTGTGATGTCCAAATTAGGTCAATTTGCTTCCAAAATCCTGGAGCATCCCTAATCTAGCTAGTTAGCTAGATAGATCTATATCAGTGTTCTCCAACCTTGGGTCCCCAGATGTTTTTGGCCTACAACTCCCAGCATGCCCCAGCCAGCTATGCTGGCTGGGGCATGCTGGGAGTTGTAGGCCAAAAACATCTGGGGACCCAAGGTTGGAGAACACTAATCTATATAGATAGTTCCTAGGTACCAGCCAGTTTCTAGGTACCACCATGCTTTCGCATCACACATCACCCCAAAGCATGATGAAACCTGAAGAGAGTTATGCAGATGACTGTGAAAACAGTTACTGTCATAAAACTCAATGACAGATACTGAGAATTAACTACTGTCTATTTAATATTTACAAAGAAAAGAGGCAGTAATTTTGTACACAGGTAAGGGGGAGTGGGCAAAAATGTGCTGCTTGCCCCAGACACTGTGGTCACCCCCCAGTGCACCCCTTCCCTTTAATTTATATGGAGAAATGAAAAATGCTGCACTTGGGGCCATAATTGGGGATTGATGCTCAACATAATTTCCTTTCCCCGATGATATGGGATGGCCTGCCCTCCATCAGTATGGATCCCACTAGTCATTCCACATGTTTCTGGGCACAGGTATCCCTTCAACATAAAGGCCCTCCTTTGACACATGCACTACTTGTCATAGTGTAAAGCATGTTGCTAGTACACGTCAAGTGGTACATTTTGAAGTGTGGGCACTCATCATGACATTCCCTATAGCCATGCCTCCAAGGAGAGTTGAAAAATGCAGGCAGCCATCTTGATCCCTATCAACAAACCAGTTCTAGCAGTTTTCATCTCCATCAGGAGCAAGTCTTTCGTAAAGCTAATCGGTCTTAATTGCCCATTCAAGACCAGGCCACCCCAAAAGACTTTGCATTACAACAGGGATAGCTCACAACTATATTTTGTTGCTGGTAAAATCCATCCCACCCATGCGCCCCAGCTACTGTGAGGATTGCAGCTAAGCTCAGAGGGAACATGGAAGTCTGGGGCGGGGAGTGGCAGATGATGCCAGCATCCCTGTGAATCAAAAAGTTTCGGCACTGTATCCCAGTGAACCCTGGCTCCACTACACGTACGTGTGTGTGTGTGTGTGTGTGTGTGTGTGTGACACATTTTCATAGTCTGCTGTGCTCCTAAAAAATCCCAATCAATTTGGAATTGCTCAGGAATGTACAGTATGCAGTGAATCTAACAGGAAGAATATCTTGTAAAGCAAGGGTTTCCTCTTACCATGATTGAGAACACCTTCCTCCAGCAACACCTGCCACATGCCCACAGCCTGTGTCCGCAAATGAACGCACGAACTTTGCTGCATTATCCAGTCTACTAGTTCTGTTCCTACGCAGCACTGTCTGCAGGAGGGGAGAAAAACACTTCTTTTAATTTTTGTATAGCGACTAGCAGTGTGGTGTTGTTTTTATGGCACTCGATATATAAGAATCATTTAAAAGTAAATAGAACCAGGTCAAGAAAGGCAGGTTACTTGAAGCACCTATCAGGAATGATGGCAGCAAGAAACTTTGCCTCAGCTAGACAAGTCAGACCTCATCATAGAAGACCTTTCTATTCTCCCAGGCATTTAAATCATTAAATCATCTTAATTATTTAATCTTGTAGTTGTTTTTAACTCTGTTATTGTAACTGCTGCTGCTTGCTTTGCTGTTTGTTTTTAATCTGTGGTTTTAAATTTTATATTTGTATTGTATTGTATGGTTTTAACTGTTGTAAACTGCTCAGAGAGCTTCAGCTATTGGGCGGTATAAAAATGTATTAAATAAATAAATAAATGTATATAGGCCTGTCTTTCCCACCTTGGCACCATCCAGATGTGTTGGACTACAGCTACCATCATCCTCAGCCAGACATCACCACTGGCCATGCTGGCTGAAGAGTATGTGAGTTGTAGTCCAACATATCTGGGGGGAGGGTTGATATAGACATTTGGAACTAACTGACTAACTCATGGGTGCATCAAAATAGTAAGAAATCTGAAATTCCGATGCATGCTCAGTCCAAGATGCCTTAAAAAAAACCCACCTGAAAAATATAATATGTTCATATTTCTCCCTGAAAACACAATGGCACATATACATTAAAGTAGTTAAGGGGTAAATGCTGAAATTGGTAGCAATTAGCCTATGGCACCCTGTTTACAAGACTGTAGATGAAGGGGAGGGTGTTTTATAAAAACAAATCACTCTAGTAGAAATAGCAGCAGCATTAATACCCAGAATGCCCATAAATAACCACAGACAAGATAGAAAGCTGATGCTTCCATTGATTTCTATTGCTTTACAGCTATAAAGAGATGCTGAATACAGGATTCCACATATATGGTCTCCAGGTTGCCATTGGCAGCCATGCATAACTTCTCAGCCAGTGCTTGTCCAACCCTGGCACAAGATGAGAGATCCCTTCATTCCCCCACCCCACAAATCCTCCATGTGCCACAGAGTACTAAGAAGGAAGGCTCTCTCATTTAATGCCAGGTAGGAGAAACAGATTCCCGCCCCCCTAGCTAGTCCTCTGGTAAACGAGTCCTCTCATTTCACACTGAGCTTTGCAGATATTTGGAAGCAAAAAGAATCCTTCTCATATAATTGCCTCTGGGTCGTTCATCCAAAGTGGGTCATTCACTAACTTTGTGCCATGCTTTGCAGGTACTTCGCTCTGCACCCCTTCCTCAAGTTCCAGCAGATTCAGAGGACGGAAGAGTCAACCCTTCTGGGTCTGCAAAACCCAATACAATGTCCCCTTGCACACCCCTAGACTGTCTTCTGGAACCTGATGAGTGTCATCCACTCTCTTGAAGTGTCTACCGAGCATGGCAAAAAGTGAATAAATCACTCACTTTGTGCCATGTTTTGAAGGACCTCAGAAGCAGCACTGCTTCCAAGTATCTGGAACAACTGGCATGAAATGAGAGATTGATCTCTCCCCCCTTACTCGAGTCATCCACATGTACCTCAGAGGGAGGATAGAGTTCAGAGGGGACTTCAGATAATGGCCATCAGCTACCAAGGCCAACCAAAATCTGTGGGGCCCCAGTTCAAGCACAACTTTATACTGATAGCTAAAGCTATTCCTTGTGTAGGTTTACATTCTGCTGTGATGAAAGAAACTAACAAAATCTCACCTCGTTCCATCTTCACATAACTGCCCACAGGGTGAAAACATCACATAGAGCTGGCACTGCACAGTAGGACTGAGATTCTTTGCTAGGCAGATATAGGAGAACTAAGTACAGCAGTGCTTTTGAAAGGAAATTTATGAGAGAAATTTCATGGTGCTTCCCTCTATGCTCTGAGCTTGGTTTCATAGTACTGATTAGATATCCCCTTAAAAAATAACCATAAAAAACCCCTTAGCAAAGTATTATTTCAAATATGCCAGGGATACGGAACCCCAGGCCTGCCGGATAAATCCAGCTCTCCTGGGGTTCCAATTTCCCCTGGCTCCACCCCTTTCATCCAATCACCAACCCCTTGCCTTTTGCTTTGGCCCTGCCCTCCACTGGAATGTGGCCCCCAAGAGCTTCTCTGAGATTGGATTTGGCCCTTGGGCTGAAAGAGGTTTCCCACCCCTGAAATAAACCCTTATGTCTGGAACACCATTTCAGCTTCAAGGGGAGGGGGCAGTGTTGTTGTTAAAGAGGTTAAATAGGAAAGGGGCAAAGTTTAAAGGGCCATTTGATCTATTTGTTGTGGTGATGTTTTTATACTTTACACTAACTATAGCAATCTTATGAACAAAATCAGTCACTGTCACTCCTTTTTGACACAAAGAGACCGATGTACCTGTCTAGCTCATTCAATTGCTTATGACAATGGTCTCTGACAGCACAATCCTATATGGGACTCATTCCCAGGTAAGTATGCATATGAATGCAGCCTGAGTATGTAGAACCAGTGGATTGGATCCAGACTAAGTTAGCTGAACGTAGGCCCCACTGAAATCAATGGGACATCATGACTTAGTTCCCAGTGAAAATTAGTTCCTTGCAAAAGCTGCCTGCAACTCATTGCTATTACTAGAGAGAGAGAGAGAAAACGTAGTTAAAATTTCTCTAGCTTTAAATTCTTATCCTGCCAGAATCACACGGATAACTCATTTTAACAAGGCAGTGCTGCCACCAACAGGATGCATAAAACAATGAACAATAATAAACAGATATGTATATCTGCTAACAGATACACACAGAGCAAAATGTGACAGTGCATTCCTATACACTGACAGCGCATTCCTATACATGTCTACTCAGAAGTAAGCCCCACTGAGTTCAATGGGACTTACTCCCAGGTATGGGTATACCCTCATTCACACACATACACATGTTCTTCTTTACCAGACATAGACATACCTGACACCCTGAAGAACACACACATTCATTCAAACACACAGCCTCCTCCCCCAGCAATCAGGATTGCTGGGGTGGGGTGGGGACAGATTAAAGCCTCCCTCCTGCTCTGCCAGTGATTTCTGTTAGCAGTACTGGAAAAGCATCAGAATAGCACTGGAACAGCATCTGCCAGTAATTTCTATTAGTAGCACTGGAACAACAATCTGTTCTCCACCACTCAGCTGATGGCCAATCAAATGGGCAGTAGGAAAACGTGGGTGAAGTTTCACAGGCTTGCCCACCTGTGGTATGTAGGATTACAGTCTGAGGCTAAATCCAAGAGAGAGGCACAATTTAAACAGGACCACAGGTGTGGAAGGCAAACGTACCTGTGTGGCATTCTATATGGCCTATTCTTGTTGGAACCAGGATGCTTGGCCTATGCATGTCACGTTAGTTCCTTAATCAGGCCAGAATTAAACATGCAAAGAGCCACAGATTTCTACTGGGTTAAGCATGCTTGGAGTACAGTCATAATATCCCAAGTAAGTTCTGATATTTGGAAACTTCAGAGAATAGCAAACTATAATTAGAAGTCACAAGATGATGTTCACAAAATGAAAGGTGTGTGTGTGTGTGTTTCCTTATACAATTGGCTCACAAGTACCTGTACGTTTTCAGATGATACTTGCGGTCTCTTATCATGTGAGGCGCTCGGGAGAGGATTGCATTCCGTAACACCTTCCCAGCACGGAGGATTTTCTCTGATGGAACCTTGAGGAGGATGAAGAAAAAGGAAAGAAGGCAGTGAAGGTATTTTAAGTTTTCACAGTCTCTTGAAAGACAAAATAGTACCCACCATGCTCTATCTATGTAGTAATACTATTAGCATTATTTTCTTCAACAATACCCAAACGCTTATTAAGCTAGGTTTTAATAGCATAATGGGGTTTCTAGACATGTCCCTACATATTTACCCATGTCACCTGGGAACCTGAAGTTATTGCACCAGATGAGAGACCCAGGGCCGGTGCAAGGCAGTTTGGTGCAGTTTGGTGCCCTAGGCAAGATCAGATATTTAGTGCCCCCCCTTCCCATTTGAGCCCTCCCTCCCTATTTCTGGTGCTCCCTTTAGCCCTGCGCCCTAGCCAGCTGCCTAGCTGGTCTAATGGTAGCACCAGCCCTGGAGAGACCTGTGTCCACTCAGATGCACACATGGGACTACTGTACTTCCCAGTTTCTGTCAGGAGAGGAATTCGATCTTTGTAAGTGCATGGAAGATAGAAATGAATGAAGCTCTTCTGGATGGTAAATCTCTGCATGTCTATCAAAGCTTCTACACCTGTAATAGGTTACTGGATTGGAATGTATATCTCTGCTGAGTGATCTCTCACTTCTGTCTACCACACAGTTGCTTTATGGCAATCTCCCTCAACCTGGCGCCCTCAAGATGTGTTTGACTACATATCCCATCATCCCCAGCAGTGCTTGTTGGGGGTAACAGGAGTTGTAGTCCAACAACATCTGGAGAGCCACACTTCTCCATCTGTGAATTATACCTTGCTATCACACCTACTTTCAGATCAAGATTTTCATTTTTAATATTATATTCTATGACTGAGACTAACAAGCCTTATCTGATCAATGTATGGGGTTCCATAGTCATGGAAAAAGTAAAAAGAGAGCGAGAGCGAGCGAGAGAGCAATAAACCTCATCTTCTGAACTAGGAGGGGTGGATGAAGAACATAAGAGAAAGAAAATGACTGACTCCACACAAAGGGCAGGCAGTCTCTGGGTGGGTTCACATGTCACGCTAAGCCACCCTGCGAATAAGCCACAGTCGGTTGGTTGTTTGCTGAACAACCCACGGTGTGTCTGACCGATGATTGGGCTCACCATGGGTTGTCCTCCCTGTCCTCCCCCACTCTTTCCTCCAGCCAGTATCCCACTGTCCTTTGTGGCAGAACACGCCTTCTCTCACCCTCACTGCTCTGATCACTACCTTTTTTGTTCACCACTGTGTTTTGTTTTTAAGTTTTTGGAGCGTCAAAAAAGTGCAATTGGGGTTGGGGTTCCCCCCCCCCGGCCCCTGAAAATTGTGCATTTTATTATTATCATCATTATTTCTGTTGGTCCTTCGCAGGTGCACAAGTGCACACTTAGAGCTATCAGATATGTGTAGTCTTGCTTGGTCAATTCCCTTGTCTGTTTCAGCTGTCAAAGGGAGGACAAGGCGAGACTGCATATATAGGCTAATTTGTGCACAGTTGCCGGCTGTCATTTGTCTCACTGTCAATTGAAAAGCAGTGGTAAATGGAGAAAAAGCAGGGAAAGTAGATGCATATTAACTCCCTCCCACTTATGCAGCTCCTTTTCAGAGCAATTACTGCTGCAGATACTGTGGTTTCCTGACAGTTTTTTGTTTTTTTTTAAACCCTGCAAATATATGCAAATTTAATGGCTGGGAAGGGAATGAAGGGGAAATTTGTGCCAATTTAAGGGCTGGGAAGTAAATGGAGGGGAAATGTGCAGTAACTGCTCTAAAAAAAGGAGGGGTTCTCCTTTCTGGACAAGCTGCAGACTCAGGGAAGTGTTGAAAAGGTGGAGGGTACTGAGAACTGTCAGTTCAACACTTAAAATTGAGAGGATTACATTGCCAAGGGGGTTATAATGTCCCCACCCCCTTTTTGTTGCACCCTCGTTCTCTGCTCCCCCCCCCTTTTACGAGTGCTTTTTCATTGACAGCTAGGCACTTGGCCCCTGGCAACTGTGTGCAAATTAGCCTATATGCAGTCCTGCCTTGTATCAGATAATCATAAGTGCACACTTGCATACCTGCGAAGGACTGAGCAAAATAAATAAATAAATTGTTTTTTAAAAGTGCAATTTTCAGGGACCATTTTTTAAAAAAATGACCCCGACTGCAGCTTTTTGAGGCTCTAAAAAATAAAAATTAAAAAAGCCAAGGAATGAGTGATGGTCCTTCCAAAGTGCTGTTTCGGCATCAGTGGAAGGGCAGCCAATGGCAAGATTGCAAAAGCAAATGGCAGGGGTTTTTGCTGCTCTTGCCGAGTGGCTCCATAGCCATCCCCAACAACCCGCAATAAAAACATGTTGCTGGGTTTGGATGACATGACAATCCATCGTGAGTCAAACAACCCCTAGGACAAGCCATGTGTTCTCAGGGTGGCTTGTTCATGAAAAATAAGTCACCATGCAGAAACTGTGCCGGGTTCAGATGACACGACACAACATACCATGGCTGGTTAGCCACAGTAGGTTGCTGTGTCATGTGAACCATGACTCTATGTTCTACTTGCAACCCATGATGATTCAAAGTAGCTTTTCAGTTATCTACAATTACCAGCACAAATATGTAACAGACAGATAATAGGGGTGAGAAGTAAGTAAGGGGTGTGTGCAGTCTTATAAATTTGCTCCAGAGTGTTTATACTTAATGCATGGCATTGCACTAGGGGAAAATTATTCAGCCATCTTATAATCAAAGCATCATTGCTAAGGTAACATGATAATAATGCCTCTGCATTGGATAACCTCATCATAAATTATTTCAATTTATCTAGCCCTTTTGCTCATCTAACACCTATTACCTCTGAAATGGTTTTAGCTGGATGAAGTGGGATATGATGATCAATGCAAAGAGCCTGAAAAATAAAATGTAAGTGAAATAAAGGTATCATCGATGAAGGAAACAAAATGGAAGTAGTTTTTAAAAGCAAGCAAGCAAACAAAAATGAACTTACTAAAATGAAATATGCTGAAAGTCCGAAATGATGGAAACAAATCTCTGGCTGTGGTAAGGCAATTCTCTATGGTATCATGGCTATCATGCATAGCAATTAATAACAACTAGGCTCTAAGTTTTGATTAAAACAGAAGTATGTATAAACAACTACCCCAAATATCCTTAAAATTATTTATCTTTAGCTGTCCCTTTTTACATTTAATACTACAAGTCAATTTATCATTAAGAGCTATATCCCATATCTCCTTATACCAGTCAGTAATTAGAAATTCATGCTGAACCTTCCATTTCCTTGCAATCATTAACCTAGCCACTGTTAACAAATTTAAAATTAATTCCTTCGTATTTTGAGAACACAAAACTTTCTCCGTTATTGATAACAGTGCTAATTTTGGACAGACTTCCAAATTAATACCAATAATTTCTGAAATTTCAAAAAAAACCCTACTGCCACAATTCCAGTACATTTGTTACAACTCCACCACATATGAGCATATGTACCTATTTCTTGATATCCTCTCCAACACAATACAGAGCAATTCTTGTCTATTCGGTTTAATCTTACTGGAGTTAAATACCATCTCCAAATCAATTTATAAAAGTTTTCCTTTATCCTTATTGACATAACTCTCAGAATACGTCTATCCCCAAATACTCTTCCAACCCTCCTTCGAAATCTCCTCCTCAAATTCAATATCCCAAACTGTCTTAAGCTGATCCTTTAGCTCTTCCGCTTTTTGCATCATTATATATAGATCCTTCGTTATACCTCTTGTTGACACATCCCCTTCGATACCTTCTCTAGACATAACAATCATTTCCAATTTAGTTAAATCCCTTATATACTCAGTTCTCCTTTTCCATTTCTTCGACCACTGCTCTAACTGTATTAAATTTAACCATGAAATATTTCTTCTTCCAACCACTTCAATTATTTGTTCTCTAGTCTCCATCTTTTCCACCCAATCCATTAATTTAATAGCCTTTCCCCCTCCTCTTAATATACCCTCCAAACTCTGTCTTAAACTCTTAAATTTTGGGGGAAATCATCTGTAGCCACCACCAGAGTTAACGGGGATATGCCTGAAATACCTTGTGTTATTTTTCAGCCCTTCCCCAAAACTGCTTTTCTCACCCGCAGGAGAAAGGATACAGGCACCTTATGCAACATCCAATTTGGTCCCTACTAAAGAGCTCAAATGGAAGAAGCAAACTGCATTTATTTAAAGAAGGGTTCACTGAACATGGTTTCTATTTTAGTGATCTCTATTTATTATAACACTGCTAAAATATATCCCTTTAAAAATCTCTTTGTGCAATCAGTGCAGCCAGCATATGTTAGAACGCTACATTAATATTTTAATATTCATATTTTGCACTGTGCTGCTACAAACAAACTGTAAATGCCCTTCTTTTTAAAACACACACAAAATAACCCAACCATTACCACAAATGACACATCATGGCCAATGTCAGAAGAAAAGGAATGCTGAAGCAGAATATGGGCTGTGAGCAAATACACACAGGAAGACTGGAATACAACTAATGATTTTCCTGTCATTTTTCTGCTCCTCTTCTACAGCCAAACAGCTGCTATAACTGCTTTGCATGAATTGAATAAGGTGCTCCAAAAGGCAAAATACCATGCTCCAGCCTGTGCATACAAAATATTTCGGTAGATTGAGGCTGCATTTGTCATGGTCATTCTCAGTGGGGAGATGGAAATTGTTTGCCAGAAATGTTTTAATCTATGCAAGAATGATGAATTTCCGTCCCTTTATACTGAACAAAACATCTTTATTTAAATCATTTGTACCTTCAAAGTCAAAATGGGACACTGAAGGCCAAAAGTGTTCATCCTCATCACACAAAATAACATGTGATTCATGCCTATTCCTCTGAGAGCTTTTTGTGCTGTGTGATGCTCATCCTGTGTAACTCCCTCTCTAGGCTGACTTGAGAAATCCTCTTCCTCCAGCTTTTAGAAGGAAAGGGAATTGCGAGTGTATGGGTGAGATAAAGAAGAGTCAGACGCAGAGTCTATGGTTTCAAATCAGGGCCACATTTATTGAATTGAAGATCTGTGAAGGGCAAAGTGCGGTACTAACCTAGCCCGGCCATTGGCTGGGAAAAAACCAATATTTGGGTGAATACGTCTTAACCGCACCGGAGGCGGGTTGGTCCGCCCCCGGCCAGTTGCCCTCCATGTGGAGCTGGAGGGCTTTACCATCGTCGCCTTACTTTGACGCTTCCAGGCACCCAATGTAGGCGAGAAAGGCAAAACCCCAAAGACGTCTCAATCTCCCTCCTGGCAAGCCTCGGCATTAGCGAGGGCAGCCTTGGGTAAACGTCAGTCACCTTGAAAGGTGCCACTGGATGATCACCATAAGCTTAAGCCATACTGCCTAATTGAGACCGTGGGCGGGAACCAAGGTGCCTAAATAAGCCCTTTCCTGTGTCCCCGCCCTAGTTGAGCCATTGGCTCAGTACCTGTGACCAACCTGACCTGTTACCTAACTCCTCTCTCCTCTCCCACTCGCAAATCTTCTCCCCGGCCCCAGATGAGGGGCCAGTGGAAGTCTGATAAAGACCTTGTTGTTATTATTCTGCAGGATATTTGGAGATAGTTAAAGAAGAGTTGTTGTTTTGCTGCTACTTTGCTCTTTAAAAAAAATTCTCTGATTCCTCCTGGCTGCCAAAATAGACTATCCTGTGAACCTTAGGGTATGTCTACACAGGGTATTTCCCATACTCTAAGGTTAGATCTAGCTTTATGTAATTTTTAAAAAGTCATACGTCATAATTTTTCATGCAATTGTATAGCATTCTTCCATCATTGTAGAAATAATGGGACTATAGCCTGGACATGACTTGGAAAGCAAGAGGCATGTTGGGAATTGCTTCGCTCCTGGTCTTCTTGGGGCTTTTCTACATGAGGCTGTTAATCCGCTGCATCTACTTTTGCTTTCCTCATGTTTGAACTGGTGGCACAGTCCACAACCTTACCAAAGTCTTGTGTGAAGTATTAGGGGGATTTGTCTCTCCCTCCTCAAAACACAATGGAGGGTGCCTTAGACCCAAGCAACCTGCTTAGCATTAGGGTATTAAGTGTCTCAATTCTGCAATACTGTCTTCTTAAGTACACTTATTGGAGAGTAAGTCCCGTTGAATTCTGTGGGACATATCTCAGTAATGATATGTCAGTAAATGTAAAAAACAACAATGTAGGTTGCAAATCTTTACACAGTTTACAGCATTTCCCCATCACTGTAGAAATAGTGGGACAATAACCTGCACATGACTTGGAAATGCAACAGTGTTGATTCAGAAGCTGCAACCCTGTAAGGGTTTTTTTCCTGGAAAATAAGCCCCGATGAACTTGCTGGGATTTGCTTTTGAGCAAACACAGTTAGGATCATGCTAAGAATCTGTTCTAAATACATGTCAGTGAGACAGTAAATCATTTTCTCTTCCCTCCCCCTTCCTTATTAATCTCTGAAATCTTTGCCCCCAGTCTTATTGTCTATACATAAAGAAGAGCTGCCACCACAGTTATTCCACATATTGATCGATTATTTCATTGGCTTCGTATTACATTTTCACTCTAACAGCAATTTCCAGAATTACTTGTTGGACAGGTGTTCACAATGCTCTTTGGAAAGATATTATGACTGACTACACAAATCTAGGTGGTTTTTTTTTAAAATTTCCTTTTTCAATTTTTCTGCCAAAGTTGAAAGAATAATTGCAAGATTCAGAATTCATTTGGCTGTTTCAAACGTCAGTGCCTAATATGTTACTCACATGCACTCGACTTGTCAGAAGAACTGAACCTTGAAAACGATGACCCGTAATGATTTACTCACCATAATTATTTCCCCCCCAACTGCCCAGCTGCAAAAACTAATGGAACCTGTCTGCATGTCTTTATAGACGGCGAGGGAATCACACAGAATATATGACAAAGGAACAAGGGAACACAATGCAGTTCTGACTTGCACCCAATCACACTCGATGATCCTCTGTTCTGTCTGATGGGGTGTAGGACCACAGAAAATGACCACATCTCCAGCACATGGGTATAAAACAGGAGTGGAGAACATATGGCCCTCCAGATGTTGATGACCTGCAACTCCCATCAGCCCTACCCAAGATAGCCAATGGTGTGGGGTGATGAGAGTTGCAGTCCAACATCTGGAGAGCCACACGTTCCCATCCCTGTTATAAAGTATATGATGCCATGCCATAACCACAAGCAGCAGAAACATCCAGAGCACTGCGGAAGAGACTAGACACCACCACTCATGCCTCTGTTGGAGCTTTAAGAACTGCACCAGAAAGAGTGGAGCATGGGAGAGATCAGCTGCTGCAGGCTGTAAGAAATCTGGTTGCTGTTTTCTGCACTTTGTACTCCTAAAACCTTAAAAAGCATAAACAAAGCAATACAGCAGCAAGAAGTCTTGTATTAACATTAGCTTTGCCCTCCCCTCCACCTGCTGGAATGAAACTGTTTTTGCAAATTTCCTAAAAGTTAAGTCAGAGCTGGCCTGCTGAGCGTCTCTAGCAGTAGTTTCTGGTTGGACAAAATAAGAAAGAAGAAACTAAATCAATGTTATTTTGTCAGCAGCCTCTGGGGAGCCTGGCTTAACTGCCAAGGCAACTCTTTACTGCAGGGATAGTTTGAAAGTGCGCACTTGTGCATTTTTATGTGTTAGACCAAGGCTCTCCAACCTTGGGTCCCCAGATGTTGCTGGACTACAGCTCCCAGAATCCCTGGTGTTGCCATTAGCCATGCTGGCTGGGTATGCTGGGAACTGTACGACAGCAACATCTGGGGACCCAAGGTTGGAGAGCCCTGTGTTAGGCTATTGGGGAAAATGTGCATTTTCCTGATAACAAATGCACATTTTTCCTCATCGGAAAAAAGAGACACCCACGTTTGGGAATGCGAATGAGGTGGAATCAGCTTCGAAGAAGAATTCAGTGAACATCAGCAAGCTCGAACATCACATGTTCACCGCTTCCCTAGTTGGAGCTCAGACCCCACCTCTGCCTTGTACTCAGTCTTTGCACAGGCTACTTGTCCTGTGCCACACCACCCATGCTGTGGTGGTGGCCAGGACAGTTTTCTCAAATTGCCAAATGTGGCTACAACCCAAAAAGGTTGCCCACCCCTGCTTTAGAGCATGCTCAGTGCATATTTCAGACATGCAGGTTTAATCTTACAGTCCATTCAATCAGATTCACGAGTCATATTGGAGGGCGGGTGGAGGCCTATACCAGGGGTGTGCAGCATGTGGCCCTGCAGATTGCAACTCCTCCAGACTGCAGTTAGTGGTGGATGATCTGCCCACCACCCGACTTGCTGGATGCTTGGCGAGCGCTGTTGCTGCGCCCGCCGAGCCGGGCCAAAAGCGAACGCCGGCTGAGCCGCTTGCTGGACTTCTGGGTTCCCGGCGGAGCGCTGTTTACATAGAAAATGGCGTAAGATACGTTAAAAGCGGCTGCGATTTGCGTAACTTGCGCAAATCATGGCCGTTTTTAAAGTATCTTACATCATTTTCTACATGAAAAGCACTCCGCTGGGAACCCGGAAGTAGCTTCCCCGGCTCAGTTCGGGAGAACGTGAGTCGAGCCAGGAGGCAGGTAGGTTGGATGGAGTTCGGGGGGGGGGGTCAAGCCTGGCGATATTCATCTTTTGCTTCCAGGAAAACATGGAAGATGATTTTCCATTAAAATATGTAGTGAAAAATGTGTTTGCACTATTATTTTACATTTTTGACTCTGTGTGTGTGTGCATGCACAAATGTCGTATGCGAGTTCAGTATTAGGGACAGAGTAGACTGCTAGCGCCAGGGCCCATCATGGCCTTCAACTGGCCCTGGCGGTGAGGCTCCAAGGATATTATCATGGGATATCATCATTAGCAGTGGCAGCATCATGATTTTGTGTTGTTGCGTGACTTCTCTCCCTGCTGCCCACTGTGCACTTATGACCTTAAAGTCACTTGAATTTCTGTAAAATGGGAGTTGCTGCTGGAACAGGAGAATGTGGGTCCAAAGGAGTGTTGTTGTATGGCTGTAAGCAACCTCCAGCATGAGTTTCTCCACCCCCTCTTTTGCATGTTCATGTTCCTCAGTTTTCCCTTTATGTCTTATGGGCAGGGGAGGCTGGTGACTCCTATTTTGGTGGGGCTCCTTTTCCATTACAGGTTTTGCAGGCTTTATTTGGAGCTTCATGGGAGCTATCCGTGGTGCTGAACTCCATCCACAACAAAATAGGTTCACCACCATGGAGCACCATGGATAGCTCCTATGAAGCTCCAAATAAAACCTGCAAGACCTGTAAAGGAAAAGGAGCCCCACCAAAATAGGAGTCATCATCAGTTTCCTCTGCTTATGGGTTGTTGGCTGTTGGGGATTCACAGACTGCTCCGCCTCCTGTGGGCCTCTGGCCACACTTCTGCTGACTTGCCCTCTGTCCCACACCACTCAAGTTGGCCACAAACCTCCACTGATTTCATGGGTACATTTCTTCTGTTGGATATCCCTCTTGTCTGTACTGTGGTGTGGAAGTCTCTTCGTAATGACAGCTACTCTCAACTTCTCATGCTTAGAGGAGGGAAAGTGTGGAACGATATCACCACTGTTGACATGATGGGCTTTCTAACCATTCAACTTATATAAGAGCAGCTTATGCAAACCGCAATATGCGTTGATATTTTAACAAGGAGTGAAGTGATGAGAAGCGAAGACCTACACATATGTCAAGATGCATATATCACAAATGTATTTGTCATAGACTCCTCCACACTTTGCACCTCAGGATTTTGTGTTGATTTATTCTTCTTTCCTTCTACACAATATATTTGTGTCATCCAAACCCAGGATCCTGGCTTGTTGCTCCCAAACAACCCAGGATTTGTAAGCCAAGAATAACCCCTGGTTTATGATCCTGGCTTGTAAAGGAGGCAACAAGCCAGGACCCCAGGTTCAGACAAGAGGCTAAGCAAACATTGCTAGTTTGTTTAGCCAGTCGCACTAACGGGAGGAACCAAGGAGAAATGAATGTGCCTGTAGATCATTCACAGTAAGTCAGGGTTCTCCAGAATTTGTCATTGTTACCAATAAAGCCCTATATGACCTTGGAAATGCATAATACCCTCCCTTTCTTTCACCATAATCCCTAAGAATTTGTCAAAAAGGCTCTTGTTAACACATCATCTACGCCCCATGAAGGGACTACAACAGCACATGGATAGGAATCCTCAGTCATTTCTTCACATTCATTGAATTCCCTTTAGTTGGAGGCTCACTAGACTCCTAGGAGGAGCATAACTGAAGCAGTCTCAACCTTTCTGTTTGGTCTGCTAATCCTTAAAGTGGGATTAAGCAAGAAGTTTGGGGTGTTTTTAATTTGCTACATTATATATATAGTTCTGCACCCCAAGCCTATGGAATATAGAAGGGCACAATCTGAAATGAGGAGCCACATTTCTTCATATACAGAAGAGGAAATATCTGGCTCAAAGACGCAACTTGTAGTCCAGAAATTTTTTTTGAAATATTGTTTCCTACTTCCCACCTCCCAGAGAGGGGAACTTCATTCGGGAGGAGAGAGCACTTATGGGCTTTTTGTAATATCTATTTACACAGTTACTCGCTGAGGATGGGGGCGCGGTACGCAAGCACCCTGACTGGAGATACTAGTCGCAGCATCACTTTGCAAAAGCAACAGGATGCTCTTCCTTACCCCAAGGGTGCTTCTTGCCAGCTAGCAGGAAAAAATAATAATCAGGGGGGTCATCTATCATTGCAAGCTATTAGGAACGCCCCGAAGACTTACTTGTTTTATCTGGCCTTTTCCTGATGATGTTTTATTAGGCTGTTCTGAGCTTTTAAGCTGCAGTTGTGTTTTAGATTTTTATTCCTATCTATGCTAGATGTTTTATTGCTAGTGTTGGTTGGTTTTATTAATTTTTGCTGTTTTATTGTTGTGTGGGGTTTTACTGTATGGGATTTTACTGCGCAAGCCACCTGGGAGGGTTCTTGCCCTGGGAGACATCCTAAAAATATTTCAAAATAAGCACAATAAATAAATAAATACATACATACATACATACATACATAATAAAACCTCAAGGCTCCTTCTCTATTATCTACATTCAAACTAGAACAGGCCTGTGGCTCACGCTGGCTCAGCTTGTCTGAGTGTGGAAAGCTAAGCAGGCTCAGGCCTGATTATTACTTGGATGGAAGACCCCTCCTCGAGTTTCCTGCATTGAGCAGGGGGTTGGACTCGATGGCTTTGTAGGCCCCTTTCAACTCTATGATATCTATGAAATAACAAGCTGTTGCTCTTCTGCCATGTAGTTGGCAGCGCTTTTGGTCAATGTTTCCCCCCCAAAGAAAACCACAACTAATTTCTTGGGGGAAAGTTGAAGGGCCATCAGAGGGCTGTGCTCCATTTGAAGTTGTCCTCCATTTGAAGGCCTCTCCAGTCCAAGGCTGATTTAAAGATAAAAGAACCATAAGAAGGGAGAGCAAGCAGGGGCCTTGAAGCTGCCCATCCATGCTTAGCACCTGGGGACAGAAGACTGAGCAGGAACCACATCTGGTCATCTGGTCACAATCTTCCTCACTGTGGGAAATGGAATGTATTTCTATTTAAACTATAGTCATTACTTCTAAATTGGCATCTATACCTATAAATTGGCGTATGCAAATGATTGTCAATTCTCTTGGTGATGTGTTTCCTCTTTTTGGCAATGTATAAGTGGCCACCCTACAGAGATGTCCCAGAAGAAGCAGTATATTAAAGACAGAGTACTTTCCCAACCATTCTTCTTTGAATCTATCATGATTACAGATATGGGAATGCCACACCCCCCCCCTGAAATCTGCTCTGGAAGGTTCACCCAGCCTCTGGAGAAGATTTGGAGGAACAGGGGAATGTAGGGGGGATATGTATTCCACTGACAGATGCCATTCTGTTGCAGACAGACACCATTGGATACAACCCACTATTCCTGCCTTGCCAGTTAATCATCCTGATGCTGTATTGAATTTATGTTTTCCAGGGCGAACTTGGTCAACCTGGAAAAGGGGATTTTGAGTTTCTGAAAGCAGCCCTATACTAAGTAATGGCCTCCCCCAACCTCGCACCCTCCAGATGCTTTGGCTGACAACTCCCAGAATTCCTGACCATTGGCTATGCTGGCTGGGGCTGATGGGAGTTGAAGTCCAAAACACCCGGAGGGCACCAGGTTGGGGAAGGCTGCTAAGTAAGATGTACTGGCACACACTGTTCTTCACTGCTGCTAGGGATCCAGCACAAAAACTATGACCATTTATGATCCTGCTGAACAATAATGAGCTGAACATTATTTAAAGAGGGCAAATCTTAAAACTGAAAAGGAAAGGGATTATGGCTTCTAAAATGCTATTGCAAGTCTAATCTGCTCTGAAGCAGGATAATTGATTATCCCCTAGCACAGAACAATGTGACCTGTGGTCTGATCTAATGCACTCAGAACGCCTTTCCCACACCACATATGCTCCAAGTGGAAGAGAGATGATGGTGAAATTCTCAATAGTGCTCAAGCAGCTGGCCAATTGAACATAAGGGAAGGGCTTGGAAGATAGTTCTCCTCTTCCAATCTTTTATTCAGAAGTCCCATTGACTTTCATAGACTTTCATAGATCATAGAGTTGGAAGGGGCCTAGAAGGCCATCGAGTCCAACCCCCTGCTCTTCAGCGAGTCTTGGGGCTGGTTCGTATGACCCAGGCGGTGAGCGGCGGAGGCACCACGGGGCCGTCTGTGGGGTCCGGTGGGACGCCGCAGACGACCTGCGCCCCGCGCGTGTGGGCGGACCCCGGTGGAGCTGACAGTCCCCGCACCACAGTGCGGGCCTCCCGGCACTAGGGGGCAGCAGTTCGGGATGCCCAGAGGGGCCATTTGCTGCTCTGGGCTGCCACCTCTGTGCGGCCCCCGCAGGACGGCCGCCGGCTGTTTGCACGGCAGGGTGGCCAAACACGGTAGGGGCTTACCCCTCTACCGCCCATGGTCACTTTGTGTGCGTCCCGCGCGCGGCCGTCCCGCAGGGGCACCCCTGGTCGGCATTCGCACGACACTGGAACCACGGGGGACTTCTGCTCCCCTGCGGTTCCCATGTCGTGCAAACACGCCCTTTGTGCGCTAAGGGACATAAGAATAGGGATTTGCCTAAAGTTTCCCACTTCATTTAATTACCTGAAAAAGGTACAACGTCCATGATAGTCCATCCAGCTGGTTCTGGGGTTGTTTTTTCCCCAGGGCTTTCATAGCATTGTGAGCTTTTGTTATTGGCCTATCTAACATTCTCTGATCTATAGTCATTATTTTTGCTACCTTTCACTTTAGATAAAATTTATTTTATATCGTGTTGATTTTTAAAGGATTGTTCAGATATTTCCTTGTTTGCTGCCATGAAACCATTATTGCCTCTTTATATTGAGTGGCAGTTGCTATGATAATAAACTATCCCTTTCCCAAAGGATGTAATAAAAGGTATACTTCTAGACTGTAATCCTACACATGTCCACTCAGAACAAAGTCACAATGACTTCAATGGGGTTTATTTCCAAATGAACTTGCTTAGGTTCCCTTCCTTAATCAAGTTTAAATCAGCTTTTTTTTTTTTTAAAGCAAGTTGCATCCTGGGTTTTTTTTAAAAAACATGTTTGGGGATGGTGATCTGTCTTCCTGTGTTACTCACAACAATGGAAATTGCTATCAAAGTGCCACAGGTTAACTCCACCCAAACGTGTTTATTGTCATGCAGGATAAGGATGGGTCAGGAAGTAACTGTAAGATAAGAAGAAACCCAAATATATGCAGTAATGTCTGTAAGGTTCAAAAGATGTATTTAAAAGATCAGTCTCTCTAAGGAAGCAGGAGAGACAGACAGGAAGTGGGGGATCTGAATAAGAAAAAAAATGTATTGGATTTAATGGAGCAGTTATTCTCACTTGAATAAAATGTGCCAAAAGCATTATTTCTTACAATCTGATCAGGCTATTAATTTTAATAATAGAAAAACAGAAAATAGATGTACCATGCAACTCCCCGCTAGTCAAAAAAAGAAATACTGTAATAGAATAAAAATCCAAGGAAACACAGATCAATATGGCAGTTTTCCTATTTACTTGATCAGTAAAAGAGAAAAAGGCATTATTAACTATAATGTGTTGTATGGGGTCAACTGAATGTTTAGAGATTTCTTTCAATCTAGAATAGGAAGTGAAGATTCATTCACAGGATACATACCATGTACATGTCTTTGTTCACTGCACACCACTAGGTTTTTTATTTGATGAATTTACAATTACAACCACCATCCCTAAAAAATAAAAAAAACACTAGGCCACAACCATTTGATGTAATTGGACATTTTGCTAGGATGACCATGTTTTGCCCTGCTTTCTGTTCTTTGATCCCATTTAAATCTTCCCTAGACTGGCATAGTTACATGTTGCCATCCTTCAATTGCTCCCACATCACTCTGGTAACATCTGAAACTTGTACCCATGTAGTTTGGTCAGACTGTGGAGTTGCATACAGCACTGTGTTGCTTGCCAGATTAGATGATGCATCAATAGCATGATCTATAACCTCAAAATAATCCTAACCAATGTAGGTGCTTGGGAATGGTGAGAGGGCAACCTCGGCACCACAGCAGCCAGGTTGTTCCAAGTAACAGAAATGGAGTCTTAAAGGTAATAAATATAGGGTATGATGTGATTTTGGAATAAATGAGTGAGTTGAACCTCTTTCAGCCCGAGGACCAAATACAATTTTAGAGAAATTCAATTCCAGTACTGGGTGGGGATGAAGGCAAAAGGGAGAAAGGCCAAAGGGGTGGGGCCAAAAATATCAACATAGCAGCATATGTCAGCTTAAAGCTCTTACAGCCAGTAACTAAGCCTCAGGAGAGACATTTCAACCTTTTATAACTGCACAAAAGCCAGGAAACCACAAATGATTGGTAGGTGGAGAAAGGAGTGGGGCCAGGGAAGGAGGCATGGCCATCTGGAGAACCCCTGAAGACCAAATTGGGACTCCAGGTGGGCTGGATTTCGCCTGCAGCCCTGAGGTTCAATGCCCCTGGTGTAGAATTTACACTTCCTAATTTCTGAACTTTCTGATAAAACTAGTTCAATCAATCAATCAATCAATTTATTGTGTATAGCCAAAGGCCTTTACAATGCGCAACAAGGACAAAAGAAAAACATACATCTGAATACATACAGTATTACCTGCAAAATTTGCAAAATAACTAGTTTAAAATAAATCCATTAATTTTTTTCCAGCTGCAAACATCTCATAATTATCTCAAACATCTCATTGTCTCAGAGTGATGTACTAATGCAAAAAGTGTGGGCAAATTGCCTATCCTACCAATATAAATCCGCCTCGGCTTTGCTCTGTTCGTTTCTTCCTAACCAATGGTTTATAACTCGGAAACTTGCAGAATTTCACTGACAGGAATGGTCCAATGAGCACTGGCATCTTAACCAACTTTAGAAGGAAATGCCAATGTCATTGCAATTAATGTGAAAAATAATGTGATTAATTTATTCTGCCATAACTGACAGAAATATGTGTACCATATTCAATTAACGTGTAGTTTCACAAGCATCTAAAATTTTCAAGAATTGAGGCATTTCCTTTTTTTTACGGTGCAACCTTATGCAATTCTACACAGAAGTAAATCCTACTGAGTTCAGTGAGACTTATGCCCAGCTAAGTCTGTATGGCAGGGGTGTTGAACCTTAGGCCTGCCTAGGGTACCAATCCAGCCCTCCAAGATTTCCCACACAGTCATGCTCCCGTTCCCTGGCCACTCCCCCTTTCTTTTAACCATTGGTCATTTGGTGGTTCCTTGTCATTTGAACACTGCTTTTTTCTTATCTTAAAGGTCGAAATGCCTCTCCTAAGGCTTTGTTACTGGCAGTAAGAATGTTAAGCTAAAATATGCTGGGTTGGTTTTTTTTTTGCATTTTTGGCCCCATCTGCTGGGGCCCCGGTCTTGCAATCACACATTCTAGCACTCTGACACCAGAGACTCTAAATCAGTGAGATCTATTTATTACAACATCCCTTTTGCCTTTGGCTCTGCCTACTACTGGAATGTGGCCCCCGAGAGCTTCTCCGAAATGGAATTTGGCCCTCAGGCTGAAAAAGGTTCAACACCCCTATTGTACAGAATTGTAGCCATAGTAATGTTTTCACAAAGGCATTAACTTAATGTCTACTGCCCCTCCATCCCCACAAAAAAAGAGAAGTATTTACCTTATTGCTGTTTTTAGAGATTGAGCAGAGACTACTGCTAGACATATTCTCCTTGTCAGGCATCCCTATAAGAAAGCAGGGAATATATTAGAATAATACTCCCTGAAGAATAAAGCTTGCAATTCAAGTTGGGAGATTATTTTCCCTTACATCTGGACCCTTAATCAAGACCAGTTTTATTTCCATTTTACAGATGGTTTTGCTGAGGCTGGGGGCCCTGCCAGACTCCCCACAGCACCAGTAAAACCATGTATTCTTAAGCCTCACATTCTCTTGGGTGAGACAACACAGGATATGCATCAACTGAAATCTAACAACTAATTGAAGAGTATCCCCCCAAGACCGCTTAATGGAAGGCTGAAGAATGGACTAGCTGTGGCAAAGCAGATGCTTATTGGCCACTTTAAAGAAAAAAGTCACTGGAGCAGGGCACACACAGCTTTCAAATAATAAAGGTGGGGAGGAGCAAAATATTCACAAAATGAAAAGGAATTCCTGTGGAGGAAGATCACCTTGGTATTCCATATTTGTTTTTTAGAGGCTATATGAGCACTCCCATTCTTGAATGGAATAATGGCTGATACAATGCGGGAGTGCTCAGCTTCTGTAGAAGTACATATGAAATAAAACTCATTAGCAAAGTAAAAAATGGTCCATGCACGGGAGGAGGAAGGAGGTGTGTTGCTCGCCACAAATAATATCACCAATAATATCAAGGGGGTGTCCATAACAATCACATTACACACAGCATCCCAAGTCATAATGGACAATATCTAGGTTTAAATGCTGGGAAATGTGATAACCCCCTTTCAAAATAAGTGCAACCTTGAGGAAAGACCACCTGGGGTATTTAAAACTCAATCAAAATGATTTTTAAGACAGACCACCTGAGCTGAGATGCTTCTAAATGAGGCGTTTATGGTGCTATCGTCCTGCCTCATTCAAGGGATTTTATTGGGGGAGGTGGTGGTTTCCAGACGATGACATCTCCCACTTGTAACCCTCTGCTTCCATCTGGAAAATCCATGAAGTAAAAGATGCAATAGCTGCACAATGCCTTCTGGTTGCTAGTGCTAGGATTCTGCTGTCTGGAAGCACCCCAGATCTCCTGAGACAGATGAGTAACCAAGTGTGCATTTATTGTGTGGTGGTAGACCCTGAGAGATGACAATTCACCTAAGGCCACCCTGACTGAGTTTCATGGCTAAGTTTCATGGCCGAGAAAGGCACGGAGTCACATCTAACATTTTGCACACAGGAACATATGTGTGGGTTCTTGATTTATTTTTGCTGAGAAGGAAGTGGCAGGCGGCTTGCATCCCTTCAACCACCCAAACTTCCAGCTCCATTTGCCTGAGAACTGTAACTTGGCCACGAGGTGAGGAATTCACGGGTTGGAAGGAGAGGCAAAGGGGGAGATTTCCCTCTTCTCCCTCTGTTTTTCCCATGGGTCTTCTTTTCTTGAATTTTCTTATTAATCATTCCCTGACAGCATGAAGGCAGGACACATATGCAGCCCTTTGACTACAGCGGTTTCTGGGGCTGCATGTGTGTCTGTGTTGTTGTGACACCCTGGCACTTTCCACTGTGGATAGAGACACTCATGATACTGAAGAAACCCCCCACCCCAATTCCTCACCTTCTGTGCCCGCACAAACTACACCTTATGTTAATCACATAGGGTGTAGCTCAGGGTTATTGTTTTATTTACTCTAGTGTAAGCACATGTGGCCCCAATTAGGATTGGGACCACTGAGCTGCAGGAGAGGAGGATTAAACCTTCCCCCTCCACCATTCCCCAAATCCCCCCCCCCTTTTGTAGGAGGCTTATAAGCCCCTTTTGTAGGAGGCTTATAACACAATAACAAAAGAAAAAATAGAAAACGAAATGATGTCAACGGAGGCTTTTTCTTGCAGGGGGAGAATTCTGGATAAAAACAGTGGGGGAGGGGAGAGAAGGCTTAATCCTTCTCTCCTGGAGTGCAGTGGTCCATTCCTGATCCGAACCTGGGCCCCACGTGCATACATTAGAGTAAATAAAAAGATAACTCCGAGCTACATGTTACGTAATTAGAGTAATGTGTAGTTCAGCTCTCAGAAGGGATGATCCAAATAGACAGATGATGGCCCTTTAATAACAATTAGTAACATGAATTCCACACACTGACTTTCAAAACATGCAGCATGATCCTGTGGTTCTTTTGTCAGGAGGGCCCCATTGTTAAAGGCGGCCTAGAAATAACTATAGATAGATAAATAGATAAATAGATGGGAGTATGTCCCACTGTGTTCAGTAGGGCTTACTCCCAGGTAAGTCTGCATAGGATTGCAGCTTTATAGTACTTACTGTCATTGTTGGAGCCAGTTTCCATAACACCATAAGGAGGAGCAAGAAGTCCTGACATATACTGTCGATATTTCTGGGGAGGGAAATAGTTCAAACATCACTTTGACAAAAGTTATTTACATCAATCTTTAAAATGAGATGAAGCTTAAAAATAGAATCCTGAGGGCTGTACATGATGTCCACCTTTTCTTTCTCCCTCTGTATCCAATACTGTCACTGTACCTCCACTAGTTCTGTTGGGCCAGCAGAACCGACTGCTAGCACAACAGGGATTAGCGGTTCCTAAAATAACCTTAAATGCTCATTTCCAGAATGGGACAGTTCAGCAAAGTTCCCTTCTGCTGACCTGCCCCATTCTGGAAATGAGAATCACCACACGTTTCCAGTTCTTTCAGGAACCACTAGTTCCTGTTGTGCTAGCGGTTGGTTCCCAGAGGATACTGCCCTATGAGAACAGTGTGATATTGGGGGCCCTTACAAATTGGTGCAGCACCTACAGGAGTTACCCTTGTGAACAGCTTGCTTAGTATTCAGGCATTTGATACCCACGGGGGCTAGTTTCATCCCCTAGATGCTGGCACATGTGCCGGCCACCCCCACCCCCGAGTGATGATTGGTGGTGTCAGTCTGAAGGGAGTGTAAGGCTCCCTCCCTCCACAGGGATGGGAACCCGGGGAAATCCATTGAACAATATGCTATTACTCAGGGTCAGTTATAATACATTGCACTGCCACCTTGTTCAAAGTTGAGACATTATATTAGCTCCTTTCACCCCCTCCCAGCTCATGATAAACATCAGCCTTCCTCAACTAGGTGCCCTCCAGATATTTTGGACTACAACTCCTAGCATTCCTTGTCATTGGCCATGTGGGCTGGGGCTGATAGGAGCTGAAGTCCAAAACATCTGGAAGGCATTAGGTTAGGGAAGGCTGATATAGAGATTTTCCCACAACTATGATACACAGTTCATGGAAGACCTTCTCTGAACGGTGTATTGATGCAATGTACAGTAAATCATCCTGATCATGAGGCATCCCCTCATTGATGTTGCACGCCAGTGAATGCTTGCTCAGTACAGACATAATCAATACAGCATCAAGCTTATGTAACTTCAAGCTATTAAGTGATATCCCTGTAAATTGAGAAACAAAGAATATAATGCAACAAAACTGACATAATTCTAGGTGAATATAAATCCATACACACTTACCAAGGCACTGGGAATCATATTTCCTTGTGATTGCATTAAGGAGCATGCAACCCTAATTGCATTTTAAAAAGAATGCACAATGAGCTTGTACAAAGAAGATCTAGGAAGCATGCTACTTTTTTTTTTTTTTTTGTCTGACTGTACATTGATTTGTATTTGAACTGATAGCTACCTGATATTCATGGTTATTTCACGTGCACATACAATAATTTAACCCTAAGATCTCATTCACAATGCAATTCTGTTGAACATTCTTATCCTCTGAACCAAATAGCTGAATACATTCAGATCCAACAATCCAGGCACAGGGGGAAAAAGTTTCTGGGAGTAGATTGCCCCCTGCCACTCACATAAGAAGATCTTGGGGTGAAAATACTGCACATTTAACAACCAGCTGGCAAAGATGGTCCTGGTCCTGGTCCAAAGATCCAAAAGCTCAGCAACAGGATGTATCTAATGCACCCCCTGCTGAACTCCTGGAGCTCCCATGTCTTCCCTATAAGGAAGGAGCACTTACTTGAGACTCTGCCTCACATCCCCCTTTGAGTGGAAGGAGGGGGCAGATATGGGAGTATGACAATTCTCATGGTTTGGCAGATTAGATTCTACAAGCTGCCTGCTCCATTTCTCTGGGGAAGTGGAACCAAACAAATGCCACTAAAGAACAGAGTGCATCTCATTCAAGACAAAACAAAAGAGATTGAAACCATAGATCAACAATTTGACTCCAGTTTCAGACTATTAAATGCTAAAAGCCTATTACTATATTACTTAAATGGTTCCCCCAGCCATAATCTCTCTCTGCAAAACTATTGAAAGATAAATATTTACTATTAAATGCCATTGGATCAGTCCCATTCGGTTTAGTTCCCTTTCAAAAACAATAAAAAATAATCAGATACACCTTTGCCTGGCACTGTAGATTTTGCTTCGGTGTATTCCTTTTTTCACCTTGGCCACCACCGCACCTAATGCCCATTTTCACTTTTCTGTGCTGAGGAGAAGCCACTACTGGGAGGAGCTGCGCAGCTTTGTAGTAGCTATTATATTTGACACTCTGCCACTTCATTGTCACTTGATGACATTCAGACAGCTCCCCCTTTGTCTTTTTCAAAATAATGTTCCTAGTCTCCCATTTCATTTCATTACTTACATTTCTATACTGCCCATTAACCGAAGCTCTCTGGGCAGTTTACAAAGATTAAAACCTTAAAAATACATATACGTACAAATGTATAAACAGACAACACACACACACATATCTTAAAAATATTTGAAACAATCAACAAGAAAAATTCAAGACCTGATTAAAAACCTCATCATATGCTGCCAAATGCCTGAGAGAAGAAGAAGGTCTTAACCTGGCGCCGAAAATATAAGAATGTTGATGTCAGGTGAGCCTCATCAGGGAGAGGGCCACCACTGGGAAGGCCCTCTCCCTTGTTGCTGCCTTCTGAGCCTCCCTCAGAGGAGGCACCTGGAGGAGGGCCTTAGATGATGAACGTAGCGTACGGGTAGGTTCATGCCGGGAGAGGCGCTCCACCAGGTATTGAGGTTCAGAGCCATGTAAGGCTTTATAGGTCAAAACCACTGTAGATTTTGCTTCTGTGTATTCCTTTCACCTTGGCCACCTGCTGCCCATTTTCACTTTCTCCATGCTGGGGAGAGGCCCCTGCTGGGAGGAGCTAAGCAGTAGCTATTATATTTGACACTCTGCAACCCCCCCGCGCACGCACGCCCCCTGCCCCCGCCGCCAGGACCCCCCCGCCGCCTACCTGGTCCTGCCCGCCGCCGCCGCCGGAGCCAGTGTTCCGGCGTGCTGGACCCCCGCCCACGCTCTGTTTTGGCAGGAGGAACCAGGGCAACAGGGCTTAAACAGCCCTGTTGCCCTGGTTTCCCGCGCCAAAAACAGAGTGCGCGGGTCCAGTGCGACGGAGCAGGGTCCCATCGCGTCACTTCCTCCGCACCGGAAGTGACGCGACAGGACCAGCGGACGGGGAGGCAGGCTCCCCGCAGAGCCGGAGAGCCTGCAGGTAAGCCTGCGCGGGTGGCCGAGTAGCCTGGCGGACATCAGCAGGCCCAGTTCGGGCCTTGCTCCTGTCTGCCGGGCTACTCGGGTACATCCCTAGTTCCTAGTCTCCCATCTCATGTGGCTCCCATTGCCTTAACCTGAAAATACTGAAATAACAAGGGTTCTTGAGCACCTCTTTTTTCAGTAACGTTTCTTCCCCCAATGTTATCATCTCTTCAGTCTTTGAATCTTACCAGCCGACACTCAGCCCTGCCCACTCTGCTGGAGTCAACGAGCTGAGCTGAATAACAGTACAAGCAGTACCGGGTTACGAACGTCCCGACTTACGGACAACTCATACTTAAGAATGGACCACCATATATGTAAAAATCTGAGTTAAATACAATGGTTTGTGCTTATGAACGAACATACTATACTTTGAGACACTTTGCGACACTTTGAAAACATTTCGCGGCTTCTGTTCTGACTTACATACACATTCGACTTAAAGGCAGACTTGGGACTGCCTGTATAAATTTGGATGTGCTACTCCTGCTTGCTGTTTGGTTTCCTGTAATAGGGTGGCCACTTACCGTACATATTGCCAAAAAAGAGGAAACACAAAAGAGGGCACCAATTTGCATATGCTAATTTATATGTGTATGAATACAAATTTAGAAATAACTACTGTAATTTAAATAAAAATACAGCACATCTCATCATATCGAAGAAGACTGGCCAGGTGATCTCTGGGCCTGCTCAGTCTCCTGGACAACTTCAAGGGATTGGAGACTCGGTCAGTGTCAGTTTCTCTCAAGTTTCTCATTTTTCTAGTCTTAAATTTGGTTCATCCCAAACTTTCAGATTTATTTTTTTTATGTTGCCATGAAAATTCGTACCCATTTTTGTGCACATTTCTCCTAATACCATACCTTTTTGCTGTTATTTTCATTAATATTTGCATTTTTGTTTGCCCTTTCCCTCAACATACTCATTTTTGTATGCATATTTTGTTTGGAGAACTCCATTGTAAAATTCAGAGAAGTGCAGATTCCGAAGGATACTTGAGTTTCGGTTCGCATGTTGGTTGAAAAGTCCAAAATTACAATGCAAAGCGAATGAATTTCTTCCCAGATTCCACCTAAACATCAGGAAAAATTTCTTGACTGTTAGAGCAATACGCCAATGGAACCAACTGCCTAGAGAGGTGGTGGGCTCTCCCACTCTGGAGGCATTCAAGGTGTGGCTGGACAAGCATCTGTCAGGGATGCTTTGACTTGGATTCCTGCATTGAGAAGGGCATTGGACTCGATGGCCTTGTAGGCCCCTCCAACTCTACTATTCTATGATTCTATTACTAGGGATGTCACCGCGAATATCGGGGGGCTGGAGTGAGGCCAAAATTGGCCCCGCTTGCAGCTCCCCGATAATCGCGGGCCTACCTTGCCACCCTCTTGGTCTGCTGCTCGAGCCACCACACCACCCGCGCGGGCTCCCGTCACGTCATTTCCAGCTGTGACACGACGGGCCCTGTGCCGACACGGCTGAACCCTGCGTCGCGGTTTTGGCGTAGAAACCAGGGCAACAGGGCTTAAAATGGCCGGATGGCCGCTTTAAGCCCTGTTGCCCTGGTTTCTAGGCCAAAACCGCAGCGCAGGGTTCAGCCACACTGTCTGGCACAGGGCCCGTCGCATCACTTCTGGCCAGCCGGAAATGACGCGATGGGAGCCCACGTGGGCGGCACAGCCGCCCGGCTGCCCGAGCGAGCATGGAGATCCCCTCCGCACTGCGGAGAATCGGAGCATCGGGGGGGGCTGCTCACCGAGGAGAGGAGAGGTGAGACGCCCCCGCCCAAGGTACGAATTTCACCACTATCTATGACTAAAGCATTTTCTGACATGTTTCTAATAAACTGTTTTTAATAGTAATTGACCATGTTTGGAACAGCAGCAGCAAGCAATCTAGGTTCACTTTATTAATGCTATTTTTCCAAATTAAGACAGCTTGTACAGTTCCCATAACTCTAAATCTCTTTTTATGTTTGACTGGCTTATAATTGATTTTTCACCAAATTAATCCAAACCCGAGGTCAGTAAAACACCTAAATATTTTACAGGATTACTCTTGCATTTAACCTCCTCCAAAGGCCCGTATAGCTTCCTTCTCTCGATTATCCAAATTAAAATCTATACACCCTGTTTTATCAGCATTTATTTCAAAACAGGATATCTGTCCAAACTCAAAAATAATCTTTACCTTTGCCAATAAATGTACTCAGCCTGGCTGAACAGGATATCACCTGCCTTATGAAGAATCTCTTTTCCCATTTTAAAAATGTCTCCCTATATCAACTCAGGCACTAACTGAAGTCGAGGCCTGTTCACTTTAGTCACTGCATAACACTAAGATGAAAGTAACTAGGAGCTGGCCTTCTACCACTGTTGCCCCTGCCCCCCTGGACTCAGGAATGCCCTGCCTGAGGAGGTGAGGAAGTCTTCGGCCCGGATTGGACCTAACACTGAACCATAGCTTAGCAATCTGTGAACAAGCCTGTGTTCAGGCCCCTATGCTCCCAACCTGTCATGCTCCGTCAGGGATTCTGCTGTTGTCTGCTCTGAGCGATGGCTTGGGCGAGGAGGCACAACATGGGGCAGGGAACAGGGACAGCAAGCACCACGGCCAGTATCACAGGTACCAACCCAAGACTTGGCTTTAGCTCAGGACCACAGAGAAGCACTTCTTCACATAGCACATAGTTAAGCTATGGAATTCACTTCCACAAGATATAGTGATGGCTACCAATGTGGCCGGCTTTAAAAGGGGATTGGACAAATTCATGGAAGAACAGGCTATCAATGGCTACTAGTCCTGATGGCTATATGCTACCTCCAGTATCAGAGTACACCACTTGCTGGGGAACACAGGTGTGTGTGTGTGTGTGTGTGCTGTTGCACTTAAGTCCTGCTTATGGGTTTCCTGGACTAGATGGACCCTTGGTCTGATCCAGCATGGCTCTTCTTTTGTTCTTAATCCTGCAGCTAGAGTTCTAACAAGTTACTCCAGCTTTGGTTTTTTAAAGGGCCAGTCACTGGCTTCTTAGGTGCTGAGGGTCTGGGGAATGAAGAGCTGGTTGGGGAATGTCCATTGGAGCAGTTTGATGTCAGAGGGCAGCAGCACCTCATGCGGATCAAGAAGAAAGGGTGCAGGATCCAAGGTAGAAGGCCCCATTTGTGAAGGTCCAGGAACATATTCTGACTCTGCTTCAAAGCTGCTGCCACTAGAAATCTCTGAGGGCTCTCAGTCTTGGGCATTGGCACAACCCTGAGTTCTCCTCTGGTGTAGCCATAAGTAGAACAGAAGCATCCACTTCTTGTTTCAACCTAACTGGAGTTTATCCAAACTGGGAGAACTTTGATTAGTTTAAACTTTGGTTAGCTTTATTTCTGGATTGCTTATTTTATCTTTGTTACCCACTTTGAGCCCTTGGGGAAAGCGGTTTATTATAATTCTTAAATAAAGTAATTAAAAAATAATAGTCTGAGGAGGATTTCTGTGCATTTAAAAGATCAAATACAATACTGGGTTTTAGAAAAATTATTGTTTGGTCCCAATTACTTGGATGGGAGACCCCTCCTCTAGTTTCCTGCATTGAGCAGGGGGTTGGACTCGATAGCCTTGTAGGCTCCTTCCAACTCTATGATCTATGAAATCTATGAAATAAAGATATTGTTTTTAAAGATTCTCTAAATCTTTTTGTTGTTCTGAGCCCAACACAGCTACTTGGGTTTGATCTGCAAATCTGTTTATGTATGTTCTATTTTCTTACCATAATGCTTGTGTACAGTACAAAAGAGCTCTCCATATGGAGACGTAAAGCAATCCTACTGACTAACTACATCGCATATTTACAAAAGAGATGTTCAAATGCAGCATGCATTCTAAGAATATAGAGGACAACACTAATTTTCAACCACCAGCAGGAAGTATATAATAGTCAGTCAGCCCCTCAAAAAATTGTAAATCCAGCATGACAGTGGGTATTAAAGCCACAGTCAATGACCTATCTATAGTGCCTTCAATTCTACTTTCTAAATCTACTCATTTATTTACATTGATAAATGTATTCTATATGTATAATACTCGCTTAAAGATTGGAACCAGCTTGCATCCTGAATAAACACAGAATATGATGGATTTGCTCTAGGAAAAACTGTAGTCGTTTATTCATTTTTTAAAAAATGAATGTAGTATGAAATTTCACTTTTATTCATGTCTGTAGCCTAAATCATTGATAACTTAGCAACTCCACTCAATACAATCAGGACAACTGCAAGATTTAGCACCTGCACAGCAAAATGAATATGCCGACACACAGGTCACCTGGTCATATTTTCCCTGCTATGGTGAAATGTATTATATTTCTAATTAAATTGTTAGTAGTAATTATTTCTAAATGTCCATCTATACAGATAAATTAGCATATGCAAATCAGTGTCCTCACTGCTAGTGATCAATAAGTGGCCATCCTGGTATGTAGCCATGGGCTGAATTCAGATTTAGTCATTCTTAGAGTAGACCCATTGAAAACAATGGGACTTAATTTAATCACAACTAACTTTTGTCTCATTGTCTTCAATGGGTCTACTCTAAGAATGACTAAATCTGGATCCAACGCCATGGGTTTCAATCGGACCTGAACTGGGCCTATATTTTCATGTGGTTAGTGTTAAGAAATACATATGTTTCTTGCTTGTCCAATTTTTTTTTATTTCTATATAAAACAGACACATAATATCAAACATATAACAATTAACAAAACAAAATAGACCTCCGATTTTTCTTCTACAGCAAATACAGGTAACAATAATTTTTCTTACTCGATAATCCAAATGAGAAATCTCTTTCTTCCCATTGTCCCAGATTCACTTATTATTCCATAAATCCACAAACAAACAAATCATTATTTTCCAGTCTCTGCAAAAAGTCAATTAGAGGTTTCCACTCAATAATAAATGCAGATGTTGTCCTTTCTCTAATTAGTGATGTAAGTTTGGCCATCTCTGCCAGCTCCAGCATCTTGACCAACCATTCTTCTATCGTAGGCACTGCTGGACCTTTCCACTTCTGTGCATATAGTAGTCTCGCTGCCATTGTCATGTATAAAAATAAAGTTCCATATCTTCCTTCTAGCTGACTGTCCATTATTCCCAATAGAAAAGCCTCTGGTTTCAATTGAAAAGTAATCCTTAAAATCTTTTGCATTAATAAATGAATTTCAACCCAAAAACTTTTAGCTTTCTTACATGTCCACCACATATGATAAAAGGTTCCTTCCCGTTGTTCACATTTCCAACATATATCTGATGCACCGCTATACATTCTAGCCAATTTCTCCGGCGACAAGTACCAACGATACATCATCTTATAAAAATTCTCTTTAAGACTAGAGCATAAAGTAAATTTCAAACCTTTTAACCACATATTTTCCCATTGTGTCATTAGTATATTATAACCAAAATTTTGAGCCCATTTTATCATACATTCCTTCACTTGCTCTTCCTCAGTTTCAAATTTCAACAAAAGCTTATACATTCTTGAAATAAGATGTTCATCATTTAAACATAATTCCCTTTCAAAGTCAGATACCCTCTGTTCAAAATCATACAACCTTTTATCAACTTTAAACCTTTCTACCATCTGTAAATATGAGAACCATTGACATGTATGACCTTCTTTTATCAGTTCTTCTCTTGATTTTATTTTACATTCATCTTGTGAAAAATTCAGCAAATCACGATATGTCAACCAACTGTATTTACTTAACATTTCTCTTCTATGATGGGCTTCTTGTGCTGATAGCCACAATGGTACTCTCTGACAAAACCTAGGTTTATATTTATTCCAAATTTTCAAAATGGCACTTCTAACACAGTGATTATTAAATTCTACATTCACTTTAACTTTATCATACCACATGTACCCATGCCATCCAAATCTCAAATCATATCCCTCTAAATCTAATAATCGACTATTTTTCAACAAAACCCATTCTTTGATCCATACTAAACAACAAGCAGCAAAATATAACTTCAGGTCAGGTAACCCCAACCCCCCTCTTTCTTTTGCATCCTGTAAAATCTTAAACTTAACCCGTGGCTTTTTCCCTTGCCATACAAATCTAGATATATCCTTCTGCCATTGTTTAAATGATATTTGCGATGTCACAATAGGAATAGTCTGAAACAAAAACAACATTCTAGGTAATACATTCATCTTGATTGTGGCTATTCTCCCCAAAAGTGACAATTGAGCTTTATCCCATCTTTCTAAATCTTTTTTCATTTCATTCCAAGACTTTACATAATTATTTTGAAACAACATACAATTCTTATTTGTTAATGTGATACCTAAATACTTTACTTTCTTTTCAACCTTAAAACCTGATTTATTTGACAATTTTATTTGATCCTGAATTTTCATATTTTTTGTTAATATCTTTGTCTTTAGTTTATTAACCTTAAAACCAGCTACAGCACCAAACTCCTTCAATTTAACCATTAACGTTTCTATTCCTTTCAGAGGATCTTCCAAAGTTAACACCAAATCATCTGCGAAAGCTCTCAGCTTATAAGACTCTTTTTTAATTTTTATGCCTCCAATTCTATCATCTTGTCTTATATCTCTGTTCAATATTTCAAGCACAAGAATAAACAACAAAGGTGATAATGGGCAACCTTGTCTTGTTCCTCTATGTATTCCACACGGTTTCGTCATATCGCCATTGACAATTATTTGTGCTGTTTGCGAAGTATAAATTGACTTTATCCATTTTATAAAGTTCTCTCCAAAATCCATTTCCTTCAGTACTTTAAATAGAAACCCCCAATTTAAATTGTCAAACGCTTTCTCTGCATCTAAGAAAATCAATGCAGCATGTTTTTCATTATGCTTTTCCAAGTATTCCAAAATATCTAAGACTGTTCTAACATTATCCCTCAGCTGTCTTTTAGGTAAAAAACCACATTGATCTTCATGAATAAATTCTTGAAGAATTATTTTTAATCTTTCCGCCAATATCATTGTAAACAGCTTGTAGTCATTATTCAGTAATGATATTGGTCTATAATTTCTTGTTAAGGTTAAGTCTTGTCCCTCTTTAGGTATTAATGTTATATTTGCCTCTTTCCATGTCTCCGGCATCCGGCCTCCTTGCAAAATAGAATTCATCGTTTTTTGTAAAGGTTGTATGAGTTCATCTTCAAATCTCTGATAGTATTTACCAGAAAGTCCATCCGGTCCTGGCGCCTTTCCTGGTTTAATCTTTTTTATAGCACCCACCAATTCACTTATTGTTATAGGACCATTCATAATATGTCTCTGTTCCTCTGTAATCTTAGGTAACTTTTGTTTTTCAATATATTCATCTATTTTTTCTGATGAAACATTATGTCCTTTATATAAATTCGAATAATAATAGTAAAATGATTTTTGTATCTCCTTATTGTCTGTTAATACTTTATCGCCCTCTTGTACTTTTATTATCATTTTCTTTTCTCTTTCTTTTCGCAATCTATAAGCCAACCATCTCCCAGGTTTGTTTGCAAATTCAAAGTTCCTCTGTTTCATATAATTCAATTTTATTTCCATTTCTCTTGTTGTTACCATAGATAACTGTTGTTGCAGCATTTTAATCTGTTGGAAAATATTTGAGTTTCCTGGAGAGATCTTTAATTCTTCCTCCTTCTTTTTTATTTCCTCCAGAATTTTTTGCATTTTCTCTTGTCTCTTGGCCTTAAGTTGAGTATTATATTGTATAAAATAACCTCTAATAAAAGCTTTACTTGCATCCCAAACCATTCTCAGATCTGTACCCTTATCTAAGTTAATTTCAAAAAATTCTTTTAGTTTCTTTTTACAATCTTCCAACACAGCTGTATTTTGTAATAACGTTTCATTTAATCTCCATCTAAAAACAGTGGATTTTCTTTTGCAAACCATAGTCACAGGATTATGATCCGAGAAAGTCTTTGGTAAAATCTCTATTTTAGAAGTTTTAGTAACAAAGTCTTTAGTTGTCAGGAACATATCTATTCTCGAAAATGATCTGTGTCTCTCAGAAAAATAAGTATATTCCCTTGAATCACCATTCTTTTGCCTCCATAAGTCCACCAGTCTCAGATTTTCCATCAGATCAAAAAGGCTTTTTGGGAGTTTTCCTTGATACCTTGTAATATTTCTTTCTGAAGTTCTGTCCATTTGTGGAAGCATGACCCCATTCCAGTCTCCCATCAAACACCAACTTTCATATGATAAATCCATTAGAATATCCATAAGCTTCTTATAAAACACCGCTTTATCTTGGTTAGGTGCATAAATTCCCACCACCATTGTCTTAAATCCATTTAAGTTGACTTCTACTCCCACAAATCTACCTTGTTCATCAGCAAATACTAATTTTGGTTTTAAATGGGATTTAATATACAAAACAACTCCATTTTTCTTTTTAGCATGTGCCGAGATAAATTCTTCACCTAATGTTTTATAGACCAAATACTTTATATCTTTTTTCTTGATATGAGTCTCTTGTAAACAAATGATGTCTTGCTTTAATTTTTTCAAATAGTAAAATACTTTTTTCCTCTTTTGAGGGGCATTTGCGCCATTAATATTCCATGTTAAACATTTGTAATCCATAATCAGTAGAAATTTAAAATATACATATATATATTAATCTTAATCTGTGCCTGTGGCCAAGGCCATCCTTTCTTCTCCCCGTTTCATCTCCTCAAAATCTCTTTTAAATCTTTCTAGGAAATCTCTGGCTTTTTGAACTGAATTCAGCTTGAATCTCTGATCTTTGAAGGAAAAAACCACACCTTCTGGAATCTCCCAACGAAAAGCAATCTTTTTCTGTTTCAGCAGTACAGTCAAAAAGGCATAATCTTTCCGTTTACGTAAAAATCTAATAGGTACTTCTTTCAAAACAATTATAGAATTATCCTCCTCCTTCAATCCTGTAGCAAAATGTTTTTGAAGAACCTGATCCCTTGTATTCTTCCTAACAAAATGAACCATGATGTCTCTTGGTACTCCTTTATTTCTGGCATAGGCAGAGTTAACTCTATAAATCTTGTCAAGCTCTATTTCCATATCTCCTTCATCCAAGGCCAGAAAATCCGCCAAAATTTTAATCATTCTATCTCTAGTATCCTCTTCTTCCTTCTCTGGGATATTTCTAAATCTCAGACAGTGTTCATTTGCTCTCAGTTCCAGTAAGGACATGTGATCTAGCTCCCCTTCAACTTCTCTGGTTATCACTTCAGTTTTATTCTCTAATATTTCAACTTTATCAGCAATCTGTTTAACCTCACCCGAGATTTGCTTTACTGACCCATCCAGTTTTTTAACTGCATCAGTCATATCCATTTTCATTTTCAAGATCTTTTCATCCATACTTTGCTCAAAGGCATTAATCCTGTTTTCCATCTTATCCATCCTACTGTCCAGTTTATTTCCCAACTCTTCAAATAAATTCTGAAGTAACTCTGGCGTAACCATCTTATCTGAACCTAGATCCAGAGATGCTTTCCTACTTCCTGAACCTTTTTTCGCAGCCATTATATAATACAATCGAAGAGCCAAGTTTAAAAAAAGAAAAATAAAAAGTGAGGAAGAGAAGGGGGGGGGAAAACCCTCCTCTAGTAAAAGCTCAGATTTCAAGGCCTCTTGAATCACGTCTCTAACACAGCAGGCTTAGACTTCTTATCTGGTTGTTATGGAACTCATGAGTCATAAGTCATAACCAAAACATCCAGCAACAATCCCACAGCAGCCATCTCTTTTCTAGCAACTTTTTCACAGCCAAACTTTCGTCAATAATAAAATTATTAAAAATGCAAATAGTGAGAAAGGATAGTCATAATAGAATACCTCCTTTCTTCTTCTTCTCCTTAATTAACTTTTTGCCCGAATTTTTTAGCCATTAAAGCCTCCAGCGTCTTGTGTTGTTCGCAACCTCCCTTCTTTTTAGTCCCGGAAAAAAGGAATTATCTCACCATAATATAGTCCTTAATTGCTGCAGTAGGAAACTCCCTTCGTCATAGATAGTTTGTAATCCATAAATCATTGGGAAATGAAGATTTTTTGCAGGCTAAGTGTCTTTTAAAGCTCTGATTAGCGGTTTTGAGCAAGATGTAGATTCCACCCCCCCTGACCGGTGTAGTGTCTCCACTGAACAAGCCTTCGCTTAAACAGTGAATACACAAATACCGATCGCCCGGGGTGTCTGTGGTTAATCTCTTCGTTCTCCCCAATAAACTGGGGTGATTTATGTCAGCTGAAATTGCTTCCAGCTGGTTCTTTACCGCTATCAGCCTCCCGTCTTCCGAGAGCGTCTGCCTGCCGAAAAACCTCACCCGGAAGTCCTGAAATACATATGTTTCAACTGTCTGTAATTATCAGGGACAGTCTCTCTTTTCTAGTCCGAGCCCCAGGCCCCCAGGTAAATCAGTGTACTGTACCAATTTTTGCTTTTGGGGGATGGCATTTCCAAATGTTGCTAGTGTGAGCTGTTATCATCCTTCAGGCCTCAAGTTTCAGAGGAGCAGCAAATTCAGGAGCCTCTTGTCAATAGGTCTCCTCCTGTTGGGGTATGGGCCCTTGGCAGGTGCCCAACCATGCCAAGCCTTCACACTGGCCCTGAAATATAGAATATTTGTGGGGAAAGGGCATGAGCAATGATCCTTGGTATGAGAACGGCAGTGTTACAGTCATCATGGCCCTATTTCCATTTTATGCAATGATGGAAATTATGGCAGTTACTGGAATAATGCCTTTCTTCTGGAATGCGTGCCTCCCCAACATGTGGTTGGCATCCAGCTTCTTAGAGGGACATATGGCATTCAACCACCTGAGATTCGTTCATGGAATTATTTAGTTTCTTGGTTCTGGTAATGATTCACTTTCATTTTGGGCACACTTCGGCTTGGTGCAGCCATAACTGCTCAATACTGTAATCATGGTTAGGCAACTGGGAACATCCCACCCCCATGCTCCTCCTTCATCCCTGTTCATGTGCAAATCCCCCCCCCCTTTCATTTTCAGAGCTCATTGTGGTTAGCCTTACATCTGCACCAGTGTCGTTGTTTTTAAATAAAACAGGGCTGGCTGGCACCAAACCACAGTTTGCAAATATGGTGAGAACTGAAGTGACTTATTGTTCATATCAAAGTAGATGATAGTTAAGCCCCCAAATGAAAAGGAGGGGCAAACTGCACATGAAAAGGGGAAAGGGAGCCTGCAGGGTGAACCTGACCTCACTGACTGTGTAATAGGTCGTGTCCTGCATCAATGATCGTTTCTGATAATTAAAAAAAAAAAGTATTACCGGTAGTTCTCGGTGGTCTTCCATCAAAAAGGCTGATCAGGTCCAGACTATTCACTGAGCCCACTTTCGGATAATTTTGCAGCATCACTCCCTAATGGTTTTGTAGAGCTCCACAAGAAATCTGCTGAAGGCAGTTTTTTGTATTATTATTATTATTATTATTATTATTATTATTATTATTATTATTATTATTATTATTTCCTAATGCAGGTTTCAGAAGCAAAACCATACAGTGTATTTGCATTAATAAAATATTATGTTCCGAGATCTGCAGAAGACTCACTGGCACGGTTCTAATTTAAGATACTGCCTGCTTAGTATATTAAGAGAACAGTAATTAGTAAGCATTTCTTCAAGGCAAGTTCAAATAGGGGAAAAACACCCACCCACGTATGGCAGATCAATGCCACTTAACTGAATGTCATAAAAAGGACCTGCCTCATGGCTATTTGTTATTGAATAAATCCTATACTGGAGTTGCAGTAACAATGCTGTAGATGCTATTGCCATAATTGATTCAAATCTAAATGAGAGTGGGGTTAGGCTACAAAAAGCATACACATAATAAAATAAGAGAGCTTCGGCTATTGGGCAGTATAGAAATAAAATTACTACTACTAATAATAATAATAATAATGATAATAATGGCAAACTTTCAAAAGCTAGCACATTTTCATTTCTCAACCCTCCATAACAGAACCTCCATAATAAGCAGCCTAGAAGGTACTCGTTAACAGCATTTTGGAACAAAATACAGCAATAAAGAAGGAAAAGACATTGGGCGGGTTCGCACAACCAGGCAACAACCGTGGTACGTTACCACAATTGTTTGCTGGATCGTGTGAAGCAACAAGGATGAGCCCGACAGACGACTGGGCTCATTGTTGTTGCTTCGGGCCCTCCCTTCCCTCCCTTGCCCCTCATTCCTCCCAGCGATATCCCGTGATACACCACGGGGAGGAATGAGGCTCCTCTCTTTGACAGCCGCGATCGCAAGCCGATTTCAGCTCGCAGCGGCTGTCAAAGATCCCCCATTGCACAAACAGGGCTCATCCCCTGAAGCGCAGCAAGGGGGGGGAGCCTCTGCCCCGCTACCCGAGCAGCTTGCCCACTGCAGCTGGGGACTGGCTAGAGTGGGCAAACCTCTCAGATGGCAGAGCAGGACGGGGCTTGTTCTTGTTACTGGCGTGGCAGCCGCGCCAGTAACAGGAGCAGACTCCGCCCTGCTCCCCGAGAGGACCACATCCCCGGCTACATCAGGCAAACCTCCCTAGCAGCGCAGAGGGGAGGAGTCTGCTCCTGTCAATGGCACGGTGGCTGCGCCAGTAACAGGAGCAGACTCCGCTCCTCTGCGCCACCCGAGAGGTTTGCTGGCTGCAGCCTGGGGCTGCGCCCCAGCTGCAGCTGGCAAAACTCTCGGGCAGCGGAACAGAATGGGGCTTGTTCCTGTTACTGGTGCAGTGGCCACGCCACTAACAAAAACAGACTCTGCCCCTCTGCACCACCCGAGAGGTTTCCACGCTGCAGTTGGGACTGTGTCCCCAGCTACGGCGGGGAAACCTCTCGGGCAGTGGAGCAGGGCGACGGGAAGTGCCCCCCCCTGCCCTTTGCTTTCCCAGGTGGGGAAAGTGAAGGGCGGAGTGGGTGGGCGATTCCTGCCGAGCCGCCCTGCCCTGCCACCCGAGAGATTTACCTGCCAGAGGTGGTGATGCAGTCCCCGCCTCCAGCAAGTAAACCTCTCTGGCAGAGTGGGCAGCGGGAAGCCCCTGCACTCTCTGCCCTTTTCTTTCCCGGGTTCTCCAGGGAAAGCAAAGGGCGGAGAGGGCCGGCGCTTCCCACACTCACTGGGGGGGGCGGTGCTGGTGACTGTGGGAAGCACCTCTGTCCCGCAGCTGCTCAGCACATGGAGCAGCCACGGGGATCACAGCGCGGCCTCCTCCTGGGAGAAAATCTTTCAGGGAGGAGGCTGTGCTCTGATCCCTGCAGTTGCTCAGCGTGCCCGGCGGCTTAACGGAGCAGATCACCACCTCCCGCCTCCTCTTCCAGAGGTCTGTTGTGATATGTATCACATTGACCAGCTGTAGCACAGTGTTTACACATGGAAAGGAACAGAATGGCTGTAAACAAGTGTGTTATGTCTTTCTACTTTCCCGTGTTCTTTCTCATGGGAAAGCTAGGCCCTGGGAACATTATGAGCTAGTCACATGGTTTGTATGTTCTGATGACGTGCTAACTTGTTTTTTCTGTCTGAAGCCATTTTAGAGAAGAGCAGGACTGCTTTCTCTATTCCTTCTCTCTTCTGGCTATTGCTTGCTGGACTTTGCAACAATGTAACGTCTTTGCTAAAGTGGAGTGAAGCTCAACCTACTCCACTGGAAATAATGCTTGCTATGCATTGTACTCTGCACATGGACTGTAACTGGGAAATGTATACTCTGTAGAATATTACTTGCTAAGTAAATAAACAGGTAGAAATAGACCTGTGGTGTTACAGAGTGTTTCCTTGCCACTTGGATTAGTCTGCAAACCGGGGAAGCTAGAAGCTGGAGTCGGATTACAGGCAAGCTGGCTGGCAGCTTCAAACCGACACGCTGCACGCTGCGCAGAGGGGGGTGAGATCTGGAAGATCTGTGTGTGGAATAATGGGCCTCTATGCACAGACAGGATTATAAATCTCCCATCCAGCATACGCGGGGCTCTGCTGTCACTCACGAGCCATCAAGGTCTACTCTGGAGGAGAAGGCAGGGGTGCCTGATCTGCTCTGCGGCGGGGGCAGAAGAAGCCTCTGACAGCTGCCTCCTAGCGCCATTTCGGCACTTTGGGGGCAGCAGTCAGCTGCGCTCTGTGGCCAGCCGCTTGGCAAGAGCGGCAATGTCTGCTCTTGCCAAGTGGCTCGCTTGTTCTGGGGCTTGTGCCACGATGGGGTTGTGTTGTCCGAGTTCAGACAACACGACAAACCATCGTGGTACAAAGAAACCCTAGAACAGACCATTGTGACTTATTGTTGATCAAAACAATGATAAGTCACAATGGTGAGTCACAATGACTGGGTTCAAACGACACGCCTGACAAGCAATGGTGAGTCACCACCGTTGCTTATTGTGTCGTCCGAACCTGGTCATAAAGATGCAGCCATGGCAGGAGTTAATAGTATAAAATGGCTGCATTTGGATGTCACACTAAGCTGTAGTTTAACAAGATGTGAACAAGCCTAGCCTTCCCCTGGGATCATGTATTCCCCTTTCCCCTCCTTGCTCATTGCCAGAAGGAGGAGTGTGGACATTTATTTTATTTTATTTATTTATTATATTTATACCCCGCCTTTTTTCCTGCAAGGAACCCAAGGCGGCTTACATAATCCTCCTCCTCCTCTCCATTTTATCCTCACAACAACCCTGTGAGGTAGGTTAGGCTGAGAGTCAGTGACTGGCCCAAAGTCACCCATGGCTGAGCGGGGACTAGAACCCGGATCTCCCGAGTCCCAGTCCAACACTCTCACCACTATGCTTCCACTTTTGATTAAACACAGCTTGCCGTGTCATCCGAACTATGGTTAATATTAAATACGGCTAGTTTCAAACAAGCCAGTTTCAAACTGTAGCTCCTGAAGCTGGCTTGTTTAAACTAACCACAGTTAAGACTCACAACAGTTCTTGGTTCATACAACAGTGAAAGCTGGGGCTAATCAAAAGCAGAAGAAAACCCTTCTGAACTTCTCCTCCCAGCCACGTGCAAGGAGGAGAGATGAGGGGGTGGAGAGAATAGGCTTGTTAACATCTCACTAAATCAAAGTTTAGCGTGATGTTAAAATGCAGCCAACGGTCTGAATCCAAAGGTATTCTACGGCTAGCACCTTTTCTGCTCACGAAAGAGCTGTTTCTGACCTAAGAGAACAGCATTGTGTGAGAAAGCTTACCCCAAATCTAGTGAGGTTCTTCTGTTTGTACAAGGTTTTGCCAAGCTCTTCTCAAGTCCTTAGCTTATCTTTGTCTGTTGAAAGGGGATATACTGGCGGTGTTCCTATCCTAACATCACACCTCTACACATATCTGCTCAGAAGTATGCCATATTGAATTCAATGGCGCTTATTCCATGGTAAGTGGAAATAGGATTGCAGCCAAATTATAGTATATAATTATTAATTGAAATTTGAACTAAACAAAAGCTCAAAAAATCGTATCAGTCCACTTTCAAATTAAAGGTAATCAAAGAACAATTGGGTAACAAAACAATCCAACAGTAAACCAAATACTTGATCAAACAAGCAATTAAATGGTACTTTAAGATGGGATAAAAGGTTTTCAAAATAAAAGAAATTGCCAAATGCAATGTGTTATCAAAGAAATAAGCAATTGATTTTAGAGCCGAAAAACCAAATAATGAATCAACAACCCTTCAGATGATCAATTATCCCAGCAATTACTAATGTATCAAACCATCTGTTCTACTACCAAATATAATAAAGTATTCTCAAATAAACATCACACAATCAAGGCAAATACTTTATCTTTGGGATATGCTAACTGTAAAAAGATAGCCATACAGTATACAGTTTCCCCACATTCACCTCTTTAGTCACCCTTGCCAGACATGTGGAAAGAATGGCTGGGGATCAGCCCCATCTGGGCCAAACGAGATGTTAACTAGATGACCGGCCCTTGCATGCTTGGTATTTGTTTACTAAAGAGCAGCCAGGGACGTGATCTGGAATGCAACGATTGGTCTAGGTGGGAGAGGAGATTTAACCTTTCTACTCCCCTCCCCACAGAGCTACGGTATTTTCCCCCAGGAGAAAAGCTGCCATTGGCACTAATGGTAGGTTTCCTCCCAGGGCAAATAGCAGCCACCAAAGGCAGGTTGTGATCCAGATCAGGACTGTAGAGGGAGTAAAGGGGTTAAATCCACCCTTCTTCCCACCCCGTGCTATGATTCCAATCGAGATCAGACTTCTCTGCAGCTTAACATCACTTCTAGTTTGAACCTGCTGGCGCACCCACCTCACAAGGACCGGAAGAGTGCAACTAATCCTCCCCAAATAAGCACTGAGCACAAGTGCTCTTATAGAGGTCATTCTTATATCTCATACACGGGCAATGTGATACCTCACCATAGATCCGTGTCTTTTTACATGGATATTTCTTCAGAGTTTATTTTAATTTATCTGCTTTTGTTCCATAAGGAACAGACTATCCTAGTCTGTTGTAACTAGACTAGAACTTTCCTAGTCAGTTGTAATCAAACAACAGAAAGTCTTAGGGTGCAATCCTGTGCATGTTTAGACAGAAAAAAGTCCTATAACTCCCAGCTATGCTGGCTGGGGAAGGCTGAAATTTGTAGGACTTTTTTTCTGTCTAAACATGCATAGGATTGCATCCTTAAACACTCATACATTTATCGTGGCATAAGTCTCTGTGGCCTCGTACTAATTTAATCACAATGCATTAGTGAGTGTAGTAAGTTTCTGTAGTAAGTTTATGCACACACACTAGTTGGAAGAAAAACAGTTTTGTGCAGTGTGTTGGTTCACACATGGCATCAAACCATGGTTTCATGCTCCAGAACCAACCCTGTGCTCCCACATGTCCTCCTCTCTCTCCATTCTCCAAACTGGCAAACTATGGTTTGTTTCAAACCAGAAAGAAACTAATTAAGGAGAGCATGCAATGGGAGGAGAAAGTGCACAAGAACAGGGTACATTCCAATAGTGTCCAAGCCATGCTTTGGTGTGATGTGCAAACCAAGCCAGTTTGGCCAAAAGACAAAGGCTGCATTTGGCTGTAATGCTAAACCATAATGTAGTGCTACATGGGCCCATGTGCTCTGCCTTCACCTGTGTGGCTGCAATGAGGAGATTCGAAGCATCTATTTCCATTTTCAACTAACCATGCTTTGTCATTGAACTGTACCTGGGCAAACTATGGTTAACTTTAAGTTTAAATGGTAAACTATGTTTTTTCCAAACAAGGCAAGATTAAACTATGGTCTCTGGCCCTGATTTGTTTGGATAAACCATAGTAAAAATTAACTGCAGTTCCTAGTTCAGAAGGAACAACAAACTACAGTTAGTTGAAAACAGAAGTGGGTACTTCTGATCTCCTCCTTGTTGCCCCAGCAGAGAAGGAGGAAGAGAGAGGATGAAACCAGCTCATGCATGTCATGCTAAACCGTGGCTCAGTATGGCTGAACAAGGTCAATGAAAATACAAGGTCAATGTATGTGACTCAGTTCCATACAAAACACAGATGGATTCAAGAATATATCAAAGTAGGTTGACCAACTCCCACTACAGCCAAGGGGCATGAGATGTAATAAACTCATAGTGACTAGTATTCAGCCTGCATCATGGTAGGTTTTTTCATCCCCTGCTTTTGTTGAGGACTGTCTTTCCCATACAGTTCTTATTGCAATTAATTCAATATGCTTGAAAAAACTTTGTGCACAGAGCACAAAATCTCTCTGGGTTTAAAAATCAAGAAGCAAAAAATGTGCCCAGCTGAATGAGAGAGGGGTTTTGCTATCAGAAATGTGTGCTAAGAGGGTCTAAAAACTCATCTCCAAGGAAACTAATGTATGAACAATGACCAAACAACAAATTGCTTAGTATTATTCTGCTTCAGTTAATTTATGGGTACAAATCCCATCATGCAGTTCTCCAGTTCAAAATTCAGAAAGAGTCAAACTCTGTCTCCTAGAGGAACCCACTCAGGAAATGCACTTAATGGCTAGGCACTATTTATACCCAGAAGAGGACAGAAAAATACATAAAGGGTTGACAGGGGGGGAAAGTGGCCCATCTGTACCATTTATTCATTTCTATAACAAGGTCAAAAAAATGTAGCACAAGTTACTTATAAGACTCCAGCCTGTTTCACCAGCCCTAGGATCTTTACATGCAGGTAAAGTAGAAAAGAGAGAGAGAGACTATAAAAGCAACAGTCTTTTTTGTTTTGTCTGAATGAACTCCTGAGTCCTGACTAAATATGCTCACTTTATAAATCAGATGATGAATTTATCTAAGTGCCTATGCTGAAAGCATAACACAGAACCTGAGATGTCAAGCTGTGTTCTTTCTACCTCTTCCATTATCTCTGTAGTAGAGATTCGGCAATGAGAACATAGTAAGAAATTGGAGGGATGATGCAAGCAGCATGAGAATGTCCTTCTTCAAACTCGAAAAATTGCAAACCTTTCTTTGCAGTGATGAAGTCAACAATGTAGCTTGAAAACACACAGAGAGCCAAACTATTGGATCAGGTGTTACCTTGTTTTGCATAATATTTTACCCACTTATACCCATACTTCAAGTTGTTTGGCCATCATATTCACAGCAGAACATATTCCACTTTGTCTACAATGAAAACATTAGCGGGGGCAGTATTTTTCACAAGGGGAGTTATCCTGGAATAATTTCCCCCACAAATAGATTGCACTCAAAACCAATTCCTGTCTTCCTCCAGATATGTCTTTCTCCAAGGGCACTAGAGATTGAGAAAATGCCTTCTAATCTTATGCTATTACATGTTCATTTGTTGTGTCTGGAAGGCCTGTGCAACCTAAAGCCCCTGCCATTGCCCTGAGCAAGGGTCTAATTATCTCTTATCTAATTAACATAGTCTGTTTTAGCTCCTGCTCATTTGTTTTGAAAAGCATCAAACTTAATCAGGCTTCTCTATTTATTATGGACACAGGCTCCAAAAATACACCCAGCCCATCAAAATTATGCATGTGTAACAACTTTAGTTGCCCCCTTAAAAAATGCCACTTCACTTGTTTTGTTTCATTCCGTGGCGTGACCAGAGGACTGTCCTCTGTTTTGAAGACATTGTCTCTTTGAAGGGCTGTCCAGTCCAGGCCCAGTTTAAAGATAAAGAACCATCGGAAGGAAGAACTGGGCCTTGAAGTTGCCCATCAACAGCACCTGGACAGCAGACTGAGCAAGCACACAGGGCACCTGGTCACAATCTTTTGCAGTATGGTGAGATGTACTGTATTTCTATTTAAATTATAATAATCGTTTCTAAATTTGCAGCTATGCAAATTTTATGCAGATCAGCCCATGCAAATGTTATGCAAATCAGCACATGTAATTTTATTCCAATCACAGGCCTGTGGCTTATGCTGGCTCAGCTTGTCTGAGTGTGGAAAGCTAAGCAGGGTCAAGCCTGGTTGTTACTTGGATGGGAGACCCCTCCTCTAGTTTCCTGCATTGAGCAGGGGGTTGGACTCGATGGCCTTGTAGGCTCCTTCCAACTCGATGATCTATGAAATCTATGAAATGTCTTCTTTTTCAGTGATACATTTCCTCTTTTTTTGTGGCCACCCTATTCTACAATTATCTGTCAGCCCAAACTGAAGATTTGGCACAACTTTAGAAACTAAGCACACAGGATTCCTCTTCAGGCATTACAAAATTGAAAGCATGGAGGGCAGAGAGGGACACACAAGTTCACACACACACACTGACTCCTGATCTTCCCATGTTGACAGGGGAAGGTCTATATTGAAGCTGTAATCATATCCAACAGAATGCAGTTGCAATCCTCTACACCAGTGTTCTCCAACCTTGGGTTCCCAGATGTTTTTGGCCTACAACTCCCAGCATGCCCCAGCCAGCATGCTGGGAGTTGTAGGTCAAAAACATCTGGGGACCCAAGGTTGGAGAACACTGCTCTACACAACTGGGAACCCTGACAGCACAGGGTCCCTGGTCTCATGGAGAACTGTAACTGTGTTCAGCCAAATGCAGTTACACCCTCACTACAGACCTTTCCCATCAACACGGGGAGGCTGGGGCTGGATGAGGTGGGACCGATGTGCGCATCTCTGCCATCCATGCTTTCAGTTTTGGAATGCCTGAAGAGAGCTCAAGACTATGTAGGTTGCCCGAAGGACCTAAACCCCACAGAGACACAACTAAATGTGGAAGGTAGTCAGTGTGTGGAGGAGAGCCAGCACATGCCCAATGGTCCACCCCAACCTCCATTCACTGATTGGATCTTCTGCACAGAGCCTACATGTGTACAAGCTGTGCACACATTGGTACAGAAGAGCCTATATGCATTATAGCTTAAACACATCACACATAGAAGCTAATCAGGGAGGACCAGCTGGCATGGTCCTGTTCTTCCCCTCTGCACATTGATTATCCCCACTGCTAGCTGTCTGCACAGGGCTTCAAATCTTTTCTCCTTCCTATCCTCTTGCATGGCAAAACGGAAGCCATGATCTGAACTGGGGTTTATAATTAATTATGAAGGTATTGTTATCGGGTTTCAAAGGCAACCAATGAAATTCATTGTGCCCTTAAAGGATGAAATAGTGCAGCCTTCCCCAAGCTGGTGCCCTCCAGAAGTTTTGGGCTACAACTCCCATCATTCCTGACCATTGTCCATGCTAATTGGGGCTGATGGGATTTGTAGTCCAAAACCACTGGAGGGCATCAGCTTGGGGAAGGCTGCTATACTGTCACGCAACAAGATCTCTGACAGTACATTTCTATAATCTACTCAGATGTAAATCCCATTGAATTAAACGGGGCTAACTCCCAGGTAGGTGGATATAAAATTACAGCCTGAATCACAGAAAAACAGTTCAGCTAATTAGGTCTCAGATGCTTCCTCAGAAATTCACTAAAACTTGCCATTTTCAACTGCTACCTGTAATACATGATCCTTGGAACTTCAAGAACTCCAGTTTGAAAACCCTATTCCCATTATTTAATTCATCTCTATCAGGAAGGAAATGAAATATCTAACCTATTCTCTTTGAAAATGACGGCGAATCCTGAATTCATCAGGCCCAGCGTTGTCCTCACATGATACTTCTCAAAAGAACCTTTGCCAAAGAAACCCTGGATGCCTCTTTAATATTCAATCAGTCTTTTTGATTGCTAATCCCACAAAGAGAATCCAGTTTCCGTTATGATTAAATTTAAATCCAAGAGAAAGCTCTTTCTTTGGCTAATTTTCTATCAAAGAAGGCTTTTAATCCTTATATATTTCACTGAAGCTTTCTGGCCTTGTGTTGATATATATATATATATATATATATATATATATATTTGGAGTATGTCATAAGCAATTGTATATCTTGTATAATTGTCTATGCACAGAAATCACAAATTCTGAGACTGATAAAAGAGTTGGTCAGATTCTCCAAGTGGCCCTCAAGGCTTACAGTTCAGTGTGTTGCTTTCTTAGGGCTGATTCACACATGCAGGCAAGTGGCTACCAGGAGGAGGGCCTTTTCTGCTGTGGCACCCCGGTTATGGAATGAGCTCCCCAAAGAGGTTCACCTGGCGCCTACTTTGTATTCTTTCCGGCGCCAGGTAAAGACCTTTCTGTTCTCCCAGGCATTTTAATCATCTTAATCATTTTAATCTTGTAATTGTTTTTAATTCCGTTATTGTAACTGCTGCTGCTAGTTCTGCTGTTTGTTTTTAATCTGTGGTTTTAAATTTTATATTTTATATTGTATTTTATGATTTTAACTGTTGTAAACCGCCCAGAGAGCTTTGGCTATTGGGCGGTATAAAAATGTATTAAATAAATAAATAAATAAATAAATAAATGCATGTTCCTCACGCAAATGACTGAAACCAAGGGATAGCTTGCATGTGTGAACACCCCGCGCCCCCCAGCACAGCTCAAAGCACCACAGATGGAACTCTCAGCATCACTCCACACTGCTTCAAGCACAATGCAAGCAATTAACACAATGAGTGGGACTGCGCATTACATCCACTATAAGAATGCCACCAAACCAAGACAGCATTCCTGTAGAGCAGAGAGGGGGAACATGTGGGCCTCCAGAGGTTGTTGGACTACAACTACTGGCTCTGCTGGCTAGAGCTGATGGATGTTGCAGTCTGACAACATCTTCCCTGCTCCTGCTGTAGCAAGCTCTTCCCCCTTCCTGCCAAAATGTTGAGGAGCACTCACCAGATGAACCATATCATATAGCAGCAAATACATAAAAATATGGACCCTCAAGCTATCTGTCATTAAAAGCTCTTGCAAATTGTGCCAAAATAAAAAGTGTGGAGATCAAGCAAATGTCTGGGTGGTGGTGGTGGTGCTCTTTTATAGCCCAGAGCCATGTCCAGGACGACCTTGTCTCTGGTAACCACCACCTGACCTCTGAGGGCAAAGATGCCTGAAGGTGCCTCCAGTAATAATAACTTCAGTAAAATGGGCAGGCTCATAACAGGAGAAGGTGATCCTTTAGACAAATTTAGAGCTAGTGTGGCGTAGTGGTGAGAGTGTTGGACTGGGACTCAGGAGATCCAGATTCTAGTCCCCACTCAGCCATGAAGCTCACTGGGTGACTTTGGGCCAATCAGTGACTCTCAGCCTAACCTACCTCACAGAGTTGTTGTGCCTATAAAATGGAGAGGGGGAGGATTATGTAAGCCGCCTTGGGATCCTTGCAGGAAAAAAGGTGGGATAAAAATATAATAAATAAATAATATGCCACAAGAATAAATTTGTTAGCCTTTAAGGTGTCACAAGACTCTTTGTTGTTTTAAGACATCCCTAGGGCATTTATGGCTTTATAGGTCAACACAAGCACTTATATGGACCCCACAAGAGTAAAAGCAAAGTAAATTACTAAATTGCACACATACAAGTATACAAAAGCTATAGTACATGTGTGTATTTTTAAAAGCCTGTAGACAATTTGCTACATTATTTCCAGTTTCACTACACTACATTATTTTACTTTCAATACTGAAGTTTAGAGTTTTTATATCTTTTCTGGAAAGTCAAAAGCCCAGATCAAAACACATGCTATTTATTGAGATAGTAGTATGAATGTAAGAAATAAATGTAAATGTAAGAATGTAAATAACATTTTGACCAACTGCAATCCACATTATGATCTTGAAGAACTGACTTGCGTAACCAATAACGAACACTGCATCACAATTCATAACCATGTTCTAGTAAGTGGCTATTGGCAAGTGTTACAAATCAAAGGATTGTTTATTACCCTAAATAAACTGGTCTCACCGTGCAGATCTTATGTCTAATATCAAGCAAATGATGAATGGAAAAAAAAAACCACCCCAAAACACTTCCCCCCACTCCCTTGCAGGATCCTTTGCAAAGGTTGGTGCTCAGACTGCTGCTGAGCAGCTGCAAACTGCATGGGTCACTTCTGGCTTCCTCCCTCCCTCTTTTGAACACTTTGTTCTCTGTATGGAGACAGAAGACAGTTCTCTCCTCAGAAGCCTCGTGAAAGGTTGCATGAGAAAATGGAAGGATCAGCCAGCCAAGCAAAAGCATAGAAGATCTTAGAGGATTCTTTGGCAAGTGCCAAATAAGATTCATGCACAACACACTCACACTCACTCACTCACTCACTCACGTGCACACACACGCACGCGTACACACACACACACACACACACACACAGATTTTTGTCCACAGAAATGTCTCTAAATGTCCTCTAAAGGATGGCTCAAGTATGCAGACCTAATTTCACTGAAAAGTCTGGAGGTGGTTGTTATGGAACACTCTGAGATAAACAGATGCAGGCAGAATGACCCCCAGTAGGAGACATAGCTGTGCGTGCTAAACTGAGAAATTGGGATTTTACCAGTGTGTGAGATGAGGGGGTGGGGGAGAAAAAAACATGATCAAAAATCAAAATAAGTTTCCAAGTTTCCACACCAGCCTTCTGCTCTGAAGGCAGAGGGAGACTTTTCTAATGTCAAATGTTTAGTCACTTGATGATGGCTCTTAGGAGGTACAGAGCTGGAGACCACGGTCTAGCACAGCCTCCCCCCCCCAAGCTGGTGCCCTTCAGATGCTTTGGACTTCAACTCCCATCAGCCCCAGCCAGCATGGCCAATGGTCAGGAATGCTGGGAGTACTGATCCAAAACATCTGGAGGGCACCAGGTTGGGGAAGGCTGGTCTAGCAACTGGGTTGGATGTCATACTTAAGAGTAAGCCCATTGGAACCAATGGGACTCAAGTTTGTCATGATTTAAGTCCTACAGATTTTAATGAGTCTACTCTTGAGTATGACCAACTCTGGATCTAACCTTAAGGTCCTTGTCTCTGGACCTTAAACTGCATTAAAAAAAAACAAAAAAACAAGCAAGCTTTAGCCATATCTTGTTTAAGACCCATACCTAGTCCGAGCTGAGCTGAGCTGAACTGAACAAGATGAGGAGATGGACTTAACACTACGGGATCTGGGCCATGTAAGCAATGTCTCCTCTTGGGCGGTCTCATTCCATTGTTTATTCACTGAACACTGAGGATTTATCCCTGTCTCACACTCCCCCCAAACCATGGCCCTCCAAACATTTTGTAATACCTCAACTGTATCCATGCCTATCTCCATGAAAGAAAGAGAGAAAGTGGGTGTGGTACTTCAGAAACAGGAAAGGGAGAACAAAGGGTACAACTGAAAGTGCATGAGTTTTAGCCCCCTTGTCTTCACTGATTTGGACCACTTGGTAGTACCCTAAAGGCACAATCCTATGCATCTTTAGACAGAGAAAGGCATGGCTGGCTGGAGCATGCTGGGAGTTGTAGGCCTTTTCTCTGTCTAAACATGCATAGGATTGCACCCTAAGTCAGTGGTGGTCAGAAGGTATATCTCCAGATGACTTGACTTTTAACTCCCAGCATTCCTGACCATTGGCCATGCTGGCAGGGGCTTCTGGGAGTTGAGACCCCACACATCTGGAGATCTACCTTCTGCCCACCCCTGATTCAAAACTCAATCCTACAGCAGGTTTAGAAGGCAACTACAGACAAAGTATCTGATATAATGATGGGGGCAAGAGGAAATTATATCAGCTTTCTTTCATGCTTATTATATAATCCGCACCAGATTTCCCCCTTGCAATAAGGCAATCTCGCTTCTCACTACAATCTGTCAGGTTTAAAACAATGATGGTTTTTTGAGACTAGCAGGTGGTCCCCACAGCAGTAAGAAAAGCTATAAAATTTGTTAAGGAAAACAAGAAAAAAATGAGTTTAAAACAGAGAAGTAGTATAACAGCTGGGGGAAAACAATATTGTATCGTAAATGTCAGCGGGAAACAGTGAGAAATAGCAATTGACAGAAAGGAGAGGTGGCATTGTTTTTTTTAAATTCACCCTATCATGTCTTACTTATAAGAACATACTGAGAAAAACAATGCTACACAAAACAACCCTCCTCTTAGGGTATGCAAAAGTATTGCAGAGGCATAATAAGATGGCCTTGAACCGAACAAAAATGGAAAATAGTCACCACTATCCCACGTTGCTTCGAATCTTAATAGAGAGAAAAGCCAATAACTGGGACTGGAACTTTCTACTTCATTGTGAAACGGGTAGGTAATGTGTGATAATTCTTGATGCCTGCCATGGTGCCCTACCCCCTCCCACTTTTTAAAATTAACACATTTTCTTACCAGCAGCTTCTAAGCAAAGTGAGGGCCTCCAACTGCTGCCATCTTCATTTCCCATGAATGCCCCTGGGCTGCATGATGGGGCTCAGAGACATTCTTAGGAAATGAATACCGCTGCAGACCGATGCTTTCCTCTGCAGCACACCCAGCCACCAGGAAAAAGAAAGGGGGGGGGGAGAAAAAGTTGCCAATAACTGTGGGTCCAAAGAAAGTTGTTCAGTGTGTTGAGACTCAGACTCACCTCTGCCTTGTACCCAGTCATTTGGGCAGGTTACTTGTCCTCTGTGACTAGCCACACCTCCCACAGCAGCCATTTTGTGTTGGTGCCCATGGCAGTTTCTCAGATTGCCAAATGTGCCCACGGGCCCCAAAAGGTTGACTAACCCTGGTGTGAAAGATACAAGCACAGCATATGCAGGATCCTGCTCTGGATTGGGGCGGGGGGCTGTGCCTACTCTAGCAGCTACATCTTCAAGGTAATGTCTGCTCCAACCCTGTGTCTGTTGCCAAGTGCATGTATTCAGATGACAGCAGGATCTGGATGATGGGCCCTGCATTTAGAACTTCACACAGACAGTGGGGAGCTGGGGCAAGGCTTTTTAAACCAGGGAGCCCACTCTGTCTCTTCAGCTGCTATCATGGCAATGATGGCACCCTCCTTTATGTTGGTCCTTGCCGGCCATATATCCAGCAGGGATAAGCATGGCTTAAAGCTCTGTGCACATCTGTACTAATACCTCCAAAATCTGAAATGATCAGATGAGCTTTAAGCGTCCAGGTCAAGATGTGTCTACTCTGTTGCTTTATTGGTAGCAAATCCACTGGCATTCTTATATCCTTATTGACAGACTTTTCATGTTATACCATACTTATGGGAATTACTCTATCTTCTGGAAAGAAAGAAAGAAAGTTCATGCAATTCAAGCAGCAAACCATGTAAGAGGCACAGGGCTACACATGCTGCTCCCCACCACCACCACATTCTCACCCCTGCCTACGTGACCCCCGACCTCCCCACATTGATTGGGAAGGTCTGAAGGGGGCTTCAGTGCGCATTCACCTGAACATGAGCTGAAGCCTCTGCACAATCAGGAACCCTGCTTTTATCAGGGTTTCCAATGGAGGCGTCTACCTTCATTCAAGTAAACATACGCAGAAGCCCCTTCAGACCTTCCCATGCAATGTGGGAAAGTTGGGGACCGATCGGGCCAGTTGTGGGGACACTGGAGACGGAATTTGTGTATGTTGTGCCCTGCTGCCCCCTACGTGCATTGCTGCTTCCAGTTTAGGCAAAATGCCTGAACAAGGCTGGACAGATGAGGAAATTAAAACAGTGACTGTGCAATCCCATACATGTTTACTCATATGTTCAATAGGGCTTACACCCAGCTAAGGGGGTACAGGATTGCAGCCTTAAGGTAATTAAAAGCAGGACAAGCACCAACACTGAATAATAGTAAAAACAAAAGGACAAAAATGATTTTCATCAGTCCCCTGAAGGAAGTTTGAGGGGCGGGCTTCCCTAGTGAAGATGATCCGCAATAAAGGTGCTCCACTGAAATAAACCATGATGATCTGTCACAGAAAATATGTCTTGATCTAAGTCAGCCTTCTTCAGCCTGGTGCCCTCCAGATGTTTTGGATCACTACTCCCAGTATTCCTGATCATTAGCCATGCTGGCTGAGGCTGATGGGAGTTGAAGTCCAAAGCATCTAGAGTGCACCAAGTTGAGGAAGGCTGATCTAAACTGTGGTGTATTTGTAACTACACAAACTTTTTCCCTTTAGTGACTGGATATGGTTGATAACAGAGTATCCAAATACTGCTGAAAGGAAAATTTTAAGGAGATCATGAAACAAAATTAACCACATGATGAGTCATTCTGGAAGAGCATTGGCTTTGTGTCTGTAATGAGGCACAAGAGGAATCAAATGACCTACATGTGAGAAGATGCATCAGCCTCTAAGGCTGGAGTTTATAGGATGGTCCTTAAAGAAAGCTTAATTAAGAAGCCTTAGTTTTAATATGCTGTACTTTTGATGGAGCACACTTTCACAAAAAATAAGTTGAAATTATATGATCTTGATGATGTTGCAAGATTTGCTCATATATATATATATATATATATATATAGAAGTACAGAAAGAAATATCTGGCTACATGTGAATAATATATAGACATTGACTGGGTTCAGACAACACAATAACCCACACTCAAGGGTTGTCGTTGAAATGTGGGTTGTTGTTGAAACATGGGTTATCATGTTATCTGAACCCAGCCAAGATAACAAACCATGGTGAACAACCCAGAGTTCATAACCCAATGCCAAACCATGGGTTCTCTTCATGGGTTGTTCGTGGTTAACAAGTCATGGCTTGTTAGCGAATTACTTGGGAAGATAGGCGAACAAATGTCAGTGTACTGGAAGAAGCAAAGACTACTAGCGTTGAAAAAATGATCCTTCAACGCCAACTTCAGTGGACCAATCATGTTGTTCGAATGCCTGACTGCTGTCTCCCAAAGCAGTTACTTTATTCCCAACTCAAGGATGGAAAGCGGAATATCGGTGGTCAATATAAGAGGTTTAAAGATGTTCTTAAGGCTAATCTTAAAAAATGCAATATAAACATCGAAAACTGGGAAGCTCTGGCCCATGAACGATCTAACTGGAGGCTGGCCTTTCACAAAGGTTCTATGGACTTTGAAGAAGCCCGAGTGCAAGGTGAAAGGGAGAAACATGCTAAGCGAAAAGCACGTCAAACGAATCCTTTACAGGACCATCTTCCATCTGGTAACCTGTGTCCTCACTGTGGGAAGCTGTGTGGATCTAGAATTGGCCTCCACAGTCACTTACAGACCCATCGCTAGAGTCTACACAATTTTTCTTTAGAATTTCCTCCTTTTAAAATTTCCTTTTTGTAAATTTTTATCCTGGAAGACAATCTTACTCGGTCACGAGTGATCGCCTGATGATGATGTTAGCGCAGCTGGGTTCAGACAACACAACCCATGACAACCCACACTCAACCCATACTCAATCCTTGAGTGTGGGTTATTGTGTTGTCTGAACTCACCTACTTAGTACAGACCAGGCTTCCCTAGCCTAGTGCCCTCTGGATGTGTTGGATTGCAACTCCTATCATTCCCAGCTGCTGGAATGATGGGAGTTGCAGTCCAACACATCTAGATGGCACAAGGGGCCAATTTACATGAGGGTTTTTCCTGTTATTGTAATGCTTGGCTCACTCACACAACTCACCAAACTGTTCTCCTCGCACTATTTCTGTCCTTATATCCTGGATTTCTTCAGGTTGCTTTTATCACATTTTTTTCTGTCTTCTAGTTTCTATGCAGTATAAATTCTGGTGTGTGCTAATCTCATGGTACTGTAACTTATCCTGGCACCAGTGGGTTCAGCCTACAGAACCAGTTCAGCAACCTTTCTTCCCACCTTTGCCTTTCATCTTCACTGGGGTAGGAGTGGCTCCAGGGGGGGAGAAGGGGTTTGTCCTCCATTTGCTGACCGTCATCGATGGGGGAGCATGATCAGCCATTTTTTAAACACTTGCCAAATGTGCACCTACAGAGCTCCGCATCTGCATATAACATATTTTTCCTATTAAAATGTTCCTACATAGGTACAGGGCTTTGCAGGTGGACATTGAAAAACATTGTTTTAAACACTTAAATGGCTGAGCATGCACCTTCGCAGTCCCTTAAGCAAAAAAGCAGTATCTTGCAAGAAGAGCCGAAGGGCAGCCATCAACCTTCTTGACAGCTTTCCCACCTCTCTCTGCCTGAAGGACTTCCTCCCCCTCTGTGTGCATGCCTTGCCCAGTAAAATGGAGAGTGAGATCAATGCTGCTTCCCTCAACCCGCTGCCTCCTTTGAAAAAGAAAAGAAAAAGTTTGGAATGCATCACATTGCCTTTAATGGTGTTTACTCCTGGGTAAGGAGGGCTCCAACCAGGAAGGAAACTGTGCTGGAGGACATAATAGGAATTGCATGGGAAATGGGTGCATTAGCTATTGTGTAGGTTTGCAGAGGAGGTTGGAGAACATTTCTTGGTGGAGGGAGAGAGAGGAGCATGAAGGTGGACTCTTTTCTCTGGTTAAAGTAATGTGGGCTTCCACTGGTGTGCATGCATTAAACAATGTGGGAAAACAAGTCCTGAGGCATGTGGCACAAACTTGCATTACAATGTGATGTAACTCTGCTCACATGACCTTTCAGACTTCTCCGACTTCTCTCATAACGACAACACTATGCATTAGTGCATGGGACTTGATGACAATATCAGCACAGTCGATACTGCGCTGTATTCATTAATGTGTGCCCACTGAACAGCAATTGCGTTTGGAAATAATACTGGCACAAGCTAAAGGGGCTCCAGTGTAGATCACCTCCAGTTTGGGGAAGGCTGGTATAGCCGCACAGTGCCCAGCTTTATTTAGCAGAAGCCTCTTTGCTCCATGTGATAGGAGTGTTGTGTCTGAAAACTAATGATATGAATATGCAAATTATATCAAATTAGCAAACATTTCTAACTCATTTTTTCACATCATTGTATGCTCGTTTTGTTTACAATAGATGATCTTCAAGAACTTGCTCTTGTGCAGTTCTTATGAGGATGGAAGTCTTCCCTTCTGAAAAACCTTGCATAGGTCAATTTCAGAACATCACCACAGCTGACAGATTTTTAAAGTGCTTTAAAAAAAATGCAATATGTCAAAAGAACCTATTTGTTTAATGGCTTATGTACTCAAGGACACAAAATATTTTTCAGTCCTCACATGGTTAAAAAAATGGATATAGGTCTATTGGCTTCTGCATAATGGATTGAATACATCCAAAGTTCACATTCAGAATGCAAAGTAAGCAACAGGGGCAGATCTACATTACACTGTATATTGTCAAGTTAGCAGAACGGTACTGATATATTCATGCTCTGCAGTCACTCTGTCTTCACACAGGGCACACTCTCGTTAAATGTACTGCAGTCATCCCGGTTTGTCACCCCACAGCTAATTCCGTAGCGGTAGAACTGGGTGTTGCCTTGAACAGGTGGGTTTTTAAAAAAATAAAATTGCGTCATCATCTGTGCACAGGTGCAAACGAGCTCAGGAGCGATCTTTAAAAAGAGAAAGGAAAAAGCTCTTCCGGCACCTCACAAAAAAGAAGTAGAAGGCTGCTGCTGCTGCTGCTGCTGCTGCTGCTGCTGCTGCTGCTGCTGCTGCCCTCCTGCAGGGTCAGGGTGAAGCCAGCAGGATCAGTGCACCCTGCCCCACCCTTCAAATGCAATTTCCCAAAGCAGCATTCCTCCTGTTCTGAGTTTCCCTGAGCACAAGGCTCCTGTTAAATCAATGTGATTCACTTGGGAGTAAGGGCATTGGAGAGAATTTGATTTACTTCTGAGCAAACATGCCTTTTGGCTAATTTACAGCTCCCTGTTCTTTGGGCAATGGGGGTGAATGTGGCTGTTAAAAAAAGGGAAGCCTCCCACAACTGTCTCCTCTCAAACTCCATGGCAGTTATCCTGGGGGTACTGCCTTTCACATGCAGGGGAAATGGCCATTTAACAGAAGGGGTTTTTTGTTTCTGGTCCGCCATCTATGTGGAGGTTCGCATGTAAGCAACCTGTTAGGTGGTGCAGAGGTGCGCAGGAATGTTTACAAACAAACAAAATTAACAAGCTTCTGGGGAAGAAGTTGAACCGCTGCACAACAACAAATGGCGGATACCAATCCTGCCCACCAGTTTGGGAGACACGCTTAACGCCGCATTTCCCCTGCCCCTCAAAAACTATTGGCTGACTTCAGTGATGACACTTTCGTGGTTACACCTCGGACGGGCAACGACAGCACCAGTTTAGCACACACTAGCCATGTACTGCTACAGTGAACCACAATAACTGAAAAAACACCTGAGCTTACAGAGTGAACATCTGCAGGAGGGAGATGACCTTGGCGCATACAGCTGTATATGCGAAGGCTTCCATGCAACCCCAACAGCGCAGAGCTTCAGGTCACATGGAAGCCTTCACATGCACAGCTGTACACACAAAGCCCCTCTCCCTGCAGATCTTTGCACTGGAAGCAAAGGAATTGGGGCAGTGGCTATTTGGCACATTCAACATCGGTGCAGAACTACTTGGCATGCCCCCCCTCAAATGTTGTACTTACTCCTAAATGTAACATAACACCTGAATAAAAGTATTGGCAAAGGATAACGGGAGCTTCATCACTGACTTAAGTTATGTGTGGATTGTAGCTTTTGATTGTGACTGTGATCATGAGCAATTATTAACCCCTGTGTTGGAAGTAAGACTTCTAATATTGTGAAATGTTTCTAGAGTGAAATGGGTTGTGGGTGAGCATAGGCCAGTGATGGCGAACCTTTTTGAGCCCGAGTGCCCAAACTGCAACACAAAACCAACTTATTTATTTCAAAGTGCCAACACTGCAATTAAACCTGAATACCGAGGTTTTAGTTTTAGAAAAACAACTCATACAGTTGCCCGAACTAATTAACATCTTTTGTCTTTAAAGAAAAACACAATAACAGAGCTTTCAATGATACAAACAGTTTTTTGTTGGAAAAAAAATCAACTCAAAAAATTATTATAGTACTATGTTGTACACATAGCCCGAAGGGAATTTATACAAACTTTTTAAATAATTAGGCACATGTATTTTTGGATAAGGGATTCTCAACTTGTAATATGATTATATGCCAGACTGAAATTGTATGGGGCAAGCTTTACTCCGGGTCCTTTCCCTGCTTCTACAGGTGTCGGATTAGTAAAAGTAAAAGTCAACCTGTACTAGGATGAGCAAGATAAACAAGAAAACTAAACGTGCTTAACACATTTTAAACACTTTATGTCTTGGACTGCAAACACTGCATTAGGTAAAAGTTTGCATTGGGCATGCTTTTGCACAATTAATGTGATTTTTGCTATTGCATGCATGCTGATAATTTGTCACACCTTGGCTCATACTCCGTTAGTTGAGAGCAACACATGCAGCACTCAGGTCAACTGTTAGGGCTTTACATCCAAGCCATGCTCTGTGCATCATTCTTCAAAATCTTTTAAATGTGATAACAATGTAGAAAAGAATTCTGTAACAGGAATTCTAGAATAAAATCATTCTGTTCCACACTGTGAGAAAGAACAAAATCATTAGTGTTTTGCAGAAGGGGACGGTCTTTTGGCGATCTGGTGACCAATGGCTCGAGTGCGCACAGAGAGGTCCCTGAGTGCCAGCTGTGGCACCCGTGCCATAGGTTCGCCATCACTGGCATAGGCAATGTTTATACATCCGCCTCAAACAAAACCCACAGTTTGGTAAATCCAGGAAAATTAAAAGCAAGTTTCCACTAATGAAGTTATTCAGGTTAAGTATCAGGCCTACACTTTGCATCAACTAGAAAAACCATTTACAAAGAGACACAAAGTACCAGTTTTAATGTTGCTGCCATTTTTAATCAGAGACTGACCGACTCTCAACTTTGACAAAATCATTAGTAACTTTGATTTAATATGTTGACATACTGAAAAAACAAAAAGGCAAGCAGGAGTTGATTTCAATAGTGTAGGCAAATGATATGCATATATGTTGAACAAGTGTCACAATGTACAAACAGTACAATTTATGTAGAAGTGGGAACCAAAACACGACACTGTCAAACTTAGGGATAAGTAACATAGAAAATCATAGGCCATCCACTGGCCCAAGCACCTTCAGGCTAGGGGCTGCAAAAGTTCAATGCCTCCTTGTACCAGAAGTCCCATGAGGAATTGTGCCTTGTTCTAATTTTGGAATCTGAAAAAAAAAAAACCAGGAAGGATTTTTTTAAAAAAAATTGTATGTATATTTTTGAAAAAAGAATATCCCTTCAAAGAAAAAGGAAACTCAATGTGTAGCAAAAGAATACTCATGATATATCAAAAGTATTGAAGCAATGGTTTGCTGTAACAGCAATATTTATTTATTTATTTATTTATTATATTTATACCCCGCCTTTTTTCCTGCAAGGAACCCAAGGCGGCTTACATATGAGGATTTATAGTAGCCATCCTCTCCTGTGATGTTTAGGTAGACTTACCCAAGTCATGGCATCACTTGTGCAGGTCCCTACTCCCACTCCACATCTTTTGCTGCCACGGGCAGAAAAACAGCATGGGTAAATCTGCCTAGACACTACAGGGAGTGGGGCAGAACTTGAACAAGGCAACCTTTTTTGGCAGCAGACTCTGTTGAGTGTCGATTCTAGTTCAGCCCTAAAATCAGTGTGCTGGTTCTTGAAAATCTAGGAAAGTCTTATAAATGCATACTGATTGCTGGAATTCTCTCATAGGGTCAGTGCACATGACCAACTGGTATGTTAAAAATGTAGGACAAGTAAGTGGGTTAAGTTTGGCACATGGTGAAGTGGACAAAATGGTGGCATGCCGTAGGTTATGTTATGAGATGGGCACATGGTGAAGCAATCACATGACCAAATCCTACAAAAATCCATTCTATATTTCCAGTTTGCCATTATGGTGGTTTAAACTGGGCTTTATTCAATTCAGTTCAATTGACTCCTCTTGGCAGTGCCACATTTGCCTAGGCTTCAATATGCGGCAAATATATGTGCCTAAATTGAGAGGGTATTCTCAATAGAGGCACCCCAATTGTGGAACTCCTTCCTCTCTCATATACGGTTGGTGACAAGTCTTACAAGCTTTCAGCGCCAACTACAGAACCATTCTTTCACCCAGGCTTTTGACTGAATCTCTGTTGTTGTATCTTGTAAACTGCTATTTATCTGTGTTTCTGTTCTTCCCTATTTTGTTGATCAATAAATGTTTCTATGATTTTACTCTGCTTTATTGATTTTGTACCCTGCTTTGGGATTCTTTTATATTGAAAAGCAGGTAATAAATGTTATAAATAAATAAATAACTGAGACAACTGCAGCTATCAGCTGAGCAGAGATGAAAGACTGCAATAAAACTTGAAATGTTCTTCACTCTGGGTCTTTGGGGAGATGGGCCAGGCAGGAAGCTGTCAAGATGAATGAGCAAGAACTACTGGTACATATCTGGTAAGTCAAACTTTTTAAAAAAGCAGCCAGTTAGTAGGTGGTGAGGAAGCTCATTCTAAGTTGTAAAATTCTGAAATCACAGACTATATTGGGTTTTGAAATAGCTAAAACATTGTTGTTCTACTAAACAATTCTACTGGGCCTTCATTTTTTTCTGATACTAAGAGCTCTAAAACAAATAATAATGAGCTTCTCTGAGCTGGACATCTTCCATCCGATTTTTCATATTTCAGCAACATATGTTGGAGTAATGCCAGGTGCTTTTTTGACAAATCCTACCCCACAAAATAAATCTCATCTCTGCTTGTCTATCAAGGAGATTCAAGTGAAAATTAGTGCTCTACTAGAACTAAGCTTTGTGACATATGACAACATGTCATGGCCAACAGCAAGGTAATCAATTACTAATTGGGCACACATCTGTGAGCTTGAGAAGTAGGGTGGGGCACTGGATACTTAGGGTAATGGCAGAGACTTCCCAGGCAAGTATCCATGGGAAACCAATTCATGGGAAGCACAATGCTAATAGCATTTGCTGGTGTGATGAGTTTCCCCGAAAAACCTGTTGTACCAGCTAACGCTACTGCTGTTCTGCTAGAAATCACTTATGCTAGTGCAATGGGATTTATGCTAGTGGTGCTAGTGCCGAATTGGATACTGCCCAATGATTCTGACAGTGTAAGGAACTCTCTAGCCTACTTGCCAAAAAGAGCCACATTAAACAGAAGAAGCTAAGGTGCACCAGAATGGATCTTGGCATGGGTTTCACACATCTACAGGGGTCTCTGAATTTAATAATGACCTATATATGGCACACCTGTCAAATCACCTACACAAGGAAGAGAAACAGTAGAATACAGACCTACAAAACCCGTATATACTCAACTATAAGTCGGCCCTAACATAAGTCGAGGCCCCTAATTTCACCCCCCAAAACTGGGAAAACTTATTGCCCCCAGTATAAGTCTAGGGTGGGAAATGTACGAGGGAAGACTCCCGCCGCCACCCCCAGACACCCCCCACCCCCGTACCTGCACCCACTGCCGCCGAAGCCCCGCCACTGCCAAAGCCCCCCCAGGACCCCCGCTGCCACCCCCAGACACCCCCATGCCACCCCAGACACCCCCACGCCACCCCAGACACCCCACCCACACCCCCGTACCTGCACCCGCCGCTGCCGAAGCCCCTCCCCCGCCGAAGCTGCGCCACGCCGGAAGTTCCCCAGACACCCTCATGCCACCCCCAAACACCCCCACGCCACCCCCAGACACACCCCCCGCCACCCCCGTCACCATGCCTGCTCCCACCGCCGAAGCCCCACTTCGGAAGGGGAGGGGCGCGAGCGATCCTCTTCCCGCCCGAACCTGCGTTTGAATCGCGGAGGCCCCTTGAGAAATCCCGAGGAAAGCGCCTTTCGCAGCCGGCCGGGCGAGCTGGCTGGCTGGGGCCAGCTCGGAGCGCGGTGCCATCGCGCTGGGGGAGGGCGCACGGAGGCCCCCCTCTCTGCCACTCTCCACCAGACTCCCGCCCCGGGGCCTGTCGTCAAGGAAGGAGGAGAGTGAAAGAAAGGGAGCCAGGCAGGCAGGGAGGGAGGAGGAGGAAGAGCGCCGAGGAGAAGCCCGCACGCCGGAGCAGCGAACGCGTCGGATTCGCGGAGCGCAGCGGAGAGGGCGCGTGGTGGACCGGCGGCTCCGTCTGCGCGGCGCCGAAGCGAGCGATCCGGCCAAAGGCGAGCGATCCAGGGGGGCGCCTGAAGTTTCCTTCCCCCCCGCCTCTCTCTCTATTTTTCTTCCGGCGGGGGGCGGCGTTTGCTTTCCCTTGTCGTTTGTCGTGGCTCGCGGGGAGGGGAGCGTGCAAGACGCCGCTCCGGAGAGCCTGTTGTTTTGGATCTAACGCCGTCCCCGCTTGCCCGGGCGCTACTTGAGCGGAAGGGAGGAAGGGAGGAAGGACAAGCCGCGGAGCCAGGCGAGGCGGGGCGGACGGCCGGGGGCTGCCGCCAGAGCTGCGAGTGCGAGCTCGCCCCCCCAGATGTTGCACCCGGTGCGGCCGGCCCCCCCTGCACCCCCCACGCTACGCCTCTGGCTGCGGCGCGGCTTCAGCGGGGGAGGGGCTTCAGCGGGAGCGAGGCTTCGGCGGCAGGGAGGCTTTTCGGTGGCAACGGGGCTTCGGTGGCGGGTGCAGGTAGGGTGGCGTGGGGGGGTGTCTGGGGTGGCGTGGGGGTGTCTGGGGGTAGTGTGGGGGTGGCATGGGGGTGTCTGGGGGGGCTGCGGCGCGGCTTCGATGGGGGAGGGGCTTCGGCGGCGGCGGGTGCAGGTACGGGGGTGGGGGTGGGGTGTCTGGGGGTGGCGGCAGGGGTCCTGGGGGTGGAGGGGGTCCTGGGGGTGGCGGCGGGGGTCCTGGGGGGGCGCTGACCCACGTATAAGTCGAGGGGGCATTTTTCAGCACAAAAAATGTGCTGAAAAACTAGACTTATATTTGAGTATATACGGTAATTAAAATACTGTTTACTCAGCAAGATCAACGAGATTTCGATCTTACTCAGCAAGAGCCAGGGGCAGTGCTAGCCAGGTACCTAAAAGATCCAGGGCTCAGGCCCATAGGACAACAACAACAAAAAAAGGGACAAATTTGCATATGCTAATTCACATATGCAAATATATGTGCATAATTAGAAAGAATTACTATAATTTAATTTTTATAGAAGGCAAGCTAATTAACCTCTTGCTTGCTTTCAGGACAGAACTGTGCAATGTCCCAAACAGTGTTTGCTTAAAACTTACCTTCCGTGCACCCACACTTTTCCTTGGACTTTCAGGCCCAAATCCAGATGGGGAGGATGGAGTGCCTGGGACCAGCAAAGAGCTATGTGGCACCTTGAACATTTACTGATTAACTGTAAACGGAACATGGCACACTGGCAAGGGAGAGTGTGGGAATGTATTGTAGACTAGAATAACCCATGCACTTAGGCTGTGAACTTACACAATGACTAGGGAGTAACCCCCATTAAACATAGTGTGATTTACTTCTGAGTAAATCCTCATTCGTTCTCCCCTGCTCCCATCACCAACAAGCACAACAGCACTAGATAGAGACCTCAGGACTGGGAGACCAGGTGAAGAAGCAGAGAGAGCTGCTGCCAAAGGTGGCCCCTCATTTTTTTTTCAAATACTTTTTTGGGGGGGTTGTTTCTGGGTTTCTAGAATGCCTGAGGCAGAGCAGCAAATGGCGCCTCACCCCCACCACCCCTGCCCCAGTCAAGGCGCACAGCAGTACTCAAAGCCAGTCAAGTTGTTTTGGCCCCTGAGCCAGAAAATCCTACAAGCACCTCTCCCCTTCCCCGGCAGTGAAAACACAATAATAGTTCATAAATTAAATAATGAATAATTTGCTGCTTTTTCATGACATCCCAAATCAGCAGTCTGAGGATCTGCCACAGGCTCTAAAGTATGTGTGTGTGTGTGTGTGTGTGTGTGTGTTTAAAGGACCCCCTCTCCTAAGGACACCCCTGTTTGTAAAAAGGGATGTATGGGCAGGGGAAAGGAGGGCATTCAATTTCAGAAAAAAAACCTCAGGCAGAAAGATTCGGGGGCGGGGGGGCAGAAGGAGGCAAAGCTCATGTGGGCAAAAGCCAGCTAGTCCGGGGATCAGATGCAAGATCATCAGGGCTCCTGTACCTTTATTTTAGCAAGTGCCATTTTCAACAGTTACATGAAAAGCAACATCTTTCAAAATTACTTTCTGTGCAGTAGACTCCTCTCCATGAAAGCTTATTGTGCCACAGTAAATTTGTGAGTCTTTAAGGAGCCTCAAGGCATTGTGGCTTTTGAACGCAGAAGAGCCAGAAACCCCCTATCCTCCTCCCACATCTATTCACCTTAGGGGTGGGCGATCCGCCGGGACCCGCCCTGCCTGTGGTTTGGCAGACGCCACTGCTGCACCCACCAAGCTGGGCCAAAAGCTGGCGCATGCTACACGGCTTGCCAGACTTTCGGGTTCCCAGCAGGCCACTGTTTACATAGAAAATGCCTTAAGATATGTCAAAAGCAGCTGCAATTAGACAAATTATGGTTGCTTTAGGTGTATCTTAAAGGCATTTTCTATGTAAACAGCAGCCCGCCAGGAACCTGGAAGTCACTTCCCCAGCTCAACTCGGGGGGAGAATGCAAGTCGAGCTGGGAAAGAGGTAAGCGGGACAAAGTTTGCGGGGTTGAGCCTGGCTAGTCTGCCGGATTTCCACTTCCCAAATGAAATCCTCACACATCACTAACTCACCTTTGTCTAGGCTAGTGCAAACCCCTGATGCCAAGGAGGACCATGCACCCACCAGAATCTGGCCACATGAATCATTCAAAAAACAACAACAGGTGTACTGCAGAAAGATGACTGCAGAGCCAAGGAGCTCCAGACACACTCAAGCAAGCCAGCAAGCTAGGTCAAGCCGTACACTCATACATTACCTTGCCCCAAATTCAGACACTGCTGCTCAACCTTTTTTTTGTGTGCAAGCAAACCCACTTCTATTTCCCCCAATGTAAGGGGCCTGAGCCAGCTTGGAGAAAGCAACAGATGAGGAAGGCCTCTGGCACTCCATCTGGTATGTGAGCAGCCAATGTACCTGCTCTTTCTCTTGTCAGGGCCTCACTGCCTACAATGGCCTAGGGCACAAGTTCAATTGCCTGGTAGCAGTTGGTTGGACAGGTCAGAGTCAGGCACACTCTGAGAAAGTTAGGTGACAGTGGTGCCGTCAGGCAATTTTGGACTCTGGACTTAATGAAAATAACAGGCAGACTCTGGAAGGAAAGGTGGCAGCATCTCCTATAGTTTAAAAGGCTGGTGCCTTCCTGCTGCACCCCTATTGGTCTTAGGGAGTGAGTCCTAAGGTCTAGTAACTGCAAGGCTACTGAGGGAAGAAGCAGGCTTGTCTTAAGGCAGATGGTGGCAATTGGGGTAGCTCTAAAGTTCAGAGGCACAGCTCAAAAGATCCGGGGCCCATGCCCAGGTAGGGCCCCCATAACACTGCCTATGGCAAGAGCAACAAGATTTCAATCTAGGGGGTGAGGGGGAGAGTAAATTGTTTTTAAAAGAATCTTTAGTTAAACTAGAGTCAGCAAATTGTTTAGTATTAAGGCTGGAATTAGGGTGGCCATATGCATCATCAAAAAAAGAGGATAAAGGAGGATACCAATTCGCATAACATTTGCAAATGGTAATGTATATGTATAAATGAGAATTTCAAAAAAATTACTATACAACTCACCATATTGGGAAGACTGACCAGGTGACCTGTGTGCCTGCTCAGTCTGCTGTCCAGGTGTGCTCTGTTGATGGGGCCCTGTTCTTCCTCCTTATGGTTCTTTGACTTGGACTTGGACTGGGCAGCCCATTAAATAATGGACACCTTCAAACAGAGGACTGTCCTCTGTAAAGTAGGACACCTGGCCATCCTAGCTGGAATCCTAGATATGCGCATTCCTGGGAGTAAATCCCATTGAATTCACTGGAGCTTTCTCTTGGGTAAATATGGATAGGATTGGAATCCTTCCTATATGTTTTGCTTTATGCACACAATATGTTTTGCTTTATGCACACTATTATAATCTTTAAAAGCATATACTGGGTTAAATAAGAAGAAAAGGTATTTATAGGATTGTTCAGCAACTAAAATAATTATATATATTTCTTGTCATTAAAATATATAATTCTAGTCATTATAAAAATTTTTAAGGCAGTGATGTGTGCATGCATCTGGAATTCCATCTAGAGAGTTAGCAGAAACAAACAAACAAAATGTATCCAGGGGTATCATGACCCCAACCATGAGGGGCAGCCTGGACTGTGACTCAGAGAAACTGGCCAGTGGTGGAAGCTGCAGAGATGCTGGGTCCAGGCCCTGACATTAAGCTGGAGCCTGTTAGCCAGGAGGAGTGGAAGTGAGAGTGGGTCAGTGGGACCTCCCAAAGAAAGCCCTGCACTGGCCAGATACCTCTGAGGGACCACCCCCCTATACGCTAGGGGCCTCATACTCCCTGGTACATATTTGCCATCACAGGCAATGCATCAGGCAGGAGTAAACACCAAGGTGCATGCAGGAGTGTTAGGCTCCAGACAGGAAGTCTGCCAGGCCCCTTTAAGACTCTCTGCTCTGCAGGAAGGGGAGGGACAGTCAGATCCCAGAGGAGTTCATAAGGGCAGATAGTTAGAGAAAATTGATAACTCGGTTGTTCTCTGTTATCTAAAGCAACTTTGCAATGTTAAAGAAGATCCTGCTTTAAATCGCTTAACGTAACAATCCTCTGTAAAAACAAAACTTGTTTAAAATACTTAGTGTAATATTTCTCTTAACAAAGGCACCCTATGTCTGATCTGAGCTGTAAATGTGGGGGTAAGTGTGAATGTTGTTGGTATGAATGGCTTCTTCTTTTTTTTGCAGGAGAGGTGTTAGATCTAGAGAAGTGCTGTGCTGAAGACATGGGGGGGGGGGAGAGTCATCAAAAATAAGACATGCCAATTAATGAAGAGGGGGAGTCAGCCAAAAGGGGGCAGAAGAATTTGCAAATTAAAGAAAGGAGATGTTTTATGGCAGCCCAAAGAGACCTTGGAAAGATGTCGATAAGGCATCCAGAGGCTGATGCATGCTGGAAAGAACACCAGATCACAGGAACCAGAGTCCTTATGGAAGATGTTTTTCTATTTACAACAAGGAGAAAAGGAGAAGTTGCCAAAATGACCATTGCTTCTTTAAACTGCTGTTGCTTAAGAAAACCATTTGATGTTGATACCCATGTTTTTCCATGTTTAGATGCCTCCTCCCTTATATTACTCATGCTGTTGCTTTTGTATTTTTCTTGTGTGTGAGATCTCTATCTATCTATTTATCTATATGCCAGTTATTTCTGTCAAGTGCAGAGAACTTTGTGACATGACACGGGTCCGTGTTGCTTCAGTTTCTCTCCTTGTGGTTGCCACTTGGAAGAATAAAGTCTCTGATGGATTGCATTCCCAACCAGAAGTGAAGTTTATTTCTTCAACACTGTATGAATTAATTGCTGCATTAGGCCAGCAACTCAGCTGACATGCTGGTAGTTCTTCCAGATCTGTCTTACCAGATAGATTCCTTAGTCTTTACAGGCATTTTGAAACAGCATTTTACTCAGCTGCTATCATACATACCATGTCAAGGCAGGTGGTGAGGGGGAGGGGAACCAAAGCACCACCAGCTCTTATAATCCCAGAATGGAATAAATACTGACATAGCTTAATGGTTACTGTATAGAGATAAGGAGGAAAGGTTATGGTGCGCCTGACCGTAGAGATGTAATCCTAACCCTCCCAAGGGAATGGTCCAAAACCTTTTGGCCTCCCCAGATGCAGGGGTAGTGCTCTTAGCTCTTATGAGGGGTTCCTGGGCATTGAAAAGATAACACACCTCTACATTTACTGATATCTTCTGCCTATACTGGGCCCAGCTGTGAAAATCAAAGACAGTAAAAGAAGCTGTCAAGTATCCTATCCAAGCTAGCACACCAATACTAGGGAATCGGCAGAAAAGACACCGCAACCAACAGCCAAGAGGATTAGGCATCAAATATTCCTTCTGTGCCCCAGTGAAACTAGGCAACTCAGCACACAAGCAGTTCCCTTCACCTCCAGGGTTGTCAATGGGCCAGAAAGAAACCCTGCCCAGCCCTCCCCCTGCTCTTGTGCCTTTAACAGAGATGAGATATGCATAAACCAAAGGGGAAGGTTTTCAGGGCTGAAGCAAAAACATAGGACTTGCTAACTGCTGCACTTCACACTGTTGTTAGATCAATTGCTGCAGAGTTGGGTTCAAAAGCCAGACAGCCCTGTTGGAAATTTCATCACCGGGGCCACTTTTGCCATCAGCATCTATGGATGCTTTCACATTAGAACAAATCTGGGTTGTACATGAACCATGCATTCCAATCTACATTTTGTCATAGGCTCCTCGCATGCTGGACATGCAAGTGAATCATATCAGCATCTGTGAAGTTCTCTGCCCCAACCTCCTTTAGCAGTAGCAACTCTTTGGATAATGATCTCAGGAGATCTGCCCCAGAGGTCCCACTCCCACAGCCCTAAAATTAGCCAGGCAGAGACCCAGTTCATATGTCACTGCCTGACCAACAGGAGCATGGCTCAGGCATGTGTGCTTCCTTCCCTCTACTTGTGTGCTCTGTTTTTGCAGTTTGAGCTGTTCCCAACTCTGGTCGTGAGGCAAACTATGGTCTGTGATCATCATAGTTTGTCTGAGTCAGATGTAACGGCCAAAGGCCAAAGAGTGTGAGTGTGCAGGGGGTGGAGGGAACTGGAGCAGGTGAGGGAAAGAGTGCTCAAGTCTCAAGTCTGCTTCTGCCAGCCCCACTGCATGCACCTAAATCTGGGTCGTTGTTTTTCAAAGTTTGATGAACAGCTGGAAATGAATGGACCAATTCCAGTGTGTGCATAATAAAGTGCATTTGTAAAAAATAGTACAGAGCAGCAGTCCCCTACAGAATGCAGCTTGTGTGCCCAGGTTTGGCAAGGAATGCCACCATGTTGTTTTATACATGGCAGTTATTTTGGCATATGATCATGAAGGCACACTGTGAAAAGGACCAAAGCTGGTCCTTTGCGTGGGTTCGTGAACCAAAGGGTTAACCGGAGTGAAGTTAGCCCTATATACGCGGCTCTCGGGCGCTTAGGAGGAAGCCGCGACCCATTTTAACGCCAGAACAGTGAACGAAGCAATTTTATGAATCGAGGCTACTACACTGTTTATAGGTAAACAGAGTTTAATTGAGCGTATCAAAATATACACAGAAGCAGTACGCAACGCACGCACCTCCAATTTACAGCAGCTTAGAGCGAGCAGTAGCAGTAGTACACACAAGGGTTACCTGGAATGACCCTAGTTCCTTGAAAGCCACGTATGCCAGTGACCGGGTGAATTCAGCTAGTTTCACCGGGAGCTTCCCAGGGTTGGATCCTGAGTCCGGACCAAAGCCCTGGAGCTCCGCGCAGCTTGCTGCCCACGACCAACAACTTTTCCCGCTACAGCCCCCCTTCTTTATACCCTCCTCTTGGCTCCCCCCTCCCTCCTGCGCCCCCTCCCCTCGTGGTCGATTGAAACGAGTCAGGAATACCTGTTTCCCTGGGTGCTATGGGGTGCTTAAGAGTACTTGCCACTCTTCCAGAGCACCAGGCACCTTGGCGCCCCTCTTGTTGTTTGGGGATGCTTCACAGCTCATTTGGCTGCCCAGGGGAGGGGAAGCTGCCAGGGGCTATGACGATGTGTCCCATTGTGAGCCTCATTGAAGTGCAGGAAAACAAGTGCGGGTAAACAAGGTTAAAGGTGGATACCTGAGCTGCCTCTGCAAGTGGAGTGTGCGTGTACCTGACCTTTCTCTTCACACACACTATTTCAAAAATGGCAGCCACGGCAGTAATGATTATAGAGGCAATAAGCTCCAGCACCATACAAAATCCTTGGCTCCTCAGCATGTAAAATACTAATGCCATGCACAGCCCTACTAGACTAGACCAAGTGTAGTAGGGTCATGGGCATGTTGGTCAAGTGTAGTAGGGTCGTGGGCATGTTGGTCAACTGCAATTTGGTCAACTGTCCTGGACACCACCACAAAAATGGCTGTCGTGGGAGGTGTGGCAAAAGACAAACATCCTGCCCAAAAGACTGAGTACAAGGGAGACGTGGGGTCCAAACCTCAACGCACTAAATAACTCCTTTGAACCCACAATATTCAGCACCAACAGAAATCTATTTCACGGCAATCCCAGCAGCCGGTAAAAAAAAGTGTTAATTTAAGTGGGAGGGGTAGGGCACCTTAGTGGGCACCAAGAAATGTGTCCTGGGGGGAAATTGGTGCCCATGGGCATCACGTTACTTACCCCTGGACTAGAAATGCCAGTTTATACCACAACAGACATTAAACACAAGCAAGATCATCACCACAATATCACTTTTGTAAAAAAAAACCCCACTATAAACCTATTACTCTTTCCCCACATTTACATCTTTTAACGGTGGCAATGACCTCTGCCTAGGGCTTTAGAAAGGATTAATGACTAACTGGAATTAATGGCCCTTGGATGTATATCAGCTATCAACTCCTCCAGTCCATCATTAATCCTATGAAATACTCTAGGCACCATTCTGTCATTATTATTAAAACTTCATTTTTTAAAAAAGAACCCTCTGCACAGATGGGTGCAGCATAATTGGGAAAGGAATAAATTTAATTGTATCTTGGGGGCAATGTTCATTTTTGAACTCACAGGTGCAGGATTAAAAAAGGTAAGCAGGCTTTAAATGCAGAAGGCTTTCTTCTGAACCTTCAACCATTTGAGTCCGACACCAGTAAGCCCCAGTTCAGATGCTGACCCATCTATCTCATCCTTTGACTTAGTGGAGGAGCTGGCCACCTCACACCTACAATAAATTTATTGATTGCATAACATGACAGCCCACTGTGGCTTAATTTACCTGTGGGGGCTGTTGCATCGGTGTCAGTGGGTGCCTGGCTTGCCGATGAACCCAGGCGGCAGGGGTTGTTTGAGGGCTAGACAACCCTCAAATAACCCATGCTTGTTTTAGGGTTCTTGCATGACATGACAAGCTGGGCATCCGTGGGCGCCATGCAGAAATGGCGTCTGTGGGCGCCCCACACAATGCAACACAGGTCCCACGGGTGAATTAAGCCATGGTGGGCTGTCATGCCATGCGAACCAGGTCATTGCGATGCTAAGGCAAACCCTTCTGTACCTGTGAGGGCCCACTATGTGGGGGTTCTTCCTCCTCCTCAAAAAAATGATGGGAATCACATGAACTGGGCTCTTGCACATACAGGCCTCCACTCAGAGGGCCTACATCACACACTACTCTTGTCTTTCAGGGAACTGGTTATACCTTTTCTATTCAAAAGAAAAAGGATAATATATATTTGAAGTTAAAATAATAAAGTGAGCATCTGTAACCGTGTACATGCCTGTCCAGCCATCCCGTCCTAACTATAAAATGTTTTTATAGGATGCTGCAGTGAGCAGCTTCAGCCGCAGTGGGCCCTGGCATGCTCATGCCAACCCTGGTGCTGATGGTGGGATGGGACAGGCCTGTTTGCCATCGGACCCATCATCTGCTGCTCTCTGGGGGCTTCTCTACATGAGGCATTTATTGTGCGTTCATGATTCCTCACTCATGGAAGTTTGCAGGTGTTTTACACAATGCCGTCATCCTCCGGGGCCTCTCCCGTTCTTAGCCACCATTTCTGTGGCTTTTTTTAGATCAAGGAAAAGTGTGGTATTATCTGTGAATGGCGGGATGAAATGCTCGTATAGTTGTGCAAGTCCGCTATGCCCCAGTGCCACCTAGTGGTTGTGTAATGGAACATATAGAAAGGCAGAGAAAGAACCCCCCTCTCATGGAAAAAAACATGTGTAAAGGAGGCAATCTTAATCCAAAAGCAGAAGCCTCAGTAATGTTGCAGGTTAAAAGCCTCATATAGAGAAGCCCTGGGAGAGCGGGCCTGGTCTTTGGTCGTATGGTCCAGCCCTAGCTGTACCACTGTTCAAAAGGGATTTTGGCTATTGAAACTGGATTCTGGAGTTGTTTTATTTGATTCGTTTAAGTTTCCTTGATTAAAGATGATAAAAAACAAAGCAAAAACCCAGCAACATTAGGAAACAAACATTTCACAATTTTCTATATTACCCTCCCCTCCCACCCCCAGATCGAGTTACAAAATATAAATCCACTCAGGGGATTCTGGTGTTATTAATTCAAATTCTGCTGGTTGTCTTAGGTTGTGGTTAAATTAAAGGGGAGTTGCAAATAATAATAATTTTTAAAAGGTTCCACTTCTATAAGCCTGAAAATTCTACTGCTTATAAAAATGACACCTGTTGAACTAATAACATGAAACTTGACATGTATAATCTACCCAGTAAGGTTTAAAGTTGTGCAACATTTCAAAGCAATCTGATCAAAGTTCCCACAGGTACAGCAAGTTAAAAAGTGATTGGAAATGGACACAGTTACTTTTTGTTACCTTTTTTCTTTCCAAGTCAGAGCACATTTGTCATCCAGCCACACTATGTATATAATGCCTTTTTAAAGAAAAAAAACTAAGCAGGCCAGGCATCCTCTTTTGAAATACAGACCCTGCACCCAAGACAAAAATAAGTTGAATTTAACAAAGGAATCCATGTAAAAAAGAAAAAAGAAAGAAAGAAAAGCAATTGACTGGCAGAGACTTGCTAAAGCCTTAGGCAGAGGTCTTTCCCCATCTTCTCCCTGAGGTCTTTGTAATGTGAGGCATCAGGAACTAAAGGTGAACTCTTAGATATACAAAGTCCATGTTCCACATTGAACTACAGCACCTCTCCAGCAATGACCATAATAGCACAGGAAACAAAAAAAAACATAAAAACACAGCACACAAGTGCAGTTCCCTTCACCTCCAGGGTTGTCATTGTCAATGAGCCAGAAAGAAACCCTGCCCTCCCCCTGCTCTTGTGCCTTTAACAGAGATGAGATATGCATAAACCAAAGGGGAAGGTTTTCAGGGCTGAAGCAAAAACATAGGACTTGCTAACTGCTGCACTTCACACTGTTGTTAGATCAACAGCTGCAGAGTTGGGTTCAAAAGCTGGACAGCCCTGTTGGAAATCTCATCACCAACTGATGCTTTTGCCATCAGCATCTATGGATTCTCTCCACTCTCTGCTCAATGTGCCCAGATGGCATTCTGAAGAGCAAACTAGACATGGCAGGTCACCACTTGCCTCTTTGCCTCCGCTTATCCAGGTGCTACCTCCCAGCTAGGCTCATTTCTGAATATAGAGGTGCTACCTCCCAGCTAGGCTCATTTCTGAATATAGAATCCTGAATATAGAATCCTGGCTGGGAAGAAAAGAAATCTGGGGCAACAGACTATGGGGAGGTAAGCCCTAGGCAGGAGAATGGATCAGGGCCGGCATAAAAGGTAGGCATGTTCAGGCACCTGCCGAGACCCCATGACCCAGCCAGGGCCTACTGACAACAGCCTCCTGTTCACCATGGCAACCTGCTTGCTCACCTGCCTCTTGCTTTGGCCCAGACAATGGTGGTGGTGGTGGTGGTGGTGGTGAGGAGGAGCAGTAGTTTCCACCGCCTCCTTGCTCCCTGGCTGTCTGCACATGGTAGCAATGATGAGAAAGAATATGAGGAGCAAGAGCAGCTGGTGTCTCAGCCAAGGGCCCTCAAAAACCTGAAGACGGCACTGGGAAGGGCTTACTACAGCATCATTGCCGCATCACCACCCACATATGCATTTTGCTGTTAACATCAGATTTAACACACACACACCACCTGCTGTATTCATGATTGTAGCGGACCTACATTTAAGGAGAGGAGTCTGTGTAACTGCCATGTCTAATTTGGGCCTAACAGGGCACTTGGTCCTATATGTTCAAGTTCTCTCCAGCCCCCAAAAATCAAATCACCATTTAGAGATTAAAGTCCTTCCCTCTCCTTAGATCAGACAAAGAGAACCAGTGTGGTGTAGTGGTTAGAGTGCTGGACTGGGACTGGGGAGATCCGGGTTCTAGTCCGCACTCAGCCATGAAGCTCACTGAGTGACTTCGGGCCACTCATTGACTCTCAGCCTAACCTACCTCACAGGGTTGTTGTGAGGATAAAATGGAGAGGGGGATGAGGATTATGTAAGCCACTTTGGGTTCCTTGCAGGAAAAAGGGCGGGATATAAATATAATAAATAAATAAATAAAATAAAGGAGCGAACCAAGCCATCACAAACAGGCCTACCAATGCCCTCATTCAAATAGTTATTTATTTAATTTATTAAATTTATATCCCACCTTTCCACCAAAAATGGCACTCAAGGCAGCTAACAATAATAAATCCGAGATTAAAAGAAAACCTAAATTAAAGCGTAACATAAAAACAAACACATAAAAAACACAATTCCAAAGATGAGTAAAAGAAATAATCAGCACCCACCCTATGAATAGCCCCTTCAGCAGCGGATCAGTTTGCATGCCAAAGGCGTGCCTAAATAAAAACGTCCTTCCGCCAGGAGGGAAAGACAACAGGGAGGGGGACAACCTAGTGTCCCTCATTATAGTTGTACAGAAATACCTCAGAAATTCAAAATGTCAATTTTAAGTCACAAGGATAAGTTTCTATTCTGTTTCCAGATTTCCTGTGACTTAACATGGGCTTGGAAATGTATGTAGCATGCAGGATTTTTCAGGCAACAGGCTTGCACAGGATATGTTGGCAGGATATCTGGACATATAAATAGCCCGCTGTGACAGTCACTGACAGATTTGCGCAACACTTTGCAGATAAAATTGATCATATCCGTGCTGACTTGGATGCCATAGTTGATTGATACAGGTCCAGTGGATATAAATTTAGCTCCTGCTTGTCCAGTTACAATGGATACTTTTTAATTTGTACAGCCCAAGGATGTGGACAGGATCCTTGGAGAGGTGAGGCCTACCACTTGTGTGCTGGACCCTTGCCCTTCCTGGCTTATAAAAGCAGCCAGGGGGGAGGGGACTGGGCAGCGGTGAATGCCTCTTTACAGCAAGGTGTGATTTCGTCTTGCCTAAAGGAGGCAGTGATAAGACCTTTGTTTAAAAAACCTCCCTGAATCCCACTGAGAAGGTGTGGTGGCTTCTCAGCTCCATTCTGAATGAGATGGATTATCTAGATCTATTTCTATTTGATTTCAGATCTGATTATGGGACAGAGACTCCTTTGGTCTATGCCAGGAACTGGACAGGGGGAGTGTGTCCCTGTTAGTTTTGCTTGACTTTTCAGTGCCTTTTGATGCCATTGACCATGGTATCCTTCTGAGGCATCTATCTGAGGTGGGATTGGGAGGCATTGTTATATGGTAGCTCTGGTCCTTGTTGGAGGGTGATCTCAGAAGGAGGTGGTATCAGAAGGTGGTGCTGGGGAATTCCTGTTTGATGCTGGTGACCCTCAGGGTTCCATCTTATCCCTCATGATATTTAACATGTACATGAAACTGCTGGGAGAGATTGTCTAGAGTTTTGGGGCTTGGTACCACCAGTATGTTGATGACACCCAACTCTCTCTCTCTCTCCTTCCCATCTAAATCCAAAGAAGCTGTTCTTGTTCTAAATCAGTGCCTGATGTTGGTAATGGACTGGATGACAGCAAATAAATTGAAGCTTAATCCAAACAAGACAGAAGTGCTCCTGATTAGTCAAAAGGCAGATCAGGAAATAGGGATTCAACCTGTGCTGGATGAGGTTACACTCCCCCTGAAGACTCAGGCTCACAGTTTGGGTGTACTCTTGGACTCTGCCCTGAACCTGGATGCCTAGGTCTCAGCGGTGGCCAGGAGTGCGTTTACACAGCTGAAGCTAGTGTGCCAACTGCACCCGTTCCTAGAGATATCTGATCTGGCCACGGTCACACATTCCTTAGTTACATCCTGTTTGGACTACTGTAACACACCCTATGTGGGGCTGCCATTGAAAGCTGTTCAGAAACTTCAGCTGGTCCAGAATGCTGCGGCCAGACTGTTGACTGGGGTTTGGCACAGGGAGCATGCAACTCCCTTGTTACAGCAGCTTCATTGGCTACCAGTTTTGGGGCAGAAATCAAAGTGCTGGTTATGACCTATAAAGCCCTATATGGCTTGGGACCGGGTTACCTGAAAGATCACTTTCTCCCATACGAACCAGCCCAGTTCTTAAGATCTGGGGCAACAGACTATGGGGAGGTAAGCCCTAGGCAGGAGAATGGATCAGGGCCGGCATCAAAGGTAGGCATGTTCAGGCACCTGCCGAGACCCCATGGTCCTTCTTCTGAGACCACCAGCATCAGAGGCATGTTTGGTGGTGATGTGAGAGAGAGCCTTTTTGGTGGCCGCTCCCAGGCTATGGAACTCCCTCCCAAGGGAGGCTAGGTTTGCTCCCTCTCTGCTGTTCTTCTGATGGCAGGCAAAGACCACTTTATTCAAGAAGGCCTGTAAGTGGGTCTGTGGGTTGGGTGCTGTTTTTATTCTGTAATTGTTATGTTTTTATTGTATCTTAATGTGTTTTATTCTTTTAATCCATCTTAAATGTTTTTTGTAAGCCACCTTGAGTGCCATTTTGGGGTAGAAAGGTGGAGTATGTATGTATGTATGTATGTATAAATAAATGCATATAAATCTCGTGAACATCCAGGACTTGGGCCCAGGACTAGAAATCCAGCTCTGCTATTACACAAGATATTCTCCAAAGAAGCTTCCCCACCCTCAGAGTCAAAGATAATTGTAAATTACCCAGGTCAACTATAGGACCTTTCCTGAACAAGATGCTGCTATGCTGCTAATCTGATGTCTCTCCTGGCTACTCCTGGTCCAGCTACTTATCTAGCCTACCTATCTACCCCATCCTTCACTCCAGAAATCCAGCCCTCAATTGATTCCCTGGAAAGGCTCTCTTGACTGTTGACCCCAACTTGAACTCTGACAGTATCTGCTTTAAGCCTCTGAACCATTAACCCACATGACTGATTTATCCACTTCAACCAGTGCTCCCTGAACTTTGTTTGTGCAGGGTCGCATGCCTAATGCTGACAAATTTATGACAACACTGACATCTGTCAGTGGATCACAAGCAAACGGGAACACAGGTGGAATGACCTAAAGTACAAGTCTCATTACAGATGTAATGACGTCATCTTTTTTAAAGAATGAGAAAAAAAGGTACAATATTTGAATTTTCAATCCACCCCTGAATTAAAATTTGAGAACTAATAAATTCCCTGATGGAGTAAGTAAATACAGTAATACCTTGGATTGCAAGTAACTTGGTTTGAGAGCGTTTTGCAAGACAAGCAAATTTTTAAATATTTATTTAATTTTTTCTTGACTTGATATACAAGTGACGTCTTGCAATACAAGTACTGTAGTACGGCTTAAATTAAAAATCTCTGTACAAATTTTTTTGGGGGGGGTTTCGTTTTGATATAAGAGTGTTTTGGATTACAAGCACGTTTCCGGAACAAATTATGCTCTCAATCTAAGGCATGACTGTACCAGATGTCATCATGTAGAGTTCATACATGTGGGTGGTGTGTGTATATGCACACACATATAGAATCATAGAAAAGTAGAGTTGGAAGGGGCATATAAGGCCATCAATACTCTATACATCTATACTCTACACACACGTACATCTCATGAAATTGATTACCGGGTAGGTCAAAATTATCTCTGAAGCAGGACTGGCCAATCTTAAATACAGTCATGCCTTGGACTGAGAGCATAATTCGTTCCGGAAACGTGCTTGTAATCCAAAACACTCTTATATCAAAATGAAATCCCCCCCAAAAAAATTGTATAGAGATTTTTAATTTAAGCCGTACTACAGTACTTGTATTGCAAGACGTTCACTTGTATATCAAGTCAAGAAAAAATTAAATAAATATTTAAAAATTTGCTTGTCTTGCAAAACGCTCTCAAACCAAGTTACTTGCAATCCAAGGTATTACTGTACTGAGTGTAGCATCAACCTCCACACCAAAAGATGAAACTAATTGGGCTCAAGGAACTGTCTGAAGGAAGGCACACATGATACTCAAGCAAAGCAGCAGATTCTCTCTCTCTCAAGCAGGTCTGGCCCTGAGCACTGACTGAAAGGGATATATTTAGGGTGACCAGATGCAGAAGAGGTGAGGGCTCCTGTACCTTTTAATAGCTGTGCAGAAGAGGTCATTTTGGCAGGCAGAGCTTGTCCTGCCTGCTGAAATGCCCTCTTCTACACAGCTATTAAAAGGTGTGGCAGCGCTGTCCTCTTCTGCATCTGGCCACCCCAGAGGCATTGCAGACTGCACAGTCTTTGTGCTTATCCAGATTATCCATTTGGAACCCTCATCTCAGAACCTCAAAATTCTTGAATTTTGCTTATAACTCTTGTACGGAGCAGGGAGTGGAGAGAAACAATTTGGCTGCCTCATTCTTTCGCAGCCATGCTATAAACCACTTCACCTCGGGAAAGTGGCTGGGAGCAGCATAGCTACCATGTTCCTCATCCGTTTTGCCTTCTTTTCACCTCAGGCAAGCAGCACAACAACCACTGTCCCACCCACTTAGCATAGTTAAAAGGCCAGGCTCTCCCCTTCTCTGCTCTTACATAAATAAATAAATGGGCAGAGTGAGAAGAAAGGTCCGCTCTCCACAGTCTGCTGCTATGGGTGCTGTTGTTGTTGAATATAGTATAACTCTGCATGCAAAGTTCCAGGGAGGGAAGGCTTAAAACCACATGGCCAAAAGGATAACTCTTTGCTTCCAGTTAACTCTGCTCATATATACACCAGTATTTACCCAACAGCTGTTGAGGAGGTTATGTAACAAGAACTCCCCTTTGCACAGCAAGGCACCACACCACACCAAGGTTGGGGCAGCAAAAGCAGTCAAGCAGAGAAACCCCGCCATCTCGCCAACCTCTTGCTTGAGACTTGCTGTCCATACCAGGAAGCGTTGGTTGTGTCTGCATCGCTCGCTCTGTGTGTGTAATTTGTGCCTCCGGGAGTGCTACACTGGGAAATTCTGAATTCTCAAATATTTGTGTACGAGAGTGCAAGAGATCTCACTTTGTATCATGAGAGAGAGAGAATTCTTGCACCAATGAGAGAACAGATACAGTAACTGTACGTAAGCCATGTTTTTGTTTATTTTCATCCCGCCTTTTTTTCGGCAAGGAACCCAAGGCAACTTACATAATCCTTCTCCTCTCCATATTAAAATGTATTATTATTATTACATTTTTATTATTACATTATTTTTCCAAAATATCTTGGGAAAAGTGGTGGAGGAAACAGTTGTGGAAGTGTAAAAATAAATGAAATGTCTTCAGATAGGACTGGTAGCCAAGAGGCAGGCGGATAGTTTGCCAGGCTTTCTGAGCAAGGTAGAGCAGTTCAACCTGCCCTGAACAACGAATTGCTCAGACTGGGAAACCTGGCTACAATTAGCAATTATACAAGGCTAGGTGGAACCTTGTTATCTCTTCAGATCACTCTGGGCCAGCCTTCCCCAAGCTGGTGCCCTCCAGATGTTTTTAGACAACAAATTTCAGCATTCCTGACCATTCGCTATGCTGGCTGGGGCTGATGGGAGTTATAGTCCAAAAAATCTGGAAGACACCAGGTTGGGGAAGGCTGCCCTGGGATGAAAGATTGTAGCAGTGGTGCTGTGGGGCAGCAGGGATCAGGCCAGCAGTTTCTTCTGCTTGTTAGTTGTACATGGAATAGGGAGCCTGGGCTTAACTCACTGGTCTGAGCTCTTCAGGGCCTTACACTTCCCCCACTACCGCCACACACTTCCTGTTTAGCACCACATTGGGTAAAGAAATTGCTGCAGCAGCAGCTGCCATCTCGAAACGGCCTAGGATTGGCGTGACAAGGTGCATACCACTGACAGCCACTCATCCTTTTAAGAACCTAGTGCAGTGTAGTGGTGAGAGTGTTGGACTGGGACTCGGGAGATCCGGGTTCTAGTCCCCACTCAGCCATGAAGCTCACTGGGTGACTTTGGGCCAGCCATTGAGTCTCACCCTAACCTACCTCACGGGGTTGTTGTAAGGATACAATGGGGAGGAGGATGATTATGTACTGCCTTGGACTATTTGGAGGAAAGGTAGGCTATTAATGTAACAAATAAATAAACAAACCCTGCAAGATAGAGATTGTAATTTACTGCTTTGCAAACTAGAAAACCAAAGCCTGAGGTAAATGATGTACACAGCTAGCTACCGTAGTACGTTCATGACGGAGGTGAAATTTGCTATCCTCCAAGCCACACTTTATCCAATAAGTCATGATTTAAAAAAATATATTTCCTCCATGTGTGTGTGTGTGGGGGGGGTGTTCCCTAAGGGTGGATGCTGTGAACTATTCATATCTCTCACCACCATCATCACCATCTTTCCTACTACCATAAAGGACATGTGCTGTTAAGATTTCAGTAAACACCTTAAATATTTAAGGTTCATACGTGCATATTGAACCAAAATCACTACCTCTGAATCGGTGCCTCAAAACTCCATTTGTTTCCTTTCGCACTTGTGCATGTGTTATTCAATCATGTTGTTCTGAAAAATAGCATCAGGCTTCTCTCCCCACCCCACTTGAAGCAACCATTAGCAACAGTATCCTCCTAGCTTCATGCAGGACAGCATATTTGAGGGGTTTCAAATACATTTATTTGCTGTAAACTACTCAGTGACTGAGGCTGCCATTCTACACACACTTCAGAATAAGTCCCAATTAACTCACTGGGGCTTACTTCTGAATAGACATGTATAAGACTGCACTGTAAATATGATAATCTAATTTGATTATTGTGGTGGGGGGAACCATCCTGAAATCATATTTGTTCAGAAAACTTCCTGAATGCAATTTTCAGGCAAACAATCAATGCTTATTCAGCTCCTGTGCCATCCCCCCCCCCTTTCTCTCTTTTTGCAGATGTAGAAGTGATGTTAAACTAAATAACTGCTCACATTTTTAAGAACTTCAGGGAAATAACCATCTATACTGAATTCTAAAGAATATCTACAGAAAGCATCTTTTTATTATCACTGCTTTAACAATAATACAACAACCGTTATGATACTTGCACCCTAAAAGAATATACTGAGGGGCATTATTGTTGCTTCTCTAGTATTTTCCCCTAATTCATTAAAAAACAAACACAATCTCTCTGAGAGGTAATGTGGCTAAGCAGCACACACAAATGAGAACTCCCATTAATTAGTCATACAATGTCAGTTCTATATCTATATGGCATTAACTCAAATGTTTCCTCTTTTCCCACAAGTGAAGAGAGTAAGATTCACATTGTTGTCGTTTTTTTTAAAAAAAGGGGAGGGAGGCACCCCCCAGGGTCCCCAACACACCGTAAGAAAAATCTTAAAACTTACACTGTAGTGTTCTCATCCGTCCAGTCCAGCCCAGCAAGCAGCCTTACGGATGCATTTTAGATTTTGTATCCATACTGCATTTCTCTTAGTGATGTGACTGTTCAGGCACATGGTCAAGTTGCACTCAGCTTCTCCCTTAGTGATGTACAAGAGCGGAGCTCTGCTGATTTATCTAGTCTTTCTGCAGCAGATTAGCACTAATGTTTCTGCCTCTGCATCCTACCTTTCTTTAAGCGATAGGCTCTGCATTATCATTGGCAATCCAAATTAAACAATGAATGCAGCACAGACTCTGTACACACACACACACACACACAAGAACAATTGCTGGGTAGCTACACATACAACAAATAACACTGTTTAAACATATTGACTCCCCGCCCCCTCCAATTGGCCTGCTGGCAAGAGTAGCTAAGATAGATAGCCTCCCGCAAAACAAGACTGCTGTAGTTCAAAGGTCTGTTTGCAATTTATTCTTCTGAAATGTATTTAGCTGAGGCAGATAGTCTCAGGCAAATAATTTGTATTGGGGCGGGGGATCAGGAATGTTGCTATTTGTAACCCCGCTGATAAAGGGCACACACACATGCAAATTGACTGTTTACTCAATGTAATCATGTTTGGGGAAACCGAATACAAAGTGGGGCAGGCTTTAATGCATTTAGCATCCATTAGCAGCCATGATCTCGTGCGCATAAACAAGTTTTATTTAATTACACTATACCAGTGATGGCGAACCTTTTTGAGACCGAGTGCCCAAACTGCAACACAAAACCAACTTATTTATTTCAAAGTGCCAACACTGCAATTAAACCTGAATACCGAGGTTTTAGTTTTAGAAAAACAACTCATACAGTTGTCCGAACTAATTAACATCTTTTGTCTTAAAAGAAAAACACAACAGAACTTTCAATGATACAAACAGTTTTTTGTTGGGAAAAAAAATCAACTCAAAAAAATTGTTTTAGTACTACATTGTACACATAGCCCTGAAGGGAATTTATACAAACTTTTTAAATAATTAGGCACATGTATTTTTGGATAAGGGATTCTCAACTTGTAATATGATTATATGCCAGACTGAAATTGTATGGGGCAAGCTTTACCCCGGGTCCTTTCCCTGCTTCTACAGGTGTCGGATTAGTAAAAGTAAAAGTCAACCTGTACTAGGATGAGCAAGATAAACAAGAAAACTAAACGTGCTTAACACATTTTAAACACTTTATGTCTTGGACTGCAAACACTGCATTAGGTAAAAGTTTGCATTGGGCATGCTTTTGCACAATTAATGTGATTTTTGCTATTGCATGCATGCTGATAATTTGTCAAACCTTGGCTCATACTCCCATTAGTTTGAGAGCAACACATGCAGCACTCAGGTCAACTGTTAGGGCTTTACATCCAAGCGATGCTCTGTGCATCATTCTTCAAAATCTTTTAAATTTGAAAACAATGTAGAAAAGAATTCTGTAACAGGAATTCTAGAATGAAATCATTCTGTTCCACACTGTGAGAAAGAACAAGATCATTAGTGTTTTGCAGAAGGGGACAGTCTTTTCGCGATCTGGTGACCAATGGCTCGAGTGCCCACAGAGAGGGCCCTGCGTGCCAGCTGTGGCACCCGTGCCATAGGTTCACCATCACTGCACTATACTGTGTGGATAGGTTATGCACTCACTCTAACTCAAATCCATTCCTCTTTTCCTGCTCACTTTGGAACAACAGATGTTTGAAAGCATTTTGTAAGTCATTTTTTTCTTAAGAGTTGCCCTCAGATGGATGTTTTACACTTTGCCTCAGAAGATGTCAACAACTTTGTTGCACCAATTGGGAAACAACAAACTGAATGAACCTTTGTTATGGTATCCTGGGCTTTCCAGTAATCAAGGAGTGTCTCAGCAATAAGAAACCATATTTTATTCATGACATTTTCAGGCCAAGACAGCACAAGATTTTAAAAAAAAAGGAAAAGAAAAAAGAACAGTTAAAATTTTTATAAGCACTCTCAAACACTCAAGAAAACAGAAAATGCCCCAGAGCATTTATTCATTAAAAATCTGAACAGCCTGACAAGTTTGCCCACTGTCTATATCAATGCATATCATGCTTCTATCTAGATTGATTATCTCCACTCCTAACTGACAACTGCTATTAGCCTAAGCCTAAGGAAATAAACCTGCTCTTAGAATAAGAGCAAATGTCCAGTTGACACAAGTTAATATTTAAGCTCTCATCAGTGTTGGAAACTCTTGTTCACAGATGTCCAACAGTTTAAGAAGATTTGTGCTGCCTTGATTATTACAAGTGGTGATCATGCATAAAAAAATATGTACTAGTCACAGAATTACCAAATGGAAACATTTATTATTATTTATTTAAAACATTATATACCATCATTCATCCTGTTTGGATCTCAGGGTGGTGTACAATCAAGATTTATATCGTAATATAAAATACATTGATCAAATGGCAGCACAATCCTATGGCCACCCGCTCGACAGAGTCTAGATGGCCATGTGGGTTTTTTTGGAGTCCCAGCTGCAACCTTGGAAATCCGCTCCTCCTAGGTCAGAGCTGGGACTCTGGAATCAGAGCACCCTCCCCCGCCCCGAAAGCTGATGTGGAAAGAACTGCGCCAGTTGTGGCTCTGAGGTCACTCCCTCGGAGACAGGCTTTTGGGGGTGGGGTGGGGAGGGTAGAGGCTCCGCCAGCATACGAAGTATCCTGCCCTCTCCAAGGCTGAACAGTTAGATGGCCAAAATCCGCCATCTAAGTGTTTTGCATGGCAGGAGGTGTGTGGAAGCAGCCTTCGCCTTCACCCTCCTCCCGCCATACATAGGATGCCCGTAATCCTCCGTGTTCAGAGGATATATATTTCCAACTATACTGTGACGTGCTCCGTTGTTGTTGTTGTTAATCTTCTAACTTCTCTAAATAGTAATAATAATATAAGACATCTTATAAATCCTTGTACAGAAGGATTTCTTTCTTTACCGCTGAACTACTCATTTGGCAGGTTCCAGCAACGTCCTGTGCTTTGCAATGCCACACAGTCCTCCAGCAGAATCCTGCAACCGACTGAGATTGCAGGGGAGATGCTAGCTTAGCCATAGTGCACTTATCCAAATAGAGATTAGTTTCTGGCCATGAAGTGGCGGGGGTGGGCGGGAAGGGGAAAAATCATTTCTGCTCTTGTAACCAAAGTGTCATGGGACCTGTAATGGTTGCAAGCAAATAAGATCTCCTTGTTTTAAAATCCCTTTGAAGATACATTTAATAGCAGGAGTGGCAGAGCGTATGCTTGGTGATTCATATGAAATCCACTTTTCCAGCTTGGCTGTTGATTGCCCAGGCTTCCTTGATAAAGCTGAAAGAAGTTCAGTTTTTTAATGGGCTTTGTCTGTTTGTTTACCAGGTATCAGTGCTGGCACGAGGCATCTGATACATGTGCCCGAACTGTCTTATCTAAACTGAATTCATTTGAACAGCATTTGAATACAGTGTTAGAACTCTTAATATTGGGTGGATAAAAAGGCAGCCATTTAACCAATCAGACATATAAGAAAATCCTCCTTACTACTTAGTAGGATGATGATACAGGTGAGCAACAAATCCTCAGGTGAGAAAACTTGCTCTAGGGTAGTTTACCCATGTGTATGCATTCAGTGTACTTGTCTGAAGAGGGCGGGTTTCCATATATCAGGGACAGAGAATGTGTGGCCCTCCAGTTGTTGTTTTTGTGTGTGTGTGGATTGCAATTCCCATCATCCCTCACCATTGGCTATGCTGGCTGGGGCTGATGGGAGCTGCAGTCCAACGTCATCTGGGAGGGCACATATTCCCCACCCCTGCCATAAATGGTAACATTTGTCCTGCTTCCTGAAGGATAAAAGTAGTTAGACAGATACTCCATTCATTGGGCATCTAAGCTGCCACATACTGGGTCACCTTGGGTTGAGCTAACCCATATCTTTACTCTGCTGGTGGTTTTCCAACCCTGACTGTCCTATTTCCATTTTGTGCTGAGGAAATAGTGAGAAACTTTCAAAAGGCTGATCAGCAGACATTAACAGGCAAATAAACTCTGCTTACAGATCACAAAATGTAGCTTCTTTGTTCCAGATAAAGGGGCCAAGTGGCATGGCCAACTAGCTGATAAAACACATGCTTTGCATTTGGAAAAAGTCCCTGGTTCAGTCCCCAACATCTTCATTTAAAAGATCTCCGAGACCTAAGGGAGCCATTGCCAGCTGGGAGTGTTGGGCCTGGGCAAGATGGAATAATGATCCAACTCAGCATAAGGCTTCAGCTTGGAAGCTTGTGGGCTCAGTAAATCAGCATGGAAATGGACAGGTGGGAAAATGGTCACACACTTTATTTTACCACTCACCCAGCTTGTATCTCAAACCTCATTCCTTGTGTTGCAATAAAGTTGCTGAAAGGTTATATGAATGATTCTCAAACAGATGTAGCCCTTACAAATGATGGAACAGTCTTCATGCCAGGCACTATTAGATCTGTGGTGAACCACTGAACTGCAGGTGGCCGCTTCTCAGTGAAGTAGCTTCAGGCCCTGGATTGACTCCTCCCACCCAGGCTGGCCATTGGATGCTCCTGGACAGGAAAGGGTATGGCTTCCTGCTCTAGTTGGGCCTTGCTCAGGCAGCAAGGTCTTCTTGAGTTCTGCTATCCTTGGTTAGTCTTTGGTCCCGACTTCTGGCTAGAACCAATGCTCCCGACATACCTCACAGTGTTGTCCACACCTGGTGACTGTTTTTGGGAAACTACCAGTTAAGTGACGGTATGATAAACACGAACTAACTTGTGAACTGTGCATGTTTTAAAGAAATCACAACACTATTTCACAACATGCTGAACTCTGCTTGGACATACATAAGCTAGTTTGGAAACCTAAATCTAACATTGTCAAAAGCAGGAGAAATAAAACATACATTAGGCCTGGTGAATAGCCATTGTGGCTAAATGGAACCTCTGTGTCAACAACAGTACTGTGGACTGGATATTCTGACTGAGAGATCATGGGTGTTAAACATTTCCCCTCTAGCTGCCCCGGACATCGAGCTAGGCCCTGTAACCACCTGTGAATTTGCCTGTCTCGAGACAGCTCCAGAGCTAAAGGCCACAGCTAGGTCTCACTAACTGAGCAGAATGATTCCAGCTGGGTTCCTGTAAGAAAGTACCCTTCCCTCTGAGGAACAGCACTGGAACTGAGATACAGCGTTGGATTGGCTGCAGGAAATCTGCCCTATATCATGCATATTTGAAATGGGTGTGTCAAGGTTCCGCTACTGCAGGGACCCCTTGATCTGCCTTTTGGAGATTTATGCCTCTCCTCAAAGCCCCTCCCGTTCCAGGAGATCAAGTCCTTTTACAGCTTCCAATAGCATGGGTGTAGGCTATAGACGTGGTGAATAAGTCACTCCAAACTCTCAGGGTAAACAACAACACTTTACTAATAATATTAGGGTTTTTACTTAATAGAGTGGTTATAATTCAAAAGCAAGTATGATAAAATAAAACAAACAAACAATCCAATGTTCTCTAGTATAACTTCAGACTACCTATTTCCTATGCAGCCAGTTTCTCTTTCTCTCTCTGCTGGTTCTCTGCTTCTAGCTCTCTCCCAGCACACACTCTAACTGCTAGCTGACCACACCCCACATATATAGTCTTCCCAGGAATGGAAGGTTATAACCATGTGACCTTGCACAGGAGAACTAATTCTTAACTTCTATTGGGCGAACTAAAACTCTCAAACTCCCCCTCCCATCCAAGTGTTTGGGCCTTCAGGCTTCACTACTCGAGGGAAGTGTTTGGGCCTTCAGGCTTCAACAAACTCAAGCCTGTGTAGGCCTCAACAAACCCAATCCTGTGTAGGCCTCAATCCCTCACAGGGTGAAGCTTTGATATTAGGCATTATCTGAAGTGGTGACTAAATGCAATTAGACCTTCTTTCTATGTAACCAAAGAATATCTCCATCTCTGTCCCTGGTATACACACACATAGATATACGCACGCGCGCACACACACACAGAGGTATGCATATTATGCAGTATGCAGGATTATATATATTATGCTGCACACCACCCTAAAATCAGATACAATGAATGGTGGTATTAAAATGTTTTAAATCAATAAACTATTGTTCTTGATCGTTGATCATAACAGTTTCACTTTTCAGTGATAATGGCACTTATGTAACACATGAAGTCCCATTAGAGCGGTAAGGTGTTAGCTCCAGCTTCTGGCCATAAACCAGTAGTAAAGTGCTAGTGTGTTTGGACTGTGTGTGTGCGCACGTACATTATGTGTGTATGTTTGTTTGTTTATTTATTTATTTATTATATTTATACCCCGCCTTTTTTCCTGCAAGGAACCTAAGGCAGCCTACATAATCCTCCTCCTCCTCTCCATTTTATCCTCACAACAATCCTGTGAGGTAGGTTAGGCTGAGTGTCAGTGACTGGCCCAAAGTCACCCAGTGAGTTTCATGGCCGAGCGGGGACTAGAACCCGGATCTCCCGAGTTTTGTTTCAGCCAAGAGAGTTCTGGAAGTGCTACAACGCAAATTGTTGTGAACCTCCTCTTTTCTTAATGATACTCTCCTCGTTTGTTTGCATTCCAGTAATAATATTGATAAAAACATCCTTCACTGCCTCATCCTTTCCTGTAGGTAGCATGATGATGAGTCAAGGCTGCAGTGTGGAATATAGTGCAGTGTTCCCATTGCCACCTGTCATCATGACATTCAGTTACAAATATGTCAACATAAGAGGGTTTTCTTGAAAGGGAAGAATCATGGTCAGCAGATAGGTTCACATGGACCAAGAGTGCTACAGTTAGAGCTGGAGGATGCATAACGGTTGCTACAGAGATGCTTCTGAGGACAGCCTTCCTGTTTATGCTTTTTAAGGCACTGTGCACACTGATGGTGCTACAAAAACAAACAGAAGCTGAGGGAAGGGGGGGACATTAGGGGGGGGATCCCTTTCAGAGAATTCTCACCACTTTCACCAAACTATAGTTCCTGGATTCTTTGGAGTAGGATTCTACTGATTCTTTGGAGTAGGATTCTACTGGTATGAAAATGCTAAAGTTTGCAGTGTAAATCACTAATCACAATACTCTCAGTGTGTTTCCTGTGTGCCTCTGTGTTGCTGGCTGGCTTAAGAACTGATCTAGTGACTCCATCTAGAATATTCTCCATTCCATTCAGATTGCCATAACCTGTCTCACTTGTTTAAGCCTTATCACATAATTCAATTCTTCATGAAGGCTTAGAGGCAGAAAGGAAAACAAAGGAGTCTACATCACAGTATACTAGCCACATTGCTTTTATATCCTTTTCCATGAGACAGTTCTACACAGAAAATGAATAAAATTATATCGGAAGGAAAAACCCTGCCACCAGAGTTTCTGCACATCATCTCACAATGTTTAATCTTTCAAACAGCCCTACTCCAGGCATTAAATATTTTTTAAAAAATTAGCATACATTCGTATACATATATTTTACTATTAGGTTGCATTGGTTAGAAAGTAGTGTACAACTCTGTGGACCTCTCTCTCTCTCTCTCTCTCTCTCTCTCTATATATATATATATATATATAGTATTACATTATTACATCAAAATGTTGATTTTGAATCAGAGTTTAATTGGAGTTCTCTCCGAGCAACGAAGAATGTATGGTGATAATGTTGTTATTGTATAATTATAAGGGGGTTCAGATGACCTCCCCATATGTTGAAGGAACATATGAGGGGGCTGCAGGGTCACTGTCATGCCCAGTGGTGACTATCTGCAGGAGCCCCTATGTGTGTACCAACAAATGCATGCAGAAAGGATCCTCCAAGTGTGGAGGGATCCTTGATCCATCAGGATGCTTCCTCACATGCAGGATCTCTGGGCAAAAGGAATCAAAGTACAGTAATACCTTGGATTGCAAGTAACTTGGTCTGAGAGCGTTTTGCAAGACAAGCAAAAAAAAATTAAAATTTTGACTTAATAAACAAGCAAGGTCTTGCAAGACAAGTAGTCGTAGGGATGTAACCGCTTGCCTCAAGCGGGTGTAGCGGGCCGAAATCGGCCCCGCTCACGCCCACCAGAGACTCGCTTTGATATAAGAGTGTTTTGGATTACAAGCATGGTTCCGGAACAAATTATGCTTGCAATCCAAGGTATTACTGTATGCGACTTCAGACTTGAGGAGGAGGAACCTAGGAAGCTGCCTTATACTGAGTCAGAGCTTTGGTCCATCTAGCCCAGTATTCTCAACACTGACTGGCAGCAATGGCTCTCCAGGGTCTCAGGCAGGAATTTTCCTTGCACTGCCTGGAGATGCCAGGGATCAAACCTGGGACTTTCTGCATGCAAAGCAGGTGCTCTACCACTGAGCTAAAGAAGCTAATGTTGGAGATACCCATTTCTCTGCTCCCATACAGGAAAGAGTTTTGAATCTCTTGAGATGAGAAGTGTAAACTGCTTACACAAGCCCTATTAGTAGCTTATCCTCCACTCTACCCCAGATTAGAATCATGTGAGGACGGGGGGTGGAGCAGGGACGAGTCCCCTTGGCTCTGCCCTCTCCATTGCATCCTTGTCAACCATCCCCACAACCTTCCATACACTGAGGGTTGAATGGCTCCAGCAGGCAGCCTTCTCTACTTGTGTAGGTTCCCCATGTGATTTAGGACCAAAACACATCATTTAAAATCTGTGTCTAGCAGCCACTTCTTCTGTTCGTCTTTACTCTGGAATAGGTGCAAGGCCCCCAATCCAGATCTTTAAAGTCCCCCTACGAGGGTCCTGATCCGGACTGGGGCCCCTGCACCTACTCTAGAGTAAAAATGAAAAAAAAGAAGATGTAACTGCTAGACACGGATTTAAAGTAATGTCTAAGTAATGGCACTTAGAAACCTGGAAATCCGGGGCTCTAAATCAACATGAGGCAATGAGAACATGATGGAGGGTGCAGGGCCAAAAGACTCACCCCCTCATGCGGTTCTGATGATGTGGAGGGTGAACCTCTGAATAGGGCTACAGGCAGGGGAGGCTGGTGACTCCTGTTTTGGTGGGACTCCTTTTCAGGTTTTGTAGGTTTTATTTGGAGCTTCATAGGAGCTATCCATGGTGCTGAAATCTACCCCAAAAGTAGATTCACCATCATGGAGCACCATGGATAGCTCCTATGAAGCTCAAAATAAAACCTGCAATGGAAAAGGAGCTCCACCAAAATAGGAGTCACCAGCCTCCCCTGGCTACAGGTGTCAAGAGGTCGAGTCCCCCAGAGCAATAAACTGTTGTAGACTTCAAACAGATGAAGAACGTGACAAGCTGAAGGAGGTGCAGAGGAACAATATCATCATCATCATCATCATCATCATCATCATCTACATTTATCGCTCATCTGGCCGGCAAGCTGGCCACCCTGGGCGATGTACACAAGATAAAATACAGGATAAAATACATTTAAAACAGTATAAAATTTTAAAATCTTAGCCCACCCCATATTCCCACCTGAACATCCATGTTTTTAGTGAGCAGCGGAAGCTCAACAGAGAGGGGGCATGGCGGAGGTCACTCGGGAGAGAGTTCCACAGTACGGGGGCTGCCACAGAAAAGGCCCTCTTCCTCGTCCCCACCAGTCTAGCTGCTCTGGCTAAAGGGACAAGGAGAAGGCCATCTGTGGCAGATCTTGTTGAACAGCCTACTTGGTGTTGCTGGAGGCGCTCCTTGAGATAGACTGGACCGGAGCCGTATAGGGTTTTAAAGGTCAAAACCAATACCTTGAATTCGGCTCAGCAAGCAACTGGTAGCCAGTGCAGCTCCTTGAGCACTGGAGTGATGTGATCCCGCCGACGGCTGCCTTTAACCAGGTGAGCCACTGCGTTCTGTACCAGCTGTAGCTTCCGAACCATCTTCAAGGGTAACCCCACGTAGAGCGCATTACAGTAGTCTAGGCGACTACTGCGACTACTAATGAGCTGGAGTCTGAAAGTCTTAAATAGTTCTGAGAACTGAGAGGGTTGTCTCTGGGGATAAATTAAGTGGAAAACTTGCCAAGCAAGTTCCCAAAAGAAATTTAGTTCCTTATGACTAATTTTTTCTGTTCCATTGGTAGATTCAAACAAAGGAGCTAAACTACTCAAACGTAAGGAATACAGCAAAGTTATGTACATGCACAACTTGGTGCCCTCCAGATGTGTTGGATGACAACTCCCATAATTTATCTGGAAATGATGGGAGTTGTAGTCCAACCCATCTGGAAGGTGCTAGGTTAGGGAAGACTGGCCTAGACATTTCACCAGCTTTTGCAGTGGTGCAAGTAGGACAAGGCCTAAAGGACACAGCTTTATTTTTCTGTCAGCTTCCTTGTGGCATCTTCCACTGTATTCTAGCAAGGATTTTTTTCTTTCTTTCAAAATTACAGCCCCAGAAGCTCATGTGTTAAAAAAAAAAAATCAGTTCTAAAACATAAGATTGCGCAGCCATCATCGTGTGATTTGCACTTTGCAGTACTTATTTATAACACATCCAAAGGGCTCATTGTGGGAAGCAGATATTGTACATTAATTACTGAGTGTGTCTCTTTCCCCCTTATATGACAATGTGTCAGATCAGGCATGGATGAACAAAACAAAAGATGCAAGTGTACAGTTAAAACGTATCAATATAAAATGAAAGTATCTAGGCCCATTATCTCTAGACTCATTCCAGTCTATAACCTGGTTATGGGACCGAATCAGCCTTGCTTGCCCTGATGGATGACCTTTATCGACTGAGGGACGGGGAGTGCGACCCTATTAATTCTGCTCGACCTCTCATTGGCCTTTGATACCATTGACTATGGTATTCTCCTGGACTGACTCCGTGGGCCGGGCATTGGAGGCACTGTGTTACAGTGGTTCTAGTCTTACCCAAGGGGTCAATTTCAGAGAGTAACATTGGGTGACTATTGGCCCCTTGGCAATTGAGCTATTGGGTTCCGCAGGATACCATCTTGTCCCCAATGTTGTTTAACATCGATATGAAGCTGCCGGGAGCAGTCATTAGGGGATTTGGAGCCAAGTGCCATCAGTATGCGGATGACACACAGCTCTAGCTCCCTGTGACATCTGAATCAGGTGAGGCTGTGCAAGACCTGGATCAGTGCCTAGACTCAGTGATGGGCTAGCTAGATGAGGACCAATAAACTGAAGCTGAATTCTGGCAATATGGAAGCCCTGTTGGGTGAGTGGTTCTCAAGTCTGCAAGATAGGCTCATTGCCTGTTGTGGATGGCCACAGTGGTACAGACGCTAGTAACCTCAAGCCTGGATGACTGCAATGCGCTCTATGTGGGGCTGCCCTTAAGGCTGGTCCGGAAGCTGGGGCTATCCGGCGGAATTTTAGGTTGCCTTTAAGATATTTTAAAGATATTTTAAGATGTTTTAATGATGTTTTTTATGATGTTTTAAAGATGTTTTAATAGTATGTATTGTGTTTTGTTTAGTTTATGTATTTTATGTTTTTGCTGTTCCCGCCTCGATCTGGACGGAGAGGCGGATGAAATAATAATAATAATAATAATAATAATAATAATAATAATAATAGTAGTAGTAGTAGTAGTAGTAGTAGTAGTTGTTGTTGTTGTTGTTGTTGTGCAGAATGCAGCAACTCAGCTGTTGTTAGGAGCTGCCCCTTTTCAGCATGTAACTCCTTTGCTGAAGGAACTGCACTGGCTACATATTCGCTACTGGGCCAGGTTTAAGGTTTTGGTACTAGTGTATAAAGCTCTAAACAACTTGGGACCAGGATATTTGAGAAATCACCTTCCCCCTAACCAACCTGCCTGGTCACTCAGGTTATCAGATGGACCTATGGGCCGATTGGAGTCCACCTGGAGAAGAGCCTTCAGTGTAGTGGCTCCATTTCTCTGGAACTCCCTGCCTCTGGAGGTCAGGCAGGCGCCAACATTGTGTTGTTTTCAGCGCCTCCTGAAAACATAATTATTTCAGGAAGCCTTCCTGAACTAACCAACCATGGTTTTTATTGATTCTGTTTTAACATATTGTTTTATTCCTTTTATCTGTTTTATCTTTTTATTGTTCATCATTCCGGAATCTCCATACCAGAATATGGAGTGGTATATAAATGTTGTAAACAAACAAAGAAAGAAACAAGGTAGGCCAATCTGTCCCACTAACTCAGTTCTCCCATCCTAATCTATTACACTCTCTCCCCTTGCTTCCTATCACAACTGTAACTTGTCCTCCTCCTCTTTCACTGGCTCAGTTCAGATATCACCCCAAACCATGGCTGAGGAATCTGCCAGCAAACCAGAATCAGAAACCCCGGCATGAAGTGAGTTTGCAAACCATTCTCATGCTGTGTCTTGACAAACCACAGCTATGGCTATTACTCCTTCTTCTTTCCATTTTCAGAGGCATGTAGTCAGGAATGAACTTACGAATTTATGAAGCTGCCAGGATGGAGAGTGGCTTTAAACCACATGGTTCGCCTATTGTACATTTGGAAGGTCAAACTATGACTTCAGTCCTGAACTGTGGTTAGCATATTCCAGGAACAGGCAATATTTTAGCCCCTGGGCACAACAACAAAATGGCTGCCACAGGTGAGCATGGCTAGTCACAAAGGACAAGTAACCTGCCCAGAGGCATTTGTGGGAAATTATTATTTATTACATTTATATCCTACCCTTTTTTTCCTCTTGCAAGGAACCCAAGGCAGCGTACATGATCCTCCTCCTTTTCATCTTATCCACACAACAATTCTGTGAGGTAGATTAAGCTGGGGGTCCGTGACTGGCCCAAAGTCACCCAGTGAGCTTCATAGCCAAGTGGGGACTAGAACTCAGATCTCCTGAATCCCAGTCCAACACTCTAACCGCAACACCAGTCCAGCTCTCATAGCAGCTGGAAGCTCTCACTTCACTTTGAAGTAATCCCAGGCAGCTGCCTGAAAGAAAATATAAAAACATTTTAAATAAACATTGGGAAAAGTAGGGTGTCACAGTGGGCACCAAGAAATGTGTCTGGGGCACATTGGTGCCCATGGGCACCATGTTGCCGACCCACGGCTAAACCATAGTTTGCCATGTTGCCTGAATCGAGCCACTGAGTAGTGCAGTCAGCCCTCAAATCAGCACTTCTGCACACACCCCTTAATTCCATCCTATATCAACTTTCACCTACTAAAATGTTCCCTTTTCTTTCCCACCAGGACAAACATCTTCCCTTCCCACCACCACATCTTGTGACCCAGAGGAAATGACCAGATTTTGCTTCGTGCATGTTCTTGTCTATACTGTACACTTCCTAAACCAAGCCTGAAATATTGTAATGGAAACCATCACTGCTATATATTAAACGTATTCCGTTATTAGAAGGAAATAGTTAATAGGGGCACAGATGGATTCCCTATTACTTAAAAAAGAGAGAGAAAATGGTGTGCCTCTAGAAATAAGAGCAAATTAATCTTTTGTAGAAGAAAGATTTACTTGGGGGGAAAAGAAGCCAAGGAGAGATAGATAGTGAGAGATTAGAAATTTCAGTCCCTGAAATAACCTCAAGTCACACATGACCTCAAGAATTAGCACAACTGGATAAACTGTGTAAATTCCAGAGATACAGTATAAGCAAAGCAGAGCTTTTTTATGATACTTACTGTGCTATTCTCAGAACAGCAATGAAAGTCCCTACAGGCTACATGTTAAAAGAACCAATGTTCTAATTAAAATTAACAAATAATCAAGAACACACACACACACACACACAAACAAACAAACCCAAAACACTTGGGCACGTTTCATATAAAAGCAAACACTTTAAAGAGACAACATCTTGACAAGGGAATGTTCAGCCAGAACCTTGCTTTAAATGACTTTTGTAAGCACTGCAAATCTTTTCTCAACCAAAGGAAATCAGTTATCAAAAACATAGAATTACTCCAGGAGATGGAATTCATATTTTCCGAACTATGTTTTGTGAAGGAATGTTAAAGAAGCAGAACAAAGTGGGAGAGGGGCCAAACTTTAAAATACAACCTTCTGAGGGCCTCTCTTATGCAGACCCTCTAATCGTATTATATTTTCAGATTGCCATACTGTGGATTGTGATTTAAGATTTCCCTCAAGCCTGACTCCCATCGGCAGCAGAACATGACAAAATGCTGAAGTAGTAGAAAAGGCTGTACTACTTCACTCCAGATGGGAGAATCACTTTTTTTTTTACATTCACAAGCTCCCTGCAAATAGAAAACTAGCTCAGCAAGCAGTGGGCTGAGCAAGACCCTTTCTTCTTGATGTGCTTAGGGTTGTTGTTGTTGTCATTTTTAACATGGAGAACAGGGAGGGAAAATGTATCCCTGACCTGCAGCCTGAAGTACTAAAGTTCACCCTATTGCCTCTGGATACCACCACAGCCTGCTGCGTAGGTAGACTAGGATGATAGATCAAAGGGCTGAAAAGTCATACTAAGCTGACTGTGTTCCATTTGAAAAGGTTATGGCTTGTTAAATGCAAGCTGTTAATAACTCCTTCTTTGATCTACTTACTGTCTGTTTTTGTTCACATGCACAAATTTCCTAGTAGCTACTGTTTTGACTTAAAATAACCAGGTTGAGCCAGGATACCAGAGAGAGGCCTGAATTATTATTTCTTTCTGGATTTCACTCTAAACTTTACATTTTAATTAAAATCTCAGCATGGGGTGCACCTCGAAGAGCTCTGCATGAGTGGTCAAAACCTAAACATCCCTAACACATTAAACCAAACAGCTAAAAGGGAAGCATGTGGAATTTGCTAGGCTCCCCAGGGAGTTCTCTTGCCATCTCCCTCCCATACCCTCATGGAGCTTTGTCTCTAAAAACTGCTCGATTGTGGGGATTTCTTGTTGTCACTGACTTGCTTTCTGTCTGGTGGGAGCTGTCCAGCCCCATGTTGTAGCTGAAGATTTGTTAGAGGTAGGAAAAGGGGTCTCACTTCAGACTCAACTTCACATTAGATATTAATCTCTCTAAGAAAACCCCAACAGAAGCTTGATTCTTTGCTGCAAAGCAGTTTCAGGAGAGCAATTTGTAGAGAAGGTGGTCCTTTACCCATAGTTTGGCTGTGACATCTGAATCAGGCCAGCCTCTTTTCTCCCCCCCCACCCCCCGCCCTTCTCTCTCTCTCTCTCTCTCTCTCTCTCTCTTTCTGCAGAGCAGTTTTGTTCAGGGAGAAGAAGCAAGGGAAGTTGATACTTAACTCTTTTCCTTGCCACTGCATTTTCTCTGAATCTCTCTCTCTCTCTCTCTCTCACACACACACACACACACACACACACAGAGAGAGAGAGAGAGAGAGAGAGAGAGAGAGAGAGAGAGAGAGAGAGGCTTTTCATAGCACATGGTTGTATACATATCTTTTACCATGCAAACCTGCATCAGAAATCCAGGGGAAGGGACAGTGGAGGATGAGAGGGATAACCTTGTTGTTGCTCTTTTTAAAAACACAGCTGGATGTGCATATTTTGTTTATTAATTTATTATATTTATATCCTGCCTTTTCTCCTGCAAGGAACCCAAGGCAGCTTACATAATCCTCCTCCTCCTCCTCTCCATTTTATCCTCACAACAACAACCCTGTGAGGTAGGTTAGGCTGAGAGTCAGTGACTGGCCCAAAGTCACCCAGTGAGTTTCATGGCCGAGCGGGGACTAGAACCCGGATCTCCCGATTCCCAGTCCAACACTCTCACCACTACGCCACACTATCTACACTAGCTTTCCAGAGGAGGGGAAGGCATAGCCACCAAAGAAATAAAACTCCAAATGAAGTTTTAAAATAGGTGACAAAATGATGTGAACACAGGGAGAGATGTATTGCTCATTGTTATTGACATTACAACCAATATCCAAAAGGTTCCTGTGCCTCCCATGCAACAATATTTTGCACAGCAATTACTGTGCAACATTTTTGCACAGCATTTCCCCAGGGACTACAACTGGAGTGGCCAGGAAATGCAACATCCATCAGAGGAAGTACACGTACAACACCTAGAGAAGATGTGTACACTGTGTGTGCATTTATTACATAAAAGCTGATCATGTGTACAGACCACTTCTAAATACTAAACAAATACCCACAGCATTAGGGCTACAATATCAGACAGCAAGACTTTGACGATGGCTTTTTACAATGCCTACAGCATCCAAAGTCATATGCCACATACCAGATTTTAATGCCATAGATATGTAGATCCAATCAGAGTAACACCTATTAAAACTACTAATTTCTGACTGACTGAAAAGCATGGGAAACGAACAGAAGATATGATAGAAAGTAAACAGATGGTGGGACAAAATTCCACATCATCTTACTCTAGCAAGAATGGATTATGACAGAGCCTGCATGTGTATAAATCCAATGTGTACCCTGGCTATCATGCGCAGGATCTGCTCATACCTTTGGACTAACCTGAGGAGGGTGGTGGCATGCCCAGAAGGCATGACTCCGCTTACCCCACCAGACATTCACCACAATTGGACTCTCATATCTCAGCTTAATAAGTCAAGATATGAACAAGCCTTTCGAGGCATGAGCAGACAAACCAGGATGTCTTCAATTAACCATAATTTCCCATGTTATCTGACCCAGGAAACTATGGTTACCAACTCTGAAACAAGCCAGGATATTAAACCATGGTTTGAAGTTGGCTTTATATCTTGGCTTTCTCCAAAGCTGGTATCCATAGTTTCCCAGTTCAGATGAAACAAGAACCTATGGTTACTTAGAAGCTTCCTGGTTTAATCGTGACTCGCACAAAGAGAGGAGTGAAGGTGCTGCTTCCGTGCATGGGCAAAATGCTTGTTCAAAATGCTTGTTTGCCCAAACTCTCTCATTTATTCTATGTCAAATGGTGTGAAATGGGTTGCAGTTACTCTTCACTTGCATGAGAACGATATGAGGCACTGCTTCTCTCCTCCCATTCTTCTTTTTCTTGTATGTTATAGTCATATTACAACACAGAATAATCTCTAACAGATGATCTGCTGAAATTTTGCTGAATGCAATCAGTTTGCTATATTACAACGTCAACAACCTGATGCATTTTTCTTGCATTTAGCCAATAAACCCATATTGGGTGAGATGAGTCAGAGCAGTCTGCAAAAAGAATGACATTACGTGGTTACAGAACAGCTGCATGTTTTTAATATTTCTGAGGGTCTCCAAATTCTTCACTACTTGAAATCACATGATCATCTCATAAAGCCAAATATTCCTCTATTTATTAACGTTCTGGTTTTATATATGTACAGGGCTTACCTAGGGAGAAATCACAGCTAAGATTTCTGGGGTTGATTACTGTGCCAACAAATAAACCAACAAAATAGTATCTCATAAATCAACCCAATAATATAAGTGACTGGACTTAGACTCTAAAGTTCCTCTTGAATTTTTACAGCAATATTTCATATCTTATATTAATTTCCTTCTCAAATGAACTGTAAAATATTCCTGGCATGCAACACTTGAACACAATAAATAAATAAATTATAAGTTAGAATGTACTGTCACAGACACAGCACTCCTATTGCTCCTATTTATTTCAATGGGAGATATTATGCACATATTATACTGTCTCTTGAAATCAACAGGACTTAAATGTGCTTAACTTTGGCTGAACTGTGGCCAGAGTCTCTTCTGAATAAGTCCTAATCGTAGCATTTCTTGAATAATGGAACACTGGAGTACTGGAATACTGGAGCAATTGCATCATTACCCCCGCCCCTTTTATCTCTACTTTGTTAAAGTGCCTAATACCCTAGTATTGCTTAGACAAATATATTAAAAAAACATGATTAAAATTAAGCTTTTAATCTGTTTCTTGGGTTGCAATAGAATATATGTACAATGCTGGCATTAGATAGTTCTCTTCAAAATTGATGAATGTAAGGATATAGACATCAGAGAGAGAGAGATAGGTCTTTAAGCTTATTTTGGTTTGAAAAAATCTTCCCGATCCTTTCAAAATAGTTCACATTTGATATGATGTAACATTATGTAACAGTTCATGCACTGTGTAATTTGTTCTTCTTAAACACATTTCTATAAAGGGGTGGGTTTTTATTTTCTTTTTTAAGCTTTGCTCAGAAATTAATTTTCAGATTTACCACTCAGTAAGAGAGAGTCACATAATCAAAAGAACATGAGAGAAAGCAGTGCTTACCAAATCGGTTTGTTCATTGCTACTATGCCTAGTCAAAAAGAAGAGTCAGTCTGCAGAAATCCTCTTGCAGTCTCTAATGAGGTCAAAACTTTCTGTTATACACTGGAAAACACTCTGGTTGTAGGTATTATTGTTGTGATATGTATCACTTCACCAGCTGCAGCACATTGTTTACACATGGAAGGGACAGAATGGCTGTAAACAGGTTTGTTGTGTCTTTCTGGATTCTCATGTTTTCGCATGGGAAACTAGACTGTGAGAGCAATATGAGCTGGTCACATGGTTTGTATGTTCTGATGACGTGCTAACTTGTTTTCTGTCTGAAGCCATCTTAGAGAGAAGCTGGACTGCTTTCTCTCTTCTTCTTGTTCTTCTTGCTAGACTTTGTTACTGCAACAATGTAACGTCTTTGCTGAGGTGGAGTGAAGCTCAACTTACTCCACTGGATGTAATGCTTGCTATGCATTTATACTCTGCACATGGGCTGTAACTAGGAAATGTATACTCTGTAGAACTTTACTTGCTAAGTGAATAAACAGGTAGAATTAGACCTGTGGTGTTACAGAGTGTTTCCTGACTCCATGAATTAATCTGCAATGGGGAAGCTGGAAGCAGTCTGACAACAGGGCAGACTGGACTGGTCAAACTGGCACAGCACAACACGCTGCACGCTGCGCGCTGCGCAGGGGGAGGTGAGATCTGGAAGATCTGTGTGTGGAATTTCAGGCGTCTGCTAGCACACAGACAGGATTATAAATCTCCCACACTCTGCATACTCTCAGATGCCAACAGGGTTATGGGCCCAGTCCAGAACCAGTCCAGAACCAGTCTAGAACCAGACCGGACCAGAACCAGAACCAGAGTGGGCCGGTACCAGAACCGGGACCTGTTTGGCAACAGCTTTGACTCCGGTGATTGCAGTGATTAATGGCAGAGGAAGAAGACATCAAGGAAGAAAAACTATCTCCTGGTCCTTCAACCGGTAAGGGGGAAGAAAGGGGGAGAAAACTGTTAGCTGGAACAGACAGCTTGCAGGCAAGTTCCAAAGCCGAGAGCTTGGAGGGGGAGAGCGAGGCTGAAATTTCTGGGGAGGAGGAGGAGGAGAATCCCCCGGTCACAGAAATGGCAGCTGCACAATCCCTGAATCCACAAATTGTGGAGAGATTGTCTGGATCGAACTATGTGCTGTGGAGTTTTCAGATGCAGCATTATTTAACCCATGCGGGACTCTGGTCTGTAGTATCACAGGATCCAGTTGCAGTGGGCGATCAGGCATACGATGAATGGAGAGAGCGGGATGACAAAGCCAAAACACTTCTTTGTCTATCTGTTGAAAGCTCACAAGTGCCATTTATCCAATTTCAAAACACAGCAAAAGAAATCTGGGATGTGTTGAGAAATACATATCAAATGCAAACAGCAGGAAGCAGAATTTTGCTGGCACGTAAGCTATACAAGTTAAGCTTGCAACCAGGTGGCTCTATGCCAGAGCATTTGAGCATTGTCAGAGACTTGTTTAACAGGCTGAGGGCTCAAGGGATGACTATTGATCCATTAAATTAGGTGTCCATTCTGCTATCAAGTCTTGAGTCATCTTATGATACAATTGTCACTTTGATGGAGGGGCAGCCAGATCAAAACCTGACGATGGAATATGTGTCAGGCAAACTTCTTTCTGAGTGGGAAAAGCGACAAGCAAAAAAAAACAACTCTGGCCGAAAGTTTGCAGAAAGCCCGGCTGATGTGGCAAACAGCCAAGCTGCAAATAACAAGCAGGGAGTAACCCAAGCCGCTGCTTTAAAAGTGAAAAAATGCTTCACTTGCGGATCTACAACTCATCTGAGACGAGATTGTAGAATGAAAAAGAAAAAGACAAAGAACAAACAGGAAACAACAAGCACACCTGAGGAGGCAGTTAAAATGGGCAAAAGTTTGATTGTAAGGGTGGGGGTTTCTAATGATGTTTGGGTCTTAGACTCTGGAGCTTCTCATCACATGACTAACTCCAGGAATGTATTTCAATCTCTGGAAGAAGATGGATGTCCAGGTCAGCACGTGGAATTAGCTGGCGGGAAATGTATAAATGTTTCAGCAACAGGAACAATTGACTTTACTACTTTGGGTCAACAAAGGGCATTGCTTGTTCCGGAACTGGACACAAATCTGATAAGTATTTCCCAATTAGCTCAAGATGGCTATGAAATGTGTTTTTCAGACAGCACATGTGTGATTTCACGTGAAGGGACAGTCTGTGCAAAAGGTGATTTGCAGAATTCTCTGTATGTTATAAATCCATTTGTAACACATGATGAGAGTGTGAAGTATGCAAATTGTAAACCTCATGATAATTTTGTACATTTATTCCATAAACGTTTTGTGCATGCTAATTACAGGAGCATCGAGAAGATGCCGGGTCTGTGTGAGGGCATGAAAATGAAACCTTGTTCAAATTATGTGGAATGTGAAGTATGCAGTCAGGCAAAGTCACACAGGAGTAACATTCAGAAACACAGTGATAGAGTGAGCACAAGAATATTTGAGCTGGTACACTCTGATGTTGCTGGGCCATTTGAGGAACGCTATGGGGGAAACAGGTACTATATGACTATTATTGATGATTTTAGCAGATTTGGATTTGTTTATCTTCTGCAGCATAAATCTCAGGTTTGAGAGAGATTTGAATCATTTGTGAAATGGGGGGTAACAGGCTCAAACAATATCCCATAGGTGAATTGCTCACAGATGGTGGGGGAGAGTACATGAGTACAAAATTTAAGAAATTCTTGGAAAGTGAGGGCATTGGACACAAAATCACAGCCCCTAACTCACCGTTTCAGAATGGCGTAGCTGAAAGGCGCAACAGAACACTCCAAGAAATGATGAGGGCTCAATTAGCTGACTCAAAGTTGGGAAAACATTTCTGGGGGGATGCACTTTCAAATGCTAACTATTTGCTGAACAGATTACCTAACACCACAACTGGGAAAACTCCATATGAAATGTTTCATGGGAGGAAGCCAAAGATAGTACACGTGCGAATTTTTGGATGCAAATGTTTGGTTCATATACAGGCTAAAAGCTTTGAATGTTTTCTGCTGGGGTATGATGGACAAACAAAAGGATACAGGCTGTGGTCACCACAACACAGAAAGGTAATTTTAAGCAGAGATGTGATCTTTCATGAGCAAACACATGAAAAGAAACAGCTGGTGGAATTGCCAATGCATTCAATGGCTAAGACACAGCTGGAGGTTTCTGAAACAGAACAGGCCACTGGGCAGATATCTGGGGAACAGGAGGGAGGTGAACAATCTCTAAGGCGTTCAACCCGAGAACGTAAAGCACCTGTTAGATATCAGGATGAATTCCAAAGTGGCAAAACTGTTGTACATAAAGCTCTCAAAATAGCTTTAGAACCTCAAAGTTTTGAGGAAATCCAGGGCATGGAACCAGTAGTGAGAAATGATTGGTTTGAAGCCATGCAGGATGAAATCAATGCCATGCATGTTAACAAAACATGGAGTCTGGTATCTTTACCTGTGGGGCGAAAAGCCATCACCTGTAAATGGGTGTACAAGGTGAAGACAAATCACCAGGGGCAGGTGGAAAGGTACAGGGCAAGACTCGTGGCAAGAGGATTTGCACAAAAGCATGGAATAGATTTTGATTCCGTGTTTGCACCAACAACAAGGTATGCAACTGTAAGATTGTTGTTGAAATTGGCAGCACAAAGAAAAATGATGGCATTTCATTTTGATGTAAAAACTGCTTTCCTATATGGTGATTTACAAGAGGAAATCTACATGGTGCAACCAAAAGGTGTTGTAGAAAATCCCGGTCTTGTATGTCGTTTGCACAAATCCATATATGGGCTGAAGCAAGCAGCGAGATGCTGGAACCAAAAATTAGACAGAGTTTTGATTAGTTTGGGATTCAAACAAAGCAAGGCTGATCACTGTCTGTACACATGTCACACAGAACTGGGACATTGGGTGTATTTGTTAGTCTTTGTTGATGATATATTGCTGATAACAGAATCAGTAAGTCAAAAAGACAAAATTGCAAAAGAATTGCAAGCACACTTTGAACTGAAAGATCTAGGTTTGGTACAACACTATCTTGGAATGCAATTCTCCAAGGATGAGGAAGGTTCTTTCTTGGTTGAACAAAGTGGGAAAATTCAGAAATTGCTGGAGATTCATGGATTGGAGAATTGTAACCCAGTTACCACTCCAATGACTCTTGAATATCAAAAACACACAGATAACACTGAATTTGAGGATATTGGAAAATATCAGAGTGTTATTGGAAGCCTGCTATATTTGGCAAATGTGAGTAGGCCAGACATCAGCAATGCTGTGAACATACTTAGCAGGAAAATGCAAAATCCTTCTATGTATGATTGGCTAGCTGTGAAACGTGTGTTAAGATATTTAAAAGGTTCCATGAATTGCAAACTGAAATTGTCATCACACACAGAGGGAGGTTTTTGTGTGTACACTGATGCTGATTGGGGAGCTGCAACAGATAGAAAGTCCACAAGTGAAACTGTGATCATGTATAATGAAAGTCTAATTGACTGGTATACACGAAAACAATCTTGTGTGGCTGTATCTAGTGCAGAATCTGAATTCATCAGTTTATCTCAAGCATGCAATGAGATTGAATGGTTCAAACAATTGTTTACTGATCTTCAATTACCAGTAGACAAGGCTGTTACCATTTTTGAAGACAACCAGGCTTGCATAAGCATGGTACAAACTGAAAAATGTAGGCCAAGAACCAAGCACATTGATGTTCGTTACTCTCATGTAAAGGACTGTGTGCAGAAAGGGTGGGTAACACTCAAATTCTGTGCAACAGGGGACATGGTGGCAGATCTTTTCACAAAACCATTGCCTGTAATAAGACACAGGAAGCTAATGACGGCGCTAGGCCTCATTGAGCAAATGTGAAACAAGATGTACTCAGCTTGTGGGGGGATGTTGTGATATGTATCACTTCACCAGCTGCAGCACATTGTTTACACATGGAAGGGACAGAATGGCTGTAAACAGGTTTGTTGTGTCTTTCTGGATTCTCGTGTTTTCGCATGGGAAACTAGACTGTGAGAGCAATATGAGCTGGTCACATGGTTTGTATGTTCTGATGACGTGCTAACTTGTTTTCTGTCTGAAGCCATCTTAGAGAGAAGCTGGACTGCTTTCTCTCTTCTTCTTGTTCTTCTTGCTAGACTTTGTTACTGCAACAATGTAACGTCTTTGCTGAGGTGGAGTGAAGCTCAACTTACTCCACTGGATGTAATGCTTGCTATGCATTTATACTCTGCACATGGACTGTAACTAGGAAATGTATACTCTGTAGAACTTTACTTGCTAAGTGAATAAACAGGTAGAATTAGACCTGTGGTGTTACAGAGTGTTTCCTGACTCCATGGATTAATCTGCAACGGGGAAGCTGGAAGCAGTCTGACAACAGGGCAGACTGGATTGGTCAAACTGGCACAACACGCTGCACGCTGCGCGCTGCGCGGGGGGAGGTGAGATCTGGAAGATCTGTGTGTGGAATTTCAGGCATCTGCTAGCACACAGACAGGATTATAAATCTCCCACACTCTGCATACTCTCAGACGCCAACAGAAATCCTCTTGCAGTCTCTTTCCAAATAATAGGTCAAAACTTTCTCTGTTATACACTGGAAAACACTCTGGTTGTAGGTATTATGCTTGTGTGCCTCCTGCTATCCATGATTGTAATTGTTCTAAATTATTATTTTATTCCACAGGAGAGACAACTATTGTCGTTTCAGGAAGTTCAAGCCATGCACAACAGTAGGAAAATACTCTAAAAATAAGTCATGTTTCAGCAGTTTCACTGCCTTCCTGTCTGACCTTGTGTTTCATCAAAGGATGAAACATGGGCACATGCTCCTGTACTATCAGCATAATGAATGTACAAATAAATGAATTTCTCTCATCATCTCTTTAAAAAATGCAACAGAGGAGGATTTATAGGGGTGGGGTGACCTAGTGACGTGCCAGAGTGCGTACATCTCACATACAGAATCCAGTTATGTTTGGATGTGTTTTCCTTTGAGGCAAATTTCAAGGTCCACAGAGTAGCCTGTACTACTATCTTGTTGGGGATTCTGTGTTTTCTTTTAAAAACAATAACTGAAAAGCCTAAAGGAGGTGAAGGCTCACCTTTTAGAACTTCTTAGTTTGGAGACAGGCGATCAGGCATCTTAACCCTTAACCAGAGGTTTCATCCTTTCCAAGCTGCTGCAACAGCTGCCTGTGTAAAACGAGACGTCTCTGAGGAAGAACATGATCTGTGGCCAAGCAGATGTTAATGGGCAGGGTGTTATTTCAATGGAAATAGTCATCGGGGGCTGGTGGTGGAATAGCCATTTTGCTAGTCATTGCTGCCAGAAGGATAATATTGGTTGTTTTGATAGAACATTAAAAATGAAGAGCAGGAGGAGGGAACTATGTATACCTAAAGAGGTTTAGAGGAAAGCATAGTTTGCTAGTTTGGATATAATGGCAAAATATGGTTTGCCAAATGGACCAACTGCCCTGTGGAGAAGAATCAGGAGAGGGAGAGAGGCAGATGAAGGAACCAGCCCAAGACATTTTGCTGCCTGAGGCAAAGGACAAGATGGTGGCCTTCCATGCAACCTACAGAAGCCGACCAGATGGCAGTTGAATCTTACTTCATGCTGCCTAACGGTAGGGCCAGCTTTATTACACGCCTACTCCTGTTGTGTTCTATGAATTTTTCAAGCCACTTTGGGGACTTTGGTCAAAGGCACGATACAAATCTACCGGGGGGGGGGGGGGGAATAAGCACAAAGTAAATAATGAACCTCCTGCTAGTTCAATGGGAAGCTAGCAGATCCTTAAGCAAACAGAAACAAGCTGAAACACTCATTTCTGGAACAGGGCAGGTCACTTGAGTAGCGTACTGAAAACAAGGATTTCCACTTGTTTCCAGGGTTGATTTAGGAAGCGCTAGTTTCCTGTAGCACTAGCGGTAGTTCCTGCTGGCCTATAACAAACAGTGGGAGTACAGCAGCAGCATAGGAAGCTACTGTGTGTGCAAGGAGGGGAGAGCATGCAAACCAAGGTTCATTCTAGATTTGTTCTTGTTGTTCCAAACTGAACCACTTCAGCCTTCTGCAATAGTAATTGGTTAAGTTCTCTAAGCAAACTTTAAATATTTGCAGTCTCCTCTCCACGCATAATACGACATGATGCGACAACACTGCATTTAAAAAGGTGGAACCCCTTTACAGTATTCTGGTACATGTATTAATTCAACTAAATAAAATACACAAAAGAGTAAGGAGACATTGTTCCAATGATGCCACATATTCACACAGCATGGTGACCATTTAAAAACATGATCCAGGAATCAGGTGGTATCTATGTATATGCTTGAAGCTGAAAGGCAAACTCCCTTTCCACAACCTTGCCATAAAAAGCTGGTCAAGGAATGAGTGCCAAGCTCCATAGATTTCATAGATCATAGAGTTGGAAGGAGCCTATAAGGCTATCGAGTCCAACCCCCTGCTCAATGCAGGGAACTACAGGAGGGGTCTCCCATCCAAGTAACAACCAGGCTTGACCCTGCTTAGCTTTCCACGCTCAGACAAGCTGAGCCAGCGTAAGCCGATTTCTTGTGAGTGGGCCTAAGACACCATCAGGTACCCAGCCTCCTATATGCCAAGCATATAGGAGGCTCCCTGAAAACTAAGCAGCAGTTGATTGGTGGCAACACAGATGTCTAGTTCAGGGATGCATCATATAGACAGAAAGGTAAAGGCAGACTGTATCACTTCTGTGGAATTCCATGTAAAGTGAGCATCCTTTGTAAGGCTATAAAACCTACAGACCTTGTAACAGCACAGAGGGCCTGAAATATACCTTTCCAGTGCAAGTAATACTTCTTTGGTCGTATTTTCAAACCTTGAAAGTATTTACTCTCCAGTGTCTGCCAGATTAGTATGTTAACACATGAATGATGCTTATTAAGCATGGAGACACAACTAATTAAAATCGGCAAGAGCTTCAACGGTTTGTCACCCATGTGCCAACTAATGATCTGTTCCACCCCCCCTTCAAATTTAACCTCATTTTGCTGCCAATTCTAAACTCCCCCAAACTGCTGGCAGAAGGCTTCGCCCACATAACACCACAAATACTTAGCAGGATCCAAATCTTCAGGGGAGGGTAACTAAAGAGCATTAAAGAGACGGGCAAATAAAAAGCAATTTCAAGTTGCAGCTAAAAGAACATTTTAAAAATATGGATGTTTAACAGAGCTAAAGACAAGTTAACAAAAATAAAAACCTATGTCAGGGTAATGTACATATGGTAATTCAGCAAAGAAAGAAAACGGTTTATGTTTAAGGCAAAAAGGAGCCTTGCAATACCGTAAAGGAGCTTTCTTCCCCAGCATGGCACCCTCCAGATGTGTTGAACTACAACTCCCATCATCCCAGAAAGCATGTGTCCATGGTGGTTGGAGATGATGGGGAGTTCTAGTCCAACACCTCTGGAGGGTGCCAGGTTGGGGAAGGCTGCCTGGCTTAAGGACTAACATGATATGATGTGGCATATATTGGACTCCTTTTTATTTTTGCTATAACAAACACAGCTACCATTTCAGAAAATATTTCTTAAAAATGGTTAACTTCACAGAACCAGCCTACAAACAAAATCGACCAGTTCTGCTGAATTTATACATGACCTGCACATTCAACGTTATGGACAGCTCGTCTCACGACCATTCAGGCCCTCTCCCTAACAATGTTATAATTGATCAAGCAGTCTTTCGAGCTTACCTCCCAAAGTGCCTTGAAGTCCTTCTGCTCGATTCGCAGCAGCTCACTGTTTTCCCTCGTAACAATAGTGGCATGGCGAGGGGTGTTATCCAAAATCGACTCTCCAAAAGCTGTCCCTATTCCCAAGGTGCAGATGGTCACCGCATCCTGTGAATCAGTTAAAGGGACACGCACTCAGCCCTTCGGTGATAGAGGGTTTCATGACGCAGTCCTACTCGAGACACGGCAGCCTTCAGTCATGAACAAATATTTTCAGGTATGACAATCCATTACCTATGAATGGCACAGTAGGATTTTTTAGCAAAACCACGTCTTAATTCAAGCTCAGCCTCAGTATGAACCCCTGTTCAGTCTGTGTCAAATAACATTAAGAGAGAAATTACCCGTGAGAGAATGGCTTTCTATCACCACAATCCAGTGCTCAAATTATTGCGGGTGGGGGACAGATGAGACTTGATCCAGTAGTTCGCTTAGGTAATTTTAGACTCTGAACTTTGTGGTCTTTTGGGTGGGCTCTTTAGATATTAATATGCATCACTTCACTTCCTTCAAAATGTGGTAGGCTAGTCCTGCTACATTTGGGGGCTCTCCTGCTCATTTTGCTGAGTGGGGACCTGAACTTCTGCCTCTAAATCCTGCTCTGATGGCATCACTGACCTGATGCCGCAACCTTTTCTGATGGACCCCTTAGCTTCTGTTTTTAGAAGGCTGTGGAGAGCACAATTTGGCTACAATTGGGGGGAATCTTATGGATTTCAATAAGCTCCCCCCATCTCTTTCTACATAATTCAAGCACTGCCACAGTCAGCCCCAAACACTTTGAGATTAGGGAATAAGGATTCCAGATTAGAGGAAAATAGCTTCCATTCCATGCATGTTTGAAACCTTAGCTAGGGTTGGCCGGCCAGCCATGCTCCCGGCTCTGCTCCTGTGCCTTGAACTGCAGCTGACATGAAGAAATAAATCAGGGGGGACGGACACACACAAAAAAACCCAAAACAGGACACTGATTTGCAGAGCATTTGCACATGCTAATGTATATGTATAGATGAACATTTTGAAATGATAACTAAAATTTAAACAGAAATACAACACATCTTACCATAGTGGGGGAAGACTGACCGGACGAACTGCGTGCCTGCTCTGTCTGCTGTCCAGGTGCTGAGTCTTGATGGGCAGCTTCAAGGCCCTTTCAAGACTCTCTTCCTTCTTTATGGTTCTTAATCTTTAAACCAGACTTGGATTGGGCAGCCCTTCAAACTGAGCATGCCTTCAAAGAGAGGACTGTCCTCCATAAAATGAGACACTTGGTGTGGCGACCTGGCACCTCGGCTGTGGGCGCAGATCTGGTGCAGCGGTGCCAACTGGTACCAGCTGCCGCCACCGAGAGCAGAGCTTACCAAGCCTCCTCAGTCCCCAAGTGCCCTCGATCCCTTGGGAACGACTGGACAAAGATCCCAATGGGGGCTCTTGCGTTGGGCCTCTTTGCAGCCTCCCCACGTCCTCAAGGGAGCACAGCTAAGGTTTTGCTCGGTACGTCGCGTGCAACCTGGTCTTTAAATCGGCGTCAGAGTGACCAATAATGTGGCACGCCCTTGGTGAGCCTCCCCCCCATTCACCCCCAAAGCACACAGTCTGGGTTGTGGTGAAAACAGGGTAAAAGATTTATTAAGGGATTCAGGCAAAAAGTACAGGATGGAAATGGTGAGCCAGTTTCAAAGCACAAAGTAACGAGTGGTTTTAAAGTTGCAATTCAGTGGCAAACGAGAAAGAAACAGAAAAACACAGACTAGCTGCCTACCTAGGTCCGTGGAGACACGTGGCCTCCGTGGTGCAATTCCCTCTGGTGCCTGTGTCAAGCTCTCCCTGCCTTTCGGGAGACTTACACCCCAGAACCAGTACCAAGAAAAAAGGCCTTGAACTTCCTTTCCCAGTGGAGTATATCTCTCTGGGTCCCTTCTCTCCCCACCCCCCCATCCCTGGGTGGAGATTCCACAAAAGTACCATGAGTCTGAGTTGGCTGATTCACTACTGATTGCTCATCCTCAGTCCAGAAATGTGTTCTCCAAGATTCCCCATTGTTTGGGTGCCTGGGCAATTCACCAGTCAATGGGGTTGAGAGCTCTCTTATTGTGTGTGCTAAGTGGAGGTGCTTGGCCTTCAGGTGACCTCAGCCAGGGCGGTTGCCAGTGTCCAGGTGAGTGGCCTTTAGCAGAGACACACAATTGATTGTAAAAAGGGAAGTTTCCTCCTTTTGGACCCGGTCAAGATGGAATCAGTATGGTCTGGCTGAGTGGGCTACTCCAGGCCAACCATAACACCTGGCCACCCTATGTTAAAGGCTTATGAGCAGAGCTAGGAGGAAAGGGTAGCTGGCAAGTGGCAACCCTAGCCTAGCAGTTACTCCTTAGAAATTAATTAACCACTGGATGAACGCACCAAAGACATATTTCCTGTTTACCTAGATGAATGGGATATTCAAAGAGTAGGTTTATTCAGAGTAAATAATTATTTATTAGAGTAGGTTTTTTCTAACTATTCAAAGAGTAGTTAGAAAAAGGGACGCAAAATTAGGCCTCATTTCTACTTTCTGGTAGTTGTCTATATCCAGATCATTAAATCTGAAAGATCCTGTGTAAATCATAGGAGTTCACCTAATTATGTCACCCCTTGATTCAGATTCCCCCCGCCCCCAGTTAACCGGCCATGTTGTGATGGCTTGCTGCCCAACACATTTTTGCAATACAGGAAGCTGCTTTCTACCAACTCAAAGACCATTGTTCCATCTAACTCAGTATTGTCTACACCAGGGGTGGGGGAACATGTGGCCTTCAAGATGGTGCTGGACTGCAACTTCCATCAACCCTAGCCAGCACAGTCAATGGTGAGGGATCCATGGGAGTTGCAGTCCAATAATATCTGGAGGGCCCCATCCCTGGCCCACACTGACTGGCAGTGGCTCAGTACGTTTCAGATAGGGGTCTTTCCCAGTCCTATCTGTATATTCTAGGGGTAGATTCCAAGGGCTCCAGCGACCTTCTGCATGTAATGCATGTGCTCTACCCACGGAGTTAGGGTCCTCCCCACACGGACAAATGGAAAAGTTGTACAAACAATGCAGATAGAGCACATGATACTACAGGTGTGTTGCACAACCAGCGCATAGGCAGTTACAGATGGTGGTAGTGAGTGACGACAGCACAGTACAAGTAACAGGTCTCCATTAGGGTTGCCACCTCTCTCTTTTTGAGCAGGATCCCTTTGCCTTTAACAGCTACTAGAGAATATGAAGCTTTTCCGAGATGCAGTGATGGGAAAAAGTGGCCTGCTGCATTCTAATCATACATCTCTGCATTGCCAAATAAATTTTACAGCTGTCTAGCTGAATAGACCACAGCAATTTTTCACCAAGAATAAAACTCTGTTGTGTACAGGAAGGGAATTAAGGATCTAAGAAGAATTTAACAAGTTTCTCAAGGAAACAGAGATGACTAATGCAGTTCTGTGGGCAGAAGAGTGTTAACGATTTCATTTGTGATCCCTGCTACATGGCAACATTATCATGTTCTCTGATATGTCTCTCCCTCGATTATTTTTACAATAGCCTTAATCTTGTAGTCTAGTAAATATCCTACAGTCATTAAGTAACACTCTCTGGTGGGTTATAAAAGAAACAAACAACCTTTATTATCCTTGTATTGACCATAGCACCAGCATTTCCTTGAATTAGTCAAGCCTCTGTTTCTCTACCTTTGTCTGAAGAGATAAATCCACAGTATAGGAACAAAAAATTAATTAGTTATATAGGATTCAATCTAAATGGCCGAAATCAACAGCCTATTGACATCAGCTGAGTAAGGGATACAATAAGATCCATGCCTTAGCAACCTCATGCATGGACTAATATAATGTGCTCTACATGGAGCTGCCCTTGAGGACAGTTCAGAGGCTTCAACAGGTGCAGAATGCTGCTGCTCAGTTCTTGAGTAGCATGCAGAGTCAGAGCCATATAACATCCAGCCTCTCTGATCTCCACTGGCTGCCTATTCACTACTGAGCCTACTTAAAGGTATTGATGTTGACCTACAAGGTCCTAAATGGCTTGGAGCCCAGCTACTTGTTGGAAGGTCTCTCCTGGTATGTACCATCTTGGCTGTTGAGATCTTTGGAGAGGGGCCTGCTAGCGATCCCTTCTATGGGCAATGCCAGGGGAGCAGTGACCTGAGCTAGGGCCTTTTCGGTTGTGGCACCCTCATTATGGAACTCCCTGCCTTTGGAGGTGCCTTGGGCATCTTTAGTAGTTCAGTTTCACTGGCTACTTAAGATGCACCTCTCTGCCTAGGTTTTTAGGTCCTTTTGATGTTCTTGAGGAGACCTTTGAGTCTTCTGTTTTGTTTGAACAGTCTATTGTAAGGGGTTTCCTATCAATGCACTGAGTGACATATAGCAGAGGTTCCGTATACAAAATAGATCAGCAAGGGCAACAAACATGGAGAAGGTGGGGGGGAGAGAGGGTCCATACAAGAAAAGGTCTGAGGTTTTAGGAGAGAGAAATAGGGGCTTAAAACGAAACAAAAACCTGTTAGAAGGCGAGCTTTTTCCTCCAGCAGGGAACAAGCTCATTTGGTACCCTGGACTTCAGAACCCCAAATACTTTCTGTTCCCTCTTTATAGATATACCGTACCTTCTTTGGGGAAATCTGGTGTATGATGCCAATTAGGTGGGTTAACATAGCTCTCCTGCTGTTCTTGTGGACTGACTTTGGGAACGTTGTCAGCTAGAAGCCTTGTTTGTGGTTCCCCCTGCAATCCCAGAAGAAGCAGGGGATCCCACTCCTGTGTGCCAACTGATGGACAACCACAGAGTTGTCTAAAAAGAAGATGAAGTAGAAACTTTCAAACATGTGCATGTTTCCAAACCTACAGATTTGCTACACATACTGTGGGAAAGCACAAAGTTCACATCACAAATCTCATGTAGCGAGACAACCTACCTACAATACACGCTATCAAAAACTGAATGCTTGGAAGCATCAAATCCTCTGGCTTTAAGAGGCAAATATGTTAAAAATTCAGATTTCATGGTGAAGCTTGATTGTCCTTTCCTCAAAAAAACCCTAGTAGAAATGCCCCCATTTTGTGCTAATACAAAGCATTTGGAGAGACAAATTTTGAAATTTCATTTTCTTTTCCTTCCTGCAAATTATTCATAGCTGCAGGTATAGATCATAGAGTTGGAAGGAGCCTACAAGGCTATCAAGTCCAACCCCCTGCTCAATGCAGGAAACTAGAGGAGGGGTCTCCCATCCAAGTAACAACCAGGCTTGACCCTGCTTAGCTTTCCACACTCAGACAAGCTGAGCCAGCGTAAGCCACAGGCCTGTGGTAGATGTGGTTATTTATACGGTTGAGGTACGATCTCTTTTTTTCTTTTCTTTTTCATTGCTTGTGATCTTGCTTGAGTCATCAGGGTTTGACTGTATATTAAGCCTACACTCGGCTGACAGGCACCCAGGATATGATGCCGACAGCACACTCTGTGAATTATGTGGGCTAATTTGCAAGGGTGTTTGTGGAATAACACATTACGTTTGTGCCCCTTCCTAGCTTACCATTCTAACAGCTCAGTTTTATGCCAATGGAGGTGTACCTAAGCCAATGTAAGACTCTTAAGGTAAGCTTATGCTGGAGTTTGCCAACCTTTCAACCAGGTACTGTAGCTAAGCCTTTGACAGCAGCTTGATGCAGACATTATCAGATTGTTTTTTGTTGGTTTGTTTAGCTGCTGATCCCTGCGCACCAAGCTGCTTTTAGTTTAGATTTATTTGTGCACAGGGGCAGGCAACCTGGTGCCCACCAGATACTTTGGACTACATTTCCCATAATCCCTAACCATTGGCCATCCTGACTAGTCTGATGGGAACTGTAGTCCAAAACATCTGGAAGGCACCAGGTTGCCTCCCCCTGATCCTTAAACAAACAAGGTAGTTCTAAGGGCTTTGCTCTTTTATAGGTATGTGCAGTTTAAAACATCAAATTAAGAAAAGGATTTAAAAAAATAAATTAATAGTAAGAGACAGATCAGGGTGAACCTTGCACCATGTGATTCCAAAGGGGCAATCCTAAACATTTCTATTTAGAAGTAAGTCCTATTCAGTTCAATGGGACTTACTCCCAGGTAAGTGGGTGTAGGATTTCCATCTAAGCATATTGCTTTCTAATCAGTGATTTTCTCTCTCTCCTTGTTGCAGCATCCCAGACAAACATGTAGGGTGTTATGAGGGGTGGAGGTGGGAATGCTACTTTAGAGACCATTCTGTAATTATTCATCAGGAAAACATTTCAAAGAGTTTATTAAATGAACTACATCTTAATCTTGAATGTCCCACCTATCCCAACTCATTTATTGCCTTCTGTTCTGGGTCACAGGTTCACAAATTCCTTGAAGTGTGCATGAGGATGGTAAAAAAATTCTACAAAAGCTGAGTTTCTATAGGGGGGGGGGGGATACTTGAATGTTAGCCCCTTTTGTTCCCAAAAGGCTATTGTCAGTTAACTAGCACATAAAGGCATGTTACAGTTTCATAAGGAAAAGGTCTTCTTTAAAAAAAAAACACTGTACAAAGAATTGGGGGGAGAAGGGAAAGGCAAAGAAATACAGTTCTAGAATTATTTGCCTCCTTGAAATTCTTTAAGATAGTTCTCCATCCTTTTAAAAATAATAATAGAAAGATTCAAATAGCAGTTATCCTTTAGATCAGCCTTCCTCAACCCAAAGTCTTCCATGTGTGTTGGGCTACAACTCCCATCATCCTAAGTCAGCATGGCTGACTGGGATAATAGGAGTTGTAGTTCAATACATATGGAGGGCTTTGGGCTGAAGGCGGCTAATTTATCTGATATTACGGAATCCACTCTATTCATGGTGATAGAGACAGCAATATCACCAGTGCTGGCTCCATGCCAGTGTGGCATAGTGGTGAGAGTGTTGGACTGGGACTCGGGAGATCCGGGTTCTAGTCCCCACTTGGCGCTCAGCCATGAAACTCACTGGGTGACTTTGGGCCAGTCACTGACTCTCAGCCTAACCTACCTCACAGGGTTGTTGTGAGGATAACATGGAGAGGAGGAGGATTATGTAAGCCGCCCGCCTTGGGTTCCTTTCAGGAAAAAAGGCGGGGTAGAAATATAATAAATAAATAAATGTTTTTGAGGGTCCTTGGGTAAAAACAGCCTCAATCGGCCACCTCACTCAGTGGATCTACCTTCTCACCACCATGGTCACTGGCTGCTCTTGCTCCTCATCCTTTCTCATCATTGCTACCACTTGCTTGCTTGCCAGGCAGAGAGCCAGTGAGCAAGCGGGCAGGGGCATCTGCTGCGCTTCCTTTGCACAACCACCATTTTCTGGGCCAGAGCAAGGGGCTGGTGGAACAAGCAGGTTTCAATGATGAAGAGGAGCAGCAACTCCAGGGGGCTCAGTCTCGTCAGTGGGCCCCTGCTGGAGTGAAGGCCGCAGACAGGTGCCCAACCATGCCTACCCTTGACCCTGAATATCACTATGCCACTATTTCCTCTCCACTAGGGATTTTGTTTCGTTTGTATTTTTAAGCAAACCAGCCTCATTCACACTTCCTGGACGAATATGTGGATTGGAAGACAGTTATCTTTTGGTTCATGCACTTCTCCACATTTTGTGATAACTTTTTTAAACCTCAAAACATGTACCAAAATGTGCATGAAATGCATATTTTGAGATAAAATATGTACAAAAAATGTGTATTTTAGGATAAAATATGCACAAGCATATTTTGTGAAAAAATACATTAAATATGTGGAGAAAAAGCGTCAGAGTTTCCTGCACCACAAACAAACACACCTCCACACGTGTAAACAAGTATAATCCCAGCTGGGGGCTGGGAAATGCAAAATGTACATTGTTTCTCTGATGGCTCCTGACACCGCAGAGTCTCCCATGACTTTGATGGCCGATGCCACAGCTATTTGCATGCAAATGCAGCAAAGAGCCACCCCTCCCCTGCCTGGCCCAGATGAAGTTCATCCTGATTGGCTAAAGACACCTGGGCTATGGAAAGGAGGGGTGGGGGGAAGAATCTATACTGCTGCTGTGGCTTTTGGGTGTTGTTGTCTGCACGCTTCGCGCAGAGGAGGGCTTTTGCTAAGGCAAACCCTGAGAAGACCAACCCCCAGGTAAAGGGAGTGCCTGGGTATTTATATAGTAAAGAACTAGTTTTGTTGTTTTATAGCTCTGCTTGTATATACCAAAGTGTCTCCCCACCTTTCTCCCTCTTCCCTCATTCCCTACCTTTTCCTGTAATCTGTTTACCTTAAATAAACTTTCCTGGTTTTACCCCACACGGTGTGTGTGGTTCCTCTGTGGTTCAGTGCTAAATCCAGTGTATAGACAAGGGCAAGGCCCTGAGAGAATCAGTGTCAAGACGGCAGAGCTAAGGCTGGCAGTCTTGAGAAAAGGACCAGTTGGCAGTCCTTCACAAAATATAATGTGGATTTCTGTCCCCCCTTTTTTTTAAAAAAAATTGCAGATTGATGCAGAAATGGGATGGATCAGATCTATGCAGAACTGACATGGACTGGAAATTGCCACCTCCTGCCAACTCTGAAACTATTTTTGCTTCTCCTGCCAAGTACAGTGAGGGAGTTAGGAGGGGGCACATCCCTCTCCCCCAAAAAGTGAATTGGATCCCAACACATTTCAAGAAAAATCTCTTTATCAAGGGAAGTTCCTTTCAAGACTTCTTGAAAAACTGTGTGGGGACTGGGACAAGCTCTCTTCCAGCTTACCTAAGCCTTTTCTGGCATTTTGTACAGTTAAGATGGCCTTTTCTACAGCTGTCTTTGATCCTCTCGATTGTGGGAAAATGCAGGATCTATCACTGCCCATAGGAAGTCAGAAAACCAACTCTGTCCTTGCCAACTCTCCCCCTGCTCAAGGTAGTAGTAGAAACATCAGAAGTGCAATAGGGACATCAGCCATTGGCCATGCTGGCTGGGAATTCTGGGAGCTGCAGTCCAACACATCTGGGAGTTGCAGGTTGGGGAAGGCTGCTTCCCTGTGTCTTCTTCTGCTTCTATGACAATGGGTGGAAGAAGGGTGTTGTGCAGGCATAGCCCTTCTCATACATAATACAAGCAGCTGTTGCCCTAACATGGGCTAATTAGTAACTTACAAACTGTAATTGCCTTATCGCACTGTAATTGCCATACCACACTGGCACAGCCATAGAGATTCAGAGAGGCTAGATTTTATTGGCTCATAAACTTTGGGAGTTTGTTCTAGTAAACAAACAAACAAACCATTCCAAATGAAAAGAAGTGACAGAACTGTATGAGCCTTGAAGCCTGCCTATTTCAGTGCAAAAGAAAAGCAAAGAAAAAGATCTTATGCATTCTAGCATTGCCCTCTGGTGGTGAGCCATCATTTTGCAGGTATTAATAAACCCACTATCAGTCTACATTATTTTTCCCTGCTAAAGCCTGAGTTTATTACGCCCCCAAAACTGTTACTGGTTTTATTCACATCTAAGTTAGTACAAAAGAAGTAAATTTCTAGTAGACCTGTTTTCAATGGTTGAAAATATTAGAAGTTAAGACCTGCACAGGAGCCACATGCCAATCCAGGAGGGTCCATTCCAGTGTTATACCAGCACCTGAACTGATGTCACTAAGTTCTGCTTTTGCTATTTTTATTCTCCTAGAAATCAGCCATATAATATTATTTTTGGGGATAAACAAAGTGATACTGATTTTTCACATTTCAGATGTTAATTGTCCATTCCCTGTGTTGGTTTTTTGCTTGCTTGCTTCCTAGCACCAGCAGTGCGCTTTGCAGAGTAACATAAAAATACAGTTCCCTTCATAGGAAGCTCCCTTACACCAAGTCAATCCAGTGGTCCATCTAGCTCAGGGCTCTCCAACCTTGGGTCCCCAGATGTTGCTGCCCTACAGCTCCCAGCATACTCAGCCAGCATGGCTAATGGCAAGGGATTCTGGGAGCTGTAGTCCAGCAATATCTAGGGACCCAAGGTTGCAGAGCCTTGAGCTGCTAGCTCAATAGGGGTTTGCATTTGTTTAGATCTTAGCACTACTGCTGGATTTCACTCTGGTTTTTAACTCTGGTTTTATTCTGTTTTAAACTTTAGGTTTTTAGACTGTGTTTTACTATGTTATTGTATTTTATGGTTTTAAGTTTTGTTGCATGAACCACTGAGAGAGCTTCCGCTATTGGGCGGTAAGAAAGTGTAATAAATAAATATTGTCTGTGCTGACTGGCAGTGGCTCTTCAGGGTTTCGGACAGGGGTCCTTCTCAGCTCTACCTGGGGATGCCGGGGATTGAACCTGCACCTTTCTGCATGCAAATCACATGCTATACTGCTGAGTTACAGCTCCTCCTGAAAATTAAAGACAGATGTCCCTGGGTTGGCCCCAAACCTTTCAGTAGAGGTAGGGAACTTGTGGCCCTCCAGATGTTTTGTCCTACAACTGCCATCAGCCCTAACCATTGGCTATGTTGGCTAGGGCTGATGGGAGTTGTAGGCCATAACATCTGGAGGGCCCCAAGTTGACAGTGTGAAAGACAATAATGAGTAGGAAAAGATAATACCCCTCAGCCCATAAAGGAAGTTTACAAGTAGGAAAGACAAGGCCAAACAAAATATATTTGGGCTTTGTTTGGATTGATGCAGGGACTGAGAGGTTAAGCGTTAAGTCAAAGGCTTCACTGGAAAGGTGGCATCATACATAAATGTTGGAACATGGAAAGATCCAACCGTAGCGGGAAGCAAGGGAAAGAAAGGATGGAGTAATTTAATAATGCTTTTGAGCAGCCTGAGGGTAATAGAGTCAGAGAACAAAAGTAACAGGCAGAGAAAGGGTGTGTGTAAGTCTTAACATGGGTGACAGTTTAGCAGCCTAATCCTACACACAGTTAGTAGCTGTTAATATTTATTTATAATGTAATCTCATTCTGGAGAGATGACCAGTTGGACCAAACAAACCTTTGTGTCTCAATCACCCAGGCAGTCACACAACAGTGCAGCTATAAAAGAAGCCACTGCGAGAGTGGTGATTTAATAGATTATAGACTTGGAAGGAGCCTACAAGGCTATCGAGTCCAACCCCCTGCTCCAGTGGTCATCCATGAAGCTGGATTGCCTCATCTGCCCCTATAGATGTTTTCCCCCCAACAAAGGAACTATAGCAGCAAACTTCTTAGGGGGTGGGAGACACAATATTGACAGAATCCTCAACAGTTTTATCAATTTGTAGGTACAGATGCATGTATTTTGTTAAATCTGTCACATCTGTGTTTCGCGGATTGTCAGGTGTCTTTTGTTCCATCATCTGCTCATCGACAAAATTAGATATTTTTTTTGTATGAGCATTTTGTTTGTTTAGAAGTGCGCAGTTGGGCTAAAGTGCATTAACACAAGGGCACATTTGTGCAAATCCCCCCCCCCAGTTAAAAAACGGTCTGCAAGTCTGCACGACTTGGAAAAAGCTCAGATTCGCACAAATCCAATCTCATTTAAATCCACTGCAGAGTTCTCCGACACCCCTACCGTAGGTAACATTCTCCTTGGAAGATTGTGCTGTACCATAGCTGTAATTTTACCTGGTGGTTGCTTGTATCAGAAACTTTAACATCCAAAGATCCTGTCAGAACAGCATACCAATTTGTTCCAATATCACCTTGACGAAATACTGTGGACAAAAACAAAAAGACAGAATAGTGGGATGAAACACTCAAGTTAAAAGGTGCATCTAACCAGGATTACTTTATGGTTGATGTTGACTGATTGTGACAACAGCTATCTAATTAGGGCATATCTGCATTCATAGTCATTCCCATTCCCAAAGGAGTTTTGGGAGCTGCGGCAGCGCAAGTGGGGCAGATCACTAGTAGAATTCTTAGCACCAAACCTACAACTGCCAGGATTCTTTGGGGACTGGCAATTTCACCGAGATCAGTTTTTTCCAAGCATAGTTCTTCTGCCCTTCTTTCTTTCTGCCGATATGCCATCATAATCAATCAGATTATCTGAAAACGCACACTCGGTCAGCCTCCCCCAACCTGGTGTCCTCCAATTTTGTTGGACTACAACTCCCACAGTCCCCCAGCCAGCACAACAAAAGCCTCATCTGGAAGTATTTATTATTTATTAATTATATTTATACCCGCCTTTTTTCCTGCAAGGAACCCAAGGCGGCTTACATCCTCCTCCTCCTCTCCATTTTATCCTCACAACAACCCTGTGAGGTAGGTTAGGCTGAGAGTCAGTGACTGGCCCAAATTCACCCAGTGAGTTTCATGGCCAAGCGGGGACTAGAACCCGGATCTCCCGAGTTCCAGTCCAACACTCTCACCACTACGCCACACTGGCTCTTTGTCTGCATTTTCCCTTGGATGTTTTAATGTTTTGCGTTAACAGCACAGCACGCTGTGCTTTGAGAAGAACTCACATGAGTTGGAAAGGGGATTACGGATCCTTAGATGAACAAACATCTGCACTAAACTAATCCCCCTACCAATACAACTGTGGCACTACTGCAGCCTCCCTCACCTTCATTCTCTTGTGGTGCAAAAATGTGTGCGCCAAAGGTAATGAAGGATGAAGCATGGACTGGCCACCACAGCACCATAAAGGGAAAGGGAAGAAAACATGTCACTTAGCACAGAAGGTGCTAAGTGAAGATCTTAAAGCTGATGTCCATTGGTGTACATGCAGAAGTACGTCTTATCACTGGATGATTTGCAGCTGAATCGGTGAACTGTCTCCATTGAAAAGCACTGTGTTTTAAACTACGCCAGGTGGGACAGAAGCAGTGTTGTCGGGCCACATCCCACAGAACCCGGTCCTGTCTCTTTCGTAACACCACAACCATGAAACCACATGCAGCCATGTGGCTCCTCCCACCCCACCCCACCCCACCCCACCCCACCCCGCCCTGCCCTTCCCTTCTCCTTGTCCTGCTGCTCACCCTCCCCTCCCACCTGCTGCACAGCTAAAACAAGAACCTGGCTTGCTTCAGCTAGCACGGGGATGGTGAACTTCTTTCAGCCCCTAGGGCTGAATTCAATTTTGGAGACGCTCTTGGGGGTTGCGTTCCACTGGTGGGTGGGGCTGAAGGCAAAGTGGGTGGGGCCAAAGGCAAAAGGGTTGGGGCCAAAAACAAAAAAAAAGTACTAGCGTATTGTAGCTTAAAGCTCTTACCGCCAGGAACTAAGTGTTGGGAGAGGCATTTCAACCTTTTAGAATGGGGGTAGCTGCACAAAAGTCAGGAAACCATCAAAGGAACAGCAGTTGGGGGAAAGGGCCAGATTGGGATCCAAGGAGAATCACATTTGGCCTCCCAGACCTGAGGTTCTCCACCCACGAGCTAACAAGAGAGGAAGGAAGGCAAATGGCTTGGGGAAAGACTGGGGCCAGGAGAAGCATGATTATCGACAGCTGTGTGGCAGTTTAAAGGTAGGGTGGCTCTCCAGGTTGCAACCTGGAAACCATATATGAAGTTTCCAGCTGTGGTGGCTGATGCGTGATAGCCATTTGACACTTGCAGGTTGCCATCACTTGATATTTCAGTCTCTTCCCAGGCTGTGATCTAGTAGTCCCTAGGAGGATAAACTGCCTGGTTTTCTCTCATTCTCTTTTATAAGAGTACAAACAAGAGGTAGCAGTATTAGGAAACCATCACACAAGTATGAACTGTGTGTACTGATGGTGGAGGCCAAACACTGGACAAATTTGCATGTCATGATAAGCCACCCTGAAAACAAACCACAGTGGCTTGTTTAATCCATTGCAAACCCATGCTGCTGCCGACAGATAATCAGGCACCTCTTGATTTGCCATGGTTTGTTTCCCCCTTGGGCCTCCCATGTACATTCACATTAAATAAATAATAAATAAAATAATGTGCCTTAGTTAATGCACACATGCACAAATGCTCATTAGTTAATGTGCACATGTGCATCAATCAATGTGCACATGTGCAAATGAGCATCAGTTAATGTGCACACATGCAAATGCACATTAGCTCATGTGCACATGTGCAATAGTTAATGTACACATGTGCAAATGTGCAGTATTAATGCAAATGTGCGCACAACTCCCCCAAAGTGGGGGGAAAGGTTAAAAAGCTCAAATCCCCTCATCTGCATTTTCACACTTTAGCCTGGGGTGGGGTATTTTTGGTCTCTGGCTTTTTTCCCCTCCAGACTAAATTTGCATATAACTCCAGAAAGTAAAACAAAACAAAACAAGTCTGCAAATTAGGAAGTTTGTGCAAATTTGGGGGAATGTGCGCATATTTCATGGTCAAGCGCTACTCGATTTGCACAATTCCCCTGTTTGCGCAGAGTGAGCAGCAAACGCAAACAGGAATCAGGCACGCAGGTTTTGCCAGCCTGGCATATGGCTAGCAAGATCATAGGGCAATGAAGAGGATGGGTTTTCTGCCACTCTTGCCAAGAGACTGTGTAGCCTTTTAGCATGAGCCACACACAAGCCATCATGCCAGGTTCACATGTCATGACAAGCCACTCTGAAAATAAGCCATCTTGAACAGCCCAGCAGCAAGCCATGGGTTCTCAGAGTGGCTTGTGCACGGTTCGGTCCGTGCCAGGTTTGGACGTCATGACAAGCCACTCTGAAACAAACAAAGCTGACAACCCACCATGGGTTGTCATGTGGTGCAAACCAGGTCATTGTAATCTTCCCCAAGACACATGTCCTTAATGTTTCCAAAGAGCCATCTCAGCCAGAGACTGGGTTCACAGAACACAGCTTGTTGTGTTGTCTGAACCCAGCCAGAGTGGTTTGTGTGTGGTTAACAAACAATGCTGCTGGTTCAGACAGCAAGCCACTCTGAAACACACATGGCTCACAAACCACTGTGGCTCATCATGTTGTGTGAAACCAGTTTCTACTTCACTACTGTTACCAGACCCCAATGCAAAGATGCTGAAGGCTGTCTTAACTATTGTAAAGGATTTTCTTTCTTTCTTATTTTTACATAAAATAGATTTCCTATTAAATATATAGAAATATATAGTGAAAATGGAACATATAGTGGCAGGGCCGGTGCTACCATTAGGCCAACTAGGCGGCTGCCTAGAGCGCATGGCTAAATGGGGTGCAGAAACCACACCAAATCAGAAGCCTCCCTGGTTTTCCCCCCTTCGCTTCGCTTCTTTCTCTCTCCGTGTGCCGGTCTCTTCTTCTGTTTTTGTTGTCCCCAGGCTTGCTTTCTCTTTCTGTCTTTCTTTCTTTCTCCCCCCCCCTCTCTCCGCCTCCTCCTTTTCTTTCCCCGCTGCGGCTACTTCGGCTCTCCACTGCCGCTTGCCCGAGCCTTATGCCACTCCTGTTTCTTTCGCAAGTGGGTCTCTTTAGCAAAGCTGCTTTCTAGTACAGCACATGGGGCGATAAGGGGAGGAGAAGAGGGGGGGCAGTTAGGGAGGGAGGGAGGTGGCGGCGGTGCTGGAGGAGGTGGGTGGGTGGAGGGAGGGAGGGAGGCAGAAAGAGAGAGGGGGGTAACCAGAGTGAACTCTCCCCAAGCTGAGGAGCCCCCACCCCTAGCCAGGGAGAATGATAAAAGGAGTGGGGTGAGGGAGGAGGAGGAAGGGGGGCTGGGGAAGCAAAAAATAATAATAATAAATTTTTATTTAATAATAAATATCAGAAGCAAAAAATAAACCAGAATTTTGCATGCACCTGAAAGTAGAAATTGGAGAGGGTGCGGGGAAGAGGAGCTTGCAGGAGAGGAGATGGGGTGTGGGGGGGGGAGGAGAGATACATTTTGCACATACACACAAAAAAGAAGGTAAAGGGGGAGGGGGGGGAAAGGAGAGAGAGAGAGAGAGAACGAAAGAGAGAGAAGGGGTAAGAAAAGAAAATGAGGGGGGGAGAAAGAGAGGGAAGACAGACCAGAGAATCCCAGTGATCAAATATGCTAAGGAGGAGGATAATAATTTATTATGATAATAATTTTTTTAGGTTTTGCCAATTGACTTTTATTTCACAATGGGCATAGGACTGGAGGGAGGGAGGGCTCAAGTGGGAAGGGGTGTGTGCTAAATATCTGATCTTGCCTAGGGCACCAAACCTCCATGCACCGGCCCTGTATAGTGGAAATCAATGGACATGTTTCATATGACAGAAAATTTGGGGAGTCAGACTAACTCAGTGTACCTTTCTTCAGAAGAATATTTCATGCTAGTAACATTAAAAAAGAATGTCCCTCTGATCTGATTTCTGGTTTACTCTTGCAGACTTTCTTATTCACCAAGAAGAAGCTCTTACGTGTAATTCCCTTTTCCAGGTTTTCATAATAACCGCAGAGACAGATTTGCTGTAGAAGGTTTGGATGAAATTTCTCAAAAGCTTTCACTTCTTTCAGCCGGGTGAATATAATATCAACATCTTCACTGGAACGCTCCAAAGGCCTACAAGAACAGACATGAAATATGTTTGCCTGTATAGCAAAGAATGCATTTCTTTTGTTTTTTAGGTCACCGTATCCCAAAGGCAACATGGGAGGATTAAAACATGTTTAAAATCAAAATCAAACTATTTTTTTAACTAAAATAAAATAAAATAAATGCACAAGTAAAAACTCCAAACAATTAAATCCAGCCAGAATCCTAAATCAAATACACTCATCTTTTCAGCAACAAATACCATCTAACCTTGGCCATATATGTCAGTTCAACTCTGAACACCTTACAAAGTTAGGAACATCGTCAGGAAAGTGCTCAGTGTTTCATGAGTCTCAGAGAGAGAGAGGGCGGGTTCGCATGACACTCAGGGCCAGTGCAAGGCAGTTTGGTGCCCTAGGCAAGATCAGATATTTAGCGCCCCCCCTTCCCACTTGAGCCCTCCCTCCCTCCAGCCCTATGCTCCTGGCGCCCCCTTTAGCCCGGCGCCCTAGGCAGCCGCCTAGTTGGCCTAATGGTAGCACCGGCCCTGGTGACACTTTAAGCCTGGGGTGGCTTATATGACACCCTGTACAGCTACTTAGCCTGGGGCCCCCTATGTGCCCAACAAGCCATTGGACACAGCAGGGGTCCTGAGGCAGCTCCTCCCCCCTCAGTTCTTCCATGGGTATCTCAGGGGAACCCACAGGAACAGCGAGGTTTCACCCCCTCCCTGCCACTGCTTGCCAGCGGCGGGGGGAAAGGAGAAATGTGGGAGCAGCCATTGCTTCAGCCTACTCACAAATAGACTGAAGCAATGTCCACCGCCCACTGCCGCACCCAGCCAAAAGGGCTGGTGGCAGGAGGAGCCTCTTTTCCACTGGCACCGCTGGCCCAAAACAGCAGGCAGGTACAGCAGGGATGCAGCTGGGCGCTGCCAATCCCAGCAGAAAGGTGTTATTTGCAAGCAATCCCTCTCTCTACCAGGATTGGCAGTGGCGTCACTGGATGGGGCGGGAGCTGAGCCACGCACTGCTCGACCTACTCTGAAATAGGCTGAGCAGAGTACAGCTCACCCCGACGCCAGGCCTTTTGGCTGGCAGCTGCGGTGGCACAGGAAGCCTCTGACAGCCATCCCCAAGTGCCACTTCGGGGTGTCTTATCTGCGCTCACCCAGAGCCACTTGGGCAGAGCAGCAAGCCTTTTTTGTTGCTATTGCCAAGCGGCTCTGTAGCGTTTTTGGCCACTCCTGGGCTTGTCGTGTCATCTGTGTTTGGACGACACTTTAAGCCCAGAGGTGGCTTATAAACCCTACAACAAGCCATGGCTTCTCAGGGGTGGTTTAGAAGCTCAGAAGCTGGGCTGATAGGCCACCCCACGGGAAGCACGCCGGGTTCAGAGAACACCCAGTGTATTGTGTGAACTCAGAGAGAGCGAGAGAGCAGAATTCTACAATGTATGAATAGCCACTGAAAACACCTTTCTAGATGCCCTTGTGATGCAGCCATAAGTCATATAGTGCACACAGTTGTGAGGTCTCTCCCAGTGCTGCGTATCCCAATGCAAGACACTGAAGAAAGGAAGCATCCATTGACTGTAAGCTTCAGCTAAGTCCGCACCCACCCCATCACCAATCAGGTTGTCACTAGTATTTTTCTATGTAGGAAGAGAAGATATTGAGTGCTATAAGAATGAGGAAGCTGTGTCAATCATGAAAACATTACACCAGGTGTGGGCTTCACCATCAAGCAACTGAAGCAGTTGTTGGGGGCAGACAATTCCACAGGGGATGACCTTTTCCTGCATCCAAACGTCATCTCTTTTTAAGGTTTACAAAAATGACCTCCAGTCCAGTCCAAAGTACACATAGGGTGGAAGGGTATTGTTTTGACTTTATTATTTGAGGTACACACACAAAAGTGTGTGGGGGGGAGACAGCAGTGAGGAAGAAACTGTGCAGGCTACTCTTGCTCTGAAAACACTGGACTAAACTGTGCATTAGATCCATTGAGAACTCAAATGCTTTCAGAGCTCAAAAAATGAATGCATGGTTATGCTCGGCCATCAGCTGGAGGTAAGGAGAGATAATGGTATGTCTTGACCAACTGTTGCTGTTGCACTGCAATGTTGCACACAGAGCCTAAAAAGCAATTATTTGTGGGTGGCCAGCCAGATGGGCGATTAACAAATGTAATGTAATAAATAAATTTTAGGGATGTAAGTCCTACCCTTCAACAAGATCCCAGGGTGATGCTCGTGAGGCAAGCAAATCCCATGCAACCCGTGGCACCAAAAATGTGGCTGGAATGCTGGGTTCCTTACACCAAAGATACAACACAGAGGGAAAACATTTGCAGGGCAGGCCCTACCATTAGGCATCATGAGGCAGGTGTCTCAGGCAACTTATTTCGAGTGTCATGAAAGGGCAGCAATTTGTTAGTTATTTAATTTATTGCTATTGCATTTTTACTGCCATGGGGGGGGGGGGAGAGGCCCTTGTGGAATTTTCTGCCTCAGGTGCCAAAATAATTTGACAGGACTGGGCCACTGTACACCCTGGCGTTGGGGGTGGGGCGGGCTGCCATTTGCTGCTCTGCCTCAGTCAGCAAAATGTCTTGGCTCGGCCCTGGACATCTACCGTATCTCCTTATAGCTAAGGAGTGCAAGGGCACTATCATCTCTCAAAAGAAAAAAGAAAAAATTTATGTGAGACCTAAATGAATATTAATTATTATTATTGTTATTTTATCTGAGAAATGCAATGACCATATGGTGGTTTGGCCTCTATCATGGACTGCCATATTGCAGCTCCATCTCTCTCTGCCTACTATCTAAGAATGGAAGGCAAGCTGGGACATGATAAGAGAGATCAACCCACTGGCAACAGATGGACAAGAGCAGTCCAGCACATTCAAGCAAGCACAGAATAATGACAATGGCCATGCCATCGGAAAGGTTGCCTTCTGCCATTTCACTGCGCCTGGCTGCATTAACCTATCTTTCCTGACACCTGGCTCCAATAAGATGTCCACAGAATATGTTCTTTTCATCTATGGCCCTGGTTGGCATCTACATTTTAATCAGTAGTTCCTTGAAATTTTTCCTTCTATCTTCAACACTACCAATAAAGAGAGAAATAATTTTAGAAGCCTTTCCTTTATAAGCTTGAAATTCAGAAAAGCAAATACATTATCCTTTCGGGTAGTATATTATCCTGACAAAAAGAATCTCCTATTAAATTATGTGCCTGCTGCTAGCTATTTGATCTATGCAAATTCACAATCCAGTCCTTTGTCTTCATCCAGATAAGAAAGGCCAAGTAGAGAAAAAGAGAGGGTGGGGGCAGGACCGGTGCAGGGCAGTTTGGCGCCCTAGGCTAAACTATATTTAGCGCCCCCCCTCTCGTGCCGTGGGGGGGGCTCCGGAAAGCAGCCCTGCTCTGCAACCTCCCGCCCCCCCCGCACGCTGCCGCTGCCGCTGCCGCTCCCCACCTACCTTCCCACGCCTCCTCCGAAAAGGGACCCCCGCGCTCTGCTTTTGGCCGGGGGAAACCAGAGCAACAGGGCTGTTTAAGCCCTGTTGTCCTGGTTCTTCCCGCCAAAACAGAGCGCGGGCGGGGCTCCGGAAACAGCACGGAGAAGGTAGGTGTCGGGGGGGGAGGCAGCGCGGAGTAGAGGCGAGGCGAGGCGAGGCGAAGCGGGGGGGAGGCGAAGCGAAGCGAGGCGAGGCGAGGCGAGGGGGGAGGCGAGGCGAGGGGGGAGGCGAAGCGAAGCGAGGCGGGGGGAGGTGAAGCAAGGCGAGGGGGGGAGGCGAAGCAGGGGGAGGCGAGGCGAAGCGAGGCGAGGGGGGGAGGCGAAGCGAAGCGAAGTGGGGGGGGAGGCGGCGCGGGGGGGAGGCGGCGCAGAGGCGAGGCGAGGCGAAGCGAGGTGGGGGGAGGCGGCGGCGAGGCGAGGCGGGAGGTGGCGCGGAGCGAGGCAAGGTGGGGGGGAGGCGCCCAGGCTCCAGCTCGGCGTCACGGCAACCAATCCCTGGCAATCTGTGCGAGGATCAGCTGCTCGTCGCAGCCGCAGCAAGCCCCGGCAAAAAAGACGAGCGGCCGCCAACAGCTAAAAGGCGGCTGCTGTATTAAACGCTGCTCGTCCCAGCGCCCCACCACTACTCCGGGCGCACTGACCTGGCTTTCTCGGAGAGGCGGGACGGCAGGGCAGGGCAGGGCAGGGCAGGGCAGGAGTGCGCCGGCAGCGAAGAGGAGCGCAGCGTTCTGCGCCCTCTTACGCTACGCGCCCTAGGCAACAGCCTAGTTGGCCTAGCGGTAGCGCCGGCCCTGGGTGGGGGAGGGGAATATTATTATAGATTTCATAGATCATGGAGTTGGAAGGAGCCTACAAGGCCATCGAGTCCAGCCCCCCTGCTCAATGCAGGAAACTAGAGTAGGGGTCTCCCATCCAAGTAATAGCCAGGCCTGACTCTGCTTTGCTTTCCACGCCTCAGACAAGCTGAGCCAGCGTGAGCCACAGGCCTTTATATTAATAATTACATTTATATCCAAGGCAGCTTCATTCATTCAAGTATTTATTACTGTATATTTATATCCTGCCTATTTTCCTGCAAGGAACCCAAGGCAGTTTTCATGATGACCCTCCTCCCCTCCATTTTATCCTCACAACAATCCTGTAAGGTAGGTTAGGCTGAGAGTTGACGACTGTCCCAAAGACACCCAGTGAGCTTCATGGCTGAGCGGGGACTAGAACCCGGATCTCTGGAGTCCCAGTCCAACACTCTCACCACTACACTGGTTCTGTGTCAACTGGGCACATAGCCAGACAGGATATTAGGTCTCAATGGTTAATGCTTTGGGGCAACATAGTTGTCATCAAGGAACTCCAGGAAGGGGTCTCATATGCCATTAATAAGGTATGTAATATATCTTATAAGCATCACATAGTACACTCTCCTGCGGTGCCAGTTTCTGGATGTCTGCTAACCAATCATCTGTATCACATGGACAGTTGGGTTTCTGAGCCTGTAAAGTCATTCAGCAATTAAGGCTAATTTTTAACAGGAGCCATGCTTTGGTTTTGAATTAAGCAAAGGTCTAATGGTTAGTAGAAATATTGGCTCTGCTCTCACAGGTGCCAAGATGACACAATCAACTCTTTAACCCCTTCCTTTCCATCATGTAGAACAAAGCAGCAGAGCCCTCTCCTTATGAGCCTCAGGGGTTGACTCCCATTGGCTGGACTTGAGCAGCAGGGATGCATCAAAAGAACTCTGATAAAACCCCAGAAGCTGGAGGCGAGTGGTTAAAAGCCCTTGACTTCTGTCTCCGCTCAAATGTCTAAGGTGAAAAGGGGAGGGTACTGGAGATCAAAGGCAAGGATCTCTGTGCTTATTAACACAGGTACAGTAAACATTATTTGGTGCTTAACTGGTTCAGTTCCATAAAAATGCCCTTCATGTTGGAGATGCTTTTATTTTAAACTTCCATCACTACTTCTTTGCTCACACTTCTTAAGAGTTTTGTCCGCCTCTTTTTTATTTTGAGGTTCTGCGGTGACAAGGATAATATTTCTTACATTTAAAAAAAAAAAGAAAAAGATTAAGAGGTATAGATTTTAAAAGTGGGAATTAAATACTCCAAGAAAATAATGCAATGTGGAGTGCTCCTGTTCATGGTTCCAGCCAGCCTTCCCCTCTCCCAGAATACTCCATTCTAGCTTCCCTTCCCCAGTTTTGCCATCCCCCCCCATTGAGCACCTTCAGTCCTCATGCAAGTTGATTTTTAACATAAACATAAGAAGAGCCCTGCTGGATCAGACCAAAGGTCTATCTAGCCCAGCATTCTGTTCACACAGTGGCCAACCAGCTGCCCACGGGAGACCCATAAGCAGGAGATGAGTGCAAGAGCACCCTCCCACCCATGTTCCCCAGCAACTGGAATACACATAGGCATACTGCCTTTAATGTGAGGAAACATTCAAACATGAAAATCTCCATCTGCAGTCTGAAGGGAGAAGGCCTATATATAACATACCATTTCTGCACATTTTAATTCATAACAAATTAACTATTTACATAGCATCATCCATATACATTGACCTGCTTCCAGTGGTGCAGAGACCAAGCTCCAGGGAAGCTAAGCAGGGTCAGGCCTGGTTATTACTTGGATGGGAGACCCCTCCTCTAGTTTCCTGCATTGAGCAGGGGGTTGGACTCGATAGCCTTGTAGGCTCCTTCCAACTCTATGATCTATGAAATCTATGAATAAGCCAGTTTCAGTACCAAAGGCAAGGTTAGTAGGCAGCCCATGGTCCAGAGAAGAGCTAGGTTACCAGGGAAAAACAAAGCAGGAGTCCAGGAGCTGGTCTACAGACATAGGTGCAGCACTCTGTGACTACAACTGAAGGCTTTTAAGCCGGAGCCTTTTTAGCCCCACCCAGGGCAAGGCTGCAGGCCATCTGTGCCACCTGAGGAATGATCTATTCATGAGCAGCACCTTGCTCATAAGTATACCTTTGCTCACAAGGAGCCCTTATTCCTCAGGCGGGCACTTCTGCGTCTGGCACTCTGCACCTTTAGGAGCCTGTAGTCCTTGGGGCTAATTGGCCGCTCAATATATGCTTATGAATCTGAGAGGGCTCTAACGACATCTCGAGGGGCAGGGTCCACAGCCATTTCCCTCAAGGGCCCAGGATCCCCCTGAGGTCCCTCAACAGGTCATGACATACAGCATTTTGCCCCCCCCCAAAAAAAATGATAGGACAGGTCCCTGCCCCAAGTGGCACACAGTCTAGAAACAGACTCCGGTATAACAATTTAAGCAGAAAGGACTACCAGAATTAGAGTGGAAATGGTGGCAATAATTCCCAGCATGTGACACCTGTGAGAGTGGTCACGGAGATAAGGAGAATTTCTGGGGCCCATTCCATCCTTCCCTCCAATCTAATGTTACAGGCACCGCACAAGCACCGCTGGAAAACACTGCTGTGTGGCCACACTCCAAGCAGAAGCCATCATGTTTGTAAACAACTTTTCTCCCGTTGGCTGAGGCTCCGTGCCAGGACCAGTCTTCCAGAGCAGCTCCTGGTGCTGGGAAGGGAACACTTTACATCATCAGTGCCAACTGTAGGGGGAGTTGTTTACCATTATTTTTGGCTTTCAGGGAGAGTGCTGCTTTGCAGATGTCTCCCCACCAGTAGTGCTTGTGTGGGAAATAGTAACCTTTGACCTACCCCAGAATCTCTCTCTTGGCAAGGATTCCGGAAGTAGGGAGCCTTGAACACATGTTGCTTCTCCCACCACAGCAAGGATGCTTGAAACAACAAAGGGGATGCCTTTGAGCAGTGCTCAAATTAAAATTATGGGAGGTGGGAGGTAAGAGGCCCTTAATGCAATCCACAGGCCACACACACCCAATTCCCCCTCCCAATGTTAGTCAAATTTCACACACACCCTGTAGCTTTCTAAAAACAGTGACGGGGTTCGCATGATCACGGAGGGGGAAAGAAGCCATGGTGACTTATCCCCCTCCGCAGTCACATGCCAGGGGTGGGGGTGTTGTGTTCCATAATTATATGTTCAGCAGCGCAGCTTGTTGTGTCATGCAAGCCCAGCCAAACCCTGGCTAACTGGGGAGTTCTGGGAGTTGTAGGACTTTTTTCTATCTAAACATGCATAGGATTGGACCAGAAGGGAAGCCTTCACAAAAGGTGAAGGACTGTGGCCCCTTTAACGCTACGCCACCTTTGTAATTCAAACACTAGAAGTCAACAGGGAAGGATATGGCCTGAAGTCTCACAGAGGAGGCCAGCAAATATAGTATATATTTCCCGCAGACATACTAAAATCTATGTCAGTTTTAAATACTTTTTTTTTTAAATTAAAAGTGTGCTAATCTTCCCTCATTAGTGCTCATTCGTTGTCATCTTTAGACCCCAATGGGATGACTACTGCAGCCTTGGATGTATTGCTCCTCTGAGACAGGGAATTAACTTCAAAAGAGTGATATTTCGGAGTCTTTTCCCCTCTACTACCATGTTACAAAAGTTTCTCTTTAACTCCAGCATCTTTCTGGAGAATTAGGACCGGGAGGCTCAAATACTGCCTCAGGCAAAGCTGAATCCTGTGATCTTTATAGGCCAGCCTGGTACCCTCCAGATGCTTTGGACTACAACTCCCAGCATTCATGACCATTGGCCATGCTGGCTGGGGCTGCTGGGAGCTGGAGTTCAAAACATCTGGATGCTGCCAGGTTGGAGAAGGCTAGTATAAACTATGCAAATTTGCATGGACGTGTTTATTTGTATAGGTTGTTCTGCTTCTGCTGGCAGGAGCAGAGAAGGATCTCTGCGGTGCATTGAAAGTCTGCTCTCTAACAGCTGGAAACTTTATTCAATTCCATGTTTGGCTGGGTTGATTACACATAGGAAATTGCCTTATACAGAGTCAGTGCATCGGTCCATCTAGCTCAAGGTTCTCCAAGCTTGGGTCCCCAGATGTTGCTGGCCTACAGCTCCCAGCATACCCAGCCTAATTACCCAGGCTAATGGCAAGGGATTCTGGGAGCTGTAGTCCACCATCATCTGGGGACCCAAGGTTGGAGAGCCCTGAATTCTAGCTCAATTCTGACTGCACTGACTGACAGCACCTCTCTAGGGTTTCAGGTAGAAGGTCTTTCCAAGCCCAAGCAGGAGATGCCAGGGATTGAAACTGGGACCTTTCGCATGCAAAGCATGTGTTCTGCCACTGAGCTATGCCCTCCCCACTGGTGACACCCCTCATAAAACAGTCTCACATGAGCCTGCCCGACTGTTTTTGAACTGCAACTATTGAGCAAGTTTCCAAAAGAATGGCTGGGAGCTGTAATGTTGATTACCTAAGAGCTGATTAAATATTAAACTGTCAGTTAATTATTTTTAAATACCAGAAATTCAGGTTTCAGGTTTGCCCACACACCACTGGAATATCATCATCTTCATGCAATTAATTATAGCAATCTAGTTATAATATTAGACAGCTTCCCGTTCCCAAGCTGCAATCTGTCTAACGAGGAACAAGCAGTCGTGCAGTGTAAAATATCAGCTTCCCTTCTTGCGTCTCTGAAATAAGCTGCAGAATCATAGAATCATAGAATCATAGAAAAGTAGAGTTGGAAGGGGCCTACAAGGCCATCGAGTCCAACCCCCTGCTCAATGCAGGAATCTAGGTCAAAGCATCTCTGACAGATGTCTATCCAGCTGCACCTTGAATGCCTCCAGAGTGGGAGAGCCCACAACCTCCCTAGGTAGTTGATTCCATTGTCTTATTGCTCTGACAGTCAGGAAATTTTTCCTGATGTTTACGTGGAATCTAGGTTCCTGTAACTTGAGCCCATTATTCCGTGTCCTGCAAACTGGGATGATCGAGAAGAGATCTTTGCCCTCCTCTGTGTGACATCCCTTCAAATACTGGAAGAGTGCGATCATATCTCCCCTCAGTCTCCTCTTCTGAAGGCTAAACATGCCCAGTTCTTTCAGTCTCTCCTCATAGGGCCTTGTTTCCAGTCCCTTTATCATCCTTGTTGCCCTCCTCTGAACCCTCTCCAGTTTGTCTACGTCCTTCTGAAAGTGTGGTGCCCAGAACTGGACACAGTACTCAAGATGAGGCCTAACCAGTGCCGAGTAAAGAGGAATTATCACTTCCCGCGATTTGGAAGCTATACTTCTATTAATACAGCCCAAAATTGCATTTGCCTTCTTTGCAGCCACATGGCATTGCTGGCTCATATTCAGTTTGTGATCTACCACAATTCCAAGATCCTTCTCACTTGTAGTATTGTTGAGCCAAGTGTCCCCCATTCTGTAACTCTGCATTTGGTTTCCTCTCCCTAGGTGCAGCACTTGGCATTTATCCCTATTAAATTTCATTCTGTTGTTTTCGGCCCAGCGCTCCAGCCTATCGAAGATGGAGCCATGGGCCATGGACCATGTTCGGACAAAATGATACACCAGAATTGTGGAGAATTCTGGCTTCTCCTTCACAAGCAGCAGGGTCACGCAAGCTGCCTGATCGCTGCTGCTTGGCTCTTCCTGGCAGCAGGAGCAGCTACAGTAACCAGCAACTCCGGAAGGAAAAGCTATGGGTTGCATCTGAACCCCCAAATGTCTGAACACCACTGTCAGTCCCAAACAAGCCAGGAATTGGAAACCAACTTCAAACCTTAGCATCAGTCTCTGTTTTGTTGGGGGGGGGGGTGACAAACCAAGAGCCCCAGATTGGATGTAGCACTAAGCTGTTTCCTGGTGAGTCGAACCCTTGGTCCATCTAGTTCAATATATTGTTGACACTGACTGGCAGCGGCTCTCCTGGTTTTCAGGCAGGCATTTTTCCAAGCCTGTCTGTGATGCCAGGGATTGAAGGTGGAACCTTCTGCATGCAAAGCAGGTCCTCTACCACTTTATGACCGGGTTCGGATGACATTGTGAGTCGCAATGGTCTGTTTTGTCCTCAGAAACAACGATAAGAAACAACGGTTTGTTCTTACAAGGATTGTTTGTTGTGTCGTCCGAACCAGGGAGGGCTGTTTTATCATTGGTGGTTCAAGAATCCTACAGAGTCGCATGACAAGAGCGGCAAAACAAGCAGCTGCTCCAGTCATCCGATCTCTATTTCCGATGTCTGCCCAGCGACACACACGTTGCTGCTTGCTTCACTTTTAATTGTAGGACACTTTTTACCTTTACAATCAGAATACCCAAAACTGTATTTTTCTTTCAAGATAAAACATGCTTTTAATAAAAGAAGAGTAGATTACAATTGGAGAACCTTACAAGTATATGGTGAGGGGAGGGGGGTAGTTGGGTAGTAAGCAGAGAGCTGGAAAAATGAAGTCAAGGCTAAACTCTGGCTGCAGGAGCAAGAAAAGCTTTGGGTAGGGAAGGTGTGGAAAAGATCTAGTTCAGACTTGTAACACTGCTGGGAGGCAGGATAGAAGGGAGAACTGCTAGAGAGAGCAGGTTCTCTGCCATGCGTGGATGCGAGGGGTGGGAAGAAGTAAAAGAGGTGTAGTGCTAAGCAGAGCTAGGCATGGAAGGGGGAAAAGGTGTAAATCACCTTCACCTGTCTCCTAGCCAAGATGGGAGGGAGAGGGGAGAGCGAGAGTGGCTTTGGTGCCGGGCGGCGCAGAGAGGGAGGGGCGCAAAGACCAAAAGCTGCTGCTTGGACAAGGGGCACCAGGCAGTGGGGGGGAGGGTGTATATCGTGTTAATAATCATCACCTGTATGGTAGACCAGGTGGGAACAAAGGCAGGAGGGAGAAGGGAGAGCATAAAAGGTGATTGTGATGGGCGGCGAGGCTGGGAGTGGTGGCTGGGTTAGGAGAAAGTCAAGCCTCAGTTCATACTAGAGGCACAAGGAACGGGGGTGGGTGGGGTAAGCAAACTCGTCTTCAATCACTTCTTAAGGAACATCTACCTACGGAACCTCCTGACAACATTGAGGACCATTGGTCTAAGCTGAAAACCTCCATTACTGCAGCTTGTGAACAAACTATTGGATACGAAACTAAGAAACATCAGGATTGGTTTGATGAAAATGATAATGAGATTAAATATATAATTCACCAAAAAAGGAAAGCCTTCCAAATATGGCAAAATGATATTAACTGCGCTGCCAAGAAAAAAATCTACGCTAGTGCAAAGGCTGAGGTCCAAAGAAGAACAAGAGAACTTAAGAACGCCTGGTGGAAAAAGAAAGCTGAAGAAATTCAACAACTTGCAGAATCTCATGATGCACGGGGCTTTTTTAAGGCCACAAGGGCCATTTATGGACCAAAAACCTATGGTACAAACCCTTTACAATCAAAAGATGGCACCAAACTCTTAAAAGACAAAGAGTCTATTGCACTGCGTTGGAAAGAGCATTATTATGACCTTTTAAATCGTAAATCTAAGGTGGATAATGAGATTTTTTCGCAAATCCCGCAAAAACAAATTAGAGAGGAACTTGCAATACTCCCCACTTTGGATGAAGTAAAAAAAGCCATTAATCAAATGAAGAATAACAAAGCTAGTGGACCAGATGGGATTCCTGCTGAAATCTTATAGAAGGGCCCCCCGAACTTGTACAACATCTTCATAAACTCATCGAAAAAATCTGGATAAGAGATCCCAGAAGACTTCAGGGATGCCATAATTATCACCCTCTTTAAGAAAGGTGATAGAACAGACTGTGGAAACTATCGGGGCATTTCTCTCTTAGCTACCGCAGGTAAAATATTTGCCAGGATTCTCGCAAACCGTCTTCTATCTATTTCAGAAGAGATCCTCCCTGAAACTCAATATGGTTTCCACCCCTCTAGAGGGACAGTAGACATGATTTTTACTGCACGTCAGCTCCACGTCAGCCGGGAGCAAAATCAACCCCTTTATATGGCATTTATTGATCTGGCTAAGGCCTTTGATACTGTAGACCGAACAGCTTTCTGGACTATCCTTATGAAAATTGGATGCCCCAATAAATTTGTGAATATCTTGCGACTTCTCCATGACAACATGACGGCTACGGTCTTGGACAACAACGGCTCTCATGGTGCTCCATTTAAAGTGGGATCAGGTGTTAAACAGGGATGTGTTATTGCCCCAACATTATTTGCTATTTTCATCGCCATGATTTTACATCTTGTCGAGGGGAAACTTCCCACTGGTGTGGGAATTATATATCGAACAGATGGAAAGCTTTTTAATCTCAGCAGGCTGAAAGCAAAAAGTAAGGTAATTACAACCTCTGTTGTGGAACTTCAGTATGCTGATGATAATGTGGTCTCCGCACATTCAGAGGATGATCTCCAAACTATCCTAAATGCTTTTGCAGAAGCATACGGAAAACTTGGTCTCTCACTTAACATCAAAAAAACCAAAGTGCTTCATCAGCAAGTGCAAGCTAACCCTTTGGTGATGCCATCTATCCAGCTTGGCGGGACAATACTGGAAAATGTCGATCATTTTCTCTATCTTGGCAGCTATCTTTCTGTTACAGCTAACATCGACAGTGAAATCCAGCATCGTCTGAGCTCCGCAAGTGCCGCGTTTTCTCGAACGAAACATAGAGTGTTCGAGGATCGGGATATTTGTAAGAAGACCAAAACACTGGTTTATGAAGCCATTGTATTACCAACTTTATTGTATGCCTGCGAAACATGGACTATCTATAAACGTCACCTCCAACTCCTTGAAAGATTTCATCAACGTCGCCTCCGGAAAATCCTGCAAATTACTTGGGAAGATAGGCGAACAAATGTCAGTGTACTGGAAGAAGCAAAGACTACTAGCATTGAAAAAATGATCCTTCAACGCCAACTTCAATGGACCGGTCATGTTGTTTGAATGCCTGACTGCCGTCTCCCAAAGCAGTTACTTTATTCCCAACTCAAGGATGGAAAGCGGAATATCGGTGGTCAATATAAGAGGTTTAAAGATGTTCTTAAGGCTAATCTAAAAAAAATGCAATATAAACATCAAAAACTGGGAAGCTCTGGCCCATGAACGATCTAACTGGAGGTTGGCCTTTCACAAAGGTTCTATGGACTTTGAAGAAGCCCGTGTGCAAGGTGAAAGGGAGAAACGTGCTAAGCGAAAAGCACATCAAATGAATCCTTTACAAGACCATCTTCCATCTGGTAACCTGTGTCCTCACTGTGGGAAGCTGTGTGGATCTAGAATTGGCCTCCACAGTCACTTACGGACCCATCGCTAGAGTCTACACAATTTTCTTTAGAATTCTCCTCCTTTTAAAATCTCCTTTTTGTAAATTCTCTTTTTTATCCTGGAAGACAATCTTACTCGGTCATGAGTGATCGCCTGACTGACTGACTGACATACTAGAGGCGCCAGGAACGTGGGTGGATGGGGTGGATGGATGGGTGGGGGAAATGCTTCTCTGCAGTGATGGAAACAGCCAGGCGAAAGCAGGAAAAGCGACAGAAGGAGAAGCACGGGGCAACATACACAGGAATCTTTTTTTTCCCAGTGGGAACAGACAACAAAAGGGATATCGATCAGCTACAGGGAGGTAGAGAAAGGGTTAAAGATTCCTGCAGGAGGAGGGAGAGGGGAGCATTTGGCAGACCAATCACGAACAGGCTGCCTACATAGAAAGGGAGCCATCCTGGGATGCATGCCTGGAGGTGGAGGGAGGACTGGGTGGGAACAAAAGCACCTAAGTTACCATATGGCCTGTAGCTCACGCTGGCTCAGCTTGTCTGAGCGTGGAAAGCTAAGCAGGGTCAGGCCTGGTTATTACTTGGATGGGAGACCCCTCCTCTAGTTTCCTGCCTTGAGCAGGGGGTTGGTCTCGATAGCCTTGTAGGCTCCTTCCAACTCTATAATCTATGAAATGCAATCATGGTAACTTACCAGGATAGTTTGTTGTGTTGTGCAAACCCACCCTATATCTCCCATTTATCGGCTAAATCCTGTCCAACATGTCTGAACATTTTATCCATAATATATGTTTAAAAGATCTATCTTGTTGAGCTGGATCTAACTGCTTCCACAAACAATTGGGATTGGCTTAGAAGAAATTGTGTGGATGTATTTCAAAGAAACATTTTTCACATATATATGTGGAATCATCCTGAAAGCTAATAGAGTGATGCTACATTGGAAGTGGCCACCAATCTTATCTTACCTAACAAAACACACTAATCTTCTAGAGATGTTCTTATAGATAAGAAGTTCACAAAGGCATTTAACATTTCTTCCCACTTGAAAGTATTACACCAACTGGAACTGTTGTCTTGTAACAGTTGCCTAAGATTGCTGCAATGTGCTGCTTAGCTGCGATTAATCATTCCTTTGAGAGGTATAATAAGAGAATTTGGATGAGACATGAAAAACTTTTATATACAGATTCTTGCCAGGATAATTTGAAGGTGCAGTCGCACTGGGGTCATAAAGGCAGGTAAACTACCCTCCAAAAGTTTACATTTTAGAGTAGCCTTACTGAATTTAGTGTGGCTGTTCAGAGTTAGGAGCTCAATTCTATTCCTCCTCCTGCTTCATGATTTCCCTTCCACCCTCTTAAAGTCAAGTTTAGTGTTTTTCAAACTTTCTACCATCAGGGAACCCTTCCAGGATTGACTTGTCTGTTGTGGAACCCCATGTGAGTGCCACAGCATCCATGTGCATCCTAGAAGATTCTGGGATGTGTTCTAGGGAGCACCCGTTAGTTCCTGGTGGGTTCTGGCCAGACCTGCTGGGCCTTGTCATAGCCCCCTGTGGACTGAGAGTGGGGCCCAACAATCTCCTGTAGCTATACACTGCAGAGGAAGACTGATAGTGGTAAACTTTCTTTCAGGGAAACGTCAGATATTAATGACCTTCTCATTGAGGAACCCCTGAGAAACCAGAAGGAACCCCAGTCCTCAGAAACACCTTTTGGACACCAGTCTAGTTTATGTCTGCAGTAATAAATTCCATAATTTTATATTTATAGTAGCAGCCAAGAGAAGACACTGCCATGTATACATTTCTTGACAGCTGTTGAATCAAAATATCCATTAAAACCATATAGCTAGCTGTTGTGATGTAGTATTAGGAACTGTTAATCAAGCGCATGCTATTACACAAGCATAAAGAGACCATTATAATATGACGAGCAGTAATAGGCAACGAACAATAACATGGGAAAATGTACACAATGAAATGATGTTATAAAAGTAAACTAGTAAATAATCCAATACATTTACTCAGGCAGAGGGAGGCCTGAGTAAAGTGCACCTTGAGAGCTTGTGATATGCCTAAAGCAGCATATATATTATGACAGCAATCAAGTATCCTGTACATTCTTCTGAAATTGGTGGTAGTTAATCACCCACAACTAAGCATGAGATTATGGCTAGAGGTTTTACACTGGAAAGCTGGCTTAAGAGTAGATATAATTTTCTCATGTTCAAAGGTCCACAGATCTACTCACCATGGTGAGTAGTCTCATTGGTTGCCCTCTGGTGAGCATGACACAATGAGCCCCAGGCTTCCTTCCCACCTTGGAACTGGGGAAGGGCAAGTGGGGATTGTTTGTACTGCATTTCAGAGTCACTCCGAGCACCTTGGATGCTCAGCACAAGTAGAGGGATAAACCCCGCCCCTTCCCCCATCCTCCAACTCCAGCCTGGAAAGGATGCCTGGGGGATGTATTTTGGTGCAAGGCTTGCCAAGGTACTCAGAGCTCCTCAGCAGCCCAATGTCAAAACAAGCCCGGGACTTCCTCTCTTGCTCCAAACAAGAAGAATGAGGCTGATCATTTTGCTGAGATGCTCAGACAGCCTTGGCAGCCCAGTGCCAGAAAAGGCCCAGGCTTCCTTTCCAGCCTAGAACTGAACAGGAGGGGAGGGGATTGCCTCATCACCATTGTGCTGGGCTGCCGAGGCCCTCCAAACACCTCTGAAACCCAGGACAACTATTGCGACAATCCCGCCCTCCAGGGGTGGCCACTTATTAATCGCCCCAAAAGAAGAAGAGCATTACCAAAAAAGAGGACAATGGAGGACACTGTTTTGCATACAATTTGCATAGGCTAATGTATATTTATACACACAAATTTAGAAATAATAATTATTATTTAAATAGAAATACAGTACATCTCCCCATAGCGTGGAGGACTGTGACCAGGTGCCCTGTTTGCCTTGCTCAGACTGCTGTCCGGGTGCTGTTGATGAGAAACTTCAAGGCCCAGCTCTTCCTTCTGATGTGTGGGGTTGTTTTTTTTCAAATCTTCAACAGGACAGCCAAACAGAGGATGTCTTCAAAATAGAGGAAAGTCCTCTGGCAGCCCTTCAAACAGAGGACTGTCATCTGTAAAAGAGGACACATGGCTACCCCACCCCATCCAGTTCTAAACCTGGAACTGGCAAGGAGAACAGTAGATAATAGCTGATCTTGTACAAAGGTGCACCATGAGGTCAGAGACAAGATGCTGTCTTTCTCCCAAGGGGGAACCTGTGACCACAAATTCCTGGTTGCCTAGCAAGGCCCTGCTCACACTTATTATCTGGCAAATAATACACACTGGCCACAATCTAGCTCACTCAGCATTCAAGCATTACTTAAAACCATTGAAATCAGCCGGATTAAGCATACCTAATCCTGTGTTGTACTGTGGCCACTCATTTGATATTCCACTAGATGGATGCCCAAGCATTAAATAATGAAATGAAACAGAGTGTCTGAACTGTGTTCAGGACAGTAACTCAAGTGATCACTGTATTTACCAAAAAAAATCTATTGGAAACCATTAGGAGACTTTTCTGAATGATCATATTATATGCAAATTGCATGCACAATAACTTTGTTTCATTATCAGTGCTGTTCATATATAAAGGTATGTAAACATCTACATTCATATAATTAGTTAAAAGTCAAGCTGTAAAGGAGTGGCAGAGGTATATAATGAACTCGGTTGACTATGTCCTCAAAACAACTCTCCACTTTTAAATAATTCATCAAAAGCTCATCAAAGATTGTGACATTCTTGACACACCAGGACAGTGACATGACATGGTTTGTTCTGTGATCAGCTCCTGCAGTCAAGTACAACAGTCACTGAAGGCACTGCAGGTTCTGTCTACTGCAAAGGAAGCCTAAGAATCAATGTATAGTTCATGCACTGAACTGTAATCTTTGGGCTAGCTAATGGCATGTTCCTTGCGTATCATCATTAAAGGAATCATGCAAAGGAAGCCTAAGAATCAATGTATAGTTCATGCACTGAACTGTAATCTTTGGGCTAGCTAATGGCATGTTCCTTGCGTATCATCATTAAGCTGGCATCTGCATCACCTTAAAACCTGTATGAGCGCAATCCTATGCAAGTTAAGACAGAAAAAAGGCCTACAACTCCCAGCATGCCCCAGCCAGCTATGCTGGCTGGGGCATGCTGGGAGTTGTAGGCCTTTTTTCTGTCTAAATTTGCATAGGATTGCACCCTAAAGGTTCTCAAAATGGCAATCCTTTTTGTGACTGTGATAAGACATCTGTACTCTCTGAGTATTGCTTGCTTGTTGAGTGTTGTTTGTTTGTTTGCTTGTTTTATTACAATTATTTATATCCTGTCTTTCAGGATAAAAATCCTTCCAAAGCGGCTTACAAGCAGGTCAATAATACATTAATAAAAACCATTATAAACAATATTAAAAATAACAACTCATAAGGATCCATCTCACGGGGTAATTGATGATAAAAAGCCCTGTGAGGGAAGGAAAGGATAGTCCAGCGGAGCAGGGGCCTGAGGTGATGTCCACACCTGCCTCTTTCTGGGGCCATTCCCACAGGGAAGTTTGTGGTAATGGTCCTGTGGGGAGAGGAGACAGAGAGAGGCAGGCAGGCAGGTAGGTGAAGATCACCTCAGGCCTCTATTCCAGTTGCACTTCTCCCCTTCCCCAGCAATTGCTCAGTGGGAAGGATCCCAGAAGAGAAGGAGGCAGGCAGTATGAGTAACAGAGTAATGAAAGCTACATGGCCCTTTTGGACTGCTCAACCATGGTCCAGCAAGCCAGGAATGAGTATTCGGCGGCCTGTGTGTTCCTCCCCTCACAAGTCAACTTTCGCACTACAATCCTGGTATCTTTACATCTGAAACAAAGAACTCTGGCTTAATGTCTGTTTACTAATCCGGTTCTTAAACCAGGATCTAACCATGGACTGCTGTTCATTTTGATGAAGAGTAGGTAAGCAAATTGTTTAATGGTGATGGTTGGAAGAACATTCCCTCATCTGTGGGTATCTAGCTTCTTCTTGAGAGAATTCCAACCCTGGCCATATGCATAGTTTTGCCGAGTTCTACTTTATCTTTGCTTTCTCCTTTCCCAGCCCCATGCCTCCTCCATCCAATGTTTCCTTTGGTTTCCTTAGGCTAATGCCTATTTTGTCCCACTTCCTTAAGCCATCCTGTCTCTTGGCCGGCCAACTTAGCACCCTTCTCTCCCTACCCTCATCATGGCATAGTCCTTGCCTGCTTTTACTTGCTGTAAAGTTTCTTCAGAGCTCCTGCTTCATTCGCCTTGCCTCAAATCTGTCCCTTCACTGCCCCTTTCAAGCCTTATCTTCCACCTACCATTCCTTCAGACACCTTTGCTCAGTCTGTTGCCCACTCACCCTTCCTTCAGCCTGCTTACTTAGTTACAACCATCCTGTCCCTTAGATTCTCCATGCCCCAGGACCTCTTCCTCGCCTTCAGTTTGCATATGAGCGAGGTTTCAACCCCAGCCAAACTGGCAACTTTCCCTTCCCTGTTAAAAGGTGAACTGAGACTGGCTGGGGCATGCTGGGAGTTGTAGGTCAAAAACATCTGGGGACCCAAGGTTGGAGAACACTGGGCTAGAGCAATGAGGATCATTCTATCTTCAGCTTAGGTTATACTGTCATGAGAGAGATCTTCTACTTGTATGTGAAGCATAAAGAATAAGTCCCCAGAAACCATAATCATTTAAGAAGAGATGTTAATGCGATCCACGGGGTGAGCAGGTGCCCAGAAGCAACTGACCATGTGGACCAACCTCCATGCAGCTGAGATGTCAACTGGCCTCCTTGTCTGTGTGAATAATGTTAGAAAGTACAACAAGGCTATGTATATAGTATAGTGATTCCAATATAATGTAGTATATATACTATATAGATAGTATATATATATATATATACTACATTATATATAGTATATACTCTGACTATGCAGTCAGAGTCATACCTATTTGTATCATGTTAGAGACAAAAAGGCCAACTAGTCCATCCTTCCACTGCAAACACTCCTTCTCTCCTAAGAAATCAACCCACACAAGAAATTGACCCGCATCAACAAATTAAGAATATCAAATTGATTTTTACATGACCATCAGCATTGTCATGTCCCACCACCCTCAGCCTTTTCAGGGTACAGGAGAAGACTCCGACAGAGATGATGACCAGACTGCTCTTCCAGGGGAAGGCCATTCGGTCCCGTATTCAGCTCCCTGCCCTGGCCAGAAGACACATCTTTGCCATCTGAAAAAGAGGATGGAGCCTCAGCAGAACTTCCTTCTCCCCAGCCTTGCAGAAGTCTGAGACTATAAAATCAGCATGAGGGTCCTTTAATAGTCCAGCCAGCTCCCCCAGAAGGCGGGTGGAACTGACCACACTCACACTACAGTTTGTGGCTGCCTTTAGTTGGCTTGGCTTGAGCTTGCTGTTGAGACAACATCCTCCTATGGCAGTGATGGCGAACCTTTTTGAGCCCGAGTGCCCAAACTGCAACACAAAACCAACTTATTTATTTCAAAGTGCCAACACTGAAATTAAACCTGAATACCGAGGTTTTAGTTTTAGAAAAACAACTCATACAGTTGTCCGAACTAATTAACATCTTTTGTCTTTAAAGAAAAACACAACAACAGAGCTTTCAATGATACAAACAGTTTTTTGTTGGGGGAAAAAATCAACTCAAAAAATTATTATAGTACTACATTGTACACATAGCCTGAAGGGAATTTATACAAACTTTTTAAATAATTAGGCACATGTATTTTTGGATAAGGGATTCTCAACTTGTAATATGATTATATGCCAGACTGAAATTGTATGGGGCAAGCTTTACTCCGGGTCCTTTCCCTGCTTCTACAGGTGTCGGATTAGTAAAAGTAAAAGTCAACCTGTACTAGGATGAGCAAGATAAACAAGAAAACTAAACGTGCTTAACACATTTTAAACACTTTATGTCTTGGACTGCAAACACTGCATTAGGTAAAAGTTTGCATTGGGCATGCTTTTGCACAATTAATGTGATTTTTGCTATTGCATGCATGCTGATAATTTGTCAAACCTTGCCTCATACTCCGTTAGTTTGAGAGCAACACATGCAGCACTCAGGTCAACTGTTAGGGCTTTACATCCAAGCCATGCTCTGTGCATCATTCTTCAAAATCTTTTAAATGTGTTAACAATGTAGAAAAGGATTCTGTAACAGGAATTGTAGAATAAAATCATTCTGTTCCACACTGTGAGAAAGAATAAAATCATTAATGTTTTGCAGAAGGGGATGGTCTTTTCGCGATCTGGTGACCAATGGCTCGAGTGCCCACAGGGAGGTCCCTGCGTGCCAGCTGTGGCACCCGTGCCATAGGTTCGCCATCACTGTCCTATGGTTCTAGTTGGGAGAGCTCCAGCCAGCCAGCAAAGCTCACTCAGAGCTATCCGTGGTCCTGTTGCAGCTGATCTTTACACAAGGGGGCTTCTCTGCCTTTACTTAGCTGGCTGTGTGCCTGATGTACCTTCCTTGTCTGGATTTGACCTACCTGACACAATCTCGCCTGCCTAGACTTTACTGTTCTACCTAGAACGGACTCTCCTTGCTCAGATCTGACCCTATCAGATGCCACTGGCTTTCCTGTGAATGGTTTACCTGAGGCTCACAGGTAACCATTCACATTTAGGGCTCCCGAAGAAGTATAGTGTCCTCTTCTCTCACACTCAAGCACACATAGATTCATAGATTCATAGATCATAGAGTTGGAAGGAGCCTACAAGGCTATCGAGTCCAACCCCCTGCTCAATGCAGGAAACTAGAGGAGGGGTCTCCCATCCAAGTAACAACCAGGCTTGACCCTGCTTAGCTTTCCACACTCAGACAATGGTGTCAGGCACCAAAATAACTTGAGCGGCCTTGAGTAACTGTGCATCTTGACTTGGGGGTGTGGGGGAGCGCCATTTGCTGCTCTGCCTCAGGCAACAAATTGGCTTGGGCCAGGTCTGTCCCCCCCCCCCCCATTAAACATCATTCTGGAAATGTTAGCATCATCACTGATATAATGAAAGGTGACACTATTTTTTGATAGAAAAAACTCTCACATTTCCCAGTGCTGTATTGAATTAGGGAACCATCCTGGCAACAATCCACCTTGCCCCTTCTTCCCACTCAGCACCCAAAGTATAGTTCTGCCTGACCTGTCTCTGTGGCCCCCTAGGTGGGTGCTTCCTTGTGTGCAGATGACTGATCCCACTGCCCCCCCTACCCCGCAGCAACGCCTAGAGAGGCCTCTACACTACAACAGCCCAGACATCAGCAGCAGAGGGAAGGAAGGGAAAGGGATGAGTAGAAGACCCAGAAGCTCCCGCTATACGATTATTTCGCTTCCTTTTTCCTTCGGCACGTGCAATATTTTACAGACACCAAAACCCTGTGAAAATGTGTGCCCCGCTTGGGGGGGGGGGTTTCCTGTGCTGATGATGAACAGCAAAGCGGCTCTCCTCTGGACACACACCCGTGCAGAAATCAATCTCTCTCTCTCTCTCTCTCTCTCTCTCTGGTACACCATACCCTCCACCCAACTCCTGCTTTGCCCCCCGCCCAACCCCCCCCCCCGACGCAGCGGTTCTGATTCCGACCTTCCAGCTTATTTATTGCCTGTGTATTAATATAATCGTATAAGTCGCGCTCTAATGGATGGAAGAGGTGAGGGGTGCTTAGAGGGATGCAGATCTATCAAGCACACGCTGCCTCCAGCCCCTCCCTCTCTCCCACTTACACCCCCCCCCCCCATGCGCCCTCCCAGCCGCATACCACGAAGGTGCCGGTACCTTTTATCCAGGCAAGCGATCCACTCGCTGGAGGAGGAAGAATGGGAAGCGTGAGCAGCCACCATGTTTGTCCCGATCACCCAGGCGGCGGCTGTTGCGGCGGGTGGCTGCTCTGCTTTCCCCTCCTCCTCCTCCTCCTCCTCTTCCCCCGCTGCCTTTCTGCCCCTCCCTTTCTGCCCCCTCCGTGCTAGTGCCTGCAGCACGTCCCTCCCCGGCGCTGAGAGGGAAGCGGTCCTGCTGCCTCTTCGTCCAGCCGGGCGGCCTCCTGCTGCCTCCCCCCGGTCCCGAGGCTGTGCGGTGGGCAGAGGCACCACCGGCTCGTCAATCTCTGTCAGCCCGCCCGCCCGCCTTCCCACTCTACGGGCTCGTGTTCTGCTGGGTCCGCCGCTCTGAGCACTGCAGTCTCCCTTGGACACAATGGGCTAAATATAACCCTAACGCCGCTGAAGTCAGCAGCCTCGACGATGCATTGATCAGGGGCTCTCCAGGCGGACGCCTTCCACTTTTTGGCAGGCGGCGGCGAAGCGGGAGCGTTCATCCCAGAGAGAAGAGAGGAGCCGGGCATCGTGCCTAGCGGCCTCTCTCTCTCTCTCTCTCCCTCTTGTGACTATGACAACCGCAAGAACACCAGGCCACCTGCCATAACATAAATAACACACAAAGATCTCTCTCTCCGCCGCCGCCGCCACCATCACCACCACCACCACTCCCAGTGGGTCAAAGTATTCAGTCCCCTTGCTTGGATTACTACGGGGCCTCTACCTTTTTGTGACAGCCCCCTCGGCTGCTGTCTTTAATTTAGGGCAGCCTTCCTCCACCTGATGTCCTCCAGATGTTTTGGACTTCAATGCCCATCAGTCCCGGCCAGCATGGCCAATGGGCAGGAATGCTGGGAGTTGTAAGAACATAAGAAGAGCCACGCTGGATCAGGCCAAGGGTCCATCTAGTCCAGTATTCTGTTCACACAGTGGCCAGCCAGCTGCCCACAGGAAACCCACAAGCAGAACATGAGTTCAAGAGCACCTACCCGCCCAAGTTCCCCAGCAACTGGTGTACATAGGCATACTGCCTCTGATACTGGAGGAAGCAGTAGCCTAGTAGCCATTGATAGCTTTCTTCTCCATGAATTTGTCCAATCCCCTTTTAAAGCTGTCCAAATTGGTGGCCATCACTACATCCTATAGTCCAAAACAGCCGGAGGGCGCCAGGTTGGGGGAGGCTGCTTTAGGGTAAGCGCTATAACTCAGTGGTAGGGCACCTGTTTTGCAGGCAGAGGGTCCCAGGTTCGATCCCCGGCATCTCCAGGTAGGGCTAGGAAAGAATCCTCCTAAAACCCTGGAGACCCACTGCCAGTCAGTGTCAAGTTTACTGTGCTAGGCGGACCAATGGTCTGACTCAGTTTAAGGCAGCTTTCTGTGTTCCTTTAGAAAACTGGGGGAGACATGATTTGACTAAGCTTGAGGGGGACTTAGGGGTGTATATGGAATTCATTAAAGGTCTCCAACCTTCCCCAAATAATCTGAGCACTGATATAATCTAATAAAGACCTCACTCCAATATATAATGTGAACGCAATGCAGTATGCAGTGAAAACATTTAGATATCTAAACATATAAATAAACATTTAAAAAATCACCCATCCTGTGAATATAGAGACAAATAATACAGAATATATATATATTAGAGAGAGAGAGAGAGAGAGAGACTATTGCAATGTGTTAGGCATGGGGCTGCTCTCGAAATGTATTTAGATAGTAAACCGCAGCTGCTGTAAAACGCTGCAATGGGATTGCTTTCCACTGTGCACTTTATAAATCATCTTACACTGGGTCTTACACCAGGTGCACTGGCTTCCTGTTTGTTTCAGGGCCCAACTGAATCACCTGCTGGAATTATGAGGCCACTATGTAATTCTTACCTATGCTGGTTCTGACCTCTAAAGGTGCTGGTTCTTGTTTTGTTTTGTAAACTGCCCAGAGTGTTTCAGCTATTGGGTGGTATAGAAATGTGATAAAATAAATAAATTAACATATAAAGCCCTAAATGGCTTCGGGTCAGGATATCTGAAATATATGAACCTGTCCATTTAAGAGCTTCACCCAAGGCCCTGTTGTATGTCCTTCTACTGAAAGAGATTAGTTTGGTAGAGATGTGGAACAGGGCCTTTTCTGTGGCAGCACTCCAATTATGGAACTCCCCTCTGAGGGAGGTTAGATTAGCCTAGGGGTTCCCAATATTTTTGGGGCAGTGGACACATCTAGAATTTTGAGAGTGCTGTGGGTGCTCATGAAAAATGGCTGCCATGGGGGAGCTTACCCATTCATAAAATAGCTGCCATGGTGAGTGTGGCCAATCAGAAAGCACCCGTTTCCCAAACTGGTGAGGCTAAAAGAAAAGTAACATGCCCAAAAATCTAAATGCAAAGCAGAAGCATGGTGCAAAGCAGAAACACTAAGTGCAAAGCAGAAACACAAAACCACTCTTCTGAACCCACAGCTTTCTGCTCCAACGCCCAGGTCATAGAAGACAAACTGATGGACTCAGAAACAAGTAACTTGGCCAAGAGACTGAGTACAAGGCAGAGGTGGGGGCTGAGCCCCAAAGGCCAGATCACATCTTGGCCCCCACAAAGCACAACAAAAGACCCATTTCACAGAAGGGTGCTGCTCAGAGAATAAAACACACGCACACATAGGCAAAACCCACACTGAAGCACGCAAACAAATCAGGTAATGCACATGACATTACACCACGTCACATTAAAAAAACCCACAACATTAAAAAAAACCACAACAGGTAACCACTCATACAGCGTGGGCACTTCCTGCATGCCATCGCTTGAGGCCAGTGCGTTGCTTTGCAGCATGCCACCTCTGTTGTGTTTTAATTTAAAAACAAAAAACAAAAAAAAACTTTAACTAATAATCAGGAAGGGCAGGAAGTCCGAACAGCACCATGGGAAGTGTCTGCAGGCGTATTGGTGTCCAAGGGCACCATGTTGGAGACCCCAGAATCAGTCCCATTGTTCAGTAGAATGTGTGCACATATTCTGCCCATGAAGAGGGAAGTGTGTACATCATCCAGTCAATGTAGCCTGTGTGATGTAGTGGTTAGAGTGTTGGACTGGGACTCGGGAGATCCAGGTTCTAGTCCCCACTCGGCCATGAAGCTCACTGGATGACTTTGGGTCAGTCTCTGACTCTTAGCCTAACCTACCTCACAGGGTTGTTGTGAGGATAAAATGGAGAGGAGGAGGAGGATTATGTAAGCCGCCTTGAGTTCCTTGCAGGAAGAAGGCAGGATATACCTAAATATAATAAATTAATAAATAAAATATACGTACTCTCCAACAGGCCTTGAGGAATCTGTATATCTCGGCAGGTTTTACAACCTTTTTGTATTGCCCATTTTCTGGACAATATGCATACTCTCCGAGAAATATGTTCAATCTCTCCCTACACCTAACACACACACCTAACACTCACTCACACACGCGCACACACACACACACACTTTATCTCAGAGTATACTGGTACTGCAACTAAAATGACCAAGGGGCTGGAGCAACTCCCCTATGAGGAAAGGTTACAGCAGCTGGGATTGTTTAGCTTAGAAAAAAGGAGAGTAAAGGGAGACATGATAGAGGTGTGGAGAAAGTGGACAGGGAGACATTTTTCTCCCTCTCTCATAATACTAGAACCCAATGGGTCATCCCATGAAGATGATTGGTGGGAGATTCCGGACAGATAAAAGGAAGTACTTCTTCACACAGTCCATAGTGGTGTTCCCTCCACCACTGAAAATCAGTGCCGCTGCCAAAAGCAGTGCTTAAAAAAAGTCGCCATGCCATCTCCTTCTCTTCTACCTCCCGCCCCACAGCAGAATTGCCAGGCTACCACCCTCTCTGCCACTTTTCACTCCTCTTCTTCCTCTGGAAACCTGTGAGAGATTCTCTGCTCTTTCTCACACAGGGCTTGTGCAGAGGACAAACTGTCATCCTCGTACACCAGCCTTCTCCACAGATGTTTTGGCACAGATATTTTGGACTTCAACTCCCAGTGTGTCCATAGCCAGGAATTCTGGGAGTTGTCATCAAATACATCTTGAAGGCACTGGGTTGGGGAAAGATGTTGGTGGCATGTAGAAAAGGGATGAAGGGCCAAGCAGAATCCCAGGGATTCTGCTGGGAAACAGGGTGTGTGTTCCCTGTGTGCCCTGTTTCCCAGCAGAACCCCTGATTCTGTAGAGAAACAGGGCATGTCAGGGGAGCCATCCCCACATGCCCTGCAGAATCTGGATCACAACAGCCTGCCAAACAGCTGATTGGTGGGTGGGCAGGACAGGAGCATGATTGCAGTGGGAAAGAGGGTGCCTGAGGAGCATGTGCCCTGTTTCCCAGCACAATTGCAGGGGTTTCGGTGGCACCTGTGGCAGGGGAAGGATGCCGCTCCGGAAGGATTCCATGGGGACCAATGTGGTCACCCCATTCCAACAAGTTGCCCACCCCTGCTTTAGAGCCTCTAACAATATTGTTAGGATATTTGGAACGTAGAATCCGTTCCAATAAAAGAGAGTTAGCGTGGAAACTATTAGTAGCAGCGAGGACTTTGGTGGCCCAGAAGTGGAGAAGTGCCTCTCCACCTCTGCTTAGGGATTTGCTAAGATCTGGATAATAGCAGAAATAACGAATTTGTACAGCTGAGAGAAGGAAGACACCAAATATAACATTTTAAGAAAAAATGGCTTCCATTTGTTTTTATGATATATACGGTAGGTACTGTAGTTTTAGTAGGCGATCACTCGTGACCGAGTAAGATTGTCTTCCAGGATAAAGTTACAAAAAGAAAATTATAAAAAGAGGACATTCTAAAAAATTGTGTAGACTCTAGCGATGGGTCCGTAAGTGACTGTGGAGGCCAATTCTATAGGTACTGTAATGGCCCTTGGGTGTGGTTTGTTTATTTATTTATTTATTTATTGTATTTTTAAATGTGGTTAATGTGGGGGTGAGCTTACCAGCTCAACCTGCAGTCCACCCCAAGGCCCTGCTCTCCAGGCCACATACTTCAGACCCAGGAACTCTCACAACAGCATTCTTTATTTTATAGAGCTTTTCTACATGAGGCTGCTAATTGGGTGTTAATCCACTGTATCTACTTTTGGTTTCATTGCAGAAGAGATCCAAGCACTACTCAAGGAGCATTTCCTTTCCTGCTTTTCCACTACATAACCTCTAGGTGGCACGGTGGTATAGCAGAATAGTGCAAATACACAAGAGGAAATCGCACTTTCTTTTGCCATCAGAAAAAGTACCCCGTTTTCCCTGCTGTAAAAAAAAAAAAAAAAACCCTGCGTATAGTTCTGTTTACAAACATTCATTTACTGTAATTCATCCATGTGTTACATTTCTATCCTGCCCAATAGCTGAAGCTCTCTGGGCGATTTACAAATATTAAAAACCTTAAGAATACATTATACATGGTGTAACAACCATTAACATACAAACATATAACAGACAGCACACACAGAGACACACATGTACCTAAACAGTGCTTTTTTTCTGGAGAAAAGGGTACCGGAACCCTTGGATTACATTTCCTCGGGAGTAGATGGTGATTAAATTGTAATGCAATTAATAGAAGAAAAGGTGCTGGAACTCAGTTCCAGTGAGTTCCACCAGAAAAAAAGCCCTGTACCTAAACAATTTTAAACAGAATTTTAATGGAAGCAAAACCAGAGGGTCACAACATTGTCTAAAAAACCCGTAAACAACTGTGAGTATGGAATGACATGTGCACAATAAATGTCTCACGCAGAACAGCTCATATACATGAAAGAAGACAAAGCCCTCAGGAGCGACACACACCAGGCTGCCTCAGCTCCAAGGCCTGCCCTAAGCGGGTGGGGCAGAACTCTTGCCTGGGCCTTCAGAAAAAAAAAGAAACGATAACTTGCAGGCTTCTTAAATATATATACACATATACATATCACAGGTATAATTTATCTAGCTTTAGTAGTGGGAAATCAATGATAGTGTAAAAATTTTAAGTCTTCACTATATTTGGTTGGAGTTGAAGACTGCATACCCTCACACTGTTCATATATTTTGTTTTCATTTTCCTCTTCAGTTCTGGTTGCTTGTTCTGCATGTGATACAGTTTATGATTTGGGCCTACAAACAGTGAGAGTTTCTGCCACCTTTAAAAGTGAGGAACATAGCAAAAGTGATATAAAAGTTTCTCTCTGTTGTGAATTGTAGCTATTTATTTATCTCTATTAATATTGAATAGTGTCATGTTTATTCATGAAATTTATTTATAATATAGAATAAAATGGGGGCGGGGGGGAGTTTGATGAAACAGAAAAAAACTCACCAGTGTTTCAAAGTACCCCACAGAACCAGACTCTGCTTTATAAACACACCTCCAAGTTTTATTTAAACTAAGACCCCCCCCCCCCGAGCTGTTTCAGGCTGTGGCCTCTCTCTCCTCAGGCCAGAAGCCGTGGGCGTTGCCCTCAACTACTTCCTGGCTCCTCCCAGAAAACACACCCCCAACCAGGCCAAATCCAGCAGTTCTTTCATATTGGTACAACCCTTCCCTTTTAGAGTTGTACAAAGAAAAAACTAATATTAAAAAAATGAACTGGAACTTTTAGTTTTTGGAGGGTGTTATCTTCCTCTGTTCATTGCTGAATCTCTCTGTTTTTCCTCAGATATGGGTAAGTACTGTACCATATTGATGGTTTCTATTTCAGCTTCTAGTGATCCCTCCATGGTAGCTTCTGCTAGGTATGCCCGGCTCAGGGTATCTGCTAACACTAGGTCTCTGCCAGGGCAGTAGTTGATTTGTATATCATACTTCTGCAGATGCATCATCATGTGTTGTAGATGCTTTGGTGCAATGAGTAAGGATTTTTCCATATATTTTCCAGAGGTTTATGGTAAGTCTGCACATCTTCTCTGTGTTCATTTGTGTACTGGTTGAACTTCTCAATTCCAAAAAGTATTGCAAGTAGTTATTTTTCAATTTGGACATAACCCTTTTCTGTTTCTGATAAGGCTCTGCTTCCAAATGCAACTGGCTGTCCTCCTTGCAGCATGGTAGTCCCCAGACCTGTTTGCGAACGTACGGGGGAAATGACGAGTCGAGACGCTTAGCTGGTGTTTAAGTGGGCCACGTTTATTTACATACAATGAACTGCAAAGGGATGGAGTGCGGGTTATTCTACTCGGCCTCCCAGGCCGCTCAATCGTACAAATGGGCGGAGCATCCAAAACCGGGAGGTGGCGATGAATCCGCCGCCGCCCCATTTTCCACTTTACAGTGATGGGAGCCTTTGTTGCGTCGCCCCCTCTCAGAGTCTCACGACAACAAGCTTGGCGAGAACAAAGGCCTCACAGGCGTTCCTGATCCCCAGCTGACTGAGCCTACTGACCTATCAACCTGAGGCATCCTGGAACCGCCTGTCACCTGAATGTTGCCAGGTATGCTCACCTCACCCTATCAATCCCCTAACCTGCACTTACCTGCCTACTATCTAAATGTGACCATTTTGACTTGCTATACACTAAATACAAACACTCCCAACCCTGCAGCAGTATGGAGTAGGCGAAACTCGCTCCTCCCTCTAAAAGAGATGAGCCAAAATTCCTACTCGGCCCCTTAACGGCGACCGGAGGAGCCCATACTGTATACAGGGCGGGAGGGAGGGAGCTGCCGGAAAACAAAGAGGGTGTGGGGCGGGCTGCGAGGCCTAATATTGGCTTCTGCAGCCCCGCCCCCCTTACTGACTGTATACCTGCGTCAACAGGTAGGTCTCACCTCACTTCCCCCACGTCCGCAAAATTTCTCCCCGCCCACAGCTGCGCGTGATCCGGGGGAAGGTCCTTCTGGTGCATCACACTGAAGCCTTAATGGCTCTTCTGGGTTATAATACTTCAGCATGGGGGCTGTTGCAATGATCTCCTTTACCTTCTGGAAAGCGTCTTCAAGTGGCTCCATCCACTCCCACAGTGTATCTCGATATGTTAACTGCCTCAAGGATCTCACAGTTCTCTGAGAGGTGTTTACAAAACGTAGCTCAATAGTTGGTCATTCCCAGAAATCTCTGGACTCCCTTGACATCTTGGGGTTGTGGCATGTCTCTAATAGCTCTTAAGTTTTCTGGATCTACCTTCAGGGCAGGCCCTTTGAGGTCAGTAAATGGGCAATAATATATGGTACTTCTGTGACCCTCAATCTGAATTTTTCATTGCTCAGCTATCCACTGTTCTGTGTTTACTGGACACCACAACATCTCGTTAATAAGGGTTTGTCTAAGCCAGCTAACTGCTGGAGGTGTAATACTGCTAATGTTTATTTTAATCATATGTTTTGGCAATGTCTAGTAGTTGCCTCTTTTGGGTGGAAGTTACAATACAGATAAACTTTGTACTGGAACACTCTTTGATATTTTCTAATATACATGCTCTTCTAAATTATCTACCTGTTTCTTGGAAGTTAAAGCATGGTCAACACAAATGGATTTTCCCCACCCTTTTGACAGCTAAAAGACTACAACACTGGAAAGATAAAAGCTCACCTCCTATTAACACAATGAATCGAAGACCTAAAGACGCTTTCAATATTTGAGTGGATGACATACAGACAGACGCCCCCTCGAATGGACATATATATGGATATTTGGTCTGCCTTTGTTGATGCTTAATCGATACATCTGGATTTATGCTGTTATGTGGATATTTACATATAAGCAATTGTTAATTTCAGGGGTTGTTTTTTTAAGATTTTGTTTTATTTTGGTGAAATTCACAATAAAAAATAAATGAAAGAACAAACGAAACTATCCACTGCCAATATGTTCTGAACCTTTATCAGCTTCATAGCCTGGACCGCTTGAAGGCCTAACGGTGGTACTGCTCTCTGGTCATCTACAACCACAGACTCTAGCCTGTATTTCTTGTTTGTCTTTGGGTTAGTAATTATCAGTTTGCATTTTCCCACTGGCTTTGATGCAGTGTGATTATACATTCATAAAAGCTGATTAATCTGTGCCAATGGAATATTGGGGTTCACTAACTGGATGGGGATAATGTTGCAACTGGCACCACAGTGTAATTGAAATGGTAATGTGGAGTCATGGTTAGACCTGGTTGGGCAATCCTGCCACTTCTCTACTCTGCAGTCTTTACTGACTCACCCACAAAGGACTTCTGCTTACACACACCAGGAGGATCCTAATTTGAATCCCACCTGATGCTGAGAGGTACCTGCAGTGTTTTCAACCTAAGGGATGAGTTGTCCCTCTAAGAGAAATCAAAGTGAAGCACATTCATACTGTTAACCTTGTTCACACGTTCATATTTCCATAACAGTGCCTTGTCCTGAAAATCCATATAAATCCAATATAATTTTACTGTACAGTACAGCATTAGTGTGTCTTCATTTCTACCTCACTGGGTTCCTTTTATGTCCCAAAAGAGTCTGTTTTCTCTCAGCTCCTGGTGGTGGCACCAGCACACAAATAGAACTAGAGGAACCAACAGAAGAACTAGAGAAACAGCCATGGCCCTTTTATAAGGGCCATGGCTGGCGCTCTCTACATGGACTCCTTATAAAAAGTAACTTTATACCCCAGTATTTACAGCCTTCTATTTACAGTCTGAACCTGTGTACGCTTGCTATAAAATAGCTACAAGTTTGTTCGTGAATATCCTTCCGTTTTATGGCCAGAATAAATTGCTAAGGAAAAAGTGGAATACACATGCAGCTTAACTCTAAAAGGACACAACTCTTCAGGAAAGCATTCCAACAAGTGAAGAACAAAGGTGAATGGTTGGACCTTTGGTAAAAGAATCTCCCATTAGTAAGGGGGGGGGGGGTTCTGCTGGAAACAGATGGTATTTACTGGTTGTATAAACAGTCCATAATCTGCTGTTGTGCCATAGAAACTTCAGCAGCAGCAGCAACTATGCAGTAAAACTGTCACTGTCAGATGCTACCTGCCTGCAAAAACGAAGGGAGGGATTCTGAACTGAATTTCAAACAACACAACAGAAATCAGGGCAATGAATCCCCATGTTGGCATACATATATACTGTATGTGTGTAATTTCATTATAAAAAGATTTTCCATGTCACATATTATTTCCACTGAAAAATCTTCCTCATGCCTCCATATTGACAATGTTTGTATTCAAAATGTCCTTGCTAGCTGTAACCAGCATGGATGCAGTTCTATGCATGCTTGCCTGGAAGAAAGGTTATTGTTGTTTTTAAAGGAATAAAGGTGCTCCCAGATGAAGCTCTTATCCTGCAGTTGCCCTGCCTCAAACACAAACATTTATGAAGGGGATGGTGGGGTGTGGGTCCAGACCACGATGACTTCCATTTGTAACCCTTCTGTGTGTTTCAACCACTTCTTCAGTCTTTTTTCTCACCAGAAAAAATATCATTAAGGTGGATAAGATGGAATAGCTGCTGCACAATGCCTTTTGATTGGTAGCGCTAGGAACCCTCTGTCTGGAAGCATCCCAGGGCATAGATCCGAGTCTCCTACACCACATCAGTAATAAATAAAAGTCTTCATCATACAAATTGCCTGGATCATGTTGTTGCTTTCCATGCCATCATCACAAACTCCATCAGTGTGTTGCTAACCAGATTGAATCTGGGCAATATAATATTTAAACTAAGTCCTACTTTTGGAGTTTAAGCTGTCTAAGCTCAGCTTTGCTCTACAGGTACAAGAAAATAATAAGGCTATTAAGAATTAAACCAGATTAGAAGAGAGACCAAAATGAATGTACAGTCATGCCTTGGATTGAGAGTATAATTTGTTCCGGAAACGTGCTTGTAATCCAAAACACTCTTATATCAAAACGAAATCCCCCCAAAAAAATTTGTACAGAATTTTTTTAATTTAAGCCATACTACAGTACTTGTATTGCAAGACATTGCTTGTATATCAAGTTAAAAAAAAATTAAATAAATATTTAAAAAATTACTTGTCTTGCAAAACGCTCTCAAACCAAGTTACTTGCAATCCAAGGTATTACTGTATATGGAAAAGGAGACAGTGTAATGGGAGAAGACTAGATTACAACAAAGAATAGACATATGCTGTGTCAGCCTTCCCCAACCTGCACCCTCCAGATGTGTTGGGCTACTATGCTCATCATCCCCACCCAACCACCATGTCCATTGGCCATGTTGCAGAGGGCTGTTCTATGTCATGAGCACTTGGGCAATGAATCTTCCCTTAGATCAACCTATAATATGAATGTAGAACCCACATTGGCTGCAACCTACATTCGATTTCTCAACCCATTTTTCCCACTTGTTAACAACATTTACCCATGGTGCAAATAGCATGAAATGGGCTCATTGGTGTTTTTCACCCTCATGCCTAAAAAAAGCCACATATTACCATGAAAGGCTAATACTCCCCCATAACCTCCTAAGCATGCAGCAGGCTGCCCTGTTCTAAAACTGTATGCGTTTTAAACTAAGACTTGTTCCAGCTTAGTACCACTGTGAAAGAACATTTGTCTCATTATTTCAGCTACAGTTTTGACTCTTCATCCAGGGTCCACATTTAGAGTATAAGGTCATTGGGGCAGGGACAATATAGTGTTTTGAACCATTCAAAATACTTTACAGATATCTCAGTCAGTCCTTACATCACCTCTGTATTATCATTCCCATATTGCAGATGGGAAGAAGCGGGGATCGAGGCTGAGAGATGGTGGCGTATCCAAGGTCAATTTGCAGAACTACCTGGCATGGGTAAAATCTAAACCTGGCTTCCTGGTTCACACTAGGCCCTATCTTCACATAATTATCAGAGGCTGCCCTTCTCTGAGTCTCCCCACCAGCAGAAATTATGTGGCTGATTACTGAACAGAAGGCCTTGTGGCTTATTGCTCCCCGTACGTGGAATGCCCCTCTCAGGTAGACTCACCTTGATGCCAGGTGAAGAGGTTTTTGTTTTTTGCTCCAACCTTCCAACCTGTCATTCAAAGTGCTTTTCATATTCCTGATCAATGTTTTACTGACTCTAATGGTTTTGTTGTTATTTGCTTTACTGCCTTTGCTGTTTTAAATTTATTTTGAGGATTGGGATTGCTGTCAGCCACTCTGGGAGCTGTGAAACTGAAGGGTGGCATATAAATTTTTTAAACAAACAGTACAGGACCTTGCTCTTGCTAGATTTTGTTTGTCTTGTTCTTCACCTCCTCCTTGCCTTCAATACAATTCAACCAGTTGCGGTGTTAGGGGGAGGCCCACTAGGGCTAGAGCCCTGAATCTCTGGGAGCGCATCTGCCCCACCACCCTGCTGTCCATGGGTACTTGCTGAAATAAAGGTGCAGGGGCCCTGATTATCTCTGCTGCATCTGATCCCCCTGGATTAGCTGGCATTTTGCCCACATGTGCTTCACCTCCTGCTGCCTTCACCTTCAATCCTTCTGCCTGAGGCTTTTTTCCTGAAATCAAATGCCCTGCTTTTCCCTGTCCATACATCCCTTAGGGATGTCCTTACTTAGGAAACAGGGTCCTTTAAAGACACACATAGAGAGAGTTTAGAGCAGATGTAAATGAGCATATACAAATGTGTGCATTATTATTATTTTTTTGTCCTGTGGGTCTGAGTCCTGGGGCGGATCTACATTAAACTGTATATCATCATTAGTACTGCTATGGCCTCACGCTGGTTCAGCCTGTCTGAGTGTGGAAAGCTAAGTGGGGTCAGGCCTGGTTATTACTTGGATGGGAGACCCCTCCTCTAGTTCCCTGCATTGAGCAGTGGGTTGGACTCGATGCGTTGTAGGCTCCTTCCAACTCTATGATCTATGAAATCTATTCACGTTCTGCAGTCACTACTCACAGGGCACACTCTTGTTAAATGTAATGCACTAATCCCAGTTTGCTACCCCACAGCTAACTCTGTACAAGTAGAACTGGGTGATGCCTTGAACAGGTTTTTAAAATGATTATTATTATTTTGCTTTGTCATCTCTGTGCAGGTGTGAACAAGCTTATTGTTTTTCTAAAAAAAAAGAAAGGAAAAAGCTCTTCTGACCCCTCACAAAGAAAAAGGAGAAGGAGGATGCTGCTGTTGCTGCTGCCGCCGCCGCCGCCCTCCCACAGGGTCAGGGTGAAGTGAGCAGGATCAGCGTGCCCCTCCCCTCCACCCAAATGCAATTTCCCAAAGAAGTGTTCCTCCCGTTCTGAGTTGCCTGAGCACAAGGCTCCTGTTAAATCAGTGTGATACAGATGGGAGTAAGGGCGTTGGAGAGAATGCAATTTACTTCTGAGCAGACATGCCTTTTGACTAATTTACACCTCCCTGCTCTTCGGGCAATGGGGGTGAATGTGGCTGTTTAAAAAAGGGGGAAGCCTCCCTCTCCTGTCCCCTCTCAAACTCCATGGCGGTTATCCTGGGGGTACTGCCTTTCACACACATGGGAAATGGCCATTTCAGAAGAAGGGGTGTTTTGTTTCTGGTCCACTGCTTATGTGGAGTGCTTATGTGCTTATGTGGAGATGCGCATGAGCGCAGGAGCAAAATTGTTTAAAAAACAAACAAACACACACACACACTGACACACAATTCCCCAAAGTAGCCTGCTTGGACGTGCAAAGCTGTGGAGGTGTGCAGGAATGTTTGCAAACAAACAAAAAATTAAGAAGCTTCCGGGGAAGAGGGCAAACCACCACGCAACAACAATTGGTGGATAGCTCTCTTCCCCACCAGATGCACGTGACGCCACATTCCCCCCGCCCCTCAAAAACGATTGGCTAATTCCACTGATGACACTTTTGTGGCCACACCTCGGACAGGCAACTACAATGCAGGTTTAGCACCAGGGATGGGGACTCGGACTCGAGGACTCGACTCATGAGTCGGACTGAGTCCCCCCTCTGACTCGACTCGGACTCGAGTCCCAATATTTTTAATGGGACTCGAGACTCGACTCGGGACTCGAGACCAAGGACTCTTCAACATCCCTGGGCTGTGCCAGAAGGAGTGGAGAGAAGTGCGATCGCCAGCGAAGATTTTATTTTTTAAAATCATTTTCCTAAAATGCAACCTTTCAGACATTTTGGGTTTGGCTGTGTCTGCCTGCCTGCTTTAGGGTTCCCTGCCTCCTCTGCCTGTCTGGTTATTTTGGGTTTGTCCGCCTGGTCTGTTCTTGTCAAAATCAGTTGCAGAGTTTTGAAATAAAAAGGCACACTTGTTGTGCCTAGAATTTATTTAAGCCACACATCTGAAGTAGCCTTATTTTGTTGGGGGAAAACCCCATTGATTTTAATAGGGACTCGTGGAGTCAGTTTTGGGAGTGACTCGGGACTTGGGACTCGGGAGTCACCATTTTGGACCAAGGACTCGGACTCGGACTCGAGACTCGGGTCCAAAGACTCGTGACTCGACTCGTGACTCGAGACCAAGGACTCTTCAACATCCCTATTTAGCACACACTAGCTGCGTACTGTGGCAGTGAACTGCAATAACTGAACAAAATGTGATAAACCTAGTCTGGGAAATTCCGGAAGAAATGAAGAACGATTATGCAGGACTAGTGCAACCGGCACTGAAAAGTGCATGCATCATGTGCCCCGCAAGTCACGGCAGCGATACAGTACTATAATAAACCTTAGGTGTGGATCCGGTCCTGGATCTTTTTGCACCACCCTTGAATTCAACTCAACCCAGCCCAACTACAGTTGAGTCTGACAACAACTAAGGAAGGTCCCAAGCTATGATGAGTGTTCCTGAATCACAACCATACCATCTGTCTATTATCATTAATGGATTCTTCCTTTCATTCTGGATTCATTTCACTCAACACATCATCATCCGGTTCACAAGTAATGATGAGACACTCAGTACTGATGATGATCCCCTGGGAGGATAATCTCTGTAACTGAACCAAACAAGACAAAGCAGGTTAGAAGGAATCAGGAGCACACCTAGCATTTTCCCTAGGAAGTGGTCACCATTCCCATAGGTCACCATTCCCATTGGGAGAAACACATAGCTATATTTATCTTCAAAGTATTTTTGACCATCAGGGCATCCTACCCTCTCACCCAGTAAGAATATTCCTGGAGCGAAGGAGTGTACCACTTATAACCCTTGATGGATCACTTAAGCTTCAAATTTATAACTGTGCTCTTTCATCAGATTAGTTTTTTCAGTACTAATTCAAAATCTATTTGTGCAGAAGAAAGGGGTCAAATATTTGAACATGACAGCATCTAGTAAAAAGTGACCTCAAAAGCACTCCCTTTTCAGAGTTGGCTGCTCAGAGGAACTTGGTTAGTCCAAGCAGAGGTCACAAGGGCTCATATTTCCCTTCCATTCCAAGCCTCGCAGTTCTTTATGAACTATTTGTTGTACATCCTCCCCACGGGGTGCTGTTCTTGCCAGTGTCACTAAGGGCCAAACTAGACATGCAGTGGAAGACCCACGTGTAAGGATTGCTGGCTGCTGAGTCCTGATGAAGTGGGAATGGGCTGGGGTGATTTAAAGTGCAACAATTGGTGGATTGGGAGGATCTGGACTGCTTGCACTTCTACTGAAAGTAACCCACCCTGCTGTATACCTGGCAGGGCTCTGAGACTGAAAGAAATCTCCCATCAGAGGGAAAACCACTGGGGGGAAGCCGTTTCATGGGGGAGGAAGTGAGGGTTCAACATCCTCTTAATAAATTATCTGAAATTAGGGATTGAGCGGTGAGGTGGCCAAGTTTGCTGATGACACCAAATGATTTAGGGTGGTTAAAACAAAAAAGGGATGCAAAGAGCTCCAAAAGGATCTCTCCAAACTGTGAGAATGGGCATCGAAATGACAAATGCGGTTTAATGTAATCAAGTGTAAAGTGTTGCTTATTTGGGCAAAAAATCTCAACTAGCTCAATGAAAACACTGATGCAGTGTGTGGCTGCTGTGAAAAAAAGGCAAATTCCATGTTAGGAAAGGAATCGAAAATAAAACTGCCAAGATCATACTCCCCTTATACAAATCGACCGTGTCATCATCATCAGGCGATCACTCATGACCGAGTAAGATTGTCTTCCAGGATAAAAATTTACAAAAAGGAGATTTTAAAAGGAGGAAATTCTAAAGAATATTGTGTAGACTCTAGCGATGGGTCCGTAAGTGACTGTGGAGGCCAATTCTAGATCCACACAGCTTCCCACAGTGAGGACACAGGTTACCAGATGGAAAATGGTCCTGTAAAGAATTCATTTGACGTGCTTTTCGCTTAGCACGTTTCTCCCTTTCACCTTGCACTCGGGCTTCTTCAAAGTCCATAGAACCTTTGTGAAAGGCCAACCTCCAGTTAGATCGTTCATGGGCCAGAGCTTCCCAGTTTTCAATGTTTATATTGCATTTTTTTAGATTAGCCTTATGAACATCTTTAAACCTCTTATATTGACCACCGATATTCCGCTTTCCATCCTTGAGTTGGGAATAAAGTAACTGCTTTGGGAGACGGCAGTCAGGCATTCGAACAACATGACCGGTCCACTGAAGTTGGCGTTGAAGGATCATTTTTTCAACGCTAGTAGTCTTTGCTTCTTCCAGTACACTGACATTTGTTCGCCTATCTTCCCAAGTAATTCACAGGATTTTCCGGAGGCAACGTTGATGAAATCTTTCAAGGAGTTGGAGGTGACGTTTATAGATAGTCCATGTTTCGCAGGCATATAATAAAGTTGGTAATACAATGGCTTCATAAACCAGTGTTTTGGTCTTCTTACAAATATCCCGATCCTCGAGCACTCTATGTTTCATTCGAGAAAACGCGGCACTTGCGGAGCTCAAACGATGCTGGATTTCACTGTCGATGTTAGCTGTAACAGAAAGATAGCTGCCAAGATAGAGAAAATGATCGACATTTTCCAGTATTGTCCCACCAACACTTGGAATACTGTATACAGTTCTGGTCATCGCACCTAAAAAAGGATATTGTAGAGTTAGAAAAGGTGCAGAAAGGGGCAACTAAAACAATGAAGGGGCTGGAACAACTCCCCTACAAGGAAAGGTTACAATGCCTGGAACTGTTTAGCTTAGTAAAAAGGGGAGTAAGGGGAGACATGATAGAGGTGTACAAAATTATGCATGGTGTGGAGAAAGTGGAGAGGGAGACATTTTTTTTATTATTTATTTAAATTTTTAATTTTTCACATCTTACAGCTACTAATGAATACAACAACAAAAAATACAACATAAACATTGTGCACCCCCCCCCACCTCTTGGGACCAAGTTATATTTCTCCCCCCCCAAAAAAATTTATGTATATATACAAGATATTATTCTATATTCCAAAAATATAACAAATCTTGACAAGGTTCGTTCCCCTTCCCCTTCACCAAGACATAATCCAAAAATTTACCCCAAATGTTCACAAAGGTGTCTTTCTCCAATTGTCCTTTTTGACACTTAATATTACAGTTAATTTATCATTTAGCGCGATATCCCATACCTCTTTATACCATTCAGTAATTGAAAACACATGTTGAACCTTCCAATTCCTAGCTATCATTAATTTTGCTGCTGTTAACAAATTCACAATCAATTCTTTTGTATTTTTTAAACAAACTAACTTTTCTGTAATTGTTAACAATGCTAATTTTGGGCAGACTTCTAATTCCATTCCAGTTATTTCTGATATTTCTGCAAATACTTTCTGCCAAAATTCCAGAACATTTTTACAGCTCCACCACATGTTGGCATACGTACCTTTTATATTACATCCTCTCCAACACAATGCGGAAGGAAAAGATCAAGGATTAATAAATATAGTTGGTATAAAGCGCAAAAAATAGGTGGTTTAGGTCTTCCTAATATAAAGTGGTATTATTTAGCCAACCAAGTAAGACATATTTTGGACATTATAGCAGGGAAAGACAAAATGTGGTTGGAATTAGAATCACGAGAATTAGGAAACATGATGGTGAATATATTATTTAAGAAAAATATAAATAATATTATAAAAGGACTAGAAAATCCCTTTTTGAGGAGTATGTTAGAGAGTTGGAATAGCACGAGGAAAATTTTTACACCAGAGGTATCCCCGTTAACTCCGGTAGTGATTATGGAGGACTTTCCAGAAAATGTAAGACATATAGAAGAAATATTAAGGAGAAAAAAGGTGATTAAATTAATGGATTGGGTGGAAAAATTGAAGACTAGAGAACATATAATAGAAATAGTAGGAAAAGAGAGAATATCATGGTTAAATTCAATGCAATTGGAACTGTGGTTAAAGAAGTGGACAAGAATGGACAGCGAAAGAGAACTAACCAATTTTGAAAAGACAGTTTTGACTAGAGAAGCTATAGAAGGTAATGTTTCAACAAGAGGCACAACAAAGGTTTTATATACGATGTTACAAAAAGAAGAAGAGTATAAAGATTCTCTTAAAGTGTTATGGGATAATGAATTTGATGAGGAAATATCGAAACAAAGTTGGAAAAATATTTGGGATAGACGTATTGTAAGAGTTATGTCAACTAGGATAAAAGAGAACTTTTATAAAGTGGTATGGAGATGGTAGTAAGATTAAATCGGATAGAGGGAGACATTTTTGTCCCTCTCTCATAATACTAGAACCCAGGGTCATCCCATGAAGCTGATTGGTAGGAGATTCAGGACAGATAAAAGGAAGTACTTCATCATACAGCACATAGTTAAACTATTTAATTCGCTACCACAAGAAATAATGATGGCCACCAACTTGGATGGCTTTAAAATGGAATTAGACAAATTCGTGGTGGATAATGCTATCAATGGCTACTAGTTCTAATGTCTATATGCTACCAGTATATCACTGCCCTTATTTCAACTCCTGCTTCGGAAGAAGATACTGAGTGGGGATTCTGTGGCTGGCTGCTGAGACAAGATTACCCTTTGCAGGACTCCTGGGTCAGGATAAAAGATACAGAGAGGCTGAATAACCCATCACGAGTGGTCAGAACCAGGTGGCCGCTCTGCCAAGCACTATATAAGCCAGAAACTGATCTGAATCCATTTCAAGGCTGTGGAGTCTAGATGCAGGAACAAGGGATCTTAGGAATACAAGGGAGACTGGAGCTCCCAAAGGCAGAGATTTAGGAAAGTCCCAGGCCAACCCTATGTTTATGGAAGTGTAGCTTCATCATCCTGCCTACAGTAGTGTGCAATTTGATGGTACAGATGGGGAAGCAGAGCTGGTGCTGCTGGTCACTACAGCCAGTGAGTAATAGGGTGGTCACTAGCCCTGGCCTCACTCTCTAATCCAGATAATAAGGAGCATTGTGGTGCTTTGAAGCAGGAGTGGGCAGAAGCTAGATCAGTATCTACTAGAAGATCTCTGGGTGATTTGCAGTAGATTGGCACAAGGGTTTATGACTCCCAATTGTCTAACAATAGCAGCAACTAAAAAGCTTTCTCCCATCCCCCACCCCTAGCCCCACAATTACAGTACCGGTAGGTTGCTGAAATGCTTGGACAGAAACCAGGAGTGGATTTTTGTGTGGAAAGACTTGTGAGCTTGGCACTTGTACTGTTCACGTGTTCCTGGGCTGAGGCTGAGCATGTGCTTAGAAGCACTCTGTTCCTTCATTCTTAGTATATGTCCACCTGCCTGAGCCATCATTTTGCACCAGCCTCTGGTTGGTGGACTTTGGAGTTCCAGTAAAAAACCCCAAAGTAGATCCTGCAAGCCTGTAGTCTGTCCACCCATATCTTAAAGACAAACAGATTTATTGTGGCATCAGCTTTCATGGGCTGGAGCCCATTTATCAGATGCACAGAAATGTCACAGTTTGGGCTTCACGGCCATTTAGACCCATTGTTTTTTTCCCTTCTTCTTCTGTATATTGTGTGTGTGTGTGTGTGTGTGTGTGTACACATATCATATCTGTCAAATTGAGGATAGCTTCTGATAAAGTGGGCCCTGACCCAATATTGCTTATGCCTCAAAATGTCTGTTATTCCTTGTCCCAGAACTTAAAAGCATATATATTAGTGGACTTCTGAAATGTGGCAGATCTGGAAATAGAAAACGGCTAGTCAGAATGTGAAGGTTCTGGTAGGTTGGGGGGTGCTTGCCCCCCAAACTCTCAACTCCCTACCCTGTGGCCAGTGGGCAAACAAACCACCTGGTAGACTGCCACCACCCCTTCTCATCCACCTAGTCCAAGCCAGAGGATACTTGACCTTTCTGGATATCCTGGGGCCCCAGAAATAAGGGTTCACCTGATCACCCTCTATTTCTAGCCCTCCAGCCTAAAACCCTAAACAGTAGCCCAACCAAAGCAGAAGGCCCTGAATTTAGTACCGAGGCCAGATCCAGAACAGAACACACCCAGACTGGAAACAATGAACTTTATTTACAATAAGGAAGGGGGACAAAAAGTTAAAACAGTGTGCAAAGCCAAAAGTAGATAGAAAACCAGAATATTAAACAATGAAGAAATCCTTTGAAACCCTGCTGCAGGCTCAAACAATAAACCCTATCTAGTCTCTCGCATACATTACCCTCAGGTAAGGTTCTTCCTACGGGACAAGGCTTAATCAAGATTCGAGGCTCACAAATGCAATCCAAAGACCAGGACACCTTCTTTGTAAAGACCAGATGAAAAACACCTAGCAGCCCTAACCCTCCTAACTTTATACCCCCCAGGCCCTTGACCAGTATGAGGTGAGCATCCATGGCCAATTGCAGTCGGCTGGATGACTTCCTCGGCTTCCAGGAGGGGAGGAGGGATTGAAAACCCCTTACTGCCATCCAGCTGAAATCAGTCAGCCTAATTGTTGGCTGCTGTTCAGCTCTGACCTTGAAGGCCTGGAGACTAGCAAAAAGCCACGATAAGGCACGCAGGTGGTTGCAATAAGTGTGTGCCAACCCCTTCTCATGAAATACGGCCTCTTGTTAGCAGCAAAAATCTCCAAAGAAAAATGAATTTCTTCACACAGAATTATTTTGCATTAATATTCCAGCTGCAGAGCAAAAAGAGCTTCAACGGCTATTGAAACTAAAACTGAAATAGGGGGAGCTTTTTGACTGTGATAACCAGAGATTTAAAGCAACTCAGGACAAGGAATATTCATCTGTTGCTAAAGAACTTAAGAGGGGAGCTTGCTTCTTGGAAGCATTTCAATCTTCTGTGGTCAGACAAGATGGCAGCACTGAAAATGACAGTCCTCCCACAGTTTGCAGTTATAGAACATCACGTTTAGATTGTCCCTTACGTGGGTACTCCTGTGGAATTTATCTATAACCCAGATGCTATTCTGCCAGCAGCATCTAGTGTTGAAAGCCTAGAAGTCCACTCACAGTGCTGCCATGCCCTCATATTGTTAGGGCTAAACTACATGCTATGTCGCATGCATATTCTGTGATTCTGACATGAGATAAGTCTTTCTCCATGGTGCCACTCCAATTTTGGAATGCCCTCCCTCAAGAGGTATGCCTGGCACCAGCATTACTATAATTTCAGTGCCAGGCTAAGACCTACTTGTTTCTCCAGGCATTTACCATTGGTTAGCTCTCCTTTGGACTGATTGATTTGTTTATCAGAGTATGTGTACACACACACACACATATACATACATACATACACACATACACCTACGTACATATATTTCTGCTGTTGGATGTTTTAATGATGCTGTTACCTATCCTGTTGTGTGTGTTGTTTTTTTTAATGAAGAGCAGGAAATAATATATGGAAATAATAAATCACTCTACCAGCTTTGCCATCTGCAGCCACAGAAGGTAAACTAGAAATTAGAAAACTCCCAGGTAGATTTCTATGTGGCAATATGCTGAGAGCATTCCGCCTAGGCTGGCTGTTCAGCTTCCTGCTTCTTTGAATTACAGAATCTAGCTTCTGAAATGAGGATGTCTTGAAAATAATTTTGGTAAGGAATCCAAGCATTCCCTTGCAATTAATATAGGAAGTATTGGTTGTTTGTTGCACCTGGTAATCTGCACACACACACACACACACACACCGCCTCCCATCTCATATGTGTGTATACACACACACACACACACACACACACATACTCATAGTTTCCCCACACCTATGAGGCATAAAAGGGTGTGTTTACTAAGTAATGTGGAATCTGTGTTCTGCAGCTTCAGAAAAGGCTAATTATATGATACGTTATGCCCTGTGAAAAGAAAAGAAAATGATTAGGTGAGATCATAATCTGCAGTTGCAAAAGACTATAGAAAACACTTTAGAGAATAGAACATTGCCACAGAAATGTTTCAAAAACCACAATTTCTTGATTTCATTATACTTTTTAAAAAATCTAGCAGAAGCAATAGCAAGTGAGAAAGATGAGCTCTTAAATCAGATTAAAGTGTGTCTTTCTTGTATTTATGTTTTAAAAATAGTACTTTGAATCCAGATTTTGTGACTAAGGGCGGCAGAGTGTCCTATATAGAACGTGTGCCTGTCACTGTAGGAGAAGAGAGCTCTCGCAAACAGGAAGTGAGAAGAAAAACAGCTGCAGGCTAGAACAGATGACTCTGCAATTTTGCCTCAAATCGTTGTTGGTGTTTGAAACAACTGAGTTCTTCACAAGCCATGGTATATAGGCTGGATGACATATTATCTGGGCAAATACATGTTTCCCAAATACAGTAATACCTTGGATTGAGAGCATAATTTGTTCCGGAAACGTGCTTGTAATCCAAAACACTCTTATATCAAAGCGAGTCTCTGGCGGGCGTGAGTGGGGCCGATTTCGGCCCGCTATGCCCGCTTGAGGCGAGCGGTTACATCCTTACACTACTTGTCTTGCAAGACCGTGCTCGTTTATCAAGTAAAAAAAAATTAAAATTTTTTTGCTTGTTGTGCAAAACGCTCTCAGACCAAGTTACTTGCAATCCAAGGTATCACTGTACATCTTTGCTAGGTGATGGTACCAAAAGGGTCATTTGCAGGAGTGCCTGACTATTACCCTGCCCACCGATTCTCTCCCAATAAGTCCTTCCTCAGGCCTGCCCTACCAGCTGTGAGCCGGGCAGCGCTGTATCAGCTCCATCTGATACGGCAGTTGTGCCCCTACCTTCCTAATCATCTGCTCCTATCAGTGGTTCATGCCTTGGTCTCCTCTCGCCTGGACTACTGTAATGCGTTCTACGTGAGGTTACCCTGGAAGACGGTTCGGAAGTTGCAGCTGGTACAGAATGCAGCAGCTCGCCTGGTTAAAGGCTGCCGCCGCCGTGATCACATCACTCCGGTGCTCAAAGAATTGCACTGGCTACCAGTTGTTTGCCGAGCCAAATTCAAGGTGTTGGCGTTGACCTTTAAAACCCTGTACGGCTCCGGTCCAGTATATCTCAAGGAGCACCTCCAGCAACATCAAGTAGGCCGCTCAACAAGATCCGCCACGGATGGCCTTCTCCCTGTCCCATCAGCCAGAGAAACCAGGCTGGTGGGGACTAGGAGGAGGGCCTTTTCTGTGGCAGCCTCCAATTTATGGAACTCTCTCCCCAGTGACCTCCGCCAGCCATGCCCCTTCCTTGATTATCTTCCGCCGGGCATTAAAAACGTGGCTTTTCAGGCGGGAATATGGGGTGGGTTAGGATTTTTAATTGTGTTTTATACTGTGTGTGTGTGTGTGTGTGTGTGTGTTCCCCCCCCCCTGTATTTTATTGCATTGTACATCGCTCAGAGTGGCCGGATGTCTGGCCAGATGGGTGATTCATAAATATAATAATAAATAAATAAATAAATGGGAAAGAAGGATAAAGGGGAAGTGAGCCTGATTGCTGACTCTGCCCTGTAAAATGACCCTTCCCCCCCAGCACCCTTCCACTATGAGAAAAGATGGAAGGAACTGGGTATGTTTAGGCTGGAGAAGACAAGACTGGGGGCGGGGGGGGAGGGACTTGATAGCATTCTTCAAATACCAGATGGTCTGTCACGTAGAAGAGAGCAAAGACTTGTTCTCTGCTGCCCCAGAGACACGGCTGGCCCTACCATTGGGCAGAGTGAAGCCACCGCCTCAGGCCGTAGATTTGGGATATCATAAAAGGGCAGAAAATGGTTACTTTGTTAATATTGTGCTTTTATTGCCTATGAAGGGGAGAGGCGTTTGTGGGATTTTCTGCCTCATGTGGCAAAATAACTTGGCTAGCTTTGGGTACTAGGCACCTTGACATGGGTGGGTGGGGCTGCCATTTGCTGCTCTGCCTCAGGCAGCAAAATATCTTGAGCCAGCCCTGCCCAGAGAGAGCAGGACTGGCTCTAATGGGCTTAAGTTACAGAAAGGTTTATTTTAACTGAACATTAGGAGAAACATTTTGATGGTAAGGGCAGTTGGACAATGGAACCAATTACCTGGAGGGGTGGTGGGCTGTCCCTTGCTGGAGGACTTAAGCAGAGGCTGGTCTGTTAGGGATGCTCTAGCTTTGGATTTCCTGCATCCAATAGGGGTTGGACGAGATGGGCTACAAGATCCCCTTCAACTCAAAGATTCTAAGGCAAGCACAGAATTGAGAACCCCACGTATGACCCTACTGTTCAGTTCCACCCTTTGTGAAATATCCTCTTATGAAGAGTCTACATCCTAGGGAGTGTGTTTAAAATTGATATGGTACAACTACCATCACCAGACTTTTGGCTAATGATTTACAGAACTAGTTCTCGGCTTATCGAGCTAATTATAATATACACGTTCCAACCAATAGAGCTTGTGACTTACTTTTGGAACACAAACCATGAAATAAATAACACGGTGGGAAAAACAAGATTACGCCACCATGAAAATGTGATTGCTCTGTTAATGTCCATGTATATCGAGATGTAATGGCTAGGTTCCAGAACTCCACGGGGCAAGGCTGCACGGCTCACATGAAGCTCTATGCAAACAGGAGAATTCCTCATACATTGCACACTATGGGGAAAGTTTTACATGTGTACAGTTGTGCTAGAAAAGCAGCCTTCTCCAACCTGGCGCCTTCCAGATATTTTATACTACAACTCCCAACATGCCTCACCAGTGGCCATACTGGCTGCGGGTGATGAGAGTTGAACTCCAAACATCTGGAGGAACTCTCTCCCGAGTGACCTCCACCATGCCCCCTCTCTGCTGAGCTTCCGCTGCTCATTAAAAACTTGGTTATTCAGGCGGGAATATGGGGTGGGCTAAGATTTTAAAATTTTATACTGTTTTAATGTGTTTTAATGTATTTTAATGGAGAAAAATGTTTTAATGTATTTTATTCTGTTTTATCTTCTGTACATCGCCCAGGGTGGCCAGTTTGCCGGCGATAAATAAATGCAAAATAATAATAATCATCAGGTTGGAGATGGCTATGGTAGAACATTCCCTCCTGTTGAAGTGACCTGGGTAGCACCTGCTTATGCAGAGTTTCAGTCTGTACTGGAAGCCTTGCACTATTTAATTACAACCTCTGTCTGTGTGATAATGAGAGCCAGAGAGATTAGCATGCACACATTATGGTTTGACAATGGTTTTGCACTTTAAAAGCAATATCCAAAATTGGTAAACTTCATTTTACAGGTAAAATGGATTTATTGCAAATAATGTACAACTCAGCCGACGACAAGTTTTCAGCTCCAAAAGCAACTTTTCCCTGAAAATTTTAAATGTAGAACTTTTTTTTTAAAGAAAGAAAATATTACAATTTTACTAGTAAAGCAAATGGTTATAGTTAACATAATACCAATTTTAGTATTTTTTTTAACATCTCAATTTCTGTGATCAACATTATCAGTAATTTAAAGTGTTTTCTTCATGGGTACATTTCAAGTATTCAGTGATGATCCAGGAATTAATTTTATTTAGGTGTTATTATTTTGTTTTCCATTGTATTCACAAATGTTATTATCCATCTAGTGTAATCTGCAGCTGCAGACACGATTACATTGCTTGCTTGCTTGCTTGCTTGCTTTGAACGAATTTAAATATAATGCTGGGTATGTGAGAAAAATGCAGCCATGTCGTGTTCCATGCAGCTGACTTCACAAATAAGCTGGGCCCTTAGCCACCATATGTATAGCATTAGCACCACATGTATAGCATTAGCACACCACTGAAGTACCTGTTTAGGCTATGAATCCCTGGTATGCTAACACTGAGCTGGGTTTGCACAACACACGGTGGCTAGAGTAGACCCTAGAACAGTGTTCCCCAACCTTGGGTCCCTAGATGTTTTTGGCCTACAACTCCCAGCATGCCCCAGCCAGCTACAAGGTTGGAGAACACTGCCCTAGAACAAGTCGTGGCTTCGAAGGGTGGCTTCACAGCCATGGCTAAGAAACACTGACTGGGTTCACACAACACACTAAGCCACGGTGGCTAGCCACCATGGCTTAGCATGTTGTGCAAACCCGGTCAACCTGCTTTAAATGAGACTCCAACCATGGCAAATACCTCATGGGTAAGATTTTCTGACATTTAAAGTAGGCCTTTAGACAACAAATAAACAAGAAACCGTCTGTCAACCCGAATTAAGAAATAAATACTCTGAGCAGGTTCAGTTCTATATTTTAAACTTACTTAAATCATAGCACCATCATGACTACAGTAATAAAATGGAGGCTGGCTGCCCCCTGGCTATAACATGTTTTTTTTAAAAAAATCAGAAAGAAAGGATGCTGCAGCCCTGGTAGGCCCTGCCACTCTCTGGCGGTCATTGGAGCCCCCTAGGCTGCAAGGCCATGGACTCTGCCCCTCAGGCCCAGCCCTTGCTGATGGTAGACATTTGGATCCTACACAGAACCTCGTGCTTTCTGATGAATTTGTGGCATTCCCATTTGCCATTTCTGACTCTTAAGTGCAAGCCTAGATAACTTTCCCTTATAGCTAAGTTGGTTTAAATATTATTTGTTTGCTGGATTTACTCCCTAATCTTTAGACATTCTTGTACGGAAAAAGACATTTGTTTTCAATTACATTACACTATGACTGCCCTTCTGTCATGCCTTAATCTACTTACCAAAGCTGATTAGTTGCATTGCATTTGCTGTAAAGCCAAGCCTCCCCCCCCCCCTCGTTCCGCTTTTCCATTAATGAATATGCTACAACAGCATATTTGCCCTCTGATCAGAGCCTGTAAAGTTGAGTCAGAGTCAGAAAGGCATGCTGGAACATTGAACCTTGGAACTGCCATGCCAGACATGCATACTCTAGTAACCTGTTTCGAGATTACCTGCTGTGATACGTACAGAGTCAACTTTACTCAACTGACTTTATCGTTACCCTTTCAGTATTAAAATCCCAGCTAGACAGGACATCACTTTACAAATTAGGTCCACAACAAATGAAAGCAATGTTAACGTGTCACTTTCATCACTTTGGGAGTGATTCCCTTTGAACTCCGTGGGATTTCTCTGTGAGTAGATGTCCATAGGAATGCACTGTAATATTTTTAACTTGCCCTATCCCCCAAATGCTCAATAGGGATAATAACAATAATAACAACAGAAGAATAAAATATAGTGATTTCCCAAAGCACATAAAAAATAAAGATAGCCATGCTGGTCCATGAGGGGAAAATATCCAAAATCCATAGTTATTGCCCAACTGTGGATTTTTTAAAAAAGTATAGTGAGCTATAGAAAGGGAAGGGCTGTAACTCAGTGGGAGAGCGTCATGCTTTGCATGCAAAAGGTCCAAGGTTCAATCGCAGGCATCTCCAGATTTAATAGGGCTGGGAAAGAAGGCTGTCTGCGACTGCAACCTTAGAGAGCTGATGTCCGTCAGTGTCAACAGTAATGAACTTTTCTGACTCGGTACCAGGCAATGTTCTGTGTTTCATTTGTACACTTAATTGTTAATGCAAAACTAAATGTTGGGGGAGGGAGATGTGGGGGAAAGCCCCATTTATTTGATTAGAATAGTAACTATTTGCACACATTTCACTGGGCTTAGATCTCATATTTAGCTATGCTTTCTGTCTACGACCCAAAGATCCATGGGGGGGAGGGGATACATATGGAGCTTCCCCACTTACCCGTATATACTCAACTATAAGTCGGCCCTAACATAAGTTGAGGCCCCTAATTTCACCCCCCAAAACTGGGAAAACTTATTGCCCCCAGTATAAGTCTAGGGTGGGAAATGTACGAGGGGAGACTCCCGCCGCCACCCCCAGACACCCCCCACCCCCGTACCTGCACCCACTGCCGCCGAAGCCCCGCCACTGCCAAAGCCCCCCCAGGACCCCCGCCGCCACCCCCAGACACCCCCACGCCACCCCAGACACCCCCACGCCACCCCAGACACCCCACCCACACCCCCGTACCTGCACCCGCCGCTGCCGAAGCCCCTCCCCCGCCGAAGCCGCGCCGCGCCGGAAGTTCCCCAGACACCCTCATGCCACCCCCAAACACCCCCACGCCACCCCCAGACACCCCCACGCCACCCCCAGACACCCCCGTCACCGTGCCTGCTCCCGCCGCCGAAGCCCCACTTCGGAAAAGGGAGGGGCGCGAGCGATCCTCTTCCCGCCCGAACCTGCGTTTGAATCGCGGAGGCCCCTTGAGAAATCCCGAGGAAAGCACCTTTCGCGGCCGGCCGGGCGAGCTGGCTGGCGGGGGCCAGCTCGGAGCGCGGTGCCATCGCGCTGGGGGAGGGCGCACGGAGGCCCCCCTCTCCGCCGCTCTCCACCAGACTCCCGCCCCGGGGCCTGACGTCAAGGAAGGAGGAGAGTGAAAGAAAGGGAGCCAGGCAGGCAGGGAGGGAGGAGGAGGAAGAGTGCCGAGGAGAAGCCCGCACGCCGGAGCAGCGAACGCATCAGATTCGCGGAGCGCAGCGGAGAGGGCGCGTGGTGGACTGGCGGCTCCGTCTGCGCGGCGCCGAGGCGAGCGCTCCAGCCAAAGGTGAGCGATCCAGGGGGGCGCCTGAAGTTTCCTTCCCCCCCCCGCCTCTCTCTCTATTTTTCTTCCGGCGGGGGGCGGCGTTTGCTTTCCCTTGTCGTTCGTCGTGGCTCGCGGGGAGGGGAGCGCGCAAGACGCCGCTCCAGAGAGCCTGTTGTTTTGGATCTAACGCCGTCCCCGCTTGCCCGGGCGCTGCTTGAGCGGAAGGGAGGAAGGGAGGAAGGACGAGCCGCGGAGCCAGGCGAGGCGGGGCGGACGGCCGGGGGCTGCCGCCAGAGCTGCGAGTGCGAGCGCGCCCCCCCAGATGTTGCGCCCAGTGCGGCCGGCCCCCCTGCACCCCCCACACTACGCCTCTGGCTGCGGCGTGGCTTCGGCGGGGGAGGGGCTTCAGCGGGAGCGAGGCTTCGGCGGCAGGGAGGCTTTTCGGTGGCAACGGGGCTTCGGTGGCGGGTGCAGGTAGGGTGGCGTGGGGGGGTGTCTGGGGTGGCGTGGGGGTGTCTGGGGGTAGCGTGGGGATGGCATGGGGGTGTCTGGGGGGCTGCAGCACGGCGCGGCTTCGACGGGGGAGGGGCTTCGGCGGCGGCGGGTGCAGGTACGGGGGTGGGGGTGGGGTATCTGGGGGTGGCGGCAGGGGTCCTGGGGGTGGAGGGGGGTGCCTGGCGGTCCCTTGCGGTGGCGGCGGGGGTCCTGGGGGGGCGCTGACCCACGTATAAGTCGAGGGGGCATTTTTCAGCACAAAAAATGTGCTGAAAAACTAGACTTATATTTGAGTATATACGGTACTTAAGTGAATGAGGATGCCCTGTATAGGAAAGAGCTCTGAGAACACATCAGACCTCCTGTGCACTTAGGATCAGGCCCACAGCCAGCCTAAAGGTTTGGGGCAAAGGGGCTGCCGAAAAAAGTAGGGGGGCAGCTGCAGCTTACCTGGTTTGCAGGCCTTTTAAAGGCAAAATTGTAAAATGTTTTTAATTATTTGCTTGTAAAAAAAAATTAGGGGGCCAGGGAAAATTTGGGGGGGCAGCCGCCCTGCCCCCCTACCCCCCCCCCCAGCTACAGGCCTGCTTAAGATCCTTTTGTTCTGGGGGTGTACATCTTTATTAGAACCATCATAATGAACTATGCTACTGCCTGATACACATGTTTAGCAATATGCTTGATACATTGGAGCACTCTACGCTACACTATACGAGGCTTTCCGAGGCTTACTTTTTATGCAGCACTTCACTATTCCTTTCCAGGAGGTCTTCTACTTTCATTCATGCCCCTGTTTTTCCAAAGCACCACAACCTGAAGCTGCTTTCTCTGGACTGCGGATGATCTGGTCAGCAACAGCAGCAGCAGCAGCAGCAGCAGCAGCAGCAGCTGTGGGAACAACAACACATGCCAGACTGCAATTCATGTTTCAGGAATGTCTCCTGTGGGGGTTGAGCAATCACTATTTGGTTAAATGCTTTTCACAGTAACACAAATACACAGCAATAGAGAAGCTGTGTGGTCAGTAGGCTTTATGCTTTTGCATGTCTTGCAACAATACCTGAAGGTTAAGCCATGAAGTGCAATCAGAAGTATCAGAACTAGCTCATGAGATACAGGGATAACCATCTGAATGGGTATTATAATATAACAAAAATATTAATGGGAGGGACCGTAGCTCAGACCTTTGCATGCAGAAGGTCTCCCAGGTTCAATCCCCAGCATCTCTGGGTAAGGCTAGGAAAAACCCCTGCCTGAAACTGGAGAGCTGCTGCCAGTCAGTGTCAACAATACTGGGCTAGATGGACCAAAGGTCTGACTCAGTATAAGGCAGCTTCCTATGTTCCTATGTAATTTCTTTCCATTCAATAATAACCGATTTGTTCCAGTACTAAAGGCAGGGCCGGTGCTACCACTAGGCAAACTAGGCTGTTGCCTAGGGTGCGTAGCTGAAGAGGGCGCAGAAACGCTGCGCTCCTCTTCGCTGCCGGCGCACTCCTGCCCCGCCCGCCCGCCTCGCCGACAAAGCCAGGTCAGTGCGGGGGGATTGTGCCTGGAGGTAGTGGGGGGTGGGGCCGAGCCTTCACAATAACATATGTGAAGTATAGGAGGAGTTATAGCTCAATGGCAAAGCACATGTGTCATGGATGGCTTATAGGACATACCCATCAGAAAGCTAGACAGGAACTTGATTGTCTCTCTTCAACAAGAACAGAACACCAACAGAAAACTCCTTACTCCACCCAGATGCAGCTAAGGCCAGTGCTACCTAGTGACTAAGCTATATAACATTATTCACACAACATGCTTCATGGAAGTCCCAGGTTCAGTCACTGACATTTCCAGAAGGGAAAGGCAGCTTCCAGAAGGGAAAGGCACTAGAGTCATATTCGCTCTGACCTCGATGTCATCATGGGTACAGTTTCAGAGGAGGTGTCCATCTGGTCTGGTTTTGTGGGATCAATTTCAGTTGTTGCAGCCTGGGGACGTGGACAAGGTGCTTGGTTCATCCTACCACCTGTATTTTCAACTCTTGCCCAAGGTGAGCAAGAGATGGACCCGGGAGATTGTTGCAATCATTATTGTCCTGTCACTTTGGGGGCAAGGTGCTTGGGAAGATGGTAGTTCAATTCCAGACTCTTCTGCATGAAGCAGGTTATCTCAACCCATTTCAGTCAGGTTTCAGACTGGGGTTTGGCATTGAAACAGCCTTGGTTGCTCTGATAAATGACCTTTGTTGGGAGAGTGTCTGGGGGAGTATAAGCCTATTTATTCTCCTTGATCTCTCAGCAGCTGTTGACACCAACAACCATCCTGCTGGACTAGTTTGGTAGATTGGATTTGGCGGCTAAGGTGATACCGTGGTTCCATTCTTACCTGCAGTGTTGGTTACAGAAAATAGTATTGCGAGATTTCTGCTTGACCTGAAGGCATTTGAGCTGTGGGGTCCTGCTTGGTTCCATCTTGTCCCCATGCACTCTAACGTCTATATGAAGCTGCTGGGTGAGATCATCTGGGGATCTGAAGTGAGTTGTCATAAGTATGCTGATGACACCCAGTTTTATTTCTCTGTTTCGTCTGAATACGGTGAGTCTGTGGAGGTGCTGAACTGTTCTCGCGACTCCCTAATGGGATGGGTGAGGCCCATTAAACTGAAACTGAATGCTGACAATCCAAAGGCACTGTGGGTAGGTGGTTCATGCATCTGGGAAGTGGATATTCAGCTAGGTCTGAATGGTGTTGCATTTTTCTTACTCGATAATCAGAATGAGAAATCTCTTTCTTCCCATTGTCCCAAATTCACTTATTATTCCATAAATCCACAAATAAACAAATCATTATTTTCCCCACCCCCGCCCCCACCCCCATCCCCCCGCCGCCGCTGCCAGACCCCCACCACCTACCTTCTCCACGCCACTTCCGGAGTCCCGCCTGCGCTCTGTTTTGGCGGGAGGAACCAGGGCAACAGGGCTTAAACAGCCCTGTTGCCCTGGTTTCCCCGGCCAAAAACAGAGCGCGGGGGTCCCGTCGCATCACTTCCTCTTCAGAGGAGGCGGCGGCCAGGGCGGGGGGAAGGTAGGTGGGGGCGCGGGGTGGGGGGGTCTGGCGGGGGCGGGGGGAGCGGGGGGAGCGGGGGCGGGGGGTCCGGCGGCGGCAGCGGCAGGGGGCGGAGTTTGCAGAGCAGGGCTGCTTTGCTCTGGAGCCCCCCCCCCACGGCACGAGAGGGGGGGCGCTAAATATAATTTAGCCTAGGGCACCAAACTGCCCTGCACCGGTCCTGACTAAAGGCACTAGTCACAATGCATATATAGATATTTTTTAACAGTTTAAAGTATATTTTTATTGCCTTAAATGAAATGTATAGTTTATCCCCTTCAAAATGTTGCCCTGTGTGGGAGCCAAACATGTAACATGATGCATTCGATTATAAGAAGGTGGCTTAACATCAAGAAAGATCATTGCTCCATGAAGCCCAGTGTCATGTACAAGCGGCAGTAGCTTGTGAAGCCCTCAGGCAGGGAATTCACTGATCTTTAACTGGAAATGCTGGGGATTTCCTCCTGCATGAAAGGACACTGTCCTTCCACTGAACTAGGAGCTTCCCTTCTGGAAATGTCAGTGACTGAACCTGGGACTTCCATGAAGCATGTTGTGTGAATAATGTTATATAGCTTAGTCACTAGGTAGCACTGGCCTTAGCTGCATCTGGGTGGAGTAAGGAGTTTTCTGTTGGTGTTCTGTTCTTGTTGAAGAGAGACAATCAAGTTCCTGTCTAGCTTTCTGATGGGTATGTCCTATAAGCCATCCATGACACATGTGCTTTGCCATTGAGCTATAACTCCTCCTATACTTCACATATGTTATCTCAGTAATCCCATTACTCAGTTACTTCTCTGCCTCTATTGAACCCTCAGGTAGCCTTCCAGCAGAGCTTTTCCTAGTGGTGAAGGGGTTGCTACATCTAGACCCTGGGAAAGATATGTTGGAATGCTCAAAGGCCTGCTGTGATAAGTTTACTAGGCACTAGAGTCATATTCGCTCTGACCTCGATGTCATCATGGGTACAGTTTCAGAGGAGGTGTCCATCTGGTCTGGTTTTGTGGGATCAATTTCAGTTGTTGCAGCCTGGGGACGTGGACAAGGTGCTTGGTTCATCCTACCACCTGTATTTTCAACTCTTGCCCAAGGTGAGCAAGAGATGGACCCGGGAGATTGTTGCAATCATTATTGTCCTGTCACTTTGGGGGCAAGGTGCTTGGGAAGATGGTAGTTCAATTCCAGACTCTTCTGCATGAAGCAGGTTATCTCAACCCATTTCAGTCAGGTTTCAGACTGGGGTTTGGCATTGAAACAGCCTTGGTTGCTCTGATAAATGACCTTTGTTGGGAGAGTGTCTGGGGGAGTATAAGCCTATTTATTCTCCTTGATCTCTCAGCAGCTGTTGACACCAACAACCATCCTGCTGGACTAGTTTGGTAGATTGGATTTGGCGGCTAAGGTGATACCGTGGTTCCATTCTTACCTGCAGTGTTGGTTACAGAAAATAGTATTGCGAGATTTCTGCTTGACCTGAAGGCATTTGAGCTGTGGGGTCCTGCTTGGTTCCATCTTGTCCCCATGCACTCTAACGTCTATATGAAGCTGCTGGGTGAGATCATCTGGGGATCTGAAGTGAGTTGTCATAAGTATGCTGATGACACCCAGTTTTATTTCTCTGTTTCGTCTGAATACGGTGAGTCTGTGGAGGTGCTGAACTGTTCTCGCGACTCCCTAATGGGATGGGTGAGGCCCATTAAACTGAAACTGAATGCTGACAATCCAAAGGCACTGTGGGTAGGTGGTTCATGCATCTGGGAAGTGGATATTCAGCTAGGTCTGAATGGTGTTGCATTCCCCCTGAAGGACATGTAAGAAAGCTAAAAAAAATTGGGTTGAAATTCATGTATTAATGCAAAAGATTTTAAAGATTACTTTTCAATTGAAACCAGAGGCTTTTCTATTGGGAATAATGGGCAGTCAGCTAGAAGGAAGGTATGGAACTTTATTTTTATATATGACAACGGCAGCGAGATTACTATATGCACAGAAATGGAAAGGTCCAGCAGTGCCTTTGACAGAAGAATGGTTGGTCAAGATGCTGGAGCTGGCAAAGATGGCCAAACTCACATCATTAACAGGGATGGGGACTCGGACTCCAGGACTCGACTCGTGAGTCGGACTGAGTCCCCCCTCTGACTCGAGTCCCACTCAAGTTCCAATATTTTTAATGGGACTTGAGACTTGACTCAGGACTCAAGACCAAGGACTCTTCAACATCCCTGGGCTGTGCCAGAAGGAGTGGAGAGAAGTGCGATCGCCAGCGAAGATTTTATTTTTTAAAATCATTTTCCTAAAATGCAGCCTTTCAGACATTTTGGGTTTGGCTGCCTCTGCCTGCCTGCTTTGGGGTTCCCTGCCTCCTCTGCCTGCCTGGTTATTTTGGGTTTGTCTGCCTGGTCTGTTCTTGTCAAAATCAGTTGCAGAGTTTTGAAATAAAAAGCCACACTTGTGCCTAGAATTTATTTAAGCCACACATCTGAAGTAGCCTTATTTTGTTGGGGGGAAACCCCATTGATTTTAATAGGGACTCATGGTCAGCTTTGGGAGTGACTCGGGACTTGGAAGTCATCATTTTGGACCAAGAACTCAGACTCGGACTCGAGACTCAGGTCCAAAGACTCGTGACTCGACTCGTGACTCGAGACCAAGGACTCTTCAACATCCCTGATCATTAATCAGAGAAAGGACAACATCCACGTTTATTATTGAGTGGAAACCTCTAATTGACTTTTTGCAGAGACTGGAAAATAATGATTTGTTTATTTGTGGATTTATGGAATAATAAGTGAATTTGGGACAATGGGAAGAAAGAGATTTCTCATTCTGATTATCGAGTAAGAAAAATTATTTGTGGAGGAAGAGGGGGGGCTGGCTGGCCCGCCAGACTCCCACCCTTTCCTCCCTGCAAAAGGGAACCCAGCACTTGCCACCATGTGGCCCGGAAGGGGGGGCTGGCTGACCTGCCACCACCCCACCCTTGCCTGCTGGCAAAGGAACCAAGACTCTCAGAGATCTCAAGGTACTAGATTGCCAGCCTCAGCTATCTGCAACCCTACTTGAATCTCTGTTCAGGGACTCGCCTTTAATTTCTGTAACCTGGATTTAGATACTGAACCAACAGAGTACTACAAAACCCATGTGGGGTGAAACCACGACAAGGTTTATTTCTGGTAGCATCTTACAACAAGATTAGGGAAATGAGAGAAGCACACAAAATAGAGAGACACTTTAGTACACAGTAAAGCTATAAAACAATAAAGACCTGATTCCTTAAGATCTCTCAAGCACACACCTGTTACCTGAGGGTGTCTTCTTCAAAGGGTTAGATCTAGCACAGCCTTGCTGCCCGATGGAGAATTACCACACCTACCCGAAGGTCCAAGATGGGTAAACCCCTACAAGGCTTGCTTTCCCTAGTGCCCTCAAACCAGCCAATTTTACCAGAGGCTGTCTGGGGTCGATTCTTGAGGGGGCCCCCCCCCTAAAGGCTCGGGCCCCTCGCTGGCGCGCTGCCATGCCGGCACGCTACCAAAAAGGACTGACCAAGACTGACTAAGAACAAAGGCTTCACGTGGGGAAATAGCTCATCCCCCTCCCCTTTTCTGTAACCTTGTTTCAGCCAATCAATTTGAATTTCACCTGGCCATGCAGGGGGAAAGGGAACTGTGAGTCATGGCTTGAACTATCTGCATGTGAATGCCTTCAGCCTGGCTCCTCCAGACTTCTAGACGCCAGGCCCCATCTTATGTTCTATCACCTTTTGCCTCCTCCCAGCCCCCACCTGGTTTACTCATGAGAAGGCGTGTGTGTGTGTTCCTGCATGCATGCATGCAGGAACCCTAAAAACTCTTTTCTCTACACGCTAACTATGCACACCCCACCCCAGCCAGTTCACACCTGAGGTGTGTGTGTGTGTACCCCCAAAGGCTCGTTTCTCCACATTATTGTTACCTATATTTGCTGTAGAAGAAAATTGGAGGTCTATTTTGTTTTGTTAATTGTTATATGTTTGATATTATATGTTTGTTTTATATAGAAATAAAATTTAAAACAGCATTCCCCCTGAAGGAGAAGCTTGTGGGGAGCGCCTTGATCCAACATTGTCAGTAGAGATCCAGGAATCCTCAGTGGTTCAGAGCACCGCTTATCAGCTTTGGCTGATTCACTAGTGGCTTTTCTTGGGCAGGGATAGACTAGCCACAATGATCCATATTCTAGTAACCTCCAGGTTTGATTGCTGTAATGGGTGATATATGGGGCTGGCCTTGAAAAAGGCCCAGAGGCTTCAAATGGTACAGAATTTGGCTGCTAGAATTCTGGCATTCATCCATTCTTAGACAGGACTGAGCCATAGGCAGCAGCCAAAAAGGAGCCGGGAGCCAGAGATCAGGAGTAAGGAATTGTGCCAAGGAGTCAAAGCATGGGTTCCAAGCTGTGAGTCAGAGCCGAAGAATACACAGAAACATGCAAGAGCCATGGAAGGCCATTGTGGCTCCAGCAAAGTCCCAGATCAAACAGCCCTTCCTGAGAGCCCAATGGTCAGCATGAGTAAATGGGGGCGACAGTCTGGAGCCTGAGAATACTTTACTGCCCTCAAAGATGCTTGAAACACCAGCTCTGGTGGCTGGTGCATGAAGCAGGTTATCTCACAGGGCAGCTCCACAGAGAGATAAGGCCTCCTAGTTCCAGTCCAGCTGGTTCCTAGGGTGGCCACTTCATCATCATCAGGCGATCACTCGTGACCGAGTAAGATTGTCTTCCGGGATAAAAGGAGGAAATTCTAAAGAAGATTGTGTAGACTCTAGCGATGGGTCCGTAAGTGACTGTGGAGGCCAATTCTAGATCCACACAGCTTCCCACAGTGAGGACACAGGTTACCAGATAGGAGATGGTCCTGTAAAGGATTCATTTGACGTGCTTTTCGCTTAGCACGTTTCTCCCTTTCACCTTGCACTCGGGCTTCTTCAAAGTCCATGGAACCTTTGTGAAAGGCCAACCTCCATTTAGATCGTTCATGGGCCAGAGCTTCCCAGTTTTCGATGTTTATATTGCATTTTTTTAGATTAGCCTTATGAATATCTTTAAACCTCTTATATTGACCACCGATATTCCATTTCCATTCTTGAGTTGGGAGTAAAGTAACTGCTTTGGGAGACGGCAGTCAGGCATTCGAACAACATGACCGGTCCACTGAAGTTGGCGTTGAAGGATCATTTTTTCAATGCTAGTAGTCTTTGCTTCTTCCAGTACACTGACATTTGTTCGTCTATCTTCCCAAGTAATTCGCAGGATTTTCCGGAGGCAACGTTGATGAAACCTTTCAAGGAGGTGGAAGTGACGTTTATAGATAGTCCATGTTTCGCAGGCATACAATAGAGTTGGTAATACAATGGCTTCATAAACCAGTGTTTTGGTCTTCTTACAAATATCCCGATCCTCGAACACTCTATGTTTCATTCGAGAAAATGCGGCACTTGCGGAGCTCAAACGATGCTGGATTTCACTGTCGATGTTAGCTGTAACAGAAAGATAGCTGCCAAGATAGAGAAAATGATCGACATTTTCCAGTATTGTCCCGCCAAGCTGGATAGATGGCATCACCAAAGGGTTAGCTTGCACTTGCTGATGAAGCACTTTGGTCTTTTTGATGTTAAGTGAGAGACCAAGTTTTTCGTATGCTTCTGCAAAAGCATTTAGGATAGTTTGGAGATCATCCTCTGAATGTGCGGAGACCACATTATCATCAGCATACTGAAGTTCCACAACGGAGGTTGTAATTACCTTACTTTTTGCTTTCAGCCTGCTGAGATTAAAAAGCTTTCCATCTGTTCGATATATAATTCCCACACCAGTGGGAAGTTTCCCCTTGACAAGATGTAAAACCATGGCGATGAAAATGGCAAATAATGTTGGGGCGATAACACATCCCTGTTTAACACCTGATCCCACTTTAAATGGAGCACCATGAGAGCCGTTGTTGTCCAAAACCGTTGCCGTCATGTTGTCATGGAGAAGTCGCAAGATATTCACAAATTTATTGGGGCATCCAATTTTCATAAGGATAGTCCAGAGAGCTGTACGGTCTACAGTATCAAAGGCCTTAGCCAAATCGATAAATGCCATATAAAGGGGTTGATTTTGCTCCCGGCATTTTTCTTGGAGCTGACGTGCAGTAAAAATCATGTCTACTGTCCCTCTAGAGGGGCGGAAACCATATTGAGTTTCAGGGAGGATCTCTTCTGAAATAGATAGAAGACGGTTTGCGAGAATCCTAGCAAATATTTTACCTGCGGTTGCTAAGAGAGAAATGCCCCGATAGTTTCCACAGTCTGTTCTATCACCCTTCTTAAAGAGGGTGATAATTATGGCATCCCTGAAGTCTTCTGGGATCTCTTCTCTTATCCAGATTTTTTCAATGAGTTTATGAAGATGTTGTACAAGTTCGGGGCCCCCTTCTTTAAAGATTTCAGCAGGAATCCCATCTGGTCCACTAGCTTTGTTGTTCTTCATTTGATTAATGGCTTTTTTTACTTCATCCAAAGTGGGGAGTATTGCAAGTTCCTCTTTAATTTGTTTTTGTGGGATTTGCGAAAAAATCTCATTATCCACCTTAGGTTTACGATTTAAAAGGTCATAATAATGCTCTTTCCAACGCAGTGCAATAGACTCTTTGTCTTTTAAGAGTTTGGTGCCATCTTTTGATTGTAAAGGGTTTGTACCATAGGTTTTTGGTCCATAAATGGCCCTTGTGGCCTTAAAAAAGCCCCGTGCATCATGAGATTCTGCAAGTTGTTGAATTTCCTCAGCTTTCTTTTTCCACCAAGCGTTCTTAAGTTCTCTTGTTCTTCTTTGGACCTCAGCCTTTGTGCTAGCGTAGGTTTTTTTCTTGGCAGCGCAGTTAATATCATTTTGCCATATTTGGAAGGCTTTCCTTTTTTGGTCAATTATATATTTAATCTCATTATCATTTTCATCAAACCAATCCTGATGTTTCTTAGTTTCATATCCAATAGTTTGTTCACAAGCTGCAGTAATGGAGGTTTTCAGCTTAGACCAATGGTCCTCAATGTTGTCAGGAGGTTCCGTAGGTAGATGTTCCTTAAGAAGTGATTGAAGACGAGTTTGCTTAATAGGATCTTGAAGGACTTGGATGTTCATTTTACGCCTTGGTTTCCTTCCTTGAAGCCTACGTTGGGGAGCAATGTTGATAACCATTGTGGACCGGATTAGTCGGTGGTCTGTCCAGCAGTCGTCGGCACTCACCATGGCCCTAGTAAGAAGTACATCGCGGCGATCTCTAACACGGACAATTACATAATCCAGAAGATGCCAGTGCTTTGACCGTGGGTGCTGCCATGATGTTTTAAGCTTATTCTTTTGTCGAAAGAGCGTGTTTGTAATAGTGAGATTATGCTCTGCACATATAGACAAAAGTAAGAGTCCGTTCGGGATGCTATTACCAACTCCGTCTTTTCCAATAGTTTCTGGCCATAAATCAGAGTCACGCCCGACTCTTGCGTTAAAATCGCCCAGGAGGATAATTTTATCCTCCTTAGGTATCTCTGACAGGAGAGTGTCCAACTGGCTATAAAAACTTTCCTTGATGTCATCATCAGCATCTAATGTTGGTGCATAAGCGCTCAAAATAGTTACCTGTTGGTTATTGGCAAGCTTTAATCGAAGAGTTATCAGGCGTTCGTTAATGCCAGTAGGAACTTCTGACAAAGAGTTCACTAGTTCATTTTTTATGGCAAAGCCTACTCCATGTATTCGTCGGTCCTGCTCAGGTAGTCCTTTCCAGAAGAAGGTATAACCTCCTTTTTCTTCTTTCAACTGTCCCTCTCCTGCCCTTCGAGTTTCTTGAAGTGCTGCTATGTCAATTTTAAACCGTCTCAGCTCCCTTGCAATAATAGCAGTCCTACGCTCAGGGTGTTCACTATCTATGTTATCCAGCAATGTCCGTATATTCCATGTTCCAAAATTCAAATGTCTTTTTCGACCGCTAAAATGGTGACCCCACTGGACGCGGTAATCCAGTCAGGGGAGAAAGAGGTAGACTATGTTTAGGGCACCTTTTCTAGCCCCCTCCCCATACGGGGTGAGCAGAGTGGATCCTAAATAGGGCTGCTCAGTCATGGATACAGCTGCCGAGCTGCTCAACTACCTCGTTCCTTGAACAGGGCGACTGAGTCTGCATCCACCGCCCATGTGCTGGTCCATGGCTAGGGGCTTCCAGATTCACAGTCCTGCCCCCGTCGCCGTTCGCCAGTCGCCATGGGACTTTTTTTATGTTTGTTTGTTTGGGTTGGGTTGGGTTGGATGGGTTGGGTTGGAAGACGCCTGTGCGTGAAACTGTTTTATGTGGGGAGATCGGTGCACAACGAATCACCACACAAACTTGACAGAGTACGGCAGAGATCCAATGGCACGGTTACCCTGACGATTGGAAAACCATTCTCTGCTGCAGCCTTCATCCACCTTCACAGCCGTTGTAATTTAGGTTTAATTATCTTCCGCCTGTTCTGCCGTTGAGGACTTTGTTTTGGATCGTTCTTTGTCTGGTTCCTCTCCCCGGACCTTACCGCCATGGGTGACCCTACTGGGAGTACATAGCTCCCGACGGCATTGCTCACAGGATTCATCGGAACACGCAAGCCCACTCACCACTTCAAGGTGACGATCCGGCGAGGGATCTAAAAGAAGGAAATGCATCACCAAAAAAGAGGACAAAGGAGGATGCTAATTTTCATAAAATTTGCACATGCTAATTTATTTGTATAGATGGAAATTTAGAAATAATTATTATAATTTAAATAGAAATGCAGCACATCTCACCACAGTGTGGAAGACTGTGAACAGGTAACCTGTGTGCCTTGCTCAGGCTGCTGTCCAGGGGCTGACCATTGATGGACAACTTCAAGGCCCAGCTCTTTCTTCTGATGGTTCTTTATCTTTATACCAGACTTAGACTGGACAGCCCTTCAAACAGAGGACTCCTTCAAAATAGAGGACAGTCCTCTGGCAGCTCTTCAAATAAAAAGCTCTTCTGTAAAAGGGGACACCATAGCCACCCTACCAGACCATGACCCAAAGGTTTGCTTAGGACGGGAGAATTGAAGGGAGGCAGTCTGTGGTTGGGTGAAGACAGGAAGTGGGAAGGGCCAAGGACAGGGGGGCTTTCATTCCAAACACCCACCACCCCACTCATGGCATTTCGTGGGCCATTCTTTCATTTGTAAATCCAGTCATCATGATCCAGAGACACTGGAAGCATGTCTTTTGTTTTCTTCACACAGTAATTCACAAAATAATTTTTCATGCCACAAAATAATGTTTGCTGGATTGCAGCAAAGTAATTTATTATTTAAATTTGCAGCCTACCCTATTATGAGGGGTTGGAGTGGGTATTTTTTAAATGCATAAAATAACTCTTAATATGTAAAAGATTCTGCACGTTTCAAAGATTAATTCCCCATCCTCCATGTTATCCTTTATTCTGGGCCATGAATCAAACACTAGTTTTTTGTTGGAAAAACCCCAGGATGATATACTAAATTGTTCATATTTTACTAAGTATGGTAAAAATTGTAGACCCACCAGTGGCATCAAACCAAGATCCTATTCAATGGATACAAAGGTCAAACCAACAGGATTTATTTAAAATAAAAAATTTAAAAAGCACAGAAGTATTTACAACTTAACAAATCTTATGAGCTGCAACTTCTTTAGCAGGAACTGAAATGCATGATATTGTTTTGCCCAGATTACAGGAATGAATGAGAACCCAGAAGAGCAGAAGATAAAGCTGCACAGCAACTAGAAAAATGAACATATATATCAATAAAGGTTTCAAGGGACTGAGCCCTATATAGTTTCTTAACTTCTACCATTATACCTTGTGATTCCTTTAGGTACAAAACTAATGTTCTTACCTTGACTAAAAGCCATCTCAGGCAAATTACCACAGCAAATGTATAGTTGTTGCCTGGATTCCAGAGAGTCACACAACTCTTCACCCACCCATCTTGTCAGCTGCAACAGAGTCCTGCTGTATACATGCAGTAGACTGAGGTGGTAGAATCCCAAGGTGACAGCATGACCTGTACCAGTTCAGACTTTAGGAATTTTTTGAATGCTTCCCATGTTAAAACTCCCATGTTAAAAACTCCCTCGCAATTCAAACAATTGGACATCAGGAAGAAAGGTTTGAGCCAGCCCTCAAAGTGGCTCAAAGTGTGTGTGTGGGGGGGTTAATCCTCTCGTCCCGGTGCATGGTGGTCCCAATCCAAATTGGGGCTGTGCGCTTACTCTAGAGTAAAGATCATCCTCAGCTACACGTTATTCATGAGCTATCTTTGTACCAGTCTCATTGTACTATTTTGTGTGTGGTCTGTTAATTTGTTTTATTGATGTTGTTGTTTTTATACTTTTGTAAACCACTTTGGGATTTGTTTCAAATGAGAAGCAGTATATAAATATTGATGATGATGATGATGATGATGATGATGATGATGATGATGATATAATTCTAACCTACCTTACAGGGTTGTTGTGAGGATAAAATGGAGAGGAGGAGGAGGATTATGTAAGCTGCCTTGGGTTCCTTGCAGGAAAGAAGGTGGGGTATAAATATGATAAATAAATATAATTATAATTCTGACTTCAAGTTCACTAAAAAAAAATGAATCAGACCACCAAAACAGAGGAAATTACCATTTGTAGTGGTATCTAAAGAAGAAATTCTATGATGCCATTGGCACCTATTCATCAGCAAGTGACACTATGCTTTCAATTTAATTAATTAATTAATTAATTATATTTATACCCCACCTTTTTTTCTGCAAGGAACCCAAGGCGGCTTTAAGTCTGCTTTTATTATCATCAGTTTATTATCTGCTTTTATGAAGGTTTGGGCTATGAACTGTAATTAAATCAAAAGATTTTGGTTGCAATCCTATGCACACTTACCTATGAATAAGTCCAAATGAACTCAGTGTGACTAACTTCTGAATCTACATGCACAAGAATGGGATTTGTTTATTTTAATTTATATCACAAAGAGCCCAGGGCAGCTAACAACTTATATAAAACACACTGTACCACATCAACAACGTTAAAATTATGGCTCTAAAATCAGAAATATATAATAAAATCCAATAAAACCATCAACACAATCAATCCATCAACCATACATGCATACATAATAGATAACGCTGGTATCTCCAAGGATGCCACGGGTGTTAAGTTACCTGGTTTTTTTTAAAAAACAACAGTGACAAGAATCAACTGGGCCAGCAGAATTCATCTCCTGATATATGTTCCATGTCATCTAGGATACAGATGCATCAGTTCACTGCATACTCATAAGGCTGTGTTATCTATCATTGTCCCAGTTGCTTTCCAGTTTCCAGCTATCCTCATGGCATGCAAAGTATTATATGTATGGCAACAGCTCCACAATAAATTGACATAGTCATGTGCTAACAGAGCAGAAAAAAACATGAAGAACAGGGCAGGCCAAGAAATCAAATTCAATTGTCAATCTGTCTTCATAATGGGAGAATGCTGTTGCTTGCTTTATAGACTTTTAAAGAAAGAAAGAAAGAAAACACAATAACAATTAGACTGAATAGTCTGCATAGGAATAGCACAGGCTATGATGCTTTGCTCCGGAATTCCTGCTTCAGGTCTATAAAAGATAGTGTGAAAAGAATGGCAAAGAGAAATGGATCGTGATGGAATCAAGTGAATCAGTAAATGGCACTGATGGTTTCAAGATACCATCTTTAAAAGGTCAGAGAGAAAGTGGCTTTAATGGTCAACGTGAGTGGAAGAACCAAAAGACATGGAGTCAAAATAAAACTTTAATGTGCCAGGAAAGCAAATCAGGTGGTGAAGCATAGACATACATGGCTGAAGCTAGGTCATATTAGGAACAAGTAGCTGTTATGGAGAAAGAGGCAGAGTGAAATATAACAATACCCCCTAGCCCATTGATACCTCGATATGATCATACAAACTTGGTGGGTGAAATCCAACATTGCATAAGCGGAAGGCAAGGTTGCACAATGGATCTTTCCTTTCTTCTCTCCCTGCAGCCTCCAGTACCCGCTGAAAAGACTCTCCAGAGGGTCAGATTCAGAACAATGTGGAATGTCTCTCACAGGACTGCAGTGGAAGAAATTTTCAATCGTAGAACCTGAAACCTTGTGCAGGTGGCATAAGCTCCCTATTTCAGGGGATTCCCCCTCTCACTGAAGCCTTGTAAGACACAGCCCATGAAGTCTGGTGGGTCCCCCCCAAACCTTGGGAGAGGCTTTGGGGAGGTACAAGAAAGATCTGTTGTGTGAGCTGCCTTCCGCTCATGCAATGCTAGATTTCATCTGATACATGTTTTTAAAAATTGCTAAGTGTTGTCTTGCCTTGAAGGAAAAAAGGTGGGGTTTAATATAATAAATAAATAAATAATCTGCAGAAATCCTTTAAAACTGATCAATTCAATGCTGAGAATGAAATGTGAAATTAGGGTCCTTCCTTAGATTTCACTGCAATGACAATGACACAGTTTCCGTCTTTGGATAAAGCTTTTGTGTTAATGGACATGGTATATATAGCATCCTTTGCTCTCTTGTCTGTAAAGGACCTCCACAATCATATCCTGCCTCCTTTGAGCTGTATATTTTCTTTTTAATTGAGAAAGATGAAAATGAATTCAGAGTATACTAAAAGAGTCTAGCAGCAGATGTGGTGGGAGGAGCACCAAGGGAAAACTACAGAGTGAGTAGGAGGAGCTGGAGAAATCTCCGAAAGAACTCTCGGAAAATAATAGAGAAGAGGGCTGGAGATCATCAAATAGTTGTAGGAAAACTTACTATATTAAACAATTTCGGGGGCAGTAGGTTAAATAGCATAACTAGTCCTTGTTACAGTAGTTGGGGGAAGAAAGTCTATATCATTAGTAGTTCCTAGCTCTGGTTTGAGAAGGAAAAAAATATTGACTCACTAACTTTTCATGGATATTTCTTGACAAATTAAGGCATTGATGCGTGAGACATCTTTTAGCGGCAGCTATGGAATCCAAGGAGCATTAACAAGTCTAAATATAAGAAAACTTTTATTCACATGGAAGCATACAAACTGCCCCGACCTTGCTTCCAGCCTCCTTTGGATAGAAGGTTGAACTGGCCTGGCTTTGCCAATGCCAATCTACTACTGGTGCATTGAAAAAGAAAGTCAAGAAATGAAAGTGTCCATTTTAGACACCATGAAAACTAGGAAGATAAGAAAAGTTGAAGTTCTGAAAAGAACCCTTTTCACTGAGCCTGCTAATAAAGAGGGTCCATCTCTTCATTACCATGCTGCACATCCACCTCAGTTAGACTTCACAAAAGGGGAAAAAAGCGGTCTTTATAGTTGTACATGATTATATTTTTCTTTTGTATTGAGTTCAAAGTCTTTTTTTTAAAAGCATGTGTAGATTGCTCACAATGTAATGGGCCATTCCCAGGAAATGGGGGGGAAATGGCCCTAGCGTTTTATATTAATACAATAGGTTATGTATAAAACAGTTTTTAAAAAGTTAATGCATATTAGCTTCGAACAGCCATATTCTAACACCGTGCGGCTCTTCCAGTAGAGCAGATGAATGGAGGTACAGAAGAAGAAGAAAAAAACCCCACAATGACAAAGGGATAAAGGTTTAACTAAAAGGACATGGATCTATGTTTCAGGTACCTCTTTACCTTCCATCAGGAAATGAGTTATTAGGAGTAATGAAATCAGAGATCCACAATACAAAAACTTTTTAGATCCTTCTGTATAAGGCGGCGACACTGGCCTTTTACTTCTCCACTTTGTAATGATTTCCTTTGAGTTGCGGTTCTGAAAAAGCTGTGAGACATCTTCCTGTTAGTTCTTTTTCATCTGTTCCAAACACTGGCCAATAATAACCCCGGTCCTATTCTTTCCTTGCTTTTTTTTTGAAACACATATTGACTATAATGACTATAAATTACCTAGTCAATGTACCAGGGTTTGTGAAAGAGTTAGAGCTCCTCTATGCTGCTGCTCGGTGCCTATGTAGAAGTTTGATGAGATGGAACAGGAATGTGGAGATTCATACAGCCGTTGCTTTCCCAACTACAACACATTGTACCAAAGGAAAAACATGAAAATGTTACAATCACTAGCAGGAATTGTGGCCAATTGTTCCTAGCAACTTTATGGGCAGTTCTGCTCTAGAGAGAATATTTTATTTTACGTATGAAATTTCCAGTAACTATGAAAAAAATATTGGATTTGCTGAAAACTATCCCAAGTGTCATGGCCTGCTAAGCCCATGCTTAAGAGGATGAGTTGAAATGTCCAACACCAGGCAACTAAATTTTCATGAAGTTGTTGTAAACGTCTTGGCTAGATATATTTATTTATTTCATTTTTAGGCTGCCTGATAACCAAAATTCTCTGGATGGTGTACAGGTAAATTAAAAACATAAAATACAGAATAATAAGGCAATGTGCAGAGCAGGGGTACAGAACCTCAGACTGGGGGGCCCTAAGCTGGTCTTCTGGAGGTGCCAATCTGGTCCTCCAGGGTTCCCCAGAAGGCCACACCCCCTTCCTCTGCCCCCTCCCCCTTTGCCCCAATCACCAATCATTTGGTTGTTTCCCAGGTTTTCAGCAGTTTTCCCCCCATTCTGAAATGTTGAGATGCCTTTCCAAGGCTTAATTGCTGGCAGTAAGAGCTTTAAATTAAAATATGCTGGTATTTTTGGGTTTTGGCCATGTCCCTTTTCCCTCGGCCCCACCCACCACTAGAATGCAGCCTCTGAGAGCTTCTCCAAAATTGGAATTCAGCCCTGAGACTGGAAGAGGTTCTGCTGCACCACTGCTGCAGAAAAGTATAGTTTAGGGTAGTGTAATAGTGATATCTTGGGCCATTTATTCCACAAGTCCATGTTAACAGAGGCTCCTCACATTATTTTCCCCCCTAGCTTTTATCCTGTGATTGCTGGGGGGGGGGGCTTATTAGTAGACAGTTTTAGGGTGGTTGACAAATAAGTTTCCAGTTCTCCCTTCATTCCTGTTCAATCAGTTTGCTAAGAGCTTACCAAGCTGGTCCTAGCTGATTTCCAGAGAGTTATGGGAATTCATTGTAACCTTGAGTCTTAAATGCATGCTTTAATTGTGTCTGTTTAAACACAACCTAAGTATTTTGCAAGCAGCCACAAAATATAATGGTAATATATTTGTTTTGTACAAAAGGTCCTAATTGGTTTAGTTTTGTAGCTGTTCCCAAATGCTTGGGGTGGAGTAGGATGGAAATCTGAATTGTTTGCTTATAAAGTACACAACAACCTTCTCTGGGTCAGTGCACATAATCTGTCTTCTATTACAATTCCTTTACTATTTATAATTCTAAATGCATTCGATCATCTTGATTAGCAGCTTGAGATTCTACTTTGTATCATGGTGTCATATCAAACTTCCGCTTAACACTCTGGGCTTCCCCATCCTTGGGAGCACTGGCCAATGAAGTGCTGTGGTAGCAGGAAATTCACAATGCATTGCCATGTTATGTGTTTTGCCTTACTAAATGATACAGGGGAGAGAGGAGGAGGAGGAAGAGAGACTAGGGCCCTGTTTTCAGCCAATACCAGCCTAAGACATTTTGAGGTCTGAAGTGGAACTCAAATGGTGTTTTCCGTTCCAACATTTCAAAAAGTGCTGTGCTGTTCAGATATCAATTCCCGTCTCCACCTATCTCCTTGCCATGTTGCTGCCTGAAGTAGGTCACTTCACCCTGCTGCAGAGCTGGCCCCTTCTTTTACCATCAGTCACACATCAGCTGTAATATGCCATTTTGGCCTCAGTTACTACTATTTTCAGTACATGATTTCATCTCCTATTTAGTCTTGTTTCACTTAACCTTAATCTAATTAGTCAACTTCTCTTTCTATTAATGATTGTAGTCAGGATCCAGCATGGCAAAATATAATAAAACCCATAGTAATGATGTCTCACCTTGTTTCAACCGTAAATCAAGTGTTCTGTTGTCAAAAACACAAAAACAGATGCCCCTAAAGTCTATAAACATTCAGATACTTCTACATCACAATACAGGCAGACCCCGGGTTACGAATGAGATCCGTTCGTAAGTCTGTCTGTCTTTAAGTCAAATGTGTACGTAAGTTGGAACAGAAGCCGCACAATGTTGTCAAAGTGTTGCAAAGTGTTGCAAAGTATAGTGCGACGTGTGTGCATTCGTAAGTATGAACTATTGTATTTAACTCAGATCCGTAACGGCAGTCCGTTCTTCAGTATGAGTTGTCCGTAAGTCAGGATGTTCGTAACCCAGGGACTGCCTGTATTGTTAAAAATAAAATTGTTCCTTCAACAATATTTACCAGATGTGTTTGTTCATTATTGCTTTTCTACTTGGGGCAGTTTCTGATGCAACGGCCCCTCCTGCCAATTCTGTTGTGCAAGTGGGACCCACCGCTTGTGCAATAAAGATTTAATGCTGCCTACAGGAAGCCCTGAAATGAATGGAAACGCTCATTCCTGGATCGGGGCAGGTGGGCGGAGCTCCCTTGTGCAAGCTCTGCTGACCTACCTTATTCCAGAAACAAGTGTTTCTGCTCAATTCTGGTGGTTCCCGGAAGCACTAAATCTCCGTTGTGCAAGTGGTGGATCTCGCTTGCGGAATGGAATCAGCAGGTGGAGCAACAGAATTGGCAGGGCACAGCACCCTGTTGGATACTGCCCTTAGTATTTTGTGACCTGCCTTGAACACAATTTCTTCTGAGGAAATGTGGCATATAAATTTAAATCTAGTCTAGTTATTTATGATCCTTTCATAGAACATCAATATTATTCTCTGTTTCAATCATCTGTTTATCAATATCTTAATTAAAACCTCATCTAGGATCTTGATATCCAACCAAAGAACTGACATATTTCTATAGAATCTATTTTGTCTAACTATTTTGTCTAATTGAAAGCCTTCAGTTTCTTTAATTGTACTAGTTGTGGAAGTCCCATAATAAGATTACACCAACATATTAACACACACCCACATTTCCCAGCTCATCTTACTGCCATGCTATTATGTAAAACAGATAGTAGCCATTAACATTCTTCATACATGTTTGACCTTTGCAATATAGCATGCCCATTTTGTTGCAAAAGATTCATCCCTTTCTTCTTAATGGCAATATATTCATAATAAAAACCATCAGGCTTTCCATCTGACCTGGAAAAAACAAAAACAAAACAAAACCCCTATATTAAATCCTTGTCTTTAAACATATACTTACCAATATAGCATATCATTTTACAAACACCCACAAAAGTTTATGCCATAATAAATTTGTTATGGTGCTTCTAGATCGAGGTCTCCAGCACTAAAACACAAAATTGTGCTCCTATTCTATCTTTTCCTCTTTCACAGATATTTTCTGGTAAGAAAAAAGACTGAAGAAGTGATGGGTTACAAATGAAAGACATCATTGTCTGGACACACACACACCCCAGTAAAACTCCAGGTTTGAAGCAGGGCAATTGGAGGATAAAGCCTTTGCAGGATAAAGACCAGGTTCGCATGACACGACAGCCTATCGAAGGTTAATTTATCCTGCAATGTGTGCCAGTCACCATTATGAATATGCAACCCCTAACCAGGGGTTGTTTGGGGCTGTCATGTTATGCAAACCCAGCCAGTGGGGTTTATTTGAGGGTTAAACAACCCTTGATTAACCCACAGTCTGTTGTAGGGTTATGCAAGGGTTGTTTAAACTTCAAATAACCCACGCCAGCTGGGTTTGCACAACATAACAAGCCACAGCAACCCCCAGTCAGGGGCTGCATATTCATAATGGCAGCTGGCACACGCTGCAGCCCCTCAAGGGTAAATTAATTCTCGATGGGCTACCGTGTCGTGTGAACTGGCCCTTAGTCTTCAAGCTGTCACAAGACTCTGTTGCTTTTGCTGCAACAGAGTAACATGTTATTCCTCTGGGTATTCTTCTCCTTTGTAAAGCCCATGGCCATTATGTTCCAGCAGATTCAACAAAACTCCTACAACATGAGATAAGCATCTGCTGTAATCTGCTGTTTCCAATCTGCAAGTGGATGTCTACAGGGTTCCTCTGCTAGGGACAAGAGAATGACACGTGGGGCAATGTTAGAAATCTGGATCCATTTGGTACCCATTCAAATTTTTCTGTCGCTGAGTTTAACATCAATATTATTTTAGCCAACTCTTTGTCTTCTGTTTTTGTACCAGCTGTTACAACTGCTATTCCTCACAGAGTTAGAGAGTACCTAAAGTTGCCCCATAAAGTATAGCAGTCATTTTAAATGTCAGAATCTACAGTAGGGCAATACCATTTCTACAACCATCCAAAACGTCACAAAATCATGTTTTCCAGGGGCCAGATCCAGAACCACCAGCAGAAGGGTGCCAGAAGGGGAGGAAAGGACGGACGTTCCACAAGCGGTATCCTTCCACTGGCGGAACAACACTCCAACAAAAGAATTTGTAGAAATCACAATGCCAAACATATTATAGACTTCCTGCTTACTTAAAATGTGTTCACTGTGTCCAACATGATCGGTGTCTAGAGCCATGATCGGTGTTTAGAGTGTGTAAAAGCTAACTGCACAGGAGGAGGCCTCTGGCTGAGACTTGAATAGCCCACACTAGTAGGGCCAAACCTACATGTGATATTAAGAGTAATTGTGTGGAAGTTCTAATTATTGGTCAACTATTGCCAAATTGTATCACAAAAAAACATAGGGCAGTATCCAAAGCTGGCAGTCCACCAGTGCTCATTAGGTTGTGCTAATGGGAATGACTATTAGCACAACAGGAAGCATGCGCTTCCTACCACAACTCCAGAAGCTACCTGAAACTCGCATTTCAACGGAGCTCCTTTCTGCAAGCCCTGCTGACTTGTTCTGCTCCAGAAATGCTAGTTTTGGCTAGTTTCCGGCAGCTCCAGGAACCACTAGCTTATAGTGCTAGCTGTCATTCCTGCTGGTGCAAGGGCAACTTTACTGCCCACAGCATCCATTCCCCCCCCCCCGGAACTAGCCAGGGTGGGGGAGCACAGAATTACAGCCATGGCGTGCAGGAAGGGGGAGTTTAATCCTTCTCCACCCAAGCCAGAATCCTTCTGAAAATCCACCCCCCCACCCCCCCATGCTATTATTTGTATTGGGAGCAAAGCTCCAACTGTTGCCAATGGAAGCTTTCCTTCCAATATAAATAGCAATGTGGGGAGGGGGAGCTTCTTGTCAAGATTGTGGTGGGGGAAGGGTTAAACTCCCCCACTCACCCACCCGCAGTACCGACTCCGCTCTTGGGTGGGAGGCACAGTGGGTGTGGCAGCTATTTCCATTTTTAAATGCGTATGCAAAATGCAGTCGCACAATTAGGGCGCAATCCTATGCATGTTTTGACAGGAAAGGCCCTACAACTCCCAGCATGGCTGGCTGGGGCATGCTGGGAGTTGTAGGACCTTTTTCTTTCTAAACGTACACGGCATTGCACCCTTAATGTCATGTCCTAAAATTGTAGTTGATGGCCGGTGCATGCCCAATTAGACTTCACATTTTGGAAGTGGAATCAGCTCCTCCCATTCTGTAGCAACATGGTGTGTCCCCCCCCCGCCCGCCCCAACTGAGGGGGGAAATATTAATGCAGGGCATAGTGAGATGCAGGAGGGATGCGTGTCAAATGAATATTCAGTCTCGAGGCCTCTTAGGCTGCAATCCTATGCATGTTTTCACGGAAAAAGTCCAACAGTTCCCAGCATGCTGGGAGTTGAAGCACTTTTCACTGTCTAAACATGCGTAGGATTGCTCCCGTAATATGTCACATCTAGTGTGGCCCTGACTTACCGCCCCTTCCCTGAGCATGCATACGGCACAGGGCTGCAGATATCTTCACCTCCCTATTAAAAATACAAAACGGAGAGGGAGACGGGTAGACAGGCAAGAAAGAAACAATCTTACAAAAAAAGATATATGTATTTCCTCACACTCTTTCTACGTTCTCTCACAGACTATTTTCTCCAAGCATCTTTTCAGATTCTACTGTAGGGGTCAGCAGCTGTGCATTCAGTTGAAATAGCTGCATGCATTTGCGATGAATGAATGAGAAATAAAACGTACAATCCAGCATGATACCGAATAGCTCAGCCAAACAATAACAACTTCTCTTCAAAACACTGCCGTATTTGAAGCTTGGCAACTGCTTAAGTTTTAAATACTCCTGGGGTTTTTGTTTGTTTTGTTTATTTGTAAAGCAAGCACAGATGATCGGATTTTGTGTGTGTGTGTGTGTGTGTGTGTGTGTGTGTAGGGAGTGTGGGGATGTTCCATTCACTCCAATGGGAGTTGTTTCCTCAATGCAAATTGCAGATGCAGGGGTCTCAGTCTGGATGAGGAGTGCAGCAGGAGGCAAAGGGTAAAAGCTCCACTCACACCAGAGGGCAGTATTCAGTCCTACCACTCCGCTTATGCCACTGACGCACGTAACACTAGTGTGCAAGCGACCTCTCGCGCAATACTAATACCATATGCTGGCACAATGGGTTTTCTGGGGAAACCTATTATGCCAGCATATGCTATTAGCATTGTGCTAGAGGTTGCTCATACTACCGCTACGTCAATGGCATAAATGGAGTGGCAGCATTGGATACTGCCCAGTTTATCACTCCAGACTGGGGCAGGCACACACACACCTGCAATTTGCATTGGGGGAAAACTTTCCACTGGAGCAAATGGCAGTTTTTTCTCCAATGCAAATTGTAGTGGGGGCATTTGGGTGGATGGAGTACGTGGGTTGGGGTGGGTGGGGCGTGAGAGAGGGAGGGAGGGAGAATGAGAATGAATGGATGGGAATGCAGTCCATAGGAGGAAAAAAGGCTTTACACACAGAGAGACAGTGAAATCAGCCTTCATAGATGCAAAGAAAATGGCTTCTGCTTAGTCACAGAATCATAGAATAAGTAGAGTTGGAAGGGGCCTATAAGGCCATCGAGTCCAACGCCCTGCTCAATGCCGGAGAACAGATGTGGGCAGTCCAGGCAGTCACCCATCCAAGCACTGACCCGGCTCATACCTGCTTAGCTTCAGAAGGTGGCCTGCATTATGTGTCAATCAATAGCTGTGTAGCATTTTTTTGTTAACAACGTACTGAATGTTTATATCATAATATGCAGTAAATCACAATAACTTTGTAATACCTTAAAACTTCTGTTATTCTTATTACTGTTTATACAACATAACCGGTAGATTTCAATCAAATGTAAAAAGCGACTTTGAAGCCTTTGAGGGTTTAAGGTTCTTTATTTTCCAGTACCCATTACATTACAATTCTAGTCTCTTTGAAAAACAAGTTATATTACACAAAAGATGCAGACTTTGTAAATAAATTGTCTATATTTTACATAATAATTCCAACCAGCTTTACATTTCTCTATGTATATTTAGGGAGAGTCTAATGGTTCATGACTTACAGTGCCAATAAAAATCAAGATTGAAGTAGTAAAATATCTAAGCATTGACTCATAAATTCTGTTTGAACAGGATTTCTTAATGTAATTTTCCATTCTAGTGATTTAATGTACTATAGATATTGTAATGCTAAATTTAGCTTTTCCACGGGGGGCTCATAAACCAGAATCCAAGATGATGTTAGACTCTATTGTCTGTGATAAAAAGTTAAGGAATATAAATAAAATATATGTGCCTGCCTCTGAAATTTATGGAGTTCAGCAGCTACAGGTCTTCCCAGTCTTGACACCCTTACTAGTTATCAGGCTAATCTTAGGAGTTGGGCTGTCCTAAGTTGGGCTGTCTGTCAGTTGACTCACCACAGCCAGGCCTACCATTAGGCAGAGTGAGGCAATTGCCTCAGGTGACCAATGCTGGGAGGCAACAGCAAGGTGTTGGAGGAGAAAGTTGTGTGCCACACAACCTGCCCTGCGCCCCCTAAGCAAGCCTGCAGATTTCAGGTGTGTTGGAAGCTACTGTCCCAGGGTTGAAGAAAGATTCATCTACCATCCAGCTGGCTTTTGTACATCCAGTGGCAGGGGTCGCCATCTTGGTCTCCACCTCAGGCAGTAAAATGTCTTGGGCCAGCCCTGTGACACACACAGTATGTTTATATATAAATTTATATCAGGTTTCTCTTTGAATGTAGAGTCTTCACATGGAGCAGGACTGTCAATAGGTTCTTGCCCAAAACCATGTTCCTCCTTGGACAGGTCCTTGATCTCTATCTGTCCCTTCTCTTTGCTTTAAAGGTTGTTCAGACTAATTCAGTCAGTGTCACTCTGTGTAGTACCAGCCATCTGGTCATTCTGCTAAGGAAGGATATTTTAATTGCATAACAACCATACAATGCATCCCCCATAAATATCAGAATTACCTTGGAAATTGTTTGATAGTACAAACTGAGGACCACTTGCTAGGCAACTACAAGGTGTTTCCCCCCATCTCAGTCCAGGCAAAACCAATAGATGGCCAAGGGTAAACTGTAGCAGAAGGAGCTAGAGCCCTTTAGTGCTTCTGTGGTATCGCTTTTCCAGAATTAGCTAGAAGCAGAGTTAAAATGAAAGTTGCACACAAGCACTCAGTGTGGCACTATATTATCCAGAATTATTTTACAGAATAATTTCAGCCAGATTCATATTTCTATATGCGTATTTAGAACAGGGGTGCAAAACCAAAATAGGGGTGGGGGACACCAGACTGCCCACCACCACCACCAGGCCCTCTGTGGACCAAATGATGTCATTGGGCAGGGCCACATTCACTGACATAGCCCCACCCATTTTGCCTGCCTTTCTCCATGCTGAGGCATGGAGAAAGGGACCTGGCTGATGCTGGAGGAGCAGCTTCTCCCAGCACCAGCCAGGTTTGGTGCCTCCTCATGCACCTCTCACCATCCCCATTGGTGAAAGGCATGCAAAGGATGACTGTGAAGAGCCATTCTGCATCCCCACAGTTATCTCAAATCTGAGATCGGAGGGAACAGTGGAGTTTCCCCTGCATGCCACTCCTCCCAATTGAAAGGGGGAGCACCATGCAGAGGAATCTCTGCTGTTATCTCCGATCTCAGATTGGAGATAACATTGGGGATTATATGGGAAGGAGTCAGTCCTATACTGGTTAGGCCGAAGCAGAGTTTTCCCCCTTATGCACAGTCCGGTTATTGAAACTGGTTATCACCACGTGGGTTGTTAAATTCTGCTAAAAAGCTCTTAAAAGGTTAAAAGGAAACGGATTGTCCAAACATGGTTTAAAACTAATAAAGACATTTATTAGTTTTACTTACAGTCCGTTTATTCATATGCGTGAATCCATCATGTTGGAGAGGAGGAGAGAAGAGAGAGCGAGAGAACGGGCCACAGAGAGGCAGGAAGTAGGGAGGAGGGGTTACAAAACATGCACCCGGGGGAATTGTTCAATTAACCCTTTCCTCCTCCCGCTCTAACTAGTAGTTATATTACCTTGGTGATTTAAGCAGGGAACATTACAATTTCCATCAGATTCCTCCATGGAGGATTCCTACAGGGACAGGAGGAACCCAGTGAAGCTTTGCAGACTTGATGCATAACCTCTTATTTCCTTTCCATTGATTTATACCACATGTGAACAACCCATGACCCACATGATGCATACAGCTTTCACATGGCCTAGTCAACCCCACTGAACTCCCCACTGCTGCCACTGCTCAATTTTTTCCACTGCCATGGGAAGGGCTGGCATGTGGGCGGTGGGTGGTAACCTTCTACCTGGCATGCTCTCAAGGAGCGTCTCCAGCAATATCAAGTAGGCTGCTCAACAAGATCTGCCACAGATGGCCTTCTCCTTGTCCCTTCAGCCAGAGCAGTTAGACTGGTGGGGAAGAGGAATAGGGCCTTTTCTGTGGCGGCCCCCGTACTGTGGAACTCTCTCCCGAGTGACCTCCGCCATGCCCCCTCTCTGCTGAGCTTCCACCGCTCATTAAAAACCTGGCTGTTCAGACGGGAATATGGGGTGGGTTAAGATTTTTTTTAAAAATTATACTGTTTAAAATGTATTTTATCTTGTTTTTATCCTGTGCACATCGCCCAGGGTGGCCGGTTGCCGGCCAGATGAGCGATTAATAAATGTAAATTTAAAAAAAAAATTAAAAAATGCTCTGTGGTCAGCCCTCCGGGCACATATGCCAGAGCATCTTCTAGTGGACACAATACCTTGCTTAGGGATTTGCTTTGGTTATTTATGAATCTCCTATAATTTCAGTTTATTTCAAGCCTTGACACTTGCATAGTGTAAAGGAAATATGAGTCAACTTTATCGCCACTTTTCATTGCATGCTGAAAATTTGCACAAAGATAACAAAGAAAAGATTTAGAAGAAAAGAAGGTCGTAAATGATGAATATCATTATTGAGAAAAGCTTAAAAGAACATTTAAAAAAAAAAATTCCTGCCCTTCAGTTAGGAGCTTTAGTAGTGCTGTTCCGTACCCTTTCTTTTCTCAATTGTCACCGTTTTAGTATGACTTATGATAATTTTCTGGAGACTTCATAATCCAGATTTTGCAAAGTGCTATGTGCTTGAGGGGGGCGGGGAGAGGAACCTAAATGGTAGTATAAAGTAGTAATCTCTGCAAGAACAGCCAGCGCTGCTTACATAAAATGCCAGATAGCCCTAATACAACAGACTATAAATGTGTTTGTAATTAAACAAAAAAACAAACAAACAAAACAACCACTGCCCTAGATAACAGGCTAGATTAGGCCTTGGAATACCTAATTTCTGTTTGGACCACAATGGTGCAGGGCAGACATCAAAAAGCCCTAACACACAGAGGAATGTTTGGTATTTTCAGTACTGCCTGTGGCAGGAAAAATCTGGTGGGCACTCTTGATATATCATCAACACTACTAATAGCTTGGGTTTCTTCAGAGGCTCATAAAAGACTGCAAACTAAGTATGGGCAGCATCCTATGCTGCTGTGCTCCTACTAGTTCTGTTGCACCAGTGGGACCCACTGCTACCGCAACAGGAACCAGCAATTCCTGAAACAACCCCGGAAACAAGTGGAAATGCTCATTTCCAGATTGGAGCAGGTCAGTGGAGGCGGTGGAGCTCCCTTCTGGGAGCTCCACTGGCCTTCCCCATTCCAGGAATGAGCATTTCCACTCATTTCCAGTGGTTCCAGGTACTGCTAGTTCCTGTTGCGGTAGTGGTAGGTACTGCTGGCATGTGAGCAGTTTAGGATAGTGGCCTATAATTTCATTTACATGTCATCTGAGATACTTCAACTGAGCTACATGTGAAATTGCAATTGACTTTCCACAGTTTTGGGGTGTAATGCTGGGGTGATGGTGTACATCCCACTATCAGTGGTGTAGTGGTAAATTTTGAAGTGCAGGTGTTCATCACAATAGTCCCCATAGCCACATACCCCAAGGTGTGTCCCAAAATGCAGGTAGCTGTGTTGACCCCTCCCCCCTTTTTTCTGTATTATTTTTGTTGGTCTTTTCTCTTTTGTAAAGCTAAAGGGTCTTAATTGCCCATTCAAGCCCAAGCCATCCCCAAATACTTTGCATTCAGGGCCGGTGCTACCATTAGGCCAACTAGGCGGCTGCCTAGGGCGCTGGGCTGAGGGGGGCGCCAGAAACTCCAACTCCCTCCGGAAAACACTTCACATATATCTACAAAAGAAAAGCTTTTTTTTTATTTTTTTAAGTCTTTCTGGGTTGTTTGAACTGCCTGTCGCTAGCTGCTCTCCTCTTCCTCTCCCCCCTGCGTGCGTCTCTCTCTCTCTCTCTCTCTCTCTCTCTCTCTCTCTGCCTTCCTCGCTCTGCCTTCGCTTCCAAGGAACACACAGACTGACTCTCCCAAATATTTATTTTGTGACCACTTGAACTGAGGAGCAGCGGCAGCAGCAGCAGGAAGAGACGGAGCGGGAGAAGAAATAAGAGGGGAGGGTGGAGGGGAGTTTCTCTTTTTTTTTAAATTGAGCAGCAGAAAGAAAAGAAAAAGGAGTACTGTGTGGATGGCAGAGCATGTGCGTTTTCACATGACATCTCTCTGTGCCGGTTTTAGCAGATCCCCACTGCATTTTTTTTTCTTTCTTTTTCCTTTTCACTGTTCAGTTTTACAGGGAGGCGCAGCAAAACAAGAGAGGGAGAGAGGTTGAGAGGGAAAGCTGCAAAGAGGCTTATAGAGGAGGGTGGGCTGCTTACTTCGAGCTCCTCCTGCTGTCAGCGCCTCAGCCAATCAAAAGGCTCCGGAGTTGGGAGATGCTGGAGGAAGCGGCAGCGGAGGAGGAGGAGACGCTTTGTAAAGAGAGGCTGGGAGCTGGGCAAAGGGGCTCGGAGCTGGGCTTTCCTTCGTTCCTGCGCTCTAAAGACTTCCAGTATAAAAGTGTTTTCTCCACACTCGTTTCAAGCCAGCCTTCCCCCCACACCCCATTTTCAAAACCCCGCCAAAAGACACATACTTATATTAAAGTGATTCCTTTCATGGACAATTCACTCCTGCAGCCCCTGATAATGCCTACTGTTTGGGGAAGTCCCCCCCCCTTCTAGTCCCTTTTGGTACATTCATATGAAAGCGAAAATCTGTATAATGGATCTTCGCATTATCCAACGGGATAACTGAGGATATCTTGATAGATTTCAAGAAATATAGCAAATTGGTACTACATCAACATGTATTTTATGTATGTTTGTCAATGTTTATGATAATAATTTTTTTAGGTTTTGCCAATTGACTTTTAATGGGCATACGGCTGGAGGGAGGGAGGGCTCAAGTGGGAAGGGGGGGCGCTAAATATTTGATCTTGCCTAGGGCACCAAACGGCCTTGCACCGGCCCTGTTTGCATTACAACAGGAATTGTGGGTGGGGATTTTAATGAGATTTTAGATCCTTTGCTGGATAGGAGTACGCCTGCTCCCAAGAGGCAAACAGTGGTGAGATTTACACTTCAGGCCTATATGGCTGAACTTGGTTTGATTGATGCATGGAGAATTGTGCATCCTGGAGAGAGAGACTACACCTTCATTTCACCTGTCCATCATAACTACTTTCAATTAGATTATTTTTTTATTTCTACGTTTTTGCTATGTCAAATGAATGTTTGCAAGTTTAAGTCTCAGACCATGCCCCAGTCTGCTTGGAGTTGCGGTTTTCAGATTTGCCAAGCACCCCCCCCCCCCATCTCTGGCACTTTCATGTTTATGTAAGCCACCTTGGGTTCCTTGCAGGAAAAAAGACGGGGTATAAATATAATGAATGAATAAATAAATAAAAATAATGATTTTTATTAAACACCTGTTTAAAAATCAGATTTCTGATTAGTTACTCGAGTATTTTAAAATTAATGAGGGTACCGTTAATTGTTGATATGATAGCTTTAAATACTGATGGAACAGACCGGGCTGCCATTGTTTCTTTGGATGCTGAAAAGGCCTTTCACAAAATTCATTGGAAATTTATTTTACTGTGTTGAGTAATTTCAGCTTTCCTGTAGAATTTTTGAAATGGGTTAAAATTTTATATTCATCCCCAAGAGCTAGAGTTACTTTTTTTTTTAACTTTTTTTTTTATTTAAAATAATGAATACAACAACAAAAAATACAACATAAACATTGTGCACCCCCCCCCACCTCTTGGGACCAAGTTATATTTCTCACCCCAATTTTTTATTTTTTTTATTTTTTTGTATGGGTATATATACAAGCTATTATTCTATATTCCAAAAATATAACAAATCTTGACAAGGTTTGTTCCCCCTCCCCTTTACCAACACATAATCCAAAAATTTGCCCCAAATGTTCACAAAGGTGTCTTTCTCCAATTGTCCTTTTTGACACTTAATATTACAAGTTAATTTATCATTTAACGCGATATCCCATACCTCTGTATACCATTCATTAATTGAAAACACATGTTGAACCTTCCAATTCCTAGCTATCATTAATTTTGCTGCTGTTAACAAATTCACAATCAATTCTTTTGTATTTTTTAAACAAACTAACTTTTCTGTAATTATTAACAATGCTAATTTTGGGCAGACTTCTAATTCCATTCCAATTATTCCTGATATTTCTGCAAATACTTTCTGCCAAAATCCCAGAACATTTTTACAGCTCCACCACATGTGGGCATACGTACCTTTTACATTACATCCTCTCCAACACAATGCGGAGCAATTTTTATCTATCCGATTTAATCTTACTGGAGTTAAATACCATCTCCATACCACTTTATAAAAGTTCTCTTTTATCCTAGTTGACATAACTCTTACAATATGCCTATCCCAAATATTTTTCCAACTTTGTTTCGATATTTCCTCATCAAATTCATTATCCCATAACACTTTAAGAGAATCTTTATGCTCTTCTTCATTTTGTAACATCGTATATAAAGCCTTTGTTGTGCCTCTTGTTGAAACATTACCTTCTATAGCTTCTCTAGTCAAAACTATCTTTTCAAAATTGGTTAGTTCTCTTTCACTATCCATTCTTGTCCTCCACTTCTTTAACCACAATTCCAATTGCATTGAATTTAACCATGATATTCTCTCTCTTCCTACTATTTCTATTATATGTTCTCTAGTCTTCAATTTTTCCACCCAATCCATTAATTTAATCACCTTTTTTCTCCTTAATATAGCTTCTAGATGTCTTACATTTTCTGGAAAGTCCTCCATGGCCACTACCGGAGTTAATGGGGATACCTCTGGTATAAAAATTTTCCTCGTGTTATTCCAACTCTCTAACATACTCCTCAAAAAGGGATTTTCTAGTCCTTTTATAATATTATTTATATTTTTCTTAAATAATATATTCACCATCATGTTTCCTAATTCTCGTGCTTCTAGTTCCAACCACATTTTGTCTTTCCCTGCTATAATGTCCAAAATATGTCTTACTTGGTTGGCTAAATAATACCACTTTATATTAGGAAGACCTAAACCACCTATTTTTTGCGCTTTATACCAACTATATTTATTAATCCTTGATCTTTTCCTTCCTTTACAATATTCATTAATAATTGATTGCCAATCTTTAATTTCTTTTTCTATAATCTTTACTGGTAACATCCTAAACAAAAAGTTTATTTTAGGCAATATCTTCATTTTTACCAACGCTATTCTGCCAAACCAAGAAAGTCCAATTTTTTTATACTCCTCTATTTTATTTTTAACCTCTATCTTTAACTTTCTAAAGTTTTGTTCTCCTACTTTATCAATATCATGTGTAATTTCTATTCCTAAATATTTAATTACATTTGTAATTTTAATGTTATATTTTTTCTTTAACATTTCACTCTCCTCTTTTTTACTATAATTAAACAGTAAAATCTTGGATTTACCCCAATTAATCTGTAGCCCAGTTATTTCTCCAAATTCTTTCAAGTGGTTCTCCAACCTATCCATTGTTTCAATTGGATTTTTAATTGTTAATAAAGTATCATCTGCAAATAAATTTATTTTAGCTAGAGTTACAATCAACAGTCTTTTCTCAGATTTCTGTTTGCTTCAGAGAGGTGCCAGACAGGGATGTCCACTTTCTCCATTGATATTTAATTCATGTTTGGAACCCCTGGTGTGTGCTGTTAGACAGAGTAGTAATATTCATGGCTTTGTGCATGATTGTTTAGAATGTAAAATTATTCTTTATGCTGGTGACCTCTTATTGTTTATCTCGAAACTCTAGTCATCTGTTCCAGCTTTGATGCAGTTGATTAATACTTTTGGCATTTTTTCTGGCTATTCAATTCAATTAACTATTCAATTAACTGGTCAAAGTCTGAAATGATGCCTAATGGAGATACTACATCTTATAGTGTATTAGCTAATTGACAATTTCAATTTTATTACTTATTTGGGAATACTTATTCCCAGAGACATATCCCAAATGATCAAGCTAAACTTGAATAAGCTGATGAATGACATCTCATGGGAAATCTTTAAAGTTGAGTTTGTGGGGTAAGATCTGGAATCGTCCTGTCTGGATGCTCTTCCCAAATGGATGGCACAAGATGAATATTATACCCCGGATTGTTTATGTTATACATGGGATTCCTTTACCTACACATGGCAAATATTTTCAAAAACATAATGCTCTGGTTTAAAAAAAAAAAGTGGGGGGGGGTTTCCACCTCGCTATGAATATCCTTGAAAAGGATGCAACTTCCAATTAAAGAAGGTGGGTTTCGCTTTCCAGATCTTGCTTTATATCATCAGGCCTACAGTATTTGTTGACCAGTACTACATTTCTGTCTTTTCCACTTAGATTAGATTTTCCAGCTTGGTCAGTTTTGGAATCGTCCTGTCTGGATCCTCTTCCCAAATGGATGGCATTAGGTTGTTGGCACACTAAAATGGATAGGGTTCCTCCCACAGTTACGGCTGTTAGAGGTGTGTGGTATATAATATCACATCAATTACACTTTGATCCATTTTCCCTTGCTAAATTGACTTTATGGGGAAATTCAGATTTAAAAATTGTTAAGAAAATGTTTGTGTGGCAGACTTGGATGGATAAACGGATTTTTTACCTTGGATCAGTCAGTGGGTGCTGATGATGAGGTTTTTTTTTGTCATTTTCAGCTTTGCATGCCAAATACAATTTGCCTGGTATGGCTGAATGGCAATACTTGCAATTGCAGCATTTGTCAGAATCTAGGTTTGGCCCTGCCGCTTTTACAGCTTCAGAGCCTCCTTCACTATTAGAAGCACATACTGAGGCTGATCATTTATAGCGACCCACAATCCATGTTTATGGACTTATTATCAGTGAATAAGTATGATATACAGGGTCTTAAGCAGGAATGGAACAGGGAGCTGGGCTGGACAGTCCTGTTTTGCCTTATCAATGGTTTGCTGCTTTAGTGTCCGTATCTGAAGCATCAGTGGAACTTAGGTAACGTCTTATTCAGGAAAAACTTTTGTTTCATGTCTATTGGATGCCACAATGTCTCTTTAATAAGGGTAATTGCTGGAGGTGTAACACAGCGAATGCTTCTTTTAATCATATATTTTGGCAATGTCCAGTAGTTGCCTCTTTTTGGGAAGAGGTTATAATATGGATAAACTTTGTACTGGAACACTCTGATGCACATGTCGTCTTAAAATATCTACCAGCTTCCTGCAAGTTAACACATGGTCAATGCAAATGGATTCTCCATGCCCTTTTGACAGCGAAAAGACTGATACTACAACACTGGAAGGATAAATGCTCAGCTCCTATAATGCAATGGATTGAGGACCTAACAATGCTTTCAACATTTGAATGGGTGGTATATGGACGCCACTCACAAATGGATAAATATATGGATATTACATATATACACACACATTTACATGTAAGAATTGAAATTGATATATCCAAATTTGTGTAGTTGCATTTGTTGTTGTTTTTCTTTGCTTTTTGATGGTTTTGTTTTGTTGAAATTTACAATAAAAATTAATTTAAAATGATTAATTTGATTGATTGCTCATTCAGGAAACTCATCTGCACTGGCTGCCAGTCTGTTTCCGGGCCCGATTCAAAGTGCTGGTGCTAACATTTAAAGCCCTAAACAGCTTGGGGCCAGGGTATCTGAAGGATCGTCTCCTCCCATATGTACCTGCCCGGACACTAAGATCTGCATCAGCGGTCCTTCTCCAAGGGCCCCTGCCAAAGGAAGTGAGGCAGGTGGCTACCAGGAGGAGGGCCTTTTATGCTGTGGCACCCTGGTTATGGAATGAGCTCCACAAAGAGGTTCGCCTGGCGCCTACTTTGTATTCTTTCCGGCACCAGGTGAAGACCTTCCTGTTCTCCCAGGCATTTTAATCATTTTAATCATCTTAATCATTTTAATCTTGTAATTGTTTTTAATTCCGTTATTGTAACTGCTGTTGCTAGCTCTGCTGTTTGTTTTTAATCTGTGGTTTTAAATTTTATATTTTATATTGTATTTTATTATTTTAACTGTTGTAAACCGTCCAGAGAGCTTCGGCTATTGGGCGGTATAAAAATGTATTAAATAAATAAATAAATAAATAAAATATTTTAAAAGATATAAGTTTTGGTAAAGCTCATTACGGAGAAACTATTTCGTACATTTGCCAACAAAAGGAATTTTGACAGGAATTAAAAGCAAATCAATCTGGATCTAAGACTTGGAAAGAGCTTTGAGACTAAGCTGGTAGACAAGTCTGATAAATACTTCCAGTAGAAAATATATACCTCATCAAGGTCAGCAATATTTTTTAGGCATTTAATTAATTTCTTTGATGATCTAATTTATTAAATGATTTCAATTCATACAATCTACCAAAAAGATATCCAAAATCTTCAAAAATGGTTTCAGGAAAACACACTAATAGATATTGGTATATTTTACAATTCAGAAGTCAAGGACTATACTTTTATTCAAATCATCCTGAAATATCCTAAACCTGTATATTTTAAATTTTCACCCTCCATCATAAAATCTTCACCAAAAACTAGAACAGTCTATATTGTATTTATAGAGGGTGCTCCTCTATTTTTTATTTGACATTTCAAACTACGGTAAATTAAACTAAGACCAGTAGGGTGTATTGACTATTAGGACTCAACCTACATGTTAAAGAAAATAGTACCCCCACGGAACTTCGCCTAGGCTAAGCTAGCCTGGAACCTTCTGTGACATGGGGGGAGTTTTCAACATATGATCACCTACCAGCATTCAGAAATGATTTGCTTTCAGGAAAGCAATACTACTGATTTTTTTTTAATGTGTGGATTGGCTCTTACAGCCCAATCCTATGCATATCTACTCAGATGTAAGTCCCAATGAGTTCAATGGGATTTACTTCCTTGTAAGTGTATATAGCAGCCTCCTCCAGCCTGGTCCCCCCAGATGTGTTGGACTACAGCTCCCATGGCCATGCTGGGTAGGTGTAATGCAACACAACTGGAGAGTACCAAGTTGGAGGAGGCTGATGTACATGACTGCATCATCATCATCATCATCATCATCATTATTATTTTCATTTCTATACCTCCCAATAGCTGAAGCTCTCTGGGCGGTTTACAACAATTATAAACTTTTACAATAAAATTACAATTTTACAATAAAATTAATATATTATTGCATTACTCTGAAACTGTGTAGAAAATCAATGGGTAATTAGACCAGTTTTTCAGAAATAACTGCTATAAGATTGTTAACTGTATTAGGCATACAAAAAGTATCTATTTGGGCTAGTTATTTTCTGAAAAAGAAAAGGAGAGAAACAGAGCTTTGAAATCCTGGAAGAAATGGTATTACTACGAGTTTAATCTCCAGGGCCTGACGAACTGCATCCTAGATTAAGAAAGGAACTGGCAGAAGAACTCTCAGAACCACTGTCTATTATCTTTGAGAAATCATGGAGGACAGGTGAAGTGCCAGATGACTGGAGGAGGGCAAATGTTGTTCCCATCTTCAAAAAGGGCAAGAAGGAGGAACCTGGGAACTATAGGCCAGTCAGTCTGACATCAATCCCTGGGAAAATTTTGGAGCAGATCATAAAGAAGTCAGTCTGCAAGCACCTTGAAAACAATGCAGTGATTACTAGAAGCCAGCATGGATTTGTCAAGAACAAATCCTGCCAGACTACTCTGATCTCATTTTTTGATTGGGTAACCTCCCTTGTGGACTGTGGGAATGCTGTGGACATAATATATCTGGACTTCAGCAAAGCTTTCGACAAAGTGCCTCATGATATCCTGATTAGCAAGCTAGCTAAAAGTAGGCTAGATGGAACAACTATCAGGTGCATCCACAATTGGCTACAGAATCAGACTCAAAGAGTGCTTATCAATGGTTCCTTCTCAAACTGGGGAGAGGTAACAAGCGGGGTACCACAGGGCTCGGTCCTGGGCCCAGTGCTCTTCAACATTTTTATTAATGACTTGGATGAGGAGGTGCAGGGAATGCTTATCAGATTTGCAGATGACACAAAGTTGGGTGGAACAGCTAATGCTCTGGAAGAAACAAAATTCAAAGCGATCTTGATAGGCTGGAGCGCTGGGTCGAAAACAACAGAATGAAATTTAATAGGGATAAATGCCAAGTGCTGCACCTAGGGAGAGGAAACCAAATGTAGAGTTATAGAATGGGGGACACTTGGCTCAACAATACTACAAGTGTGAAGGATCTTGGAATTAGGGATTGACAATCGAGCCCCGCCGGGGCAGAACGAGGCCGAAATTGGCCCCGCTCACACCCGGCGAGGCCTTACCTTTTCTTCGGGGTGGCTCGCCCACTCCGCTGCGAGCCGCCCGCGCGGCCCGATCCGTCCCGTCGCGTCACTTCCAGGACCGGAAATGACATGACGGAACCCTGCGCAGGCATGCTGGAACCCTGTGGCGCGTTCTGCGCCTGCGCCGGGTCCCGACGCCTCTCGGAAGCGTCGGACAGGCCGGAGCAGCCCGATCGAGCGGTGCGGTGCGTCACTCAGAAAATGGAGTCGGGTTGGCGCCAAGCCCGAAAATCAACTCGGAGGCGCCGACCCGGCTTGGATGCATCGCTACTTGGAATTGTTGTAGATCACAAACTGAATATGAGCCTGCAATGCGATGTGGCTGCAAAGAAGGCAAATGCTATTTTGGGCTGCATTAATAGAAGTATAGCTTCCAAATCGCGTGAAGTGATAATTCCCCTTTACTCGGCACTGGTTAGGCCTCATCTTGAGTACTGCGTCCAGTTCTGGGCACCACACTTTAAGAAGGATGTAGACAAACTGGAGAGGGTTCAGAGGAGGGCTACAAGGATGATAAAGGGACTGGAAACAAGGCCCTATGAGGAGAGACTGAAAGAACTGGGCATGTTTAGCCTTCAGAAAAAGAGACTGAGGGGAGATACATATGATCGCATTCTTCCAGTACTTGAAGGGTTGTCACAAAGAGGAGGGCCAGGATCTCTTCTCGATCATCCCAGTTTGCAGGACACGGAATAATGGGCTCAAGTTACAGGAACCCAGATTCCACCTAAACATCAGGAAAAATTTCCTGACTGTTAGAGCAATAAGCCAATGGAACCAACTACCTAGGGAGGTGGTGGGCTCTCCCACTCTGGAGGCATTCAAGGTGCAGCTGGACGGCCATCTGTCAGGGATGCTTTGACCTGGATTCCTGCATTGAGCAGGGGGTTGGACTCGATGGCCTTATAGGCCCCTTCCAACTCTACTTTTCTATGATTCTATGATTCTACTAGACTGCAACCCTAAACACACTTACTAAGGAGTAAGTCCCATTGAGCTGCACACATATAACAAACAGAATTTTCAGGATGCTTGGTCCCCCTTTAAAGATTATATGAAGAACGGATATAATATTGATATTGTTACCATTTATTTTAGATTGTTATGGTGTTTAAAAGATATTAGGTTCAAATAATATTGTTTTTGATAAGATATTTTAAATGATATTCTTTCAACATCCCTCATACTATTAATACCCCTATCATGCATAATGTTGTTATATCCTTTTTTTCATGATTGAGAAAAAATTATGTTAAGTCAGAGGTGGCTAATGATTTATATATGTGGGTTTTATTAACATTTATGTCTATATCTCTGTTTTTCACAAACTTATATTTAAAATGATACTTAGTTATTTCTGCTGCTAACATCTTCGTATATTTTCAAATTAATTCTCTTATCTTGTATGTTTCTAATGCTCTTTGAGTTTTCTAATATATAGCTTCCTCATATCTAGGTATTCTCCATGCTGGCTGAGGAATGCTGGGAGTTGTAGGTCTTTTTCTGCCTAAACATACATAGGAATGCACCCTTCATTTTATTTTTCCCTCCAAAAAAGATCACAGTGGGACTTACTTCTGAGTAAACGTACATAGGATTGCATGGTTAGACAATTACCACAAAGCATTCCTTACTAATAGCCCCATCCAATGTGGCTGCCCATAACCATCTGAACTTGGAGGATTACGGGCATCCAATAGAAGGCAGTAGGAGCGCGGTGGCTTGGATTGCCTCCACGCTCCCCTCACCCTCCAAAGCATTTAGACAGCCAATTTTGGCTGTCTATGTTTTCCCCCTCCTTGCAAGGAGGAGAGGCTGAGGCACCACCTGGATTCCTTGCAGGATGGTGTTGCCTCGCTCCTCCCCTCCCCGCCCCCAGGAATGCCCCCCCCGCACCCATTCTGAAGATGGCCTTCCGTCTTCAGAGCCCAGCTGGCGTGGAAAGAACCGTGCCAGCTGCAAGGGCAGTGGGGTGTTCCATGGGCAGAGTCCCCACTGTGACCTCAGAAAGCAGGGACTCCGACCTATCCTATGGTCCCCCAGACAAGGAGGCATTCAAGGTGAAGCTGGATGGCCATCTGTCAGGGATGCTTTGACCTGGATTCCTGCATCGAGTAGGGGGTTGGACTCGATGGCCTTGTAGGCCCCTTGCAACTACTTTTCTATGATTCTATGAATCTAAGGTCCCGAGGCCATAGGATTGCGCCCTAAGGGACCGTTCTGGAATTATAAATGGGCTGAGCAAAATTGATGAAAAATTCCTGTCAAAGAGAGGATTTTCTAAAAACTTATATTGCCCCCAAGGCTTTGTGTCCTTGTGAAAAAATTACAAATTCTGCCACAGACCAGGTGTTGCGAGTAAATAACTTTGCAGTCTGTGGCTGCAGAATTCCAGATGTTCTATTCATCATTTCAGAAAATGAGTTCTGAAATGTATCTTCATTTGATGAATTTGGGTATATATGTGTGTGTGTGTGTGTGTGTGTGTGTGTGTGAATACACACACACACACACACATATTGTCCTAAGCTCATGTATACAGATAAGAAGAGGTAAATAACCTGGGCATTCCATGGTAACTGGCATGTACATTTCAACTAACCATGTTTTATTGTGTTAAGTTTGGAATCGGCACTTGTAGAATGTTTCCCAGTTGAAACAGCAAGATAGAAACCTGAGTGCATAGTTGTGTTTCAGCCAGCAAGAATTCCTGCCAAATGAAGCATTAATCACGATGCCAGAAGAATGTCATTTTCTCAGAGCAATGGGGTCTTGGTTAAAACTGAGAACCAAATGCCATGGCAAAGTGCCAGAGAGGACAAGGGGCCAGAGGCCTGGAAGCAGGACAGGATACCTTGCAATTCCAGTTCATTGTTATGTTTCTGAACTAAATCAGTTGCGTTCAAAGGGCATTGACATCTGACAACACAGTGTCAGAGCAAAATGGGTGATCATTAGTGGTGTAGTGGAGCCAGGGCTCACAGGGGCGCAGCATCAGCACTTTTTGATTACCAGGGACGCTGATATCATCTGCCACCCCCCTCAGAACTCCTGTTTCCCCTGAGCTTAGGAGCAATTGTCACAATAGTTGGGGGGGCGGAGTGGGTACAGAATGAACTTTCCCAGCAGCAATATATTCTTCCTTGCTGTAATGTAAATTATGTTGGAGTTGGGGTGGCTTGTTCTTGAATGGGCAGTTAAGATCCATTAGCTTTAAGAAACAAAGACTTGCTCCTGGTGAAGGTGAAAACTGCTAGAACTGGTTTGTTGATAGGGATCAACACAGCAGACTGAATTTTTGGACTCTCCTTGGGGGGGTGGGGTGGCGGCTATGGGGACTGTCACTTCAAAACTTACCACTATGCCACTGGTGATGATTTAGCTTCCCTACGTCCTCCACTTCAGAATATGCTGACAAACCACGTCCATTCATCAGTTTATTCTGTATGCATGCATGCAAGACATCCATTGCACACTCTGCTTGCGGGCCTGATTCTTACAAGCCTCTTGCCCTGCCTCAATCATTCCTGCTGCATTTTTGAATGTGTTCTTTAGCTGGAACTAGAGTTTATGCAGGATGCGTAGTTGCAGCCTTGCATCTCCTCTGCTCTCTCTCTCCTACAACATCTAGTAACACAAAATTAATCATTACACACTGAGTTTCCCTGGCTCTCCTCCAGTCATTGGCCACTTCCAACTGGCTCTCCTCCAATCATTTGCAGGGATGGTTAGTCTGAAGGAAAAAGCCTCAGAGTTTCCTGCACCACACACACACACACACACACACACCTGTAAACATGATAATCCCAGCTGGGGGCTGGGAAAGTCATGCAAATGTACAGTACATAGGTTATCTGATGGGGCCCCTGATGCCACAGAGTCTCCCCTGACCCTTTGATGCCCCTTCGATGCCCCTGTGCCTCAGATACTCATATGCAAATGTTCTCAAGGCCCCTAGTCATGAGGAAAGAACCACAACCCCCCTGCCTAGCCAGATGAAGTTCATCCTGATTGGCTAAAGACACTGGGCTACTGAAAGGAGGGGTGGGGAGAATCTATACTGCTGCTGAGGCTTTTGGGGTTTGTTGTTGATCATGGGCAGCAAGCTGCGCGGAGGTCCAGGAATTCGGTCTGACCTCAGGATCCAGCCCCGAGTAGCTCTCGGTGAAACTAGCTGAATTAGGGCTGTTGCTGAGGCAAGCCCTCAAGGGGACCACCAACCTGTGTTGTTGGAGTCTGCACGTGAAGAAACACGGAGTAGGGTTATTGCTGAGGCAAGCCCTGAAGACCAAACAACCCCCAGGTAAAGAGAAGGCCTGGGTAGTGATATAGTGAAGGCACTAGCTCTGTTGTTTTGTAGCTCTACTGTGTATACCAAAGTGTCTCCCCACCTTGTCTCCTTCCCTCATTTCCCACCTTTTGTTGTAATCTGGTTACCAGGGATGTTGAAGAGTCCTTTGTCTCGAGTCTCGAGTCGAGTCACGAGTCTTTGGACCCGAGTCTCGAGTCCGAGTCCGAGTCCTTGGTCCAAAATGGTGACTCACGAGTCCCGAGTCCTGAGTCACTCCCAAAACTGACTCCACGAGTCCCTATTAAAATCAATGGGGTTTCCCCCCAACAAAATAAGGCTACTTCAGATGTGTGGCTTAAATAAATTCTAGGCACAAGTGTGCCTTTTTATTTCAAAACTCTGCAACTGATTTTGGCAAGAACAGACTAGGCAGACAAACCCAAAATAACCAGGCAGGCAGAGGAGGCAGGGAACCCCACAGCAGGCAGGCAGGGGCCTTTGTCTTGGACAATTCAAACTGTGGAACTGGTTAAGAAGAGACCAGGCAGGCAGAGGAGGCAGGAAACCCCAGACAGGCAGGCAGAGGCAACCAAACCCAAAATGTCTGACCCTAACCCTAACCCCCCACAACAACACATCAAAATAAATCTCAACACATCGTTGGGGCTGCGCTCCTGGTAGCTGTCCATAGTGGCTGAGCAGCAGCGCTCCTCACTTCCATGCACTCTTCACCGGTGATCGCGCTCCTGGCACAGCCAGAAGACTCGTCAACAGCCCAGGGATGTTGACAAGTCCTTGGTCTCGAGTCCCGAGTCGAGTCTCGAGTCCCATTAAAAATATTGGGACTCGAGTCCGAGTCGAGTCAGAGGGGGGACTCAGTCCGACTCACGAGTCGAGTCCTCGAGTCCGAGTCCCCATCCCTGCTGGTTACCTGAATAAACTTTCCTGGTTTTACCCCACATGGAGTGTGTGGTCCCGCTGTGGTTCAGTGCTAGATCCAGTATACAGACAAGGGCAAGGCCCTGAGAGAATCAAGTCAAGACGACAGAGCTAAGGCTGGCAGTTTTGCACCCTTGATCTCTGGAGTAAAGGACCGGTTGGCAGTCCCTTTTTCACAGTTAGAAACTAGGATTGGGATCTACTGGTAGATCTTTGAGTAAATAAATCTACAAATACTAGATCAGCAAGCATTTCTGGCACCCAATTGTTTAACAATAACAACAAAATTTATTTTCCCATCTAAATTAGGTTGTTGAAATGAAGACTTTTGTGTGAAAGGACTGTAAGCTCAGCTCAGTTCTGGCACTGAAAACAAATTCCTAGGCTCAGAATGTGCTCAGAGGCACCCTCTTCTTTATTTTTTTTTATTATTTATATCTTGCCTTTTTCCTTCCTGCAAGGAACCCAAGGCGGCTTACATGGCCCTCTTCCTCCTCCTCTCCCATTTTTCTTCACAACAACCCTGTGAGGTAGGCTAGGATGAAAGTCAGTGACTGGCTCAAAGTCACCTAGTAAGGTTCATGGCTGAGTGGGGACTAGAACCCAGATCTCCCAAGTCCCAGTCCAACACTCTAACCACTACACCACACTGGATTTTTAATTCTCTGTCTTTGAACCTAGCTCTAGTTGGTGGAGGCTGAGGTCCTTGAAAAAAACAAAGTAAATCCATCAACTCTGAAATCTGCCCACCTCTGGCTTCGATGTTAGCAGAGAAGGAGGTGGAAGAGATATGAGGCTACTGTTTTCAACCTCCCTAACATCTAGACTAGTTCCAGTCTTAGAGGGCAGCTCTTCAAGCCTATATTCAAAGTGCTGATATTTAAAGTGCTTTAAAGACCTAGACAACTTGGGGCCAGGTTACCTGGAGGACTGACTCCTCCCACATGTACCTGCTTGTGCCTGGACCATAACATCATCTTCAGAGACTCTTCTCTAGGTGCCCATGCCAAAGGAAGTGGTTGGATGGCCTTTTCAATAGTGGCACCTCAGCTGTGAGATGCCCTCTCTGGAGAAGCTGTTGTATTTCCTTATAGGTGTTTTTGTTTTTTTAATGTACTCCACCCAGAGATTGTATTGTTAATTGGAGGAGGGAGGAAGAGGAAGAGGATTACCGGTTTAACTGTCATGGCTTCCTCCCCCCAAAAAATCCTGGGAACTGTAGTATGGTGAGGGTGCTTAGAATTGGCTATTAGAGATCCCATGCCTTCGTACAGAATGACAGTTCCCAGGATGCCCAGGAGAGAGGGGGAATGACCATTAAGGGCACAGACTTATGGATTGTGCCCTCGCTGCTTGGAAGCTCCTGAACTTGGAGGCTTCCAAGTTTCCTAGGCCCTGCTGGGCTGAAGCTGGCAGGGCAGGAGGAGAAGCAGAAGTGATTTTTGCCTCCCCACCCTCCATTCTATGCTGTTTTCACTAGATGAAGTTTTCAGCCCATCCAAGCAAGGGCACTCACAGGGCCGGTGCTACCATTAGGCTAACTAGGCAGCTGCCTAGGGCGCAGGGCTAAAGGGGGCACCAGAAATGCCTTGGGGGGAAAATACAGCGCTCTCAAGTGGGAAGGGGGGGCGCTAAATATCTGATCTTGCCTAGGGCACCAAACTGCCTTGCACCGGTCCTTAGCACTCAGAGTGGGGGGAGGCTCAGGATACAGCGCTGTCTCTGACCTCAGAAGGGGTTTTCCAAGCCATCCTATGGTCCCTGGAACACTCACCCAGGGGCCATAGCATCGCTCCCTACGGCACTTTAAGTTCATATATAAATATGCTCAGAGTCTTTCCAGTGGTCAGTCTGGAGTACAACAAATGTAGATGCTCATTTGTTGTACCCATAAGGCAGGACCAGCCAAATATTTTTTTTTTGCTATGCCCCTCCCAAGTCAAGATGCATGGTATCCAAGGCCAGCCAAGTAACGTTGGCATCTGAAGCAGAAAATCCCACATGCACCTTTCCCCTCTCCTTAGCAGTAAACATACAAAAATAACAAGTCACTCACAATTTGCCACCCTTTCACGACACCCTAAATCAGCTGCCTGAGGCAGAAGCCTCACTCTGCCCAAAGGTAGGGCCGGCCCTGCCATAAGATAATGCAGGGAGATAATACAGGGGGATAGACAATACAAGGATAGAAACATTCCTGCTCTTCAGACTATCCATCCCCAACCCTGTGCCCTCCAGATGTTTTGTACTTTGGCTCCCATCAGCCCCAGCCAGCAGGGCCAATGGTCAAGAAAGCTGGTAGCTGCAGGGCTTTTTTTCTGGTGGAACTCACCGGAACTGAGTTCCAGCACCTTTTCTTCTATTAATTGCATTACAATTTAATCGCCATCTACTCCCGAGGAAATGTAATCCAAGAGTTCCGGTACCCTTTTCCCCAGAAAAAAAGCACTGGGTAGCTGTATTCCAAAACATCTGGGAGGCACCAGGGTGGGGAAGTCTCCTTTAAGACATAAATTCTGTGTTTCTAATTAGCATTCATAGTTCTGTACAAATTGACCCATAGTCTAGGTCAAGGGTGGGCAACACATGGCCTGCGGAACACATGCAGCCTCCACCACCCACCAGTGCCCCCCACTATCCCCCAAAATGAATTTTAAAAAAAACAAAATGGCATGCTGTAGTGGCTACAGAGCACTAAACTGAGCTAAATTTGTCCATTTTAGCACTACCGAGTGCAATGGAGTGGCAATTTTATTTATTATTTTAGTTTTTCCCCTCCCAGTGCAGCCCATGGGGCCCCAGATCTTCCGCAGTTGCCCATCCCTGGTCTAGGTGGATTGTCTCTTTAGACTCCATGTTTTTCCCTCATCAGATTCTGGTGAAACCAGGTAGATGTACGACACAGTCGTCCCATGACGTTGTATTCTGTCAACTGCATAATGTCCCCACAAATTTCAGCCCCACTTAACATTTTCTTTCTGGAAAAAAATACCCAATGTGGGGCATAAAATATCTCCAGAATCTATTGATTTTGCGATTGGGGTGCCTTTATGTTCCCAAAATGAGGCAATGTTTTGGGGGTATAAAATGTCCCCATGGGTTATTTCAAAGAAAGCTGGTCTAGGGAAGCAAGTTTAAGCATTCTGGGTGTCAGTAGGTTGACACAAACAACGGGATTTCATTGGGGAACATTTACCTCACCAGAGACAGATTTCTTATGGGGTTAGAGAAATACCCCAGAAGATGAAAAATAGTTCTTAGTAATAATAAAGTTTTACCTAAAGTTTTACCTTGACAGGTATGATACTTTCCTAAAATATTGAGTTTAAAACATACTTCTTCTGACATCACAGACACATTTCTGGTTGCGGGACATTTTATCACCCCAGGATACATTGGAAAATGGATTAGGGTAGTAAAATGCGCCCACAAACACATTTGTGTATATTTGTGTGTGTGTTGGATGCTGGTTTATTCAGGAGTTAAACTGAAGATGTGTGTATGGAATAAAAACGTGCTAATATTATGCACAGACAAATGGGTTAGACCCAAAGGCCACTCGCACAATAGATCTGTCTCATCCCCTCTGCCTCCCTCACAGTCACAGCTCCTTCCAGGCCCAAAAAAACCTTTCTGAGGTCCTGTGGGGCTGCAGTGGGAGGAGAAATCACCAAAAATTGATGGGTGGAGGCACGGGTATGTATAAAAGTGATACAGGTTGTTTGCTTTGTTGTGGTTGTTGTATTATTTTGTTATTAATAGTTCATTTCTGATTTTTCCTGGTTGCTTTTCTTTTCTTTTTTTAACAACATGTTAACTACAAACTTAAACTCTAGCTTTGTGATGGTCTGATGACTAGATACAATTGGCAAAACATAATTCTATACATACCTTGCTTTTAGAACTGTGACTCCTGAGTAATTGACAAGGTTTTGCAAGCTTGCCCTTAGGTAGAAAGTCAGCTACTAGCTGGTAGAGTGTGTAAACCAAATGCAAAGTTCTGCAGTTGCATCGCTGTCACATCTTATTAGCACAGTATCAAAAAAGACAATGCGGTCATCGTTTCCCCTGCTGAAAATGACAATGAGATCATTTCCCCTGCCCACCTGCAGAGGTGATGAATGGCCACAAGCTTTTTTGAAAATAGAACTGGCACAGATCCAGTAAGCTTGTGCCATCTATGTCCACGAGCCACCGCGAAGTGACCACCTTTCCCATTACCCTCCTCAATCAAGGCTATAGCTGGCAAAAAGGACAGTGACTGGCTGAGGAATTGGCATCAGCAAGCCTCGGTTTCTTCATCAGGGATTTGACACCATCAGCAACTTGGCTTGTGTCACAGCAGCAGAAAAGAAACCTCCGGAGGCATTCTGAATGTTAAAAGAGATGCAGGCATGTCTTACCGGCTTGCAATTATTAATGAGAATAATACGCAGGCAGGGCTGCCTCTTTGCAACTTCATCACAAATTCAGGAATATATCTGTCATGTAATGGCAATATATTGCATTAGTTTGTCTCTGGACCGCATTCGCCAAGGAGCATTTCTTCCCAAAGAAAGCCTGACTAAAATTCTCACCATTTAAATACAGAATAAGATGTGTCCCTATTTTATTTACCCGTATATACTCGAGTATAAGCCGACCCAACTATAAGCCGAGGCACCTAATTTCACCCCAAAAAACTGGGAAAACTTATTGACTCCAGTATAAGCCTAGGGTGGGAAATGCAGCAGCTACAGTCTGGTAAATTTAAAAAATAAATTTTAAAAATCAAGTTAAAGTACTTCATGCACACTATTTAATTCTACCAAATAAAATGTGTAGAAAATGGAATACTATTTAAAAATCCATTAGCAATATAAAAAAAAAAGTGACAAGATGTTGAAAAGCCATAGAAGATTTGTGTGTCACTTGGCTCAAAAAGTCATAGGATTTATATACGGTACACAAAGTAGCTGTGGGGAGAGATCTTAGTCCTCCATAAGCACTGAGTAACAAGTAAAGAAAATGAATTCCTGGTACAGTAAAACTATCTTCTGGAAAGGCCTTTAAACAGAATAAAAGAGGGGAGAAGGGGAGAGGAAGAAAGAAGGAACAAACAATTTTTTTTAGCACAAACGCATTCTAAATCCCCTTCCACTTTTTCTGTAGTCATTAAAGTTGTTCAGGAAACTCAAGCTCACTGAGGCCCTCCAAATTCCTTTAAGCTTTATGCTTAAAGCCTCGCCACCGCCAAAGCCCCGCTGCCGCCGAAGCCCCCCCAGGACCCCTGCCGCCACCCCCAGACTCCCCCGTCACCGTACCTGCTCCCGCCGCCGAAAGCCCCGCCGCCGCCGAAAAAGCCTCCCTCCCGCCGAAGAAGCCACGCCGCCGCCGCTGAAGAAGCCCCACCGCCGCCGAAGAAGCCCCGCCACCGCCGAAGCCCTGCCGCCGAAGAAGAAGCCACGCTGCCGCTGAAGCCCCGCCGCCGCCGCCGAAGCCCCGCCGCCAACTTCTGCCGCCAACTTCCGCCGCCGAAGCCCCGCTGCCGCCGAAGAAGCCTCGCCGCCGCCGAAGAAGCCTCGCCGCCGCCGAAGCCCCGCTGCCACCGAAGAAGCCTCGCCGCCGCCGAAGCCCCGCCGGCGGCGGCATGGCTTCAGCGGCAGCGAGGCTTCTTCAGCAGCAGCGGGGCTTCGGCGGCGGAAGTTGGCGGCGGGGCTTCGGCGGCAGCGGGGCTTCGGCGGTGGCACCAGGGCTTCGGTGGCGGCGAGGCTTCTTCGGCGGCAGCGAGGCTTCTTCGGCGGCAGCGGGGCTTCGGTGGCGGAAGTTGGTGGCGGGGCTTCGGCGGCAGCGAGGCAGCGGCGGCGGTGGCGGGGCTTCGGCGGCAGCGTGGCTTCTTCTTCGGCGGCGGGGCTGCGGCGGCGGGGGGGCGGCGGCGGCGGCGGGACTTCTTCGGCAGCGGCGGGGCTTCTTCGGTGGCAGCGAGGCTTCGGCGGCGGCGGGGCTTCGGTGGCAGTGAGGCTTCTTCGGCGGCAGCAGGGCTTCGGCGGCGGTGGAACTTCGGCAGCGGCGGGGCTTCTTCGGCGGCGGGGCTTCTTCGGCGGCGGCAGGGCTTCGGCGGCGGCGTGGTTTCTTCGGCGAGGCTTCTTCGGTGGCGGCGGGGCTTCTTCGGCAGCGGGGCTTCTTCGGCGGCGGGGAGGCTTTTGCGGCGGCGGGGCTTTCGGCGGCGGGAGCAGGTACAGTGATGGGGGTGGCGGGGAGGTCTGGGGGTGGCGGCAGGGGTCCTGGGGGGGCTTCGGCAGCGGCGAGGCTTTTTCGGCGGTGGGGAGGCTTTTTCGGCGGCAACGGGGCTTTCGGCAGCGGGAGCAGGTACGGTGACGGGGGTGGCGGGGGGGGTCTGGGGGTGGCGGCAGGGGTCCTGGGGGGGCTTCAGCGGCGGCGGGGCTTTGGCAGCGGCGGCGCTGAATCGAGTATAAGCCGAGGGGGGGCATTTTTCAGCACAAAAAATGGGCTGAAAAACTCGGCTTATACTCGAGTATATACGGTAGGTCTAAAGGAGAACTGTCTGGTTTTAGAAGCTATGTGAAGCCCAAACCTGAGATCATTTTTCACACAGGATGCTGTAACAAAAGCCAAAAACCCTCAGTATGGATTGTGTCATATGTGAATATGGTATTGACAGCAGAAAAAAGTGGGAAATGAAATGCAAATGTTTATCAATATTGCTTTACAGGAAATACAAACTTGATTTACAGCAGGGCTGGACAACTTGCAGCCCTCCAGAAGTTTTGGCCTTTAACTCCCGTCAGCCCTAGCCAGCCCAGCCAATGGTAAGGAATGATGGGAGTTGTGGCCCTCTAGATGTTTTGGCGTACAAGTTGCCCACTCCTGATTTAGAGCTTGATGCTAAGCATGTTTACTCAGAATAAACAGGTCCCATTATGTTCAATAAGACTTACTCCAAGTAAGCGTGCCATTGGATTGCAGCCTTAAGTATCAGGTTTTTATTTATTTATTTATTTGAAACATTTTTATGCCGCTCTTCAGCCAGAAAGGCTCCCAGAGCGGCTTACATATAACCAATTAACAAGACAGTCCCTGCCCGCAGGCTTACAGTCTAAAAAAGACACACGTCACACAAGGAAAAAGGAATGGGGAGGGAAGAAGGGGGGGAATTAATTAATACTTCTGGCAGGGCTGGTGGAATGGCCCTGCGCTCCCTCGCATCTCCCTCTGTACAGCCCGCTGGAATGGCTGGTGGTGGTGACGGCTGAGGGAGGAGGAACTGTCATGAGGGAGGCCTTTCAGCAGGGCTGGTGGAATGGCCCTGCGCTCCCTCTCATCTCCTTCCAGTTGTGAAACCGGCTTAAGTCTACAATCTTAAATACACTTTTTAAAGAGTACGACCGATTGAACTCAGTAGGTAACATGTGTAGATAAGACATGTAGATAAGACCGGGCTGCATGTCTAGATGAGTTTGCTTCCTGGAATACATTCCCCACCCAACAGAATAAACATTCTTTATTTATTTCAAGCATGCACCTTAATTTGACTCACAGCTGGAGGCTGTGGAGATGGCTTTGTCTGTATGGTTTTAACCTCATGTTGTTTGCTCTAGTCACCCTCTCAGTAATGCAGGGGGTGGGAGAGAGGACACATTACAGTGAACACATTTCTGTATTTCTTCAGCCCAAGCTGTACAGTTAACACTGTGGCAGGTACTAACAAGCCACAGCTTTTATAAGGAACCTTTGGCTCCATTCTAGTCTTGTAGCCAGATCACAATTACATGAATGGAGGAAATTATGTAATCTGGGACTAACGGCAATTGTGGGATTTACATACGGATTCAAACTCAACACCTGAAAAAGGAGAGTATTTAGGGGTTCAAAGCAGATGTTAGTATTTAAAGTGGTTAAAGTGCCGATTAATTCTCCAGTTCACCCGACTGGGATTTAAGTTCGTTTACTCCTGTTGAAGTCAAAGGAAGTAAATTAGCTTAAGTGCATATAAGTGAGAATTAGAACCCAGTCATTCATTGACTTATGCCAATGCAGTGGAGGACTGACTCTCTATAAGAAGTTCTCCATCCTTCCCACCATCATGTTCGCTTCTAGATGAACTGATCTGCTTTGCAGCCTTCCCTTATCGGGTGTCCTTCAGATGTTTTGGACTCCCAGCATTCCTGACCATTGGCCATGTTGGCTGGGGCTGATGGGAGTTGAACTCCAAAACATTTGGAGAGCACCATATTGGGGAGGGGTAGCTACTATAGGGAAACTATAAGAGAAACTACAAAAGAGTCTTGCCCCCAGCTGGAAGCCACAAATAAGTACCTATATTGCATAAGAAATTACCTCCTGTCTTCGCTACTCACCCTCTAGCCTCTTGCACCATCCTGTCTCCCGCAAAGTATCCCAGTAAATGCAACACATCACCTTTTCCGGGCCAGGATAAGCCCACCTGACACGAAGGGGGCAGGAATAAGCCCACCTGACCAGCGAGGGGCGGGAGCGAGGGAAGGACAGGGTTTGCATGGTTTTGCATGGGCAGAACGAGGATTGTCACCTGACATCAGGATTGTCACCTGACATGGAGGATGTCTCTTGAGGTGAAATACACAAGGTCTTCTGTCACCAGACATAGTCTCAAGGTTTATGAGTCAGCAACCATGGGACAGGTTTGCAGTAAACATATTGTGATGAATAGGTTATATAACTGGTGAGTAATATCCTATTTATAGGTACAGGGTCTAGGGGTATAAAGACTGACACTTGTTGACAGCTTTCACTCTCTTGTTCTGGACTTCTACTTCAGATCAGTCACTTCATCTCAGCCTTACCACTGGGGTTTTGGACTTGTATCTGCAATGATGTAGCGAGATGGGGGTATCTCTTCTGCGTAAGAGAAGAAGCTCGCATTGCTTGCCTTAATCCCATGTAATTGGGTCTTACAAATAAACTCTTTAATCTTTATTAACTGCTGTTATCTCCTCCTTCCGTCTGCGTGACTAGGACTGAGGGTCACTGGCTAGGTAAGCTTTTGAACCCGGGTCAGTCCAGCTCTCACAGAAAACCCCTCTCCCCGTCCCAAGGGGGTGGTTGGGAACACGGGTGCACAGACGACATCCACGGCCAGCCCCCCGGCTGGGTCAAGCAGTTCTCTTCCCCTGGCCAGGCGGGCTCGGAGCCAGGCTGGAATCAGAACAGCGTAGAGTCTCGGATCTAAGGTAACTCCTTGCCGCAGTACGCTAGCCTGGGAACCTGTTCATTCATAAATCTGAGGTCACGCTCAGGTCTTGTTGACGTTATAGTATTCCTAGAAGCCTATTAGTTCCGCTCCATTTAACCTATAGTAAATAAAAAGCGTCTATTCTTGCCGCGAATAGACTCCTGTGTTTCCTTTTTGCCGCATACGAGTTCTAGTCAATTACACTTGCTTGAACGTAGCTCAGTGCCGGTTAACCCGTTAAGTGCCGAACTCATGCAGAAGACCCAGCTGCTGGTCTTCCACAAGCACCAATGCATGTTCTCCTTTCACTTACCATTCTTTGGATCCGAGCTTTTGTGTGTAGCATTTGTCTTTATCTGTTCGCCTATTTTTTAAAAAAAATTCATGGTATAAAGCCACACAATAGTTACTTATATACAGCTTATAAAATACAAGGATAGCTGTTCCTTGTAGACTGGAAGGGACCTAATAAGATTTTGGAAAAGAGATGGCATACTAGAATATAGCTGCAACATATTTGCTGTTCACTTGTTTTCATACATATGATCTAATTTGCGCACATCAAGATATAAACTTTAATACACACACACACACAGATATAACCATACCTAAAAACCCATCAGTCCCTTCAACAAATGTCAACCTAATACAGGTTTGGGGAACCTGTGGTGCTCCAGATGTTGCTGGACTACAGCTCCCATTATCCCTGACCATCGGCCATGCTAGCTGCGGCTGGCAGGGATCGGGAACATCTGGAGGGTTCCCGATCCCTGCCCTAACAAAAAGTAATAGCAACCAATGAACTTACATAGGCAAAAAAGAACATATTGAACAAGCAAATTAATTAATTATTAAGTTTATTATTGAAAGGAGGGAAAAAAGACATTTAAAGGATTGTCAACCATTTTGAATGTACACATATGAGTAGTACAATAACATTCTAAAATACCATAGTTGTCCATACATCTGTACAGCTATCTTCCCTGTCTTATTTCCTATATATTAGTTTTCCTTCCGAAGTGAACTCGGTCATTTGAAATAATCTATTTCTCTTGCGGTATATTATTCCAAAATATGCTTGTGAAAGCTCACACTGGTGTCCATGACCAGTTTAAGGTGCAATTCTATGCATGTTTAGAGAGAGGAAAAGTCCTACAACTCCCAGACTTTTTTCTGTCTGAACATGCATAGGATTGCACCCTTAAGTGACCAATTGATATAAATTAATGGCTAGTGTAGTTTAAAATGTTTTACTCCTGTATCACACACACACACACACACACACACATACACACATGCACGTAAGTATGTTTGTGTATGTATATGTGTATGCATAAATACAACAGTGAGGTACAAAGAAATTGGCAAGACTTATGACACAACACTAAAATCTGTGGGTGTATTGGGTGATTCCTAAGGAAACCATAAAACCACAACAACTACAGAAACCACAAACCACTGGAGTTTCTAGGCATGGAAATCTGTTACCACATTTGTTTCCTTCTGTTTGGTATCCAGAAACAAAAAATACAATGAAAACATATAGTTCCTATTACAATATTTGTGTAGGACTACTCACATTGCCCTATGTTCATTGGTGCCCTCAAGGCAAGACTTTGGGGCAGAGGTCCAGGGTGCCATTCAGCAGAATGAGCATGAGTGTCTCCCAAATGCAGCGCGGTTGTCTTGCTACATTTTGAGATAATACACACCACCACCTAAAGATCGCGTGCGCACACACACACACACGCACACACACTAAGACCATTTGAAGTAAATGAAGTAAATTCCCATCTAAAGAGAGCTCCCCATGTAAGACCATTAAGTCTGGAAGGGTGCTGTTGCTCTCATGTCCTGCTTGTAGGCTTCCCATGGGTAGCTGGTTGGCCACTCTGTGAACAGAATGCTGGATTAGATGAACCCTTGGTCTGATCCAGCATGGCTGTTCTTATGTTCTTAAGTTCTCAGTCTAAAATTACCTAAATAATTGCAGCTATCACAGGATGGCTTACATGTGTGACATGTGTGAAATAATCTATTTCTCTTGCGGTATATTATTCCAAAATATGCTTGTGAAAGCTCACACTGGTGTCCATGACCAGTTTAAGGTGCAATTCTATGCATGTTTAGAGAGAGGAAAAGTCCTACAACTCCCAGACTTTTTTCTGTCTGAACATGCATAGGATTGCACCCTTAAGTGACCAATTGATATAAATTACAGGCTTTAAACAGTAGTTAGCATGGGAAAAGCTTTCTTATAAAAAATGTGCAGCAGTTGTCAATGAAAACTAGCTGGCCATAGGATTATCCGCCACCTCACTTTATCTTTCAGAGCATCATTGCCTCTTACAATCAAAACAGTGCTTGAGGGTTATTATACAGTATCCAAACCTTTCTTAGGAACAACAACAATTTAGGTGGAAACCATTGATCTATGAATAATGGGAACATATAGCGGTTCAAACAACCACTTCGCTAAGGACCAAACCAAACATGATGCAGAGATCCATGATTGGTCTCCCTGGCCACCACCCCCAGTTTAAAACAAGCTCATGGTCTCCAAACTTGAATGGCATGGTTTTTTTTTTTAACCTTTCCACTTGCCATTTCCATGGCCTAAAGTGCCAAAACAACAAGGACCACAATCCAAGCTCCTATAAATCCTGCGGAGGTGTGTGTGTGTGTGTGTGTGTGAGAGAGAGAGAGAGAGAGAGAGAGATTCCAGCGCTTAGCCTGGTATACAGAAATGTAGCATTAGATAAATTTTCTATCATCTATCACAGTGATGGCGAACCTATGGCACGCGTGCCACAGCTGGCACGCAGGGACCACTCTGTGGGCATGCAAGCCATAGGTGGCCAGCCCTCGAGCGGCTTTGGGGACACAGAGCTCGAGAGCAGGAGGGCAAAGCCATTGAAGGACGGAGGCAGGCAGAGCGGCCACTCCTGCCCGCCACGCGTCGCCCGGCATCCCGCTGCCTCTGCCGGGGAAGGGCTGAGAAGGTACTCCCGGGGCGGGCAGGCCTGGAGAGCCGCTGTCACCCCGGCAACGATGTCACTGGGTGGCGCCAATGCTCCCCACCGGCGGTGCAAGGTGGCGTCATGCCCCGCGCGCGGGCTCAGGCTGTGATGCGGCAGGCAGGGCCGACGGGAGCACCTGCTCTTCGCAGGGCGCATGGGCCACCTCCCCGCAGCCAGCGCCGCCTCCACAGCCCGTCCGCAGCCTGAGGTGCGGCCCCTCAGGAAGCGAGCTTGCGGGTGCCGCAGCGCAGGGCTCTTCTTTGGCCCAGCGCTGCGGAGGGCGACCCGGGCACGCCGGCAGCAAAGAGGCCAGAGCGGTCGGGGGCTGCTGGGCCAAGTCCTGCCTCAGGAGGCTCCGCGGGCGGCAGCGCAGCGGGCCAGGAGTCTGACCGGGTCCCTGGAGGAGGGCAGCAGCGAGGAAAGGCAGGCCGCGCGTGCGTTATTTTTATTTTATTATATTTGTTAATCGCCTATAAACACGCATTGAAGATATCTCTCTCTCTCTCTCTCTCTCTCTCTCACACACACACACACACACACACACACACAGAGAGAGGTTTAATTGCTGTGTTTAAAAACAGGTTTAATTCAGGTTTAATGGCAGTGTTGGCACTTTGAAATAAATAAGTTGGTTTTGTGTTGCAGTTTGGGCACTCGGGCTCAAAAAGGTTCACCATCACTGATCTATCACCATGCCAAAAATGGTCACTCAGGACATGCCTCTCTATATACATCTGAAGCCTACTGTTCTGTGTTCAGGGAATAAGCCCTTCTAGAACATGAATGACTAGAGGGAAATTACTCTAGTGCGAAGGGAATTCCCTCTGTAGTCCTGGCTGCTGTCAGTCAGTACAGTGGAGCTGGTTCAGAAACAAGGATGTTTTACTAAATATGCAACAGCACAGCATAGGTAACAACATTAAACGTTGGTCTAGGTCAATGTTCCCCAACCTTGGGTCCCCAGATGTTTTTGGCCTACAATTCCCAGCATGCCCCAGCATGCTGGGAGTTGTAGGCCAAAAACATCTGGGGACCCAAGGTTGGGGAACACTGGTCTAGGTAGTGGAGTGCTCTTGTAAGGTAACAGAGATGAGGCCAGAGCTTTTCCAGAAACAGAAGAAAAAGTAGAACTATTGATAAAGGAAAATAAAAGGCAAATTGCAAGGCAAATTAATGAAGGTAATAAAGTACAAGGGAGGGGGAGACATTAGGCAGCAATGAACCTAAGACAGCTATGTGGTGATGCTGTAGCATTCAGAGGAAAAGGCGGGGGAAGTACTGGAAACTGGAAAGCTGATGACTGGGGGGGAGAGGGAGAGAGAGAGAGAGAGAGAGAGAGAATAATACCTAACCTTCTGTTATGATCTGTCAGAAGCATGTCAAAGGGAGGTAGAACAGGAATCCATGCAGGAAGAGCAGGCATGCCATGGCAGAGTTTTTAACAGGCAAGGATTGCAGGATGAGAGGGTGCAGAGACAGGCACCCAAAGCTGGGAATTCCAAGGGTCTGCATGTCTGCCAGCAAGACTGCTTTCTTGAAATCACATTGAGTACACCACCATTTGTAGTCCTAGAAAAACAAAAACCAGTATGACAACTAAAGGAGAGATTTCCAGGTGAACACTAAGGGAGCGTAACTATCCATGCTTTTCTGAATAGAAGACGGGGCTGGCATCACCACATGGCAACCTGTGCAGCTGATGTAGCGCAACACTGACACTTGCCTTGACTTCCCTTTATTCTCTTTCTTTTCTTCAGCCCAGGGATCCAAACAGTGCTGGGAGGCTAGGTCTAGCCACCATTAGAAGAAGATACTGTGGGAATTTTCAATCATGGCAAGACTCAGCTGTCCAGTGCACTGCTGTTGCCGCCATCAGGTAAGTTTGCCAGGACCCACCAATGAACAAGGAAGCCAAACAGAGAGCAAACTGCTTAGCGCTTCCTCACATCTGAAGATTGCCCTGATAGAAAGGTACTTGACTCTGGACAGGTGTGCTTCAGTGCTAGCTGGAAGGTCACATGAGAACTCAAAGGTCTCAATAGCCAATTAACAAGTGGTAAAATATTGTCCTGATTGTATTAGGATAGGGAGGGCCTTTGGCTTTTTTGCATCCAAGAACTATTTAGCCCAAGGAAAGAGAGCCAGGGTGCTCTCTTGTCTATGTCCTGCAAACACAGCCAGACCTGGATAGCCAGTTCTTGTCTGCTAACATTTGCAGACAAAATGGAGGCTGTAAGACCACAATGGATGTGCGGGGACAAAATGGAGGAGATGAGTCTGTGTTCCCTGGTAACAACTCAGTAGCAGAGCACATGCTTTGCATACATTAGGTCCCAGCTTCAATCCCTTGCACCTTAAAGGAAAGGCCTCTGCCAGAGAGCCACAGCCTATCAGAGCAAAGACTCTGACTTGCTTTAAGGCAGATTATGGCTGCATTGCTGAGGACAAAAGGAAGAAGCAAATGTCACAGTCCAACATTCGAACCAGTGTTTGGATCCAGTTCATCTGTATTTTAAAGCACAGAGCATCCCTGATCCTAGCCATTATGCTTTTCACTGCTTCTCTAAGCGGAGGATTTTAAAAAAATCCTTCCTCCCCGACATAGCATGGTCCCAATGAAAATTACTCCCCCAAACTGCTATTCACCCTTGGAGAGAAGCTGCCACTGAGGCCAAAAAGTTACCTTGTCCTTACAAGGCCTTAAGCCAGAAATGTTATGAGGCAGCCTAACTTCACCACATTGCAGAGCAGCTAGAACAGGGGTGGTTATGCTGGCTAATGCTGATGGGAGCTGTAGGCCAAAATACAGTGATACCTTGGATTGCAAGTAACTTGGTATGAGAGCGTTTTGCAAGACAAGCAAAAAAATAATAATTAAATTTTTGACTTGATAAACAAGCAAGGTCTTGCAATATTGTAGGGATGTAACCGCTCACTTCGAGCGGGCGTAGTGGGCCGAAATCTGCCCCGCTCATGCCCACCAGAGACTCGCTTTGATATAAGAGTGTTTTGGATTACAAGCACGTTTCCGGAACGAATTATGCTCTCAATCCAAGGTATTACTGTATATGGAAGGCCTCAAGTTACCCACCCCCTGAGCAAGAATTTAAATACAGATGACCTAATATGCTTCAGGTTTATTTGTGTTACTTCCTAGTGAGCAATTGATTAAAATGTTGCCTGCATGCTTTTCCTTATACCTCCACAAGTAAAGTGGCTAGAGACACTACACACACACACACACACACACACACACTACATTCAGGGACAGGGCTGGAATGTCCCTGAAGGAGCCGCACCTCAGGCACAGGCACAGAGTGGCACTGGCCACAGGGCCTCTGCTGAAAATGGAAAGACTGGTGGAACGGACACTTCAAAGGCCAGAATGCAGGAAAACAGCTGCAAGTTGTAAACGGGCACGGCATTTCTGCTGCGGCTGCTTTTAGCTTCCAATTCAGCAGGCTCCATTGAAAACAACCAAGGACCGTTTCAGTGCTTGAAGCCTCTAATGAATGGATCTAGCAGTTCACATTGTTCCAGCCTATAATAGGAAAGATTATTCGTAAGTTAGGTCATACATGGTTACTTAAATACAGAGAGAACACAGCACTGTTGACAAAGCAGCAGTGATTTATTTTTCTACTTATCCGGCTTCTTGATGACACACAAAGCTACACAGAGAGACAGTGTGTGTGTGTGTGTGTGTCTGGTACAGTGACTATGATAATGAAAACGCTTCTACTTGTAGCTGAAAAGTGTGTTGTGAATGTAGTGAAGGCCTAACAGTCTCCTTGAATGCCTGAGCTGACAGAGATGTTCTCGGATCTGGTGCTGAACCCGCATTGGATCTGGGAGATCTCAACATTCAGGCTGAGACTGCAATTGTTGGGGGTGGCTGATCAGGGCTTCATGGATGCCATAACCACCATGGCACTCTCCCAACATGTCATCAGCTGGACCCCTCTAGGAGGATATACCTTTAATCTGGTATCCCCAACTGGGAAAGAAAATGAGATTGGTGGCAGGGAGGGGGAATCTCTCTCTCTCACACACACACACCCTCCTGTCAGGGTCAGGTGACTTCCTGGTGAAGTTAAGGCTTATGGCAACTATTTCCCTCTATGGCAGTGTTCTCCAACCTTGGGTCCCCAGATGTTTTTGGCCTACAACTCCCAGCATGCCCCAGCCAGCTATGCTGGGAGTTGTAGGCCAAAAACATCTGGGGACCCAAGGTTGGAGAACACTGCTCTATGGGATGGTGGATTGGTTAGAACAGTGTTCTCCAACCGTAGCTGTCTGGGGCATGCTGGGAGTTGTAGGCAGGCCGGCGCTACCGCTAGGCAGACCCAGGCGGCTGCCTAGGGCGCGTGGCGGAAGAGGGTGCAGCGTTTCTGCGCCCCTTCCTCGCCTCCGGCGCGCTCCTGCCCCGCCTGCCGCCTCCGCCGTGCCTCCCCGCCCGCCTGCCAGCCGCTGCCGCCGCCGCCGCCACACCTCCCCCCCCGCGCGCGCCCGCCCGCCAGCCACCTACCTACCTTCCCGTCGTTTCTGGAGCTCCGCCGGCGTTGTTTTGGCGGGAGGAGGAACCAGGGCAACAGGGCTTAAACAGCCCTGTTGCCCAGGTTTCCCCGGCAAAAAAAAAAAAAGCGTGGGGTCCCGTCGCGTCGGAGGAGGCGGAGGCGGCAGCGGCGGCAGCAGCAGCCAGCAGCGGGGGCGGGGGGAAGGTAGGTGGTGGTGGGGCGGCGGCGGCGCGGGGTGTGTGTGTTGCAGAGCAGGGCTGCTTTGCTCCGGAGCCCCCCCCCACAGCACGAGAGGGGGGGCGCTAAATATAATTTGGCCTAGGGCGCCAAACAGCCCTGCACCGTTCCTGGTTGTAGGCCAAAAACATCTGGAGACCCAAGGTTGGAGAATGCTGGGTTAGAATGATCCACTCTGGAGGTTGATGAACCCAGAAGAATTCCTGAGGGCCCTCGTGGAGTTTCCTGTTGGCATGCCTGGAGCTTCTGTGAAAGCCCAGATCACTCTGTAGTCTGTAAGACATGGCAGCAGGCAGCTTCCCACCCGAGGCAAATTGCATAATCAGGGTGGGGGATATTTCTGTCAGGACCACAACATGGGAGGAAAGGGTAAACCCCCTCCCATTCAAACTACCCATTAATGTGTAGGTTTGGGGGGGGGGGGTTGCAACAGTAAACTACACATTAATGTAACCGGCAGTTTGGCCCTAATCCAGAGGTTTTCTCTACCAAGATGAAAACCAGCTCTCACCACATGGCGGTGCATTTATTCATTTATTTTTTCAGTTTATTCTATCCTGCCCTAGCCACAGACTTTCTGAGTGAATGCACGTATAAAAACCCACATAAAGAAATGAGCAAGCAAACAAAGCATTTGTAAGTAATCATTTTAAGACCTCCTTTCTCACAGCCAGGCAAAAAGGTCTAAGAATGCCTCTAGAAGATGCTAGGACTCTGGCTTTAGCAAACCTCAGCAAGAACTGAACAACTGTCCAAAATACGGCTCTTGTATGCCCATGTTGTTCTAATTGATCTCAGCTTAAGAGTGTGCTCTCAGTGGGCATTCACACACAATATATTCACCACTCAAAAAATGGCATGGCATCACACAATAATCTGGTGAGTTTGAAAAGTAGCATGAGGCTCAAGCCTCAGGTGTGTGTGGGTGTGGTGCCATGAGGGCTGGACCTTTGGGCCGAACCACAGCCCAGGGCAACCCAAATGACATCTGGAGAACAGCAGGTGATGGTAACAGGGGCTAACAGGTCCAGCATGAGCACCTGGGCTGGTTCCGGAATGCAGGAGTCCACTGGGGCTGAAACTGCTTGCAGCAGGAACCTTTCTTCTTATTTTTACAAACATTTTATAGTCAGGGGACAGCTGACCAGGCATGTACATGGTTACAGATTATCATTTCGTTATTATTATATCCTTTTCTACAGCAATGTTGTCTGGGGAATGCTGGAAGTTGTAGAACTTTTTTCTGGCTAAACATGCATAAGACTGTGCCCTAAGCGAGTTTAAAATGCAAAAACTGCACATGCTCAGAGAATTTTTATTTATTTATTAATCAAGGTTGGCAGTTTTTTTGTTGGATTTTTTTGCTTTGTTGGGGGGTGGGGGGGTTGCTCAAACCTATTAGGAATGTAGAAGCAGTCGCAAAGCATGGAATGGCGAGGTGGGAGGATAAATGTTAGCTGTGTGCCGCTCCCTAAAATTATCTGGTTGCACCACTGGTGCATGTGTGTGTTTCAGCTGGAGGTTACACCATTATTTAGAGCAGTGTTCTCCAACCTTGGGTCCCCAGATGTTTTTGGCCTACAACTCCCAGCATGCCCCAGCCAGCGTAGGAGTTGTAGGCCAAAAACATCTGGGGACCCAAGGTTAGAGAACACTGATTTAGAGTATATATGTCACCTTTAACTGCTCCTCTTCTTTCATTTTTTTTAAAAATGTAACCTTTTCTATTTTTTAATTTGTCTAACACAGATTCGAACAAGAACTTTCCAGAAATTTCCCCTGTCTAGATTTACTTTTCTCTTGACAGTCTCCTAGTAATGATCACCATTGTTTCAGATGTAAACCTTAGTCATATGCAGTCATAAAGTTAAAGTAGGATGAATCAGAATTTATTTATTTTTTTGTATCTGCAAACCACACCTATTCAAGACCAGCTCTGGGCTCTCCTGACAATAATACCTGCTCAGTGAACTGAACAGTCAATCCTAATCCATTTAATTAGAAGTAAATTCCAGGGATGGGGACTTGGACTCGAGGACTCGACTCGTGAGTCGGACTGAGTCCCCCCTCTGACTCGACTCGGACTCGAGTCCCAATATTTTTAATGGGACTCGAGACTCGACTCGGGACTCGAGACCAAGGACTCTTCAACATCCCTGGGCTGTGCCAGAAGGAGCGGAGAGGAGAGTGATTGCCGGCGAAGAGCGCATGGAAGCGAGGTGTGCCGCTGCTCAGCCACTATGGACGGCTACCAGGAGTGCAGCCCCAACAGTGTGTCAAGATTTCTTTTGATTGATCTGTTGCGTACTTGGGAGAGGCAGAAGAAGGACCTGAGATTACTCTGTGCGAATGCTCTGAGTGTTTTTTCTGGTTCCAGCAAGTTCATCACCCGCGGAGCGGGTGTTCAGTGAGGGTGGAATTGTGATGAGATCTCACCGTTCCAGAATGGGGGCCAAACATTTAGAAAAAATCATGTTCCTCAAATGCAACATGGCTAAGTTTTAGGAAGTACAGCAAGTTTATTTTTTAAAATCATTTTTCTAAAATGCAACCTTTCAGACATTTTGGGTTTGGCTGCCTCTGCCTGCCTGTCTGGGGTTCCCAGCCTCCTCTGCCTGCCTGGTCTCTTCTTGACCAGTTCAACAGTTGAATTGTCCAAGACAAACGCCTCTGCCTGCCTGCTTTGGGGTTCCCTGCCTCCTCTGCCTGCCTGGTTATTTTGGGTTTGTCTGCCTGGTCTGTTCCTGCCAAAATCAGTTGCAGAGTTTTGAAATAAAAAGGCACACTTGTGCCTAGAATTTATTTAAACCACACATCTGAAGTAGCCTTATTTTGTTGGGAAAAACCCCCATTGATTTTAATAGGGACTCGTGGAGTCTGCTTTGGGAGTGACTTGTGACTCGTGACTCGTGAGTCACCATTTTGGACCAAGGACTCGGACTTGGACTCGAGACTCGGGTCCAAAGACTCGTGACTCAACTCGTGACTCGAGACCAAGGACTCTTCAACATCCCTGGTAAATTCCATAGATTTCAGTGGCATTTGCTTTCAGATAAGGGTCCTTCATTTCAAGCTTCTGTAGGTTAATGGTTGACCTGAGCTATTGAGACTGCCATTAAACACCTTCATTTTTCTAATTCCAAAACAGTCACCACAAACCAATTTGCACGGGGGAAACAGATTCTCATGCTTTTTGCAAAAGAGATGCTTTCCCCCCTAGCTTTCAGTCTACATTTTCTCTCCACTCTTTACTTGTATTAGATGTGTATGCCACCTGTGTGCTGGACTAGGATGTGGGAGATCTGGGTTCTAATCCCCACTCCGTTAGGGGACTTTGGGCCAGTCCCTGACTCTCAGCCTAACCTACTTCACAGGGTTGTTGTGAGGATAAGATGGAAAGAAGGAGGAGGATTATGTAAGCCACCTTGGGCTCCTTGCAGGAAAAAAGGCGGGGTATAAATATAATAAATAAATAAATAAAATATATACTTAATGGGTTGGATGCAAATTTAAGCTGGATCAACTGCGCTGGTGGAAGTGGACTTCCCCACCCCCTCCTTCCAAGGGCAGCCTCTCCAGCTGCCTGAAAATGCAACACAGAGAGTCAGGAGACCCTGCTGAATGGGGTGAGCTGTGGTGTGGGCAGCGGGGCCATATGTCCACTCTGGTTTTTGGACTGAACTTTAAAGGAGCTATCCATGGTGCTGAACCATACCCCCCCATAGGTTTGGCACCATGGATAGCTCCTTAAAAGTTTGGAATAAAATCCAGAGTGGATACACGGCCCCTCTGACATTGGCGCCACCAGCCTCCACTGCGTGCTGGGTATCATTTATTATTTATTTATTTATTATTTACATTTATTTATCGCCCATCTGGCCAGCAAACCGGCCACCTTGGGCGATCATGTGTAACTGATACCTTCTCTGACAGAAGTCTAGATCTGTGGTAACAAACCAGGCCTTGCTTTAATCTCTTTTCTTAATTAACACACCAACAACATATCAGCTTTATTGCTTCTTTTGAAAGCACCTCCTCCTTTTGAGATAGTAGTCTTGGTTGTAAACTGCCCCGAGGGCATTTGCCAGTTGGGTGATATACAAATCTAACAAATAAAATAAAAAATAAAATGAAAAAATAAAATTATCATATTTGAAGGTCTAATTGTTTTCTATTGCCTGTTACTTAATATGTATTACTTCTGAGTGTGAACATTTTGTCCCTTTTTTCTCTTTCTCTGACCCCCCTTTTTTTAATGAGTAGCAGTGTTAATGAGGCATCTTTTAATCATTAAAATTTAATGTAAGGCTTACTTGTATCCCATAACGTAGCCTGTCACTTGAATTTTGTGTTCAATGGGGCTTACTTCCAGGAAACTGTGCATAGGATTGCATCCTTGGTCCAATTCCATGCCTTAACTTCTGGTTCTTCTTGAATAATTCATTCATCCTCCATTACATAGCATTTTTATGCCATAATTCTTAATCAGTAAAATTGGATAATGCTATATATATATATATATATATTCTTAGTTCAATGGTAGCCTGACAACGGGTTAAATCATGCAATCCTCTCACAAGGTTGATTTTAATGTGTTTTATTAGCTGTTCCCCACTTTGGGATTATTTTATAATGAAAAGCGTATAATAAATTTCATAAATAAATAAATAAATAAATTAAATAAAGATGCTCACACAGAATATTTCCTGCCCCTTCCTTCCTATTGTGGGCAGGGAAATGTACTGCCCCTCCCACCCCAATCCTGCCCCTCCTGCCCCATTGTAACCCATTGTGCCACCAAAAGCATCTCCTGAGGGTCATCCTGGCCCCCAAGAAAGGCCCAGAATGTGGGGCAGGATGCTGTGGTGGGAGGGGGAATTGGAGAAAATTGGGCAGAGACATGTTATGCAAGCAAACCGGAAGCCTAGCCTGATTAACTCTAGGACTGATTGAACTAGCCTTCCTTGTATTTCTCAAAAGGCATCAATTTCTAAACGTTGCCACGTCTTTGAAAGATCAGCAAAATTGTAGACATATAAGAAGGCAGAATTTAAGCCTATCAAGAGCTGAGTTGCCAATAGTTCCCATTTCTTTTAACCACATGACACTTATTCATTTGTCCCACTGTCTCCATTGCTTTCTATGCGAAATACATCAGACTGGAACGGATTGTCACATTTTGTCTGGAATTCAGTTTGAACATATGTTACTATGTTTGGCCAAACTTCTGAACAGCTGGCAAAATTATACTCTTTTTAACCAGTGGGTGGTTTTCTGAGATTAAAAGGGTAGAGTGGTGACTAATAGCCTCAAAAGGAGGAAATGAACAGTCTCCCCAAACTTTCGGTGTATCTATACAGAGAGTATGTTGAGGAAATGATCTGCCAACACTGGGGAGGGCATGTGTTTTCTTGTTTATTAAGGAATAGCTGTCCTTGTTGGCATGCTGGGAAAACACAGTAGTGTTTTGTTTTATGTGCAGCCTGCCCAGACTCAGAAATATAATCAAGAGTGTTTCCTTTCCAAGCATACAAGGCCAGTCCATTTTAAGGAGGTATCTCTGTGGCTGAAGGACATAAAAGAACCATTGCTTATTATAAACTTAACTTATATACTCCTGAAATGCCTCCTAAATTACGGAAAGATGAGGAAGCAGCACCTGAACTGTGAGAACTGAACACAACCTGTTGGAAAATCTTGAGCAGCACAACTTCATCTCTGGGCTGGTTCGCACGACCCAGGCTGCGGGCGGGGGAGGCACCACGGGGCCGTCCATGGGGTCCAGCGGGGCGCCGCAGACGACCTGCACCCCACGCACGTGGGCGGACCCCGCAGTCCCCGCACCGCAGTGCTGGCCTCCTGGCGCTAGGGGGCAGGCCCCCAGGATGCCCAGAGGGGCCGTTTGCCCCTACAGTCTGGAGCGGCAGCCGCTCTGGCGCTCTGGGCTGCTGCCTCTGTGGGGACCCCACGGGACAGCCGCCTGCTGTTCGCACGGCACGGTGACCACACGCGGTAGGGGCTTACCCCTCTACCGACCATGGTCACTTTGCGTGCGTCCCACCCGCGGCTGTCCCGCGGGGGCACCCCCGGTCGGCGTGCACACGACATGGGAACCGTGGGGGACTTGCGGTTCCCGTGTCGTGCGAACAAGCCCTCTGTTTCCATTCTTCCTCTGGTTTACTATCTTTTTTCTTCAGTCCTGTCTAGTTTCTCATTACCTCTCTAGCTGATACGTTTTAAGCCAATGTTTCCTAAGATTCAGATAACTCTGTCACACACATCGTTCTGAATTAAAACGGACACGTCGTACACGTCACTCTGTACTTTTCTACTTTAATGCTCAGGCCACGCTGAAATCTCTGCCACTTTTTTGCCTCATTTGAAAGGGGTGAAATGGAGGAATTGGATGGCAAGGCTTGTTGATTATCTTTTTGAGAGGCAAGTTTCAGGAAGGCAAAACTTACCACCGACACCTGGAGTTCCTCCTGGCACCCACCACATGATGTCTGTTGTGTCTCTTTCTTAAAAGCCCTGTGGCGTAACACTGTGTGATGATGTTGTGTTGCTCTGTTGGCTGCTGGGGGCTTCTGGGGGGAAATGGCAGCCACAGGTGGCCAGGAAGAGTTCACCAGGCAGCAGTGGTGAGATTTGTTCCCCCCACATACAAAAATTTGTGCCCCCAAATTCACCAGAGAGGTTGGTCCACCTCCCTCTGTCTAATGCCCCTGAAATTCAAGCATGGAGAACTTTTGGCTAAACCCTAGAAGAGCTCAGCCTTCTGCATGTTTCTGCAGGACTCACTGCTCTGAGGGCCAAATTAGGCATGACATTAATTGTATCTTTATGTTACTTGTGCTTTTTTTTTTTTAAGTTCATTTAATGTGTGCTTAAAAAATTCAAGTAACAACCACTGAGGGGGCTGAACAGTCACTGGGATGACAGAAGGTGGAAAGGGGGAGTTTAACCCCTTCCTCCCCTGCGGCTGTCCTAACAAAATTGCTCCTCTGAAGCTGTTATTTGCATTGGGAGGAAATTCCCCATTGGCATCAAGGTCTGAAACACCTTATTCTGTAATTAGCAGATTTCAAGGCTAACTAGCTAATGTACCTTACCTCTGAAAGGAATGGATCATACAGGGTCTACTTGCTATGTAAAATGTACCTAATTTGGCTGTGCTCTTGTCTAATGAAATACTATTAGAAAGACCTTGTGAATCCTTCTTTTATTAGCTTTGGATGCCAAGTTGCATGATCACATTTCAGTTTCTTTAAAAAAAAAAAAAAGATATATGCTATTAATAAATAACTTGCTATTGGAATGAGTTATACAGTCCAGACCCTGAGACAAAGTTAGTTCTAAATTGTAGTTTCACTTGTTTCTTGGCATTTGATTAAAAATACCCTTACTCAACAAGTCAAGTTGGCACCCCAGATAAAGCAAGGTTGATTTCAGGGCCCTGCAAATGGAGATTTTGCTTAGACATATAAATGCAGGGGTGGGAGGGAATAAAGTTTATTTTGAAACAATAAACAATGCTAAAATGGAAACTGAAGTCCTGTCTTCCTCCTAACTTTTCCCATGTCCACAGTTATTAATACAACACATGGTAGGCGGCGGAAATGTGACTCCTTCCAGTATTTGAGCCATTTCTAATGTATGATTACAAAGGACAATTTGTGGAATATTTTGGGAATTAAAATCAGCTAATTGCAATCTCGGTTTGCCTGTTGGGATTCCAGAAGCCCTGGGGTTCAAAGACCATGTACCAGTTGGTGGGCAAAGTTCATAACACAGGTAGTGGATGCAAGTCCATTTGGCTTGAAAGAGCTCAGCTAGAGTACTTGCGAGGCTAGGTTGTATTTATTTATTTTTATTATATTATGATTATGAAGAATAATAACATGATCCTCTCCCCCCAAATTTTATCCTCACACCAAATAGGTTATGCTGAGAATTAGTTTCTGATCTAAGGCCAACAAAATTCATGGCTGAACAGAGATGTGAACCTTGGTCTCCCAGCCCTAGTCTGACACTCTACTACTGTGGGCAGAAGGTAGATCTCTACATGTTTTGGACTTCAACTCCCAGAAGCCCTAGCCAGCATGGTGAATGGTCAGGAATGCTGGCAGCTGAAGTCTGAAACATCTGGAGATCTACTTTCTGCTTTCCTCTGAACTACTGCATCCTAAAGCATGCTTTCCCAGCCTGCTGCCCTCCAGATGTGTTGGGCTACAACTCCCATCACCCCCAGCCAGCATGGTCATTGGCCATGCTGGCAGGGGATGATGGGACTTGTAGCCCAGCACGTCTGGATGGCACCAGATTGGGGAATGCCTGGCATAAAAGTTAAGGAAGAGATTTACCTACTACTACAAGAGCTTGAATTGTAATAACAGTGATGCTGAACCCACAAAGGCTACTGATCCCTTAAGGGCCCTACTGTTCCCTTAAGGTCACAGTCCTATGGGTTGTGTCCTCGATGATCATAAGCCCCTGAACTTTGAGGCTTACGCTCATCCAATGCAGAGCAGGAGGAGCAGCAGAGGCAATCTTCACCTCCCCATTCTCCCACCCTGCATTTCTTGCTAGACGGGCTTTTTTGCCCGTCTAGCAAAAGCGTTTCAGAGGGAGAGGGAAGGAGGCTGGAGAGGCCTCAGGAGAGCTCGTATCCTGGCCTTTCCAGTCTCTTCCCCTCCCTGTCCACCAAAATGCCCCCTTTCCCCCCTCTCTGAGCTCGAGTTCCCAACCTCAGAAGCCAGCCGGTGAGGTTCTTTCCATGCCATCTCGAAGGGGTGGGGAATCTCTGATTTGCAGCTCCATGGTCGGAGTGTTGTCTCTGACCTTGGAGCTGTGAATCCGACCTATCCTATGGCCCTTCAGATGCTCTCTAGGGGCCATAGGTTTGCTCCCTCCATGTGGGAGCCAGGACAAGGTCCCTTGGCTGTGCTGTGGGCAAACACATGAAGAGTCAATGTGCATGAATCTCCAGTGTTCATGCAAGGCTTCAGCCTATGTCAGGCACTTCACATTAGGGATGAATGAACCTGTCAATTTCAGTATCTCATTTTTGCAGTCTTACGTTTGATGCATTTTGACCTTTAAGAATGTCTCATCTTAAGTTCAGTTCATCCAAAATTTTGAGAATTTAAAAAAAAGTTTTCATGAAAATTCATAAACATTTTTGCGTACATTTCTCCTAATACTTGTATTTTTGTATGTATTTTTGCCTAATATATAATATATCCATTTGTGTACGCAGTGTTTGTCTGGAAAACTCTGGAGAAGTGCAAAATTCAGAGAAGTGCGAATTTTGAAGGATAACTGACTTTCGGTTCACGTAGGAGTTTGAAAGTGCAAAATTAGAATGAATTTCTTCCCCATCCCTATGAACCAGAGGGACTTTAGGCATATGGTTAAGGTTAGTCAAATGGAAGTTAGAGTCCTGCTGGCTGAAATAGTAAACATACCACTTCAACAGGGAAGGGTCCCTCTCTAGCAAAGAAAGTGTCCATCTGCCTGCTCCTGAAGATCCACCCATAGAGGGTATGATTTCACCAGCTTTCGATCTGTCTCAAATCTCACCTTTCTGGGGACGATAATCAAATATGGGGTGGTACAGCAACTGCTGGCACATCTGGATGACATATGCTTCCCGAGTTTCAGTTGGGCTTTGCTTCTGATCTGGTTTTGGGACTGAGGCAGCCTTAGCAGTCGTGGTGGATAATCTGAATCTAGGAACTGGCAGAGGATACTCTTCTCTTCCCTCTTGATACTTTGGACCTCTCAGCAGCTTTTGATACAGTGGATCACATAACCCTACTAATTCAGTTTAAACAGCAGGTGGAGTGTTGGATGTGTTTATTGGGAGGTTTTGTTCTGTTTTGTTTTGTTTTGTTGAAACACACTCTGTGGATAATTATTGATTACCGGTATGTTAGCTTGGCCCCCTCGAGTTAAGACGAGGTGTTTCACAGAACTTGATTCATGTCCTTTCTATTTTAACAACTATATAAAACTGCTGGGAGAAATCATTTTGAGTTGAATGCTGTCAGTATACTAATGGTACCTAGATCTATATTTCATTAACTAAACAACCAGGAACAGCTTTCTCTGTTCTAAACTTGTATTTGTAGTCTGTAGTCAAGTGGATGACATTATACTGGTTAATTGAACCCAGACAAGACAGAGATAATGCTAGTAAGCAATCCCAGTGCTCTGGAGAGAGCAGTCCTTATTGTGATAGAGTGGTAGTTTACCTGATCAGGTTGGGAGCCTAGAGGTGCTCTTGGAGCTCACTTTACTTTTAGATAGACAGGTACATGTCATTGGTGGCCAGGTGCATCTTTGGTCAACTTCATGGCTTATGCTCCTCTGTGGAGAAGAGTGATCTCGCCATGTTGTTGATCCTGTTTTTGTAACCTCCACAATTCATTATTGAAAATAGTGAGATGTATTTCCATTTAATTATAGCAATTATTTTTAAATGTGCATCTGCACATATAAGTTAATATATGGAAAGGGTATGCAAAACTGCATCCACTTTTGCCCTCTTTTTTAGTGATAAGTTTCCTCTTTTCTTGTGATAGGTAAGGGGCCATCAGTAAAGGCCTCAGTAAAGCTAAAAACAAGTGGAACAAGGGCAAAATGAGACGATGTGATCAAAGCTGGAGGGAAATTAGTACTAGAACCATCTGGGCTGTCTCTCACTCAGACTGTGAGAGTTGGCAAATCTGCATCTGGGTCTTCCTTAACAACATAGTCCACTCTATTATTCAGAGCTCACTTGCAATTAGATGAGGCACAAAATGCAATATTTAGAATTTACCGGTAAGTACATTTAATGTGCAATTCTATGCATGTTTAGACAGAAAAAAGCCCTACATCTCCCAGCATTCCCTAGTCAGCATGGCTAGCTGAAGAATGCTGGGAATTGTAGGTCTTTTTCTGTCTAAACATACATTGGATTGTGCCCTGAAATACCTACTGGTATTCCTGTGATACATCAAGGACCCACAGCCCAGGGACCCATAAATGAGTGACTATCCAAAGTCCAAGGACCCACAGCCCAGGGGGCCCATAAGTGACCATCCAGAAAGTGGCATCAGGGTAGCAGAAGCAAATTCCATTTTATTCCTGTAGTCATGATGGTGCTCTGACTTAAGTGAGCTTAAAAAGCAAAACTGCACCTACTCAGAGTTTTGTTTTTAAATCAGGTTTGGCAAACATTTGAACACAGAAGCAGTTGTAAGGCATGGTGGAGTGGGGTGGGTAAAGAAATATTAATTGTGTGCTTCCAACTGAAGTTATACCCAAAGCCATATAAACCCCCCCCCCATAACACCATTAAGTCCAGGGTCTAAAACTACCTAGTTGCCCCAGTGAAGGTTAGCAATCCCCAAGTTCAATTTGCCTAATTTTAATGAACTTGGCAGTACAGCAGCAAGGATAGTTTACAATAGTTGTACAATTGTGATAGTTTTACTTTCACAAAGCTTCAACAATATCCTCAGTACCAGCCTAAGACATTTTGCTGCCTGAAGTTGAGCCCAAATGCCCCCATCCTGCTAGGGCCAAAACTTTAAAAAGCCTTGCTGCCCCATTCAGACACCAGCTTCTGCCTTCTTCTATCCCCCCACATGGTGCCAACTAACTAAAGCAGACAGCTTTACTCTGCCGCATGGCAGGGCTTTCCCTATATCCTTGATATGTCCCCAGTTACAAAAACAAAAAACACAACTAGGGACATATCAAAATATTGCATTTCATCCGTTATATATGATCCAGATTTGGCATTTATGGGCTGAAATCCAGACCACAGTTATGGGCTGGGCTCTTAGGCTGTTCCGATTTAAATTGGCCTTAAGTATTCATTAACTATGGGCTGGATTGCAGTCATGAAAAAGAAACAGTTATAATTTGAATGAAGGAGAATGCAAGTATAATGTTAAGTTTAAATAGCTTTTGTATAAACTACAAGGAAGCCTGAATTAACCTCACTACCTGTAGCAGAATGGTTCAGCCTAAATCTGTGCACTTTGGTTTAAAGGTATGGAACTTGGCACACCTATATATATATTGACCCATACTCAACACTTTCTTGATATGGATCCCAATAAGCAATGCCCCCTGGAGGGTCAGGAGAGTGACAAATGTTTATTCTGTCTTTTAGCCAGGACAAAAATGCTTTTGCAATGAATAATACTGATTATGATTTTCAGCAAGGTCTACACATGAAGAGATAGAAAATAGGTGGTAGACCTGAAGCAATCACATGGTTTTGTATGTAATCGCAGTGCATATAAATCTTACCCAGGGTTGGCCCGGGCATGCAGCAAGATGAAGTGACCTGATTAAGGTAGCAACAGCAGAAGTGGGGCAGGGAGAATACAAGACCCAGAGTGCTTTGTGTGGTCACCCACACCTCTGGTACAGTGTCTTCTGAGTCTCTGCGGCATTGCTGCTAGCCCATTGTTCTCCAACCTTGGGTCCCCAGATGTAGCTGGCTGGGGCATGCTGGGAGTTGTAGGCCAAAAACATCTGGGGACCCAAGGTTGGAGAACACTGGGCTAGCCCAATGCTTTGTTTGGGTGCTAGATACTCCCAAGCATACTAGCCAAATATGTATAGATGAATAAGGAATTGGGGAGTGCATACCCAAACTAAGCCTTGGGCCACCTCAAATCAAATAGGCAAGTGAAGAAGACATCATGGTTTGCTCCAGCTGGACACACACACATACACACCAGGGCCCATCTACCATCAACAGCCCTGTGGGAAGGATCTGGATAAGTTTCTATTTGTTAATATTATTTATTCTGATTTTATTATTATGTTGATGTTACTTGTAAGCTTCCTTGGTAGGATTTGTATCCTGAAAGTTGGCAGATAAATAACAGTAATAAATAAATGATCAATATACCCAGGGAGAGTAGCCTTTATGAGATGCCACAGATTTGTATCTGGCCCAACGCTTCGTTGGGTTGTAAGACATGGTCAAGCATGGCACCCACATGTGAATAATCGCCAATGGACTTGTGAAGGAAGGAGCCTTTGGGGGTTCCTACATGCATGCGCGCGCACACACACACACACACACACACCCTCATGTGTGAACCGGCTAAAGGCTGAGGGGGGTGTATGCCGGCGTCCCAAAGTCTACAGTGACCCGGCTTTCAAATGCAAATGTAGTTCAGGCCCAGTAAGTCATGAGTTCCCCTCCCTGCCTGGCCAGGTGAAGTTCATTCTGATTGGCTAAGAAGCAGCAAAGCTACAGGAAGGAGGAGGGGAGGGGGAAAGAGCTATTTCCCAACGTGTGGGTTTTTGTGTCTTTGTCTTTGTTTGTCGCGTGGTTGCTGGCTGTGGAGCAATGGCAGCAAGCCAGGCAGAGGTCCAAGCCTTCGGGGGGGCCTCAGGATACGACCCCAGGTAGCTCCTGGTGAAATTAGCTGAATGAGGGCTCTGGTAAAGACAGGCCTTGTGGAGGGCTACCCATCTCGGACCTTCGGGTAGGTGAAGTAGTCCTCCCGGACAGCAAGGCTGTGCTGGATCTAACCCTGGAAGAGAACTGACCCCCAGGTAACAGAGTTGTGTGCCTGGGAGATATTAAGAAATCAGGTTTTGTTATTTTGCAGCTTTACTTTGTACCAAAGTGTCTCTCTATTTTGTGCTTCTCTCATTTCCCACCTTTTGTTGTAAAATGTTACCAGAATAAACCTTTCTTGGTTTTACCCCACATGGTGTTTGTGGATTGCTCTGCTTGGTTCAGTAACTAAATCCAGGTTATAGACAAAGGCAAGTCCCTGAACAGAGATTCAAGTAGGATGCAGACAGCTGAGGCTGGCAATCTGGTATCTTTAGATCTCTGGGGGTCTTGGGTCCTTTTGGGTAGGAAAAGGTGGGGTGGGTGGGTCAGCGAGCCCCCCCTTCCTCCACAGGACTAAAAATGCATAAGGAACTGGTGACATGCATCCCACAATGAGCTTTGGTCCAATCCAGATCATATGCCCAATCCACCAGAGGAGTCGCTTTATGGCTCATGGTGCTACAATGAGCTTTGGTCCGATCCAGATCATATGCCCAATCCTCCAGAGGAGTTGCCTTTATAAGTCACAACAACTTTGCTACCGGACCAGTTTTTCATTGGGATGCAAGGCACTTTCAAGCATGGCACCCCCATGCTAATAATACCCAGTGTACACAGAAATGAATACAGCAGTGGAGATGTGCACTCCCCAATAAGCTTTGAGCCATGCCTAAACTATGGACCCAAACAGCCTCAGGAGAGTCCTCTATGAGTGGCATACCATTGTGTCTGGCCCAGCTCTTCATTTGGGCACAGGACACTGTCAAGCACACAGACTCGCAACCCCTGGGTGTGATATGAGCTCTTTCCTAGCTGGAAAAGGCAAACGGTTTGCTTGGAAGACATGGAACATATTTCCAGATGTTGCAGCTGTATTTCTGACACTGGCAGAAGCTCTAACACACATCCCTGACAATACCAGTGTCATGGTGCTACTGGAAAGGATTGTAGTACTTCTGTATGAATTGTGCAAAGTTAATGAGACAATGCAGCATCTGTTTTCAAGAAGGTCATGATCCCTGGAGAGTATTCCACCAACACAGATGGCTTCCAAACAGCACATAATCTGTGCAGTCTATCAGGGAGTATATGTATGGGGACAGGTATTTCAATGCTCAGAAAAAGTACAACGGATAGACTGTAACTGTAAGAAGGCATGAAGGCATGCAAGTACTACAGTACCCTTAATTGCAGTGCTCGTCTTTGCCAGTGAAGGAAGCTGTTTTCAGTAATAATTTGACTTCAGTAAGAGTAGTGACATTATATGCTTTGAACTGTTGCCATAAACAGAACAAATACCTACCTTTCCAGTTGACTTTTATCAAAAAAATAGGTACGTGACCATGATCATATTTATGTTCCATAAATCAATTTATGTTGCATACCATATCATATTTATGTTCCATAAATCAATTATGTTGCATACAGTATCAAGAAGTTTGCAAGTTTATTTTTGGGTTTTCATATGTGGTATTAATATTAGGTCAGTGATAGATATGAATTATTTTTCAGGGACAGTATCTTGCACTGTTTAACAACATTTTCAAGTGAATTGCTTCCATGTATATTTATTTAAAGAGATGCTCTACGATTTCGTATTCCATTGTGAACATGCGCACTCCTTCTTTCTGTTTTTGTCTATGTATGTTCAATTTCAATTTGTCATTTAATTGTATTGAGACTTTACAATCACCACTGGGAACATTCTCCCAATGTTGAGAATATTCTTTTAAAAAAGAAAAAGTATAATAATTCAAACTCATTTATTTCAAAACAGGAGTAGATGTGAGAGGTGGGTTCATATCAGGAAATGTTAGACTGGCCTTAAGTAGTCATTAACTATGGGCTGGATTGCAGTCATGAAAAAGAAACAGTTATAATTTGAATGAAGGAGAATGTAAGTATAATGTTAAGTTTAAATAGCTTTTGTATAAACTACAAGGAAGCCTGAATTAACCTTTTTGATGTTTGATGCTTTTAACCCAAAGTGCATTTGGTCAACAATCCTGGCTTAACAGCTCCACTGCTGCTGCCAAATTCTAAAATGTATTACTTTTTTGAGGTGTGAGAGAGGTCAAGCAGTTTTGTCCCCAAGAGGTTTAATAATAAAAGGTTTCAAGCTATGCTGCAGACATACTAAAATAAACTAAACAGTTAAACACATGGCATCACAATGATTTCACATTCTTGTCTAGACATACTAATGAAATAAATATGCATTGTAAGAAACAGTCTAAAAAGGATAAAAAAATAAATGATGATTTTACCTAACATAAGAAATGATATGGAAGAAGGGTTATACAAGCAGCAATTAAAAATAAAAGCACTTGTGAAAACATTAACAGGATCTATTTTATTCGCCCTTAGATATATCATGAAGCAACTTTAATTTTATGCCAAATAAAACTGTAATTCATCCAATATTCAATATATCTCTTCAAGAAATCATGGTCCTATAATAATTACTGAACACGTGGGTTATTTATGACTATAACCTCACAGCGGCAATACAATCAAAACATATATTAAAGAGTCTGTGCAACTTTTGTTGCAGCAGGACCCTCAAGGTTTGCAGAAATAGAACAAATCTTTAGGGGGGAAATCCCTAGTGGGGGTCACCCACCACCAAAGAAAACCACAGCCCAATGGGGACTGTGCATGCTCAGAGGCCACAGAATGCTGAGTGTCTGTTGGAGGGGGGAAATGGAAAGTCAGGGGGGGGCATGGCTGGCACACTGAACAGGAGCACTCCATGCTGCAATATTTTGCTGCAGGTCTCACTTGTATTAATAGTAAAACTTTTGATCAGGTAATTCTATCTCCAATACTATTTGAGAGGCACATTTCCTATTTTCTCCCTGGTGGCTGGCATGAAACAAATCTGTATTAAGAATTCCCATTCTTCATCCTGTGTGGGGATACCATTTGCTAGGGCATGCTGCATTTGTTTAGAGAGTTTTTGAAAGTTCAGACTTCAGCAGTATGCAGAAACATTACACAACAGGAAATCTTAACACACGACACATTCAATAAATAAATACCACTCCAGTACTTTCCCCAACCCAACCAGTATCATGCACCCTTTGGTTACAGTGAGGGAGTGTTCAACCTTAAAAAAAAAATTATTTTCAATATGGGACAGGCAGGGCAATTGTCATGCTCATCACAAGTGATAGAGTTTGTGATCCTTGCAGAATGGCACATTCAAACTGCGTTAGAAATTTCCACTGAAAGAAGAATTTCATTTTCTCAATGAAAACTTTTGGTGACTTCAGTGCTGGGATGTAGTGGTACTACACTTAGGTAAGTATGGATTTTGTTAACTCTGTTGCATCTGCATTTCATGGATGATTAGAATACAGGCTGCTTTCGTTCTTTCGAACGAAAGTGTGCATTTAAACTTTTCCAAGGCTGTATTCTAAGCATGCTTTTGTTCCGCTGTCCCCTCATTGATGGAACCAACCCGCCCCCGTTTCCCAAACTTGCATTTGTGCGCACTTGTGCAAATTTGCACTTCCAAAAATGCGCAAATTCCCCCCAAATGCATGTTTTCACCCTTTAGCCTATGGGGGAAATGCACATTTGTGGTTGGTGTTCTTTTATTTTTCATATTTATCTACAACTAAATTTGTGTAAAATTCCCAAAAGTAAAATTTACACAACTAAATTTGTGTAAAATTCCCGGCGCCAGGTGAAGACCTTTCTGTTCTCCCAGGCATTTTAATCATTTTAATCATCTTAATCATTTTAATCTTGTAGTTGTTTTTAATTCCATTATTGTAACTGCTGCTGCTAGCTCTGCTGTTTGTTTTTAATCTGTGGTTTTAAATTTTATATTGTATTTTATTATTTTAACTGCTGTAAACCGCCCAGAGAGCTTCGTCTTCGGCTATTGGGCAGTATAAAAATGTATTAAATAAATAAAGGCCCGCAGTTCTGTGGAATCTGTGCAACTCAGGAAAAGTCGGTCTGCTGCGGAATTCGCAGCTCGGATTCATAGATATCCAAACTCATTTGAATCTGTTGCAGATTTCTCCAACATCCCTACGAGAAATGACATCTCGGCCCCCATAACAAATTAGTAACAGTATATTTATTGAGTGCAAACACAATAATTGAGAAAGAGCTTAATTACCAATTGTGCCAATTATGCTGGCCTAATATCATCTCTCTCTTATTTGAGTCTTTTGATATCATGCATAACATTTTGAAATTTCTGAAAAATTCATACATTGCGAGTGAGTGATTATGTGTGTATAAAGATGTATAAACAAAAGAGTGAAATCCTAAATTGAGAAAGACAATAATTGAGAAAGAGCTTAATTACCAATTGTGCCAATTATGCTGGCCTAATATCATCTCTCTCTTATTTGAGTCTTTTGATATCATGCATAACATTTTGAAATTTCTGAAAAATTCATACATTGCGAGTGAGTGATTATGTGTGTATAAAGATGTATAAACAAAAGAGTGAAATCCTAAATGTGTTTTCTGGATTAGCATCTGCTTTGCATGCAAAAGGTCAGAGCTTAATCACAAGCACCTCCAGACAGGGCTGGGAAAAACCTCTGCCAGAAGCTTGGGTGTGTCACTACAGGTGTAGCTAATGCTGAGCTAGATGGACCATTGGTCTGACTTGGTATAATGCAACTTTCTATATTTTCTAATTAATGGTTCTCCCCACCCCCTAAAAAAATCTGTTATGGGGTACACCACCAGGCCCCACAGAAGCGACCCATCTGTTCGTTTCACCTACCACACTTTGCCTGTAAATAAATCTATTTTTCTTATTAAGGGTGTACTTTGGACAATCATTGGTAAATTTGTTTAAATAAAAGCAAATTCTGCTGTTAGGATTGCACGCTGCTGTTAAGAGAGGCAAACCGTTGCCTCCTCTTTTCCTTTAGCCCTGTCTTCTTTGCTGTTTGTCATTGCTTCATAGTATCCCATTAAAAATATACATGACATGACTACGTTTTTAAGGTTTTATTTCCATGCTTACACTAAGTCCCCATGACAGGATTTTGTGTAACTTGAACTATAGTTGCTATGACAGTTTTAAATTATAACCTTCAGGCTTGGGCCTAGGGTGTAATCTATAATTAGAGGCCCAGTTTAAGCATACAGAAATTGTGGTCTAATTCTATAGTGAAGAGAAGCTCTCTTGCCTTTCAATTTACTAAGCCTATCTACAATTGAAACTTAGTAGCGCTTCAAACAGTAAGCTTTTTCTAAACCAAGAACAATTCCTTTTGTTACCTATGACACAGGCACATACCTCTATTTAAGTTCATATGTACATGTGCATGGAAAGTCAGAGAAGCTCAACATTTGGAACAATCCTCTTTCAGGCATTCTTCTTCTCCTTTTCCTGTGCATTCAAACTTTTCCAAGGCTTTATTAAGCATGTTAACCAATAACATTAGTCGAGAAGTCTTCTAGGTTGAGGAGGCTTAGCCTCTTAGGCTTCAATCCTCTACAGTAATACCTTGTATTGCAAGTAACTTGGTCTGAGAGCGTTTTGCAAGACAAGCAATTTTTTAAAAAAAAATTTTACTTGATAAACGAGCAAGGTCTTGCAAGACAAGTAGTCGTAGGGATGTAACCACTCGCCTCGAGCGGGCGTAGCAGTCCGAAATCGGCCCTGCTCACACCAGCCAGAGATTCGCTTTGATATAAGAGTGTTTGGGATTACAAGCACGGTTCCGGAACGAATTATGCTTGCAATCCAAGGTATTACTGTACTCACTTATCTGGGAGTGATCTCAGTGGGACCTACATCTGAGTAGACATGCATAGGATAGCACTGTTATGGTTCCAACCCTATAACAGTTTCCTGGGGGTAAATCCCATTGAACTCAATGAGATTTACTTCTGAGCAGACATGCATAGGACGACACTGTAATGCTGCAATCCTATATCCAATTACCTGGGAGTAAGTTCCATTTCATTCAATGGGACTTCCTTTTCAGTAGACATGTATAGGACTGCACTATTCAAGTTTACATTTAAGAGATCAGGGAAACATAGCAGAACAGCCAGCACACAATTACAAGTAGCCTAGTAGATGTTATTAAATACTAATGAAATAAAATAGAATTGAATAACATAAAAAAATAAGGCCCCAGTGCTTATCAGTTATTCCAGTGCCTTAGATCAAGAGAATGGGATTAATCTGCACCTTCCCGTAGGACTGTAAGAAAATAGAAAGAGATCTTGTGGTTGTGGTGGACAGCTTGATGAAGATGTCGACCCAGTGTGTGTCTGCTGTGAAAAAGGCAAATCCCATGTTCTGCATAATTAGGAAAGGAATCAAAAACAAAACTGTCAATATCATACTGCCATTATACAAATCTATGGTGTGACTACATCTGGAATACTGTGTGCAGTTCTGGTAATTCATTGCACCTCAAAAAGGATATTGTAGAGTTGGAAAAGGTGCAGAAAAGGGCAAACAAAATGATCAAGTGGCTGGAACAACTCCCCTATGAGGAAAGGTTATAATATCTGGGATTGTTTCACTTAGAATAAAGGTGAGTAAGGAGAAGACATGATGGAGGTGCCCAAGATTACGCATGGTGTGGAGAAAGTGGATACGGAGACATTTTTCTCCCTCTCTCATAATACTAGAACCCAGGATCATCCTGTGAAGCTGATTGGTGGGCAGATAAAAGGAAGTGCTCCAGGACAGATAAAAGGAAGTGCTTCTTCATACAATGCATAGTTAAACTATGGAATTTGCTATCACAAGCTGTAGTGATGACCAACAATTTGGATGGCTTTAAAAGGGGATTGGACAATTTCATGGAGGATAAGACTATCAATGGCTACTAATCCTGATGGTTATATGCTATCTCCAGTATTGGAGGCAGTATGCCTCTGAATACCAGCTGCTGGAGATATACGTGAGCGGGATAGTGCTCTTGTATTCACGTAGTATTTGTGGGTTTCCCACAGGCAGCAAGTTGGCCACTGTGTGAACAGAAGGCTCGACTAGGGGCCAAACTAAACATTTGTTAGCAGGGGTGGTGAAAAATGGGGTGGGGGAAGCTTAAATTCTCCTCTCCTGTAGCACAGAATGCTGGACTAGATGGACTCTTGGTCTGGTCCTGCATGGCTCTTATGTTGTTCTTATGCCAGTAATGCATAGGTGACTCCTATTTACTTCCATGGGACTTTTGGATAAGTTCTACCCATGCAGCCTAAATGTTTAGACTTTACTGAAACATTTGCTTGTTATTTTTGGTTCCACCACAATGTAAACCATAACGGCAAATATGTAAAGCAGAGAATACCAGATTTGATGCAAATATACTTCTAATTGATGTCACTTACCTAGGAGTAAATGTGATGAGGGTACTTTATGCATCAGGGCCAGCCCTGCCATTTGGCAAAGTAAAGCAGTCACCTCAGGCAGCAGATGCTGGGAGACAGCAGCAAGGTGTTGGAAGAGAGAGCACACAGCCTAACCCGCGCCCCCTAAGCAAACCTGCTCCCTTTAGGAGCAGTGGGAGACGTTGCCCCATTGCCAGTATTGAAGTAAGATTCAACTGCCAGTCCAGTCAGCTTTTGCACATGACATGGGAGGGGGTGTTATCTTGTTCTTTGCCTCTGGCTGCAAAATGTCATGGGCCAGCCCTGTTATGCATCGTAGTGATAAGGGTAAATTATTTCCTCTCTTAGCCCCAGAATGAAATGAGGTAAACAATAAAACCACAAGAAATTATCAAATAGTATGATTAGCATACTATGTATAATACAAGGAATTAATATTAACTAACAGTGTATTCCAATACATGCCTACTCAGAAGTAAGCTCCACTGAGTTCAATGGGGCTTACTCCTAGTCAGTGAAGTTGGGTGGAAAATTTTCCAGTGCTTAATTTTTTTCATGGAAATTTTTCCTCTTCATAAAGTAACATTGAATGGATGCCAATTCTAAATACAATATTAGGCAAGCTTGGCAGTTTCAAAGTTGTAGAAGAGTGGTTGTCACCATATCATGCACAGTTCTGTGGGTGCTGGCAGGGGGGGATGCTGGGAGTTGTAGGACCTTTTTCTGTCTAAACATGCATAGGATTGTACCACAAGTGTGTTTTAATTCTCTCCCCACCACCCAAATATTTCAGGTCAAATACTTGTGGTGAATTGGGACAAAAAAATAAGATGGGTTAGTTTTTAAAAATGTTTTTGTTTACTAAATACAAGTAAAATAAACATGCTAGGGCATCAGAAAATTTCCCATTGCAAATTACCCTATGCAAACTACCCTAATTTTCATAGGATTTCCCCCCCAGAAAATTTCCTAATTCAATTTTTTTTGAAAAACCCACATCAACAACTCACAGGTTAGTATATATAGGACTACAACCTGATATTAACTAGACTGTTGTTATTATTATTATTTATTCCATTTCTATACTGCCCAATAGGTGAAGCTCTCTGGGCGGTTTACAACAATTATAAAAATTACATAATAAAATACAATTATACAATAAAAATACAATTTTACAATAAAATACAGTATAAAAAATAAAATAAATACAAACAATAAAAACATCAAAAACATTTACAGAAACATTTAAAAACACTTTTAAAATTACTTAAATAACTAAGACAGGTGTAAAAAATAGACTGGATAAAAAGATGATATAACCACCACCCCATGTGCTATTTGCAGCTATTAAATGCCTCAGTCAGCATAGAGGGCAGTTTTAACCTGGCGCCGAAAATATAATAAAGTTGGCGCTAGGCGGGCATCAGTGGGAGGCTGTCAGTGGGAGGCAAGGGAGGCTGTTCCACAGTTGTGGGGCTACCACAGAAAAGGCCCTCCCCCTTGTTGCTACCTTCCGAGCCTCCCTTGGGGGCGGCAGTCGGAGGAAGGACCCAGATACTGACCATAGTGTCTGGGTAGATTGTGGTTGGGAGAGGCGTTCTATCAGGTATTGGGGTCCCAAGTCGTGTAGGGCTTTATAGGCTAAAACCAGCACCTTGAATTGGGCTCGGTAGCATATAGGCAGCCAATCCAAGCGGGCCAGAATAGGTGTTATATGGTCAGACCTCTGGGCCCCAGTTATTAATCTGGCTGCCGCATTTTGCACCAGCTGCAGTTTCTGAACAGTCTTCAAAGGCAGCCCCACATAGAGTGCATTGCAGCAGTCAATCTGAGATTACCAGAGCATAGATTACTGAAATCAGGCTATCCCTGTCCAGATAGGGGCGTAGCTGGGCCACCAGCCGGAGCTGGTAGAAGGCACTCTTTGCCACTGAGGCCACCTAAGCCTCAAGTGACAATGATGGCTCAAAGAGGATCCCCAAGCTACAGACCTGCTCCTTCAAGGGGAGTGCAACCCCATCCGGAACAGGTTGAACTCCCTCCATCCAGTCAGAGGAACCACCCACTAACAGCATCTCAGTCTTGTCTGGACTGAGCTTCAGTTTGTTAGCCCTCCTCGTCCATTGTCGCAGTCAGACACTGGTTTAGCACATCCATAGCTTCACCTACAGAAGATGAAAAGGAGAAATAGAGCTGCGTGTCATCAGCGTACTGATGGCAACACACTCCAAAACCCCGGATGACCCCACTCAGCGGAGCACAAATTAAAAGGTATGAGACTAGCTCCAAGGAAGATAAAGCAATGCGTTTAATCCTTATCCCTTCACATTAACGTTTTCTTTGTACAATAATTAATTGCACATGTAGATTAACTTTTTAGTGTGCAGGCAGCATAGAAAAATACTGTATTATGCCTAATGCAATTATAGTCAACTACATATTTTAAGAAGTAGTATTTGTTGTGCTTGTTTGTAAATGAAGGGTGCAATCCTATGCATGTTTAGACAGAAAAAAGTCCTTCAATTCCCATGCTGGGAGTTGTAGGACTTTTTCTGTCTAAATATGCATAGGATTGCACCCTAAAATATTTTTCTGTTTATGTTACTTGCATTTTGTCTTTACACTATTTTTGCTTTCTGCTTAGCAAATCCTCAGTGATCTCTGATATAAGTGCACTGTTGCTGCTGCTGATCTTATGCCACTTCGGATGCCTGGTGTTGAGCATTCTGGGAACACAACTTCTGGTGTTGATCATTCTGGGACTCTATTTGGGGCTTCAAAGTTCACTAGGTTACACAGCTTACTAGTGGGCTGCCAATTTAAACACAGTCAAAGCTTGAGGCTTCAGAGTTCGATCTTACACCATTTATTTGGCTCAGTTTTAGTAGATCTCACCTGCCAATGTGGATGATGTGCTTGGCAGCATGACCTGCAAGTTGGATCCATTTCCATTCTGGCTGGTGAAAACCAATTGAAAAGGCTGACAGGCTTGTTAAAAATGTCATTCAGGGAGGGCAGGATGCCAGATGCCTGCTGTTGTTCGGCCTCTACCAAAACTTTTTTTAAAAAAAATAACTTGCTTTTTTTTATTTCTCAGCCAGCTACTACCCTATATGGAGAAGACTATTTAACAAGTGGTCGTCTATCCGTTTCAGGCAGACTTGGATAGCATAATCTTCCTGGAACCCTGCAACCTTGGCTTTCAGCAATGGTTAAGACTGCTCTTGTGGTCTTGCTTGATGATCTCTGCCTAGATATTAATGCGTATTACGGTATTTCACCCTATTGATTGTGTTAGACTAGGGGTGGGGAACTGCATGTCCAGGGGCCAAATCTGGGCCTGTGGGATTCCCCAGATATCCATGCCCCTTTCCCCCGACCACCAATCGTTTGGTGGTTTCCTTGCTTTTGTGCCATTTCCCCCAATTCTAAAAGGTTGAAATACCTCTCCTAAGGGTTAGTTACCAGCAGTAAGAACTCTTAGCTAAAATATACTGGTATGTTTTGTATTTTTGGCCCCATCCCATTTGCATCTGGCCCCTCCCCTTTACTGTTGGTCCCACCACCAGTGGAATGAGGCCCCCAAGACGTCCTCCAAAACTGAATTTGGACCTTAGGCTGAAAAAGGTTCCCTACCCCTGTATTAGACCTTGCTGTAGCTTTTGGTGCAGTATTGGTGATGTGACTGCTAAACCTTGTAGAGATTTGTGGTACTGTTCTTGAATGGCACATCTCATTACCAGACAGCAATGATTGGCAGGTGTTCAACATTTCTGCAAGGATCCTGGCCTCTTCCCTGTTCAATATATTATACAACATTGCTTGGAGATGGCAGCAATATACAGTGGCACCAATATACAGATGGCATGCTTTTGCATCCAACCTAAGTCTTTACCAACCAGTTTATTACCATAGATAAACTATTTCAACTGTCATAGACTGCTGACAACCCCCCCCCCCCGCATAGTTATGTATAGGTGATATAACCTTTGGGAAACTGTGACAAAGGCACAGTTGTGGAGCTGTTATTGCTCATGGCACATGTGTTCTGCCATGGTCTTTGGTCAAACTAGCTTTTTAGGATTTTGTAATCCTTCAAGCAGTATCTGGGAATAGCTAAAACTAACTCAGAGCAGCATAAGCAGGTCTGCTGCAATAGATGTTTGTATGTGTGCAAAGGACACCCATGAGATATGGCCCATAACATCACTGGTGGTGTATAACACACTACTCTTTCTCCCCACCCTCACACCCAGAACTGTGTTTAAACTTTTTCTTTAATATATTTGTTTGGAGTATGGTAAATAACGTGTTCACGAAATTGAAGAATGCTTTTCTTCAGGTGGGTAGAAAACATTCTAGCAGCTAATCCAGTTGGCCCGTATGTCGTTCACAAGTAGGTCCCTAGAGTTCAAGCATAATTTTGCATAGAATCTGGGGTGTTTTGGAAAGTGACAGAAAAACGTACAAAGGTTGAATTATTTCTCAGAAATCCCTGTTTTTAAAAACATTCTACAAAGGTAAAATTTAAAATATTTGTATTTATAATGGTAAGCATTATTATAAAATGAAAACACTAACTAGATTAAGTATAAATTTTGTGGAGAGAAAGCCGGGAAAGGTACACCCAGGTCAGGTACACACACACACCCCACACACCCCGGCCATCAGGGCCGCTGCCTAGGGCATAAACAGATCAGTTCCGAGCAGCCATTGACATCAACTGGTCACTCACATCCACTTCAGTGGGAAACATCTGCATACCGCCCCCCCCGACAGCCACCAGAAGTTGCAAAAACACCCTCAAGCACAGAAAGGGGCGCCAAGATGCCTGGTAGTCTCAAAGAGCTGCCAAGTACTGTTAAGTACCCAGGGAAGCCCAAAGAAGAAACTGGTTTTTCCAGAGATCAGACAGGGAGGGGGAACAGGAGGGGAGGGGGAGCAAGAGTGAGGGTAAAAATGGGAATTCCTGGCGGGAACAGTTGTTGGTTGGTGGGCACAAGGCTGTGCGGACGTCCAGGACTCAGGTCCGGATTCAGAGACTCAACCCCGGGAAGCTCCCGGTGAACAAGCTGCAAAATTTCTCTTTGCCCGGCAAGACGCAGCTTTCGAGGAATCTAAGGTCATTCCAGGTAAACCTTGCGCTGTACTGATGCTGCTCATTCTATCAGTTGTAATTGGAAGCGTGTGCGCCTTGTTACCGCTTTGTGTTTGTTTTGATATGCTCAATTAAACTCTGTTTACCTATAAACAGCGTAGTACCGTTCATTCATAAAATTCCTTCATTCACTGCTCCAATGTCAAAATTTGGTCGCGGCTTGCTCCTGAGTGTTGGGAAGCCGTGTAGAGAGGGTCAGCTTCGCTCCGGTTAACCCTTTAAGTCCCGAACCTGTGCACTGGATCAGTAAAAGAATAAGACAGAACAAGAGCTTTTACCAAAAAAGTTTTTTGTCATTTGTAGGTATTTCAAAAATGAGATGTGCTTCAGTTAGTATTTAATAGCGGACAGCCCATCAGATTGAGCTCTTATCTTTTGTCTATGTAGCTATTTGCTCTGCTTCCTTCTCTTTTCTTCTGTAGTTTGGAATCTTGGTCTTTTTACCACAACTATACCAAGACAATAGCTTAGTTCAGATGACAGGACAACCCATCGTGGGTAACAAACCACAGTGGGTTGTCATGTCATCCGAACCCAGACCGCTTCCCACAGGATGGCTTGTTTTTTTCAAACAAGCCACCCTGAGAACCCAAGGGCTGTTGTAGGGTTTGTTTTACCCACAGTGGGTTGTCGTTAGGGGTGATACATGAACCTTGGGGGGGCTCGCAGCTCTTCGCGGCTCGCCTCTCTGCGGGGGCAGCCCCCCTGCCTCGATCTTCTGAGTGGCGCGGCGCAGTTCTCTGCGCCGCTCGAGCTGCCGGCACAGGGTCCCCGTCGCGTCACATCCGGCCCCGGAAGTGACGCGACGAGGACCCTGTGCAGGCGCAATATGGCAGCGCGGGGGTCCAGCGCGCCTGCGCAGGGTCCCGTCGCGTCACTTCCGGGGCCGGATGTGACGCGACGGGACTGGCGCGGGTGGCGCAGGCGACTCGCCACAGAGAGGCGAGCCGCCGCTGGGAAAGGTAGGCCTGTAGGCCCACATGAAGCTCGAGCGGGCGCAAGCCGGACTGAGTTTGGTTCCGCTCGCGCCTGCGCGAGCGAAAAGTAACATCCCTAGTTGTCGTGTTATCCAAACCCAGGCGACCAATCCCACCGTGGGTAAAGGGAAGTGGTGAATGAGTCATGAGGCAAGAGCAGCAAAAAAAAAACCTTGCTGCTTTTGGCAATCTCACCCATGCCACCAACAGTGACAGCCCCTCCAAAGTGCCCAAGTGGCACACTGAAGGGGCTGCCACTGGTTGGCCACCCCTTTTTAAAAAAATTGCGCTCCAAATGTGTGCAAATTTTTAATAATTTTTTTAAATACATATTTTCTAGTTGGACTTGCACAGGTGCAGAGGTGCACACTTCTGCAGGTCTAAAATAGGAAGCCTCACCTGGGTAATGTCCTAGGCAGGGTACCTGCTGTCAAAGTGCAGCATGTACCAACTCTGGACAATGACCCAGAGAAGCTCTAAACAGGGTTTTATTCCACTTTGCTTTCCCCTGACAGCTGTCAAAAGGTGAACTGTCAAGGGAAAGCAAAGCTGCAAGTGACCTTTCTTCGTGAAAGGGGATAGGTGATCCCCCCCCCCCGCTTTGCAGGGTTTTGAGTGTCTCTCCCCAGCATAGGTTCCAGAACACACAACTTTTCCACCCATTCCCAAGACTCTAGGTGCTCAGGAAGATGGAAAAGTGCAGCCCACCCCCTTTTTGCTGCCACTTTGCCAGCTGTCAAAGGTAGGGCTTTCTTTGAGAGCAGGGATTTAGGCAGGGCAAAGTAGGATAGTTTGGACAGGGATGTATACATAAGAATTCTGTATACTTCCCTGTCCAAACGATCCTTTTCTGCCCTTCCTAAATCCGTTTTCAAATAAATCTCTTCTTCTGACAGCTGTCAGAAGCAAGTGTCAGCAAAAAAAGGGGGTGCACTTTTCTACCTTCCTGAGCACCTAGAACACCAATGATGCAGAGCAGGGGTAAGCAGAAGTTAGATCCGGATCTACTGGTAGATCTCTGAGTGAGCTGCAGCCTGTAATAGATCAACAAGGACTTCTGACTTCCAGTTATGTAAGGGCCCAGGACAATTCCTGCTTTTATTATAGTAATAAATGGCTCATAAAACAAGTTCTCTGGGCATTGCTGATGCAGCAGCAATTTAACAGCCTTTCCTGCGTGTTTACTCAGAAGTAAGCCCCACTGTATTAAATGGGCCTTATTTACAGTTGCCATCGGTTTGTAGCTGCAAAGTGCACTCTTGACCAGGTTTATTTGGTAGTCCCACTCATTTTAAACCAGAATGCATGAGTAGAGCTCTAGATTCAGTTTGTCAATGGCAGATACATACTGTTGCATGACGAAAACATTATTAGTACCGGTATTTTAAATTGGGCCCTCAAGTGAATCACTAGCCCTGTTCCATGAGATGTCAGTGGCATGTCCAGTAATCAGATTTATCTGCTGTTTATTGTTAGGGTTCAAACATTTCCATTCCCCCATTTAAAATGTATATTTTGTCTCGGGGAAACATGAATTAAGGGTTGTTAGCCACACCAAAAACAACAACATCCCATTGGCTTCTGTTGGGATTGGGACTAAAATACCCACCCTTTCCCTCCCTCCCTTCCTCTCTCCCTCTTTGGATTGCTGTGAGGCGCCTAGGAAATGGAAATACAGAGATAAATAAATCCCGGGGGTCTCCTTGCGTTGCAGAGAGAAAGAGACTTCCAGATGCCACCAGCAGTAGGGGGCAAACCTGGAACAATAGACGCTAACCAGGCAGCGTTTCCTGGCCTTCCCTCAAATGGTATCGCCCGGACCCTTTGTCCCAGTATGGTACATCCCAACGGATGCAGGCGTTTCCTTTTAGAACTTACTTACTCGCTCTCCTCCCGCTCCAGGTCCCTCACCTCTGATCCCACCCCCGCCCCTTTCGTTTGTCTCCCTGGAGGGCTAGAGAAAGAAGCGGGGCTCGCGCTCCGCGAGATTATTCCCTTTGTGTGCGAGCGCGCGCGCGCTTGCCCGCGCGGCCCTGAAAAAGGGGGGGGGGAAGAGAGAGGAGAAAGAAATCATTGATCTATAAACTGGCCGTGCGGGCGGGCGCGCGAGACAAGAGAGTCGAAGTAGTGGTGGAAGAGCGGGCGGGCGAATAGTTTGTGAGGGGGCGGAGTGGCACAAAAAAAGCAAGAAGACGAGCTTGGGGGCCGCTGTCGAAGGTAGAGGAGGGGGCGGATGGGATAACCCGTTGTGTGCCCGCCGGCTGGGAAAGCGCGAGTAAGCAAGGAAGCAGGCAAAGGGAAAGAGCTGTTGTACCTAGCTACCTCAGGTAAGTACGGTAGTTCAAAGGGGCTGCTTCGGAAAGTTTTCATTCGGGGTGGGGGGTGGGGCGAGGCAAGGCTCGGGGGCGCCGCCGCCGGGAAAGAAAGAAACAGGAGCGGAGCGGGGAGTTCGTGGCATCGGCGGCGGCTCCATTGTGAGCCGCAGGAGCTGGCTCTCACTTCTTCTCCTCATTCCCAGCCCGGTAGCGGCGGCGGAGAGCGGGACGACGACGACGACTCCCTCTTCCCCCTCCCCAAGGAAGCCTCAAGTTTGGGCCGAGATTGTTTGCATTCCTGCCTGGCAAGAGGCAAATGGAGCCGAGATTCCGGGTTAGGGAAGGGGGAATAGTAGCCGAGTCCACGTATCCCCTTCCACTCCCCAGTCTCCGCTTGCCTGCCTCCCTCCCTCAGGAATTAGAACCGGAGATGTTGGGCCTTTAAGGAAGTGGCGAGGTAGACTTGGTCTGAGAGCCCGCTCTCTTGGAGCGAGCGGGAGAGGATTGGGCAGACGGGCGAAGACCTCTTTTGGACCTTCAAGTTTGTTTTCGGGCCAGGATAAACACACACCCACAACAGCAACTGCGCAGCGTGAGAACATTTTTTTCTCGTGAAAAATCCCGGGGCTCAAGCCTGCCTGGAAGTCGCATCCTCTGCCCTGGAAGCCTTTTGCCTTAATCCCACATGAGGAAGAGCTGGCTATAGTTTTTCAGTAGTGAGAGAAGAAGAGGCACAAACTTAGCATTTCCTGTGCTCTCTCTTTCTCTTATTTATTACTTTGCATGTTATAGAACTGAGCGTTGGCAGTGAAAATACATTCCTGGTCGAAGCCCCAGTGAAACTGGGCTCGTGTTAAGTCTGAAGATCCAGCAGTTGTATTTAATTTCTGTACCCTGTTCTTTTTCTTTGTTTTCTTTTGCTTCCCCTTTGGCTGATAGAACACAAATCAAGTTTCTTACTGTTCCTTGGGGTATGGAATTCCATTTTAGACAAGGTTGGAATACTTGCATAAATGGGTGAGGTTTCCAGCTCATTAACTTGTTCTTTTTCTTCTTCTTTTCCAGATGGCTTTCTGGATAGGAGTGGATCAGCCCTGGCATTAGCATCCCATTTTTCCAGATACATTCCTGGAGTGCTTGTTCTCTCTGTGTGTTCCTCTCTCTCTCTTCCTACAACTCACTTCAATGCCTGCACGGAAGAATAAGCCGGTCAGAGGCGTCTTTCAGTCTCGTTTGCTCTCCAGTCTGTAATAGGCTTCTATCCAAGCTTTGTGGGGGGCAACAGGGGCAGCTGCTGTTGGTTTTCATCCCCCCCCCAAAGGAGTCAACTCTCTCCTTTTGACAATGATGAAGACTGAAGGCAAAGGAGAGAGGACTTTAAGAAGTGCTTCTCCACACAGAAATGCCTATAAAGCTGATTTTCATGCTATTAAGTGCAGTTTTGATTCCGTGAATACTGATAATGCTTCAAACAAATCTGGCCCTCAACAAAAGCTGAGCAGCTCATCCAATGGAGGAGGTAATGACCCACATGTTCGTGGCAGAGCTGCTACCTATGGCAACAGAGTACACAAGATCAAAAATATGTTCATGCAGATGGGTGGCTCTTCCACTGCACCCTGTTGTGAGAACAGCCCCCCCTCTGAGCCCAAAGTCATCACCAAAACAGCTTCAACTGACCCTGCACCTCCTTCTCCCAGTAGCCCATCTTTCCTCTGTGTTCAAAAAAATAACCTGATCAATATTAGCTCTGTCCCCTTCACCAGTCCCCAAGATTCTTTACCTTCGGCTTCATTCACTGACAAAATTATCTGCAGCAATGATGAGGGCAATCTAGACAAAACTGCCCTAGCAGAGAAGTTTTCTGAGACTAGGAAACTATTTGAAAGGAACATAAAGCCAAGCTCATTGGACAGATGTACTTCTAGCAAAGGAGACAGGACTGAAGACAGGAGGAGACATGGATCTGCCTCTTCCGACTGTAGTAATGTGATAGATCACTTTAATTTCAATACTGATGTGAGCTCTCAGGTTGCCATAGACAAAGCAGAGAGTCAAGGAAGCAGTGAGCACAAATTGCAGCAATCAAGTGGTAACTGTAGATCCTCCTTGCTGAATGCTGGACCTATTTCTAGAAGACTGGAGAGTTTCTTGGCTGATAGTGACAGTGAGGAGTCCAAAGACACTTTGAAAAATGAGGACTCTCCTAGCCCTGTCCAGACAGTGTCTGGCAGCTGGGAATCGCCAGTGGTTACAGAAGAACTATGCTTGAAGCGGAATCAGCCTATTGCAGCACCAGACCTTTTGAGTAGCAGCAGTATTAGCACAAGAGATGAGCTGAGTAAGGCCACTGAGGAAGCCTCTGAAAGAGATCAAGCAACTTCTGAAAGGAACCAGCAGCATACAACGAACTCACCCAACAAAGTCGATAGAGCCCCCATAAAAATCTCACAGGTAGAAGTAGTTAGAGCTGAACTGATTATGGTACAGAATAGAACTTTAGGGAATGACAGTGAAATTGTGGGAGAAGTTAATGTCTTCCAGAAGGAGAAACCACTCAGATTCCCAAGTTTGGAAGCAGAAGGAAATGGCCTTACATTTGAGAAAATGGAGGAACTTAATATGTGCAGTGAGGCCAGTCAGAAAGGAGTGAGAGATGTAGTATATCTGGAGGAAGTTCAAACAAGAGAGCAGGACCGTGTAGAACAAGTAGGGGATAGTGAAGATGAAGGAGGAGGACAAGAAGTAGAACAGAGAGAGAATTTTAGTGGATTTTGTTCCATTCCTTTTGGGATAGAGAATGCAGCTTTTGATGATGAAAGAGAAACAGAGTCACATAGTCAGGACCCTGAAGGAGAAGAAACTTTGCCAGATGAAGAATACAACTGTGATAGTGATTATGAGGAATTTCCTGGACTCTCTGAAGAAGAAGATCCTGATCCAGATAGGAAAGTGAAGTTTTCCTCTGCCCCAATCAAGGTAAAGTGTCATGAATAGTCTTGTTTTTCTCGCTTTCTCCTAATTTCTGTTTTGATTATGCATGTTTTAGACATTCAAATGTATGGTATAAATATTATTGTTACTGATTTAATTATACTGATAAGTAATATTGAATATAACTAGAGACGTCCATCAGTTTGATCCACGTTTGTGCTCAGAAGCTGGTCTTTTTTGTTATCAATAGGACTTTCCAAATAAGTATACATATGATTAGACTCTAAAGTGCCTAAGATATAGATATGGGTAACTAATTTGTGAAGACAATAATTTATATAGAAAAATCATTTAACAGTGAATTGCTACGCATGTACATTGCTCTGTTGGGGTAGAATTAGGAGTAGCATAGATCTTTGGGACCTATAGACAGTGTTTGTCCATCACTCTAAACCAGGGAGGCGTTTGGTAGTGGTTTGTTGTGTCATTTGGACAGACAAACTGTAGATATCAGTTAATTATGGTTGGTTTTAAACAAGCCGACTTCAAACTGGTTTACAAAGCTGGCTTGTTTAAACTAACCACAGTTAAGATTAATCGCAGTTCCAGGCCTGGATGATACAGCAAGCTGCACTTAATTAAAAGTGGAAGCAAAAGCTCCAAAACTCCTGGGAAAGAGGAGAAAGGAGGTGGGAGTGTGCAAGCCCGAAGCTCAATGTGGCTTGTTCCTGCTTGTTCATGTCACATTAAACTATGGTTTAACTTAGCATGATGTGTGAATATTGCCAGCGTATTACAGAGGGTTAGGAAAGGAACTGTGGGTTCTGCTATGAAGCCAGATCAGTGTTAAGTTGATTTATGGTATGTAAAAGTATAATAACATAGATGGTTTGTAACACACAGTACTGCTAACCAAGGTTACCCTTTGTTAATTCTGCCAAGTCTGATGTGATTCTTATGGCTTCCTTTGACTGTAGAATTTAATTAGGTTCCAGGTGTGCATCAGGTGTTGCTTGCATATGTCCATGTCAAAAAACCCTGATTAGCTCTGCCAAAAGCCCCATTTCAAAAGGAAGCCTGAGTTTTGATAGCTGTCAAAACTCAGTACTTCGTAAATGGGGTGGTTTGCACTTTTCCACTTTCCCGAGCACCTAGAATCTTGGGAAAGGATGGAAAATGTGGGGGACACTGAGGGCAGTCAGGTCCAAACAAAATAATAAAATAAAATAGAGAATCTCACAGGGAAGGGGATGATCTACACATTGCCCCCTTCTGCTAGCAAAGATTCACTCACAGCTTTGCTTCTCACTTGACAGCTTGCCTTTTTGACAGCTGTCAAATGAGAAGCAAAGCAACAAATTAACCTATTTGTAGCCTTGCTTTGTTTATGTCCAGGGATGGTGCCTCCTGCACTTTGACAGGAGACACCATCCAGGGCACTGATGAGGAAAGGCTGCACAGTTGGGATAGTCAGAGTTGCACAACTCTGAACTACGGACAAAAAAAGAAAAATAATTGAAAAATTTGCGCAAGTCTCAGGTGCAATGATGATGATGATGATGATGATGATGATGATGATGTGGTTGTGGTGAACTAGTGGCAGCTGCTCCAATGTGCTGCTTGGGCACTTTGCAGGGGCCTGTCAGTGGCTGTCACTTTGGAGATCACAAAAAGTGATTTCCAAAAAAAAAAGGGTAAAAGGGAAAACAAGCCACGGTGACTGCAAACGGGGTTCTGGTCAGTGCAGGGGAGACTGAGCCAGTGATGATCGCTCCAAAGTGTTGCTTGGGCACTTGGGGGAGTGGCTGTCACTGGTGGCGGCCCAGGCTAACTTGGCAAGAGCAGCAAGGAGTTTTTGCTGCTCTTACCGAGAGGCTTGCTCACTACTTCCCTGTACCCACAATGGGGTTGGTCGCCCAGGTTCAGACGACATGACAACCCGTTGTGAGTACAACAACCCCTAGAACAAGCCATGGTTTGTCCGGGTAGCTTGTTGCCCACAAACAAGCCACCCTGCGGGAAGCGGTCTAGATTTGCATGACACAGCAACCCACCATGGCTAGTTACCTATGGGTTGCCCTGTCATGTGAACTCTGTCAATATTTCAACAGTATTAGTTAGATGGTTACATGTCACACAGATAAGCTTTATTAATTTAAATTGCTCCGTTACGCCTGATATCCTTGATATTTACAGAAACAGAAAAAGGTGTGGAATGTATTTTGGGCACCCATAATATTGTGCACGCTAGGATTTTTAGAAATATTTGTTAAAAACTTCTTATAATGTTCTGCTAATATACAGTAACTCCTGAGCCTTGGATAGGTGTCTGAGGCTGCTTTCTTACGTGTACGTATTAGGGAATTCGTCCCATTGAAATTGGCAGGACTTGGTTCTGAATAAACATACTTCGAATCATTTTGTAAACTCTTCTGCTATGGAGTAAAATGTCACAATTCGTACTTGCCAATTTTCTGCATAAATTCTGTTCTACAGCCATTATATATCCAGAAATTAGAAGGCACATCATGTTTATACAATTTATGTATTATATGTATACAGTGCCCCTAATGTTTGAGTTATACTTTTTTTTTACAGGACAAATAAAGGAGTAAAAAACAAAACAAAGCACCTGGTGAACCAGGTTAATTCTTGGGCACATTCCTTAATCATGCATAGTCAGTGCAGTCTGCTCTGATTGTGTCAGTCACCTGACGAGATGTGTAAATGAATTGAATTCAGGGCCTCTTAGCTCCAAGCAGGTTATTGTCATGGTCAAAGCTGTGGGCCAAGCTAGGTGTGGTGTTAAATGTGTTTGCATTTGGGTGGTGGGCAGGAGGTGTTTGATGATTATCAAAATTGTGGCAGGCATGGGGGTGGGAATTTAATTTTTTCTTACTCCTCCATGCCTGCAGCAATCATAATAATTATCCCCCCCCTCGCCGCCAGTTGTAGCTATTTGCATTTTTTTTTAAAAAAACCCTCACGCATCCTGTTTGTTAAATGCAAATACACATTTATCATCACCTCATATCTACTTTGGCTCTGTGCTGATCATTTATTCAGTTGCTATGTTGTTACAGATCCTTGCATTGTGGTCCAGTGCTATGCACAGAGATCTTTGGATTGATGCTTATATTTCCATCCTAATAGAGGTCCATTGCTAAGTAGCTCTTAGGTAGCCTAAATTCTTTTAAGGGCACAGACCTATTGTGATGGCCATAAACCCCTGAACCTGGAGGCTTACAGTCATCCAATGCGGGGCAGGAGGAGTGGTGGATTCGATTTCCGCCTCCTATCTTCCCACCCTGTATTTTCACTAGACAGGCTTTTTTGCTTTTCTAGCTGGAAAGTCTTGAAGGGGGAGGGAAGGAGGCTGGAGAGGCATCAGGATAGCTCGTGACCTGGCCTCTCCTGTCTCCTCACTTCCATGTCCCCTGAAACGTCTCCTCCTTCCCCTCTCCGAGGTTGCTTTCCTGACCTTGGAGAGCAGGTAGTGTGGTTCTTTCCATGCTAGCTGTAAGGGGAAGGGGAGCCGGAGCTCCAAACTGGGAATCCAAACTATCTAGACACTGTCTAGGGGCCACAGGATTGCTCCCTAACTTGCATGTTACTAGGAAAAGATCCAACAGTTCAGTGTCATGTTCAAGTAAAGTTTCAAAAGAACATTCTGCAGGTCGTGTGAGGAAATAAAATGTGTAATTGCTTAACTTTATTTTTCAACTTTGAGTTCAAAAAGCTATCATTTAATATAATTTCTGCCTCAGTTAACTTTTGAAAGTTTATGAAATATATGTGGAGATAGAACTACTTGGATTGCTGTTGTTGTGCTTTCTGGATCCAAAAATTCATTCATACCCCATAGGCAAACTTGAGGTAAACTAGTGGGGAGAATTTATCATCATGTGAGATTTTCATTTAATTGAATATTTTAAAAAATTCAGCTGACATCTTTTCTGTAATTTCTCTGGCATTTTTTTTTTTACTTTGCACCAGTAAATTCCAGGTTTTGTCTTTTGTCCATAGCTTACTAGTAATCTTAATTTGGCAAAATACTTTGATCCCTAGTGCATGTGCCATATAGAACCTTTTTGGATGTCACAACAACCCAGGTTTTTTTTTTTCTAAATGAGTTGTTGTGAACGAGTGAATGTGCTGGTGCACGCTGCCCAATCGCTTCTGTTGGGAGCGGCTAAACAACCCATGGATACTCTGTCCATGGGTTGTTTTTCATGATGCACGAACTAGAAACTCTGGCTTGTCTCTCCCACAACAAGACGCAGAAGAAGCCCAACAAACCATGGGTTGTTTCCCTGCCCTGTCGGAGGAGAGACAAGCCAGAGCTCCTAATCTGTATCTCATGACAAATAACCCAGGGATGGACAGCCCCTGGGCTGTTTAGCCGCTTCCTCTTCCAGTGGGAGCAATCAGGCACTGTGCACCCGCATGCTCATGCGTTCACAGCAACTCACCTCTTTAAAAAAAAGCTGGTTTGTTGTGATGTGCAAACCAGGCTACAGTCAGATGTAACATAGATTGAGAGTGTGCTGAGGGCTGACACACTCTCTTTCCCTCTCTCCCCTTTATGGCATGAGCCAGTGTGGCATAGTGGTGAGAGTGTTGGACTGGGGCTTGGGAGATCTGGGTTCTAGTCCCCGCTTGGCCATGAAACTCACTGGGTGACTTTGGGCCAGTCACTGACTCTCAGCCTAACCTACCTCACAGGGTTGTGAGGATAAAATGGAGAGGAGGGGGAGGAGGACTATGTAAGCCGCCTTGGGTTCCTTTCAGGAAAAAGGTGTGGTATAAATAAAATAAATAAATAAATGATCCTTTCACTTCCCTTGAAAGAATTACTCATGATTACTCTAAGTGAAGATGTAATGCTTGAACTGTGATTAAGGATGATAAGGAAAGGGAGGTGGGAATCTGAGCCAGAGATGGGAGGCCAGAAGCAAGTTGACCCTGTGACCTGCTGTCAATCCCTATCAGCAGCGTTGCATCTGCTTTGGGCCAGACCTGAAGTTGCTTTACTTGTAACATTGCTACATAGAGGCACAGTTTGCATGATCACCACAGCTTAAGCAAGCCATGGTGGCTTGTTTAAGCTGCGACACGTACTGGGCACCATTTGCCTGATTGCCCCCCCCCCCCCCGGTCTAGCTTGTGTCCCAACCCGGGCGGCATGGCTTTTTGAGGGGGAAACAACCCTCAAATAACCCATGGCCTGTTGTTGGGTTATTTGAGGGTTGTTTCCCTCAAACAAGCCATGCTGCCCAGGTTTGAACGACATGATAAGCCATGCCAGGGTGCGTAAGTAGGCAAATTTGCACCTGGCACTCATTAGCACGTGCTACAGCTTAAACAAGCCAAGCCTCAGCGATTGTGCAAACTGGGTCAGAATCTCTCAATCTACTGAATGATTTTTAAAAATGCCAACAAATGGTACTTTACTTGACATTCTGAACTTTCTTTAGACAGTCTTTATAGTCCATGAATTCATAATGTACAATATCTGACTACTCCTTAAGTGTTTCTTATGTTGGGCCAAATAAATCTACCCCTGAATTATGGACATCACTATAATTTCCCCCTATTTCCAGAGGGTTAGCCATGTTAGTCTGTTGCAGCAAAAGCAATAAAGGGTCTTACAGCATGCCATAAACACATGCCAGAATAAATTTGTTAGTCTTTAAGGTTTTATTTTTGCTATAACCAACACAACTGTAACATGATTTGTTACAGTTCCCTGTTAGTTGTATACACAGAAATAAATATCTGCTATGGTATACTATTTTTTTCTAGCTGAGGGAGCTCTTTTATCCCTCAGTTTTTATGGTAACTTGTATTGTAACTTATTTTAATTAGAATACTAGTCTGAGGTGTGAATTTTAGGATATCATTACTTGTTTTAATGAATTGTTATTAAAATATTGAAAATTATATTTAAAAATATATGCACAAATACAATCCAGTTTAGTGATTTTATATGAGCAGACTGTTGTGTCTGTGTTTCTCTGTGTTTATGGAATCTCAAAGAACTTGAAAATCCTCTTAGTTGATTTTTATACACAACCGGGAGACTTGTTTGAGCTGAACTGTCCTCCAGGCTCATCCTATTCTCTGCTGTTTTATCTCTGTTTATTTCTATGTGCAGGATATGTAGCAGTATTCTCTAAGCAGCATGTTATCTTGTAATTGACACAGGTGTGCAAAATAGTTTATACATCTTGCAGTGTGCTTGCTTGCACAACTATACACAAATATTATGATAGGCATAAAGAAACTATTCTGTTTCACTGTTGTATATGTGATAAAATTTATCTTAAAAGTTTGACATTGTCTTCCTTGACCCAGTTCATATCAAAACCCACCAAAATCAGCATTAGTTTGGGGCATCCCCCCCTGCAGTTATTTCCTCCTTGGGTTGTTCTGGTGGATTATGTGAGGCAAGGGAAGAAGATAGTTTCATCAAAACACTTACCGTATATCCTTTTAGCCATTTGAACCATTCTTGGTTATCATGAAGGAAATATTGCACATGTCTTATTTAATATCAATTGGTATCCTCAAAGGTGAATTTTGGTGTGTGTTTTTTAAAAAGACATGCACTTTATATTTTGCATTTGGAGAGGGGCTTATTTTTCAGTATCAAATAGGATTGGAAGTAATTTTACGGCAACTCATGAACTGCATTTGCTACATGTGAAGGGCTGGGAAGCTTTCTTAACCTACTAGGTGCACAATGCTAACAGTAGCCATACCTATTATTTTGAGTGCTAGTTATTGCTGAAATAGCTGGTGATGTGCTGTTCATACCATTTATTCAGTACCTTAGAAAAATCTTAACCTATATTAGCATAATTACAATTAGTGGCTTTAGAAAGCGAAGACATTTTCAGATCAAATTGGGAAGAATTGTCTTTGCAGAGGAGGATCTGAGAATTCATTTAGTGTGACTTGGATGAACACATGTCAGAAATGGAATTCTGTTTATATTACAGAGGACTATTGGAACCACATGGATAAACTAAAAGTGCTATCCATAGACAAATTGTTTGTGAATGAAATCTCATTATACTTGTTGGGCAAATACTTGTTTCAGTTTGATCACACTAATTCTGTGCATTTAGACTTGCCCTGAAAGTGAACTTGTACAACATCTTAATCAGCATTTATACCCTGCTCTTCAGCCAGAAAATGCTCCCAGAGTGGCTTACAAAGATTAATAATAAGACAGTCCCTGCCCTCAGGCTTACAATCTAAAAGACATGACACAAAAGGAAAAGGGATTGGGAGGGAGGAGGAAGAAAGCAAAACTCAGACACCAGTTCTTAGTTAAAAGCTTCTTATATGTTTTTCTTTCTTTTTTCTTTTTTTCTGGCAGGGAAGGGCAAAACAAGCTCCCTGCAGCTGTTCCTTCTTCAGCTGATGTATGGGGCCAGGCTGGTCTCCCCCTTGCTGTGATGTTAATCCTGGGAGGCATGGGGTGCAGCCTCCCAGTGGCCCTTGGTTCTCTGGCTGATGGATGAGGCCAGAGTCTACTTCCCCAGGGAACTGTCAGTTGGAGCTGTGTGTTCTGTCCAGCAGGGAGGGGTGACCCAAGCTCCCTGTAGCTGCTCCCTCTCTGGCTGATGTATGGGGCCAGGTTGGTCTCCCCCTTGCTGTGATGTTACTCCTGGGATGTTACTTCACCTAAGATGGAGGTGTGGAGGAACAGAAAGAGTGGGACACTTGCAGTGACCCATGTAACATTCTTTTACACAGCTATCAATGGCTACTAGTTATGATTACTATATACTACCTTCAGTGCCTCTTAATTTCAGTTGCTGGGGATGCATCTCTATATCAGTTGCTGGGGAATATGAGCAGGGGTGTGCTATTGCACCAGTGTCCTGCATCAGGTTGGCCACTGGTGACAGAGTGCTGGACTAGATAGGCCTTTGGTCTGATCTTTGCATGTTTTGTACAAATGAGAGTGAACATAGTGATGAAGTGCTAAGAAGGGTGTTTTTCCCCCCTTGAGATTGAGGGTAGAATGATGGAGAACTCAGTAAAAGTTTCTTACTTGGGTGTTCAAAATCTAACCTGGATGTAGGTAAATTCTTCTAGGATCCATATTTCCAATTGACAAAAAATTGCATCAGAAAATGTGCTTGGGGTTTGCACGTGCCCTCTCTGTCTGTTCATGGAAGCACCAGCCCTGCACTCTTAGGCCTAGGCATACATATAAGTGTCAGCGTACACTCAGTCTGCGTACCTTATAAGGCCTCATTGGATTAGTTTCCTTTTTCTTGTAGCAACTTATTCTGGCTGTTGCATGTAATGACAACCCATCCGTTTAAAAATGGATGGGTTGTCTAGGATGTGTGGGTGCACTGCCTGTCGTGCTCCTATATCCTCTGCTTTACAGCACAATCCACAATTGGCTCCTTCGTAGGTTATGTGGTATGACGTGTGAACCCAGCCCGCTGGGTTGGTTAGGGGCTAAACAATCCAGTGGTTAATCCAACAGCAAACCATGTGCTAACCGCTGGGTTTTTTAGCCTCCAAACAACCCAGTGGTCTGGGTTTGCAGGTTACACTGCACAACCTACGAAGAAGCCAGTTGAGGGTTGTGCTGTAAAGTGGAAGAGTTGGCTGCATTGCAGGCAGCGCACCTGTGCATCCCCAGCAGCCCACCATTTTTTAAACTGATGGGCTATCGTTATGTGCGAACCAGGTGCATGTGTCTGGGGGTGGGGTGGGGTGGGGTGGGGGAGAGAAATGGGCAGTTGCACTTAGCTGCTTACCCAGGTAGGTGATCCAGGTAGAGCTCTTCACTCACCCCCCACCCTACCAGTTACCTCTTCATATATTTATAGACACTATTCAGTTTTCTTTTAATTGCATCTCTGCGTATGTAGTCTCAAGAAAGCAATTTTTGTCATCTTTCTGGTAGGTGGTATTAGGTATGAGATTAGCAGGGTTTCTTTAAAAAGAAACAACATATTGTTAGGACCAACCCCCCCCCCCCATCCCAACACAAATCACTAATAATATCTGTCTCATCAGCATAAGCCTTAGTTAAAGCACATATATTTTTCTGCCCAAACTATTCAAGTGTCCAGGCAAACTGTATCAGGATTTGCTGTTCTATTTCTATAATCTTAACTATTTAAGCCAAGGGTAGGCAATATGGTGCCTGCAGACATCGGTGCACTACCCGGACATCTTTCTTGGTGCCCACCAAGAGGCCCTCCCCATCCCAATATTTGTTTTAATTGACACATTCTCTTACCAACGGCTGGAATTTCTGTGAAATAGGTGTCTGTTGGTGCTGCAAATTGTAGGTTCAAAGGAATTTAATGTATAGGGGCTCAGACCGCACCTCTGCCATGCAGTCTGCCTTTTGGGCAGGTTTTTGTCCTTTGCCATGCCTCCCATGGCAGCCATTTTGTGGTAGTGCTCAGGACAGTTTCTCAAATTGCATTGTATGCCCACGGCCCCAAAAGGTTGCCTATCCCTGATTTAAGCTATATCATTTTTTTTAACATAAAACCCCTTTCTCTTTTGTACCCCTAACTTTCATCTCTCTCAGCCCCTGCTTCTTCCTCCCCTTCTCCCAAGGTTCTCAAAGCGGTTTCTACCACTTCGTGAGGGACTGTTACTTCTGCCAAGATTCTAAACTATTTCCTAATTAATAGAATTCTGAATATTCATCCTAAATAGAGACATATATATTTAAAATCAACAAAATAAACAGTCATAACACAATCTATTCATACATATTTAAACCCAACCCACAGCTGTGTATGTGTGCATGTGCAGTTTCAAGACCCAGCCATTGACTCTGAACTCCATTCCGTGCTGGAGTCCAGAGCAGCCCACAAATTGTTTGAGACAACTCTGAGAGCTGTATAAGCCTTACCTCACTAGAGTGCTAAAACAAAAATGTACTGAGCCGTCAGAATTCCTCTCCTCTCCCCATTCTTGTAGAGCCAATCCTTGAAATCTACCCAATACTTTCTCTGACCATTGGGGAGCCCTTCAAGAAAGCAAGCAAGCTTGCCATGCCCTCTTTCAAAGGATATCCTTTTATCCAATTTCATTTTTAGTCTAATTTTTCAAGGTGACTTTGCATGTTACACATACAGTGATAAAGGAAAGTGCAAGTACCTTTGCCTCTTCCCTCCATTTTTAAAATTGGTGTGTGTCAGATTGTACGCCTGTGGGCAGGGCCTGTGTGTTTTTAATTTTTGTTGGTGCTTTATAAATAATTATTACCATCTTGTACTATTTCTCTTCTGCTTCCTGTCTAACATACAAAGTTAAAACTTGTGCATCTCCCCTACAGTGATGTACATAAGTTCCACACACATCTGGAACCTCTATTGAATTCCTGCTTTGCATGGTACACGGAAATTGCGAATCATTCATGCTTCCTGTCACTACCTTTGTGTAACATCCAAGGCTGTTCTTGGAGTTGTTATGTAACGCCCTCACATTTTGAATTGGTTAGATAACATTTCAGTCATATTTAGGGAATAAAATACATCTCTGAAGGAAGGAACCTGATCTATTTCCCTCCTGTTTTGTAATACGATTTTTTTCAGTGAGCTGCTACAAACCATACGACTGTAGCAGCTGCTATTTCTGCTAAGTGACTCACACAACACAATTCTGTACATGTCTATGCAGAAGTAAGTCTCACTGGGGCTTACTCCCAGGATCACAGCCTCAGTTTCACAACCAGGTTTTGGCAGGTGTATGAACCCATTACATTTTGCTTTAGTCTGAATAAAAACTTCCTCTAAAACGAAGTCAAATTTCATTCAATAAGTACCAATAACAAATATTTACCAATAAATAACAAATATTTGTTTACTAGTTTGTTAGTTGTTTAGATTGAAAAGTTGTACTACATTGGTTACTAACTAATGTTTTATGAAACTTGATATTTCCTGTTCCTGGAAAACAATTTCATGTTGTACAAAACTAAATATGTTATCTGTTTTAATGAGGACAGAAAGTTTATAGATTCCTTCCTTTCAATCGAAAGTACTGTATAATGGCTTTCAGTGCAGATTTTTGCCATCTGCAGGTAAAGAAGATTGTATTTAGCATGTAATTTCAAATCTGTTTTGGCCAATACCTTCTTCAAACTGACCTGCAGGGGAGCAGGGTTTTCTGGAAAATTTTAAACTGGAAAATTTTCCAATGCAAATTAGGGTCATTTTAGGGTCATCTGAATAGCAAAAGTTTCAGTTTGCATCAGGAAATGTTCCGATACCACAGAGTAGGGGTGGGCAACTCTTTAGATGTTTTGACCTACCTATACAGGCTAGAGCAGATGGGAGCCATAGGCCAAAATATCTGGAGGGTCACAAGTAGTCTACTCCTGTCCTAGTGAGATTGAATGTAGCATGTTTGTTTTACTTGTATTTAGTAAACAAAGGTTAAAAAAAAAGCACTATGTTAATTTTTTTGTCTCAATATATCAAAAGTATTTGACATGAAATACTTGAGGAAAAAATCAAAGCACACTAAATGTTATATTATGTAGATTTTTTTTATTGGAATACTTAAATACCCTGGCATGTTCTTCCCTTACATTGTTTAAATTTAAAGGGGAAAACTCCAAAGGTACTGAAAACTGTTGACACTAATTTTAGCAGCCCAAAGAAATATCTCTGATATGCTGACAACCAGTCATCTATTTCAGCTCTCCTCGGCTATGGTTGTTGGGGCACCTTCAGTTTTACATGACAGTTTTACTGTCACTATTTATTAGTTCCATTTCACTCTGGGATATATACCGGTATGTATTTCAATGACATATCTGTATTCTTTCACATATGTGCTAAGAGTAATCACCTGCAAAACATTAATTACAATTTTGAAACTGCCAAGTTTGCCTAATATGTATTTGCAATTGGTATATATTCATTTTTATTAATGAACTTATGAAACAGAAAACTTTCTGTAGAAAAATAAAGCACTAGAAAAATTTCAGTTTAGAAGATTTTCCGCCCCACATCATTGCAGTGGAGCTGTAAAGATGTGCTGACATGGAATAGCTATGAAGAGCCATCAGCAGTCAGGGAATAGGACTTAATTTTCATGTATAGCTCCTTTTTCTTCTTCTTTTGCTTATCCCTATTTTTCTCTGTTGTTGTCACAACACTAATATCTGCCTATATTTAATCTCCATATCCTTTCATTTTCCTTGGTTTTGCAAATTAAAATTAGGTAAATAATTTGGATTATTTACTCATTTGAAAACCTGGATTATGGAAGCTAAATAAATTATGCAAGCATACTCAGTATTAGATGCCCCATTTTCATAAGTTAAGACTAAATTTTGTATTCCTTTGGCTTAGAGTTTGAGCACAGTCAATGCAGAGTTGAGATGATTTTTGGTATGGAGCACATAGACCATAAATTATTGGTTAGCAAGATTGCAATGGATCATGGAAATGTAATGTTCTAAATTAGTATTTAAATGCAAATACTGTCTGGTTTTTGGATCTACTCAGCTTTCATGAACGAAAACTATTCTTAAAACAATCTTTTATTTTTTCAGGTGTTCAGTACTTACTCAAATGAAGACTATGATAGACGTAATGAAGAGGTTGACCCTGTGGCAGCATCAGCAGAGTATGAACTTGAGAAAAGGGTGGAGAAAATGGAGGTTTTTCCTGTGGAAATTGAAAAAGGTGCAAAAGTTAAATGTTTGTCCCATAAAAGCATTTTCAGTTTCAGGCCCCAAGCAGTCACTGCACTGTAAGGAATTTAAATATATTGACCTGGTTCTGATGACATGACAGCCCACCATGAATAAATTAATTCTCAGGCTGCTGTGGCACATGCCATCTGCCATTATGAATATGCAAGCCCCGCCAGGGTTTTTCATGGCTTGGTGCGTCGTGTGAACCTGGCTGGTGGGTGTTTTTTTTCCAGGGTTATGCAACCCTTGCAGAACCCACGGCCTATTTTAGGGTTATGCGAGGGTTGTTTAATCCTCAAATAACTCCTGCCAGCTGGGTTCCTGTGACAAGCCACTTGGGCTTGCATAATCATAATGGCAGACCACATGCGCTGCATCTCCTTGCAGGTAAATTAACCTATGATGGGCTGTCGTGTTGTGCGAGCTGGCCCATTGTCAGCGTAGCATAGCATTACCTTCTAAACCAGGGTTCTCCAGCCTTGGGTCCCCAGATGTTGCTGGCCTACAGCTCCCAGCATACTCAGCCATCATGGCTAATGGCAAGGGATTCTGGGAGCTGTAGTCCAGCAACATCTGGGGACCCAAGGTTGGAGAGCCCTTTTCTAAACATTTGATGATGGTTTCTGGGATGGAAAATGTTTTCAAGTTCTTAACATATCCAAATGACTAAGAGAAAATTGGTAATTGGGGAGATTAGAAATGTAATAAATAAATACAGTAATCAAAAATAAATAAAATGGAAGTCTGTACAGTACTGGATGTCTGCAGAAAAAAACAACCAAGTGGAAAAATTCATTGGGTTACCATAGTATGTTATTTTTTTAATAAAGAATGTATGAATGCATTTCTTATTTCAGTTCTCATAGTTGTAAGGATAGACTGAATGACTTATTGTTCATGATTTAAATAGTATATTAAGCTAAGATAAAGCATTTTGCTCATGAAACTAATTTTTAAATCTTTTTTTCGAATCTAGGTGACAGTGGCTTAGGTATCAGTATAATTGGAATGGGTGTTGGTGCAGATCAGGGACTAGAAAAACTGGGGATCTTTGTAAAAACAATAACTGAAGGTGGAGCTGCTCAGAAAGATGGCCGGTAAGTTTCCACTAGGAATGCTCATTCTTTTTTTGCAGACTTTTTTGTTTGTTTTGCAAGAGAGTTCACAGTCAAGAACTCTATATGCATAAAGCTTTACAACTCTTCGATATCTGGACATCTCATTGGCTTGGTTCAGATGTAATGGGAATCCATGATTTCCTGCTACAAGAATGACCCATGTTGAACCTTGGACTCACCTGTTTTCCCTACTGTTTTCCTTTTTTGTTTGCACAAGGAGGACATGCTTTCAGTTTAAAACATAGTTCCCTGTGACATCTGAACTTTGGAATGTGGTTTGCTTAAACTATGGTTAGTGAGAGCAAGTCAGAATTAAACCATGGTTTCAGATGCCCAGGTTTGGGCATGACAGGGAGCTCTGGTGAGTTTAAAATTGAAAGCAGAAGTTTTCAATCTTCATGTAGGTGCAAAAGAGAGAGGAACATGTGAGCCCAAGACTTATTGTAGCTCATCCTCGTACTAGGGAAACCATGATTTCCCATTATTTGAGCAACTCTGTGAGCTTTGTAAGTCTTGCCTCACTACAGTTCCAGGGCATTGTGCACTTACTGGAATGTTGTTCTGGGTATAACTGGAAATCCATTTTATAGTATTATGGAAAAACGTCAGGTTCCAGAGTAGATAGATGAATTCAAGGCAAGTTAAATAACCAAGATAAAAAAGGTTGATTTAAATAACTGATTTAAATCAAGTGTCCAGCTTTTAAATTCATAGATTTCCCAAATAAGCACACATGTTATTTGGTAGCTTTAACAATTAAAATATACTGGTTAGCATCAAAATAGAGCCTTTATACTACCTAGGAGTTTATTCCAAACTCTGGCCATGCAGCTCATATGCCTTTTGCACTACAGCATTTGCATTTGTAGGAGGTAGGAGAGCAGTTGTGAAACGGAAGGATTTCTGTTCTGGCTTTTTTAGTACACATCCAAAGACACTAAGTAAAATCATTTTATTGGTAGTTGCTGGGCAGAACAGAGTCTTCCATGAGATGTTCATCCCTTTGGTTGACAGACTAAATATTCATAGTTTGCGCAACAAGAAATACATGGCCCACTGTATCATTCCTATATTCTTACAATGCTTGACCTCAAAAAGTCCTTTGCGTAGAATATCAGGCTTTAGTGCAGTGTGTCTGGTACAGGGTCATGGATTCAGTGTGTCTCCCCCCCCCCCCACACACACACACACTGTCTTTTTATTTCTATAAAAACCAAAAACACAAATAATTAACAAAACTAAAATGGACTTCCGAATTTTTCTACAGCAAATATAGGTAACAAATAATTTCTCTACTACTCGATAATCAAAAGAGAAAAGCTCTCTTTTTTTCTATTATCACAAATTTATCATCTTCTTATTTTTTTCCTATTGTTAGTTCATCTTCTTATTCCACAAAACCACAGATAAATCATTGTTTTCTAACCCCTGCAAAAGGTCAATTAGAGGTTTCTAGGGATGTGTGTGGAACTTGATTGGGGGGGTGGAAGCAGGGAGAACTTGCCCCGCTCACCCCCCCGAGCCCCGTGGAACTTAACTTGCCCCGGCTCGGCACATCTCTCCTGAGAGGAGCCAGGGAAAGGTACTTCTGGGTCCCCGGCGCTTCTCTTCCAGGTCCCCGTGTCAAGGTTCCACCTGTACCAGGGCACCTTGATCAGCTCCTTCAAGATATTTTGCCTCTTTAAGAGCCCCTGCTGTATCAGGATGCCAATTCTCTGCCTTTTACCTTCTCTTCCAAGTAATGTGGGATTAGGCCTTAGGCGTGGTGCAAAAGACACTCCAAACAACTTGATGTTAACAATAACTGTTTACTTTAGTAAATTTTGGTATAGTAGATTAAGGTAATTACACAAATAGAGCTATACTTTCAAAAAGCAGGTATAATAGAAATAAAAGAAATAATAACACAGTTTTCTCTAACCTAGCTACTCTCTCACCTGTAACCTTAATAGAGATTCCTTCCCAGCCTAGCCCTGGCTGTTCTACATTCTTCAGTGATATTTAGTCTCTGCTTCTCTGTCTCTGCTTCTTAGTACCTGCAGCTCCTCTCCTCCACACAGCTCCTCTCCTCCACACAGCTGCTCTGCTCTGCTGCTTCTACCTCCCCTTTGTATATACTCTCACAATGTTAGGAGGCTACAATCAGGTGACCTCAAACTGGGGAAACGAAACCTAACTATTAGGGGGGAAAGGATTCTCTCAATGACGGGGAAGAGAAAACTTTAACTCCATGAGGGGAAAATGAAACTCACAAATGCCCCCCTCCCATCAGGAGATGTTTGGGCCTACAGGCTTCAACCTAACTCAAACCTGTATAGGCCCCAATCCTTCACACCCCGGCGCTGCGTTTTTCCCGTAAAAACCAAGGTAAACTACCTTAAAACGGCCGCAAATAGCCTAGGGATTAAATAGGGATTTATTGGATTGTACTGTAAATCTGCAATCCTGCACGCAGTGGTTAGTCTGCTTAAATCCCACTGATTTTAATGGGATTTAATCCACCTGAATGTGTGCAGGATTGCAACCAAACTTTGGAAACTACCGTAATTAATATCCATTTAAAATTGTAGGTTGGAAGAACTCTTGGTTTTTATGTATCTTTTTTACTACTTGAGTTGATAACTTGGGTTGATTTGCAAACGTGTGTCATTTAATACTATTAAGGTTTTTTTTGTTTTGTTTTGTAATATACATACAAAAATCTATCCATAGTAACGAATACATATGAAATGCATATATATGAAAATACATCTTTCTAGCAATTATACATAAGCTTTAACCAAAGCAGGTAACTATCCATTTGAAGATGGCATCTCTATGCCTCCTGTTCAAATGTTGAAAGCATTATAAGGTCCTCAATCCATTGCATTATAGGAGATGAGCATTTAGCATTCCAATGTTGTAATATCAGTCTTTTAGCTGTCAAGAGGGCGTAGAGAATCCATTTATGCTGAACAGTCATTAATTTCCATGAAGCAGGTAAATAATTTAAAGGAGCTTGTACATTAGCGAATATTAAAGACTGTTCCAGTACAAAATTTATCCATATAATAACCTCCTCCCCAAGAGAAGCAACTTCTGGACATTGCCAAAGCATATGTTTAAAAGCGCAATCCTATGGTCCCTGGGAGAGAGTCCCAGGGACCATAGGATGGCTTGTAAAACTCCTCTGTCTCCGACCTTAGAAGGGGGGGGTCAGAGATCCGACCCCAGACCCCTCCCCCTCGCAGCTGGCACAGAGAGAACTACGCCAGCAGCCTCTCTGAGGTTGGAAACTCAACCTCAGAGGGGGGAAGGGGGGCGTTCCAGGTGGAGGGGAGGAGACTGGAGAGGCCAGGATACAACTTATCCTGAGCCTCTTACAGCCTCCTTCCCTCCCCTTCCAAAGCACCCTAGCTAGACAGGCTGAAAAGCCTGTCTAGTGAAATCTGCAGGGTGGAAGGACGGGGTAGCGAAGATTGCCTCTGCTGCGCCTCCCACCCTGCATTAGATGATTATTCGCCTCTATGTTTGGGGTTTTCCTATCTCTGAGGGCACAATTGATAGGATTGCACCCTAAAAGAAGCATTAGCTGCATTGCACTGTCAGCAGTTAGCTGAATTAGACAATCCTTTATTAAAAAGATATGGTGTCCAATACACAAGAAACAAATGTTTTTGCTGAATAAGGCACAGTCTAAGATCCATAGACTTGATAGGTATAGCAGCCAAAGCGGTGATCCACTAATTAGACAGAATAGGAGAATCCCTATTCCATTCCTGCTTAAAACCTTGTGTATCATGCACTATTAAGGTGTCTTGCCATATTGTGCCCCTGAAAACCTCTTTGTATAATATCCAGAATTAGATTTTCTGTTGGCCACATGCAATCATGTTTACCATTTGGAATGTTTGCTTCCAGCTCTTAATGACTCCTCCTGCTAGGGGATTTTTGTGGGCATACATTCATCTGTTGTAAAACTCCAGGCTTTTTTCCTGATATGATCCTTCCTGCATTCTTTGAAATTTCTATTGGAGCAAACAGTGAAACTGCACATTAAACAAAGATAGTGGCCTGATAACCTATCATAGGATGGATGGACGAATCACTGGAGGACAAGAATACTAATATCACTAAAGTGAAAGCTTGGGACACATTACTCCCTGCTTTCCCTCATAACATGTCCTTCAATTTAGTATCAGATTTATATTATATGGAAAGATTAACATTCCTGGAGGAGGGAGAGGAGCACATGAACCCATGGCTCACCTAGACTTGGTCTAATATTGTTAAACCTTAGTTTACTGTTATGTCTGAATGCAGCCAGTGGGTTGGATCCAGACTAAGTTAATTGAATTTAGGTCCAATTGAAATAAATGGGACAAGTTAGTCATGGCTTTTCCCACTGGGGAACTAAGTGCACCTAGCATGTAGTGCAATCCTATACATGTCTACTCAGAAGTAAGCCCCATTGCGCTTACTTACTCCCAGGGAAGTGTGTTTAGGATGCAGCCTTAATCTTGATTTAATCCTGTGCACTGTCTACACGCCAGCTGATTATGTTAGATCTCTGCGGAATAATTTACCATATAACATATAGTGAACAAATTCAATAGTAGACTTGGCTAAAGACAGGACAAATAAAGCTACTTTAAATGGTACCCCAATGTTACTGTTAGCAAGTCTGTTTTTCGAAAGGCAATCCAGTGTTCATAATTCTTCAGTAAACCTGTGATAGTGGGCTAACTAAACAAATAGTGAGGAAGATCCTCACTTGATTATTACTACTGTAACAGAAGGGAGACATATACGGTATTTTACAAAATCTCTCTTCTGTAGCAAACATGGCATCAGTTTGGTCCTAAGCCAGTGTATATTCTCCCTTTAAGGAGAACTTAGGTAATTTAAGTACATTCTTTTAGCCAATATTTATATTTAAACATATTAAACTGGGGACAAACCTGCTTATTTCTTTTTAAAGCCATCTCATTTTTATAAAAAATTTTTTTACTGCCATATCATTTTTTAATAAAAAAATATATTTGAGTCTGATTTGGTTCATTTGTTACTTTTTCGCTGTCGGGTGCGGTATGTGTGACCAAGTCTGATACCAAGTTGAAAGTCTTCTGTAGAATGTAACGACCAAACAGGCTCTTTACTAGTATGCATTTTTATTCTTCTATGATTGAATAATAGTGTTTTTTGCATAGCCTAATGTTTGTTCATTGTCTTGCAGAATCCAAGTGAATGATCAGATCGTTGAGGTTGATAGTATAAGTCTTGTAGGAGTAACCCAATTTTTTGCAGCAACTGTACTAAAAAATACAAAAGGCACAGTCAGGTATGGGTTTTTAAAATTATTAATATAATTGAAGGGAAATCTTACATTATTTCCTGCTGGAGTCACTAGTATAGTATAAGAAGTTATTTTAAATTGACTTATTGATGATGGTTGATCTCCTTAGGTTTCTGATTGGAAGAGAAAAACCAGGAACACAGAGTGAAGTAGCTCGCCTTATCAGTGAGACATTGGAACAGGAGAGATGCTTATATGAGCAGCGATTTTCCCAAGATGATACAGAACAGGTATCTGTTAAAATGTAACACTGCGCATATGTGTATATGCGCAGTTGGGACCTGCAATAAAATGTTTCTGTAGATTCTTCTAACAAGAGTGCTTCTATTAAGGGTACCAGCCAGCCTTCTCCTCCAGAATACTGCAAGCTGTAAAGAGCTGAATCAAGATCTGTGGAGAACAGGGAAAGGCTGGCAGGAGAATTTCCCTGTGCTGGCAATTGGATCCAGGTTGCAGACACTCCCTAGCTCCTATCTACGGTGATCATGGGCTGAGGTAGTAGGTGAGGAGTAGGGAGGAGGATAGTGAGAATTTTGGGTGGAGGTGAAGACAATAGAGGGGGACAATGACTAAGCAAAGTGGGTTTGGGGGCACTGAGAAAAGGAGCAGAGCAGTCCAAGCTCCTTGGCTGTGGTCAGGAAGCTGGAGAGAGAGAAAGGAAACTGATTCCTTCTGCCCTCCTACACCTATTTTTGCACTCCAGAAATTTGCTGGGGAGGTTAGAGGGCAGTCCAGAGCAATTCCAAGCTAGGTGGGGAGGAACCCTGGTAGAAAGGCCAAGCAGATGAGGAGGATCAAGGAAGTGCTAAGGACACTGTGTTCCCAATGTACCCCACACAACCTCTCAGTTCTGTCTCTTGTTTTTCTCCCTTGCTCCACCATCACTCCATTTCTTGTTGCTGCTTCCTTGTTCTTTGCTGTGGCCCCCATTTCATTTTTCTCTTCCTCTTTTCTCCTCTTTGCTGTGTTGATTGATTTACAGCTTTCTTCCCCTGTGCATGCAGCTCAATTGCTCCCACTTTAAAGTTGGCTTAAGAATCTTGGCTTGCTTGCGAACAAGTAACCATAGTCCCTGGTTCAAACATAATGGGAAGCTGTGCTTAATTGTGGCTTCCTGATTTGTTTACCCACTTGCGTGAAAGAAGGAGCCAAGTGGGAGCAATCAGGCTGTGTTTACCACCGTGCTGCTTGTGCACATCATGGTTTATTAAACCAAGATTGATAGCTTACCATGATATGTGAAAACAGTCAATTACTTAAGTAGACATTTGGTGATCTAATCATCCCTTCAAAAACTGTTTGAAAATTTTAAGTTGCAGATGTAGAATCCCGCCCCCCATTTATAGAGAAGGAAAATTCAAATTGCAGCATGCAGAACTATAATAGTAATGTGACCTTTATATTTTGTCTTTTATGTTTTATGTTAATTATCTTTGATAGAAAAGGTTGTACTGAACTTCAATAAAATACTAGTTAATACCTTTTCAGGATGATGATTATGATGATGATGAAGATTCGTTCGAGTCACATTTACATGGAAAATCTGTGGAAGTATTTTATCTTCCTGAAAATGAAGATATTAATTTGCCACTAGACATGGATTCTACGCAATTTCTGCTGAAGTTTAAAGAGGTACAATGCAGTTTTTGCTATCTGGTAAAATAGTAAACAGGAGATTTAACTTACGTTGGACTCTGTACATGTCTTACTATCAACAGACTACAATAATTCAGTTGTGTGCATGGATTTCCCTTGCTCCGTTGGGCTTTTTATATTTTAGAGATACTCCGGAGAAGAAATTTTAGCAGTATAATTACTGGCCTAACCATTTTGTGCTATTCTCTACCATTTTGTTGTTGTTTACAGTATCAGTCTGCTATTAGGGTACAGCAGACCCTATAGGATAAACACCTCCTATAATGCAATAGATTGAAGACCTAACAACACTTTCAATATATGAATGGGTGACATATAGACACCAACTTCAAATGGATACTTATTTGGAATTTTAGTCTGCTTTTGTTGAAGCCTATGTATAATTGCTAGAAAGTTGTATGTACATATATTAAAAACATGGAAAAAATAAATGTGTGTGTACCCATGGGCACCCCATTGGGGACCGCTTTGTGTGCCCCATTGGAGGTACCTATGGGCGCTATGGCACCTGTGGGCACCCCTGACATGGACATTTCCCCTGATAGCTTAATCAGTTAAAATGTAATTTTTTAAAAAAAATTGAAAGTTTGGATTACATGATATGCTGCAGGACAACTGACCCTGAAATTGTTGAGGAGTACATGGAGTATGAAGCGTTTCAGGTTTACTAAAAATGATATATAAATATTTCAAACAGCTGCTAGGACCACAGCAATCTCATTAACTTAGAGCAGTTAAATAAAGACATAACCTTTCAATTGCCCGTTGGTTTTTTTCCCTTTGACAAATCTTTTTATATTCTTTTATAGCTACAGTTAAAACATGCAGTTACAACAGCTGAAGTTAACCAACTTAAGGAAAAGGTAAGTTTTTAATATGTGATAGGATATGAAATTGTATTGGTTTGTATTGGATATTTGTAAAACTAAAATTAAGTACACTGAAGACAACCAAAATAAAACCAAACACTTGTATTCAGCCCAAAATAAGCAAGCTCATCATTTAAATAATTCTTGTAGTGATGATCTATAAGGAACATTGGCCTTATGATTTTTTTCCTGTGTTTCTCCTAGTGTTTTGTTCTAAATACAGTAATACCTTGGATTGCAAGTAACTTGGTCTGAGAGCGTTTTGCAAGACAAGCAATTTTTTTTATAAATTTTGACTTGATAAACAAGTGACGTCTTGATAGGGCTGTAACTGCTCGCCTTGAGCGGGTGTAGCGGGCTGAAATCGGCCCCGCTCACGCCCGCCAGAGACTCGCTTTGATATAAGAGTGTTTTGGATTACAAGCACGGTTCCAGAACAAATTATGCTTGCAATCCAAGGTATTACTGTATGAATATTATGTGTTTATTAAATCACTTCAGGTAGTAATGTTTTTGAAACAAAAAACAAGCTCAGTCAGACACATCGAAGTGAAAAGGGCCAATGGATTGGAGGGAGGATGCATTAGATTTTTCTCTTCTGCTTCCCTATTCTACCTCCAGCATACCCATGTCAGCTTCCCAGTCTCATTTTGTGATGAATATAATGCATTCCTTTGTGGGCGGGGGCACCTCCCCTTCCTTGCTCATGATCCATAGGACAGAGCATGATGCATTCTGATTTATGATCTCCTACTACAGAAGATCTTTCTGCAGAGGCTCCTATTTCTTCTCTGCCTTGTAAGCAGGTGTCCCAGTGCAATATGAGATGTACTTTAAGTAGTACATAGAAGAGAAGGAAAAGGAGTTTCCATACCTAACTATGTGGATCTTCTACACAACAAGAAGGAAGGCTGAGATATTTCCTCTCTGCTAGTAAAAAAATATATGTAGGAATAGAATTGCCAGATCTGGATCCCAAGAGGACTCTTGTGCAGCGGTTTAGGATTTGGCAGCTCTGTGTAGGATCCTTTTGCCTATCTAAAGGCAGGTACGGATTGAGTGTAAATGCAGCTTCCATGGCTTGCATGCGACCCTCAGAATATTATTGGCAAGAAGCTAGCTGATGCAATAGATCAGCAGAAATCAGTTCATTTCTCAAGGTGGCAAAGGAGCAAAAAAAGACAATAAAATTAACATCCTAGTGATATTCTGGAAAATGACCTAAACTTAAAGCAACCCTCCCCAGCCTGGTGCCCACCAGTTGTTTTGGACTCCTAGCCTCCAGAATGCCTGACTGTTGGCCACGCTGGTTGGGACTGTTGGGAGTTGAAGTCCAAAACATCTAGAGGGCACCGGGTTGGGGAAGGCTGACTTATGGCAAACATTTACCTATCTGTTGCTATTATAGGCTGCTTGAAATGAGTCTTCCATACAACCAGAGCAGCCTGAATTTTAGAAGGTTAGTTGTCAAGTTATTTTAGATAAGGCCAGAGATGAAAATTGAAACAAGAGTTGTAATAAAATTAATGATCCTGCACAGGTTTTGTGCAGAAGGGTTTCTAGAAATGTATAGGGCAATATATTAGTTGTTATTTCAGTAGACAGAATCTAAAAATACTATCAGCCAGTAATTTTTTTGTATGTAGTTTCCTTATTCTGCTGGAGACTGTACTTGTTATACTTTGATTTCTTTTTAAAAAATATTAATAGATTGTGAAGAATGATTGTAGTAAAGCTAATATTCTAATGAATTGTTTTTAAAGTTAAAAGCAACAGAAGCTGAAAAGGTTGAATGGGAGTTAAGTAAATCCCAGCTCCAGGAAACTTTAGATGAGAACAAAGAAAAAATAAAGAAGTTGGAGACCTACTGGTTAGAAGCACAAAGTTTATGTAAAACAGTAAATGAGCATCTTAAAGAAACTCAGGAACAATATGATGCCCTGGAGAAAAAATACAACAAAGCCAAGAAATTACTCAAAGAATATCAGCAGAAGTGAGTTCATTATCATCTACTTTCAGAAGCTCATACAGGTCTATGCTTGTCATTTCTTGCACATACCATATACTATGTGTATATGTAACATATTGCTGTCCTGGTGTAGGGTCAGAGTAGTAGAAATGGTAGTGTCAGTGCTTCATTTTGAATGATACTGAATTCGGCAGCTGTGGGAATGGAAAAAGACCGAAATATAGAAAGGGTAAATTCTAGGCAGTTGTCTGCGCTGGTCAAATTCAGTTATTGAGTTGAACAAGACAGAGAGAATGCTTGGAAATTGTTTCAGGTAATAGGAAGAGTTGATAATTACCTCAGTATAATACAGGAAGTTTTGGGCAGTATCCAACTCTGCATTACCGCTAATGTAAATAACGTTGCACCAGCATAAACTTATCTCTAGCGCAGCACCAATACCGCTTGCTGGTTTGATGGGTTTCCCCAGAAATCTGATTGCACCAGCAAGAGCTGTTGCCATTGCGTTTGAGATAGTTTACGCTAGCACAACATAATTTACTTAAGAGGTAGTGCAGTCCTGGATAATGCCCTTTTCCAGTAAATTTCCTTTTTAGATGAAACCCTTCTATATTGCATAATGTTATGTTTTTTCCCTGTACCAGAGAAGTAGAACTCATAAAAAAAGAAGAGGATCATACAAAAATTCTTGAAGAGAGAAACCAGGATCATGCAAATCAGCTGAAAATATTGCAGGAAAAGGTTAGGCAAGCTGACTTCTTAAACATTGTTTTTCAAAATGTTTACAAGTGCTTCTTGGTTTTTAAAATTGTGTTGTAACACTTTCAGATTACAGAGCTTGAAGATAAATTAAAAATATATGAGAGACTCCCTTATCTGTTTGGAAATAGTGTTTTATTAGAAACTGACACTTCAAGTCCTGAGCAAGTGACAGAGCATTTTGAAGTGAAAGGTGATGTTCCGGAAATCGAGTCTTCAATGGAAAAATTAGATTTTTCTGGTAAGTAAAAGTTTTTAAACAATGCTTTGATTGCTTAAATATACCAGTATGTAATATGCTGCATCACTGTGAATTTTGCTGTGAAAGATGTCAGTCTTGCTAGTAAGTAGATACGTTTTTCGATTGAGCAACTTTAAAGCTAACAAATGAGAGGAGCATAAACTTTGTAGCCTGAGTAACAGTGAGGGAATGAATAGGTAAAGATGTTGTATTTTCAACAACAGTTGGAATGCCACAAAGGATATAAAACAGAAGTTATATCATTTAAAAATTGTTCTTTGTGATCCATGTTGAATTGCAGTCTATTTGTGCTGGTTCAATCAGGTCTGTCTTCTCTTGTAAAATTTAGTTATGCAGAAGTTAAGTTTGTTCTATAGTATGAGGTACAAATAAAAGGACATTTCTTTTGGACCAGCTGTGTTACTGAAAGAGTATTTAAACTTTGGAGCTGGAATCCACAATGTTTCCATTGAGTTTACAGAGAGAGTCAGATTACTTAAAACTTATTTCATAGATTTCATAGATCATAGAGTTGGAAGGAGCCTACAAGGCTATCGAGTCCAACCCCCTGCTCAATGCAGGAAACTAGAGGAGGGGTCTCCCATCCAAGTAATAACCAGGCTTGACCCTGCTTAGCTTTCCACACTCAGACAAGCTGAGCCAGCGTAAGCCACAGGCTTGGAATACTAGTTTATAAAAGAGCACTGACTACTTTTGTTGTTAGAGGAGCGAGGAGAGATGTTACTTAAAACGTATTTCATAGATTTCATAGATCATAGAGTTGGAAGGAGCCTACAAGGCTATCGAGTCCAACCCCCTGCTCAATGCAGGAAACTAGAGGAGGGGTCTCCCATCCAAGTAATAACCAGGCTTGACCCTGCTTAGCTTTCCACACTCAGACAAGCTGAGCCAGCGTAAGCCACAGGCTTGGAATACTAGTTTATAAAAGAGCACTGACTACTTTTGTTGTTAGAGGAGCGAGGAGAGATGTTGTGCTGCTGGAATATACTTTTTAAAGGTAACTATGAATTTGTTGCAGATTTTGATACCTTTGTTGGGGACACACCAAGGTTAGACACCAGTGCACATAAAGCAAAAGCTCAGCTTGCCTTGAAAGTAAAACGTCAGCCACCTTCTCGGTCAAAGCTAAAAGAATCTCTTGGGGCTAGACAAAAAGATATAAACTCACAGGTATAGTATCCTCTCCACTGATTTTTTTTCAGGTACAAATTTGTAACCTTGTCTATAATGAATACATTCATGAGATAAATTACATCATTTACTCAGCATTTCTGGCAGGTGGCATAGATGGTCCCTTGTGCCTTTGTTCTGCCAGATTTTCAAGCAAGCAAACAAAGGCAAGTAAACAACTGGATTTAATCCATACTTAAGCAATATATAAGCAATGTTCACTTTTCCTGCTGCTCTGCACAAGTTGTCAGATCTGAAGTGCTGGTGCACTAGCAGACTTTGAGAACGCTATGCTAACAAGAATATTCAGTCTGCTGAAAGTATATAACTGATTAAAGGGGAGGGAGACCTATACCAAGATGAAACCCCAATGTAATTACTATCTCAGTTTTCTAGAAATTCAGCATAGCTAGGTTTGTTCTGTTATGTGTAAAGAAGCAGCTTAATACAGGATTTATAGGCTACATTTAAGCAGTGGTCTGGTGAACATCACCTCCATGTGATAGGGAATGACACAGGAATGTTTGAATCCGTTTCACATGTGGGTCACTGACGTCTGGTAATAGAATCCCCACATCAGTGCTGCCAGGCCTCAGGGAATGTTACTGCATGATCTTTGTTGGAATTTTACTGCACAATCTGATTGATGCTGGAAGCTGATTCATGTATGGAACCTACCTGCACAATCTGATTGATGCTGGAAGCTGATTCATGTATGGAACCTGCCTATCTGAGAAGTGAATTTAGCAGCACCTAGATGAAATAACCATCCTGCATGTAAATCCTAAACATTAATTTAAATGGGAAAATAGTTAATTGGATGTTTTTGTAACCTAAACATTAGGTTTACAGTCCGATCAAAGAAATGTCATGGCATATTCATGAAACAGTTGTTAAAAAATTAAAAACATTTAAAAAATGGCTCACCTTTGTATATCTCAGTTTAGTCCTGGAATCGGTACTAATAAAACAGTTTCAGCTCTGTCTTTGTATGAAAAACATAATTTTTAAGTTCTTAAAGATTTGTATGTAGACACATTGCACTTTTAAGTCAATGGAGAACAAAGGTTCTGTATACAATTGAGTACTGAATTTGGACTCAGAAGGGGCAGTGCTGCAACCTGAGGGAAGTTTTGTGTAGGAGACATCTGACTGGAAATCCGAATCAGCCACAGTCCCACCACTAACCTGCAATATTCCTGCATCAGCAAGGGGTTATCTTTGAGGTCACTTCCAAACCTGATTAACAGAGAGCTTCACTGCAGAGCTGTTGTATACCATTCTTGGCTCAGCCTCCGCCCCATCTGTATTATGGGGATAATAGACTGTATTAGCATTGGTATTTGCAGGGCAATTTTTTTAATGTATTAACATTTATATAAATATTTAATTTATTAACACTTATATTAACATTTAGTCCTATTTGCTAAAAAAAACAAAAAAGCCCCACACCCATCAAGGCAGTGCACAGCAATTTAAAACAATAAAACTTTAAAACTATAAAAATAAGAACATAGAGCTTAAAAACAGTAAAACATAACATTAAAACAGCTACATAATATAAAAGGCTAAATTAGATGTGTTTTCACACTCTTTTTAAAAGCCAGGAAAATGGTGGCCAGCTATAGTTCTTGAGAGAGCGCATTCCACAGTTTGGGAGTGACACAGGAGAAAGCCCTTTCTTTCACCTTTGCCTGTCAAACAGGCCTCTCCTTGATTAATACCTGGGCAGGTTCATAAGAAGACGGGTGGTCCCTTAGATAGCCAGGTCCTAAGCTGTTTAGGGCTTTAAAGGTTAAAATGAACACCTTTAGAAACTCATAAAAATCAAATTCATCAAACTAAGACCTTAATTGGAAATATATGAACTCTTCACTGCTGCCTTTTTTGTTTCCCGGTGGACATGCTACTGCTGAATCTCAATTATGGTAAATACCTGGATTTCTGTGAACAGCTTCACTTCCACCTAGGGCAGGAAGAAAAATATACAGTAATACCTTGGATTGCAAGCATAATTCGCTCCGGAACCGTGCTTGTAATCCAAAACACTCTTATATCAAAGCGAGTTTCTGGCGGGCGTGAGCGGGGCCGATTTCGGCCTGCTCGAGGCGAGCGGTTACATCCCTACAAACTACTTGTCTTGCAAGACCGTGCTTGTTTATCGTCAAAAATTTTACATTTTGTTTTGCTTGTCTTGCAAAACGCTCTCAGACCAAGTTACTTGCAATCCAAGGTATTACTGTAATGCCAAAAGGAACCAGGAAGTTCCATCTTCACACTATTGCATTGTGACTCTAGCCTTTTCTTGTCAGGGTGTGACCTCACTTGGCTCTCTAATGCTGCTGCTAGTCTTCTAGGGCAGGCCTTGGATGACGACCTCAGCAATGGGCATATTAACACAGGAAAAGACCATTCGGATACCTTGGTCCTAGGCTGCTTAGAGTTTAACTTAAATATTTTTCTTTTAAAAATTGTTTTCAGGATGTGGCTGATGATGATGATGATGATAATAATTATATCGAGGACAATATCCAGACCAAGTCTTCAGAAGTGACAGAAAAGATAACTTCACAGCACGGTGATATAGATCAAAGAGTTGATAAACGTGAGCGTGCTGAAAGCACTGACAGTTTGTTAGAATCAAGTACATCTGTTTCTGTGCACTCTTCCCCAGTGTATAAACCACACACAGAAAATAGTTCTGGAACAACCCAGTCAGCTCCTAATGATGATACTACTGCAAATTTTCCTTCAGGATACTGCAGAAATGTTAAGCACAGAGAATCTAAAGGAAAAGGAAAAGTGAATAAAGGTAACTAAGATCGTTGTGTTTAAAAGTAATAATTGCCAAATATTCTTCCATGCACCACTCCTTCCTAGAGAGCTGCATAGCTACAATGGCACAAAAGCAGTATTATTTGATAAAAGAAGTAGGAAACGTCTGTCTTATTAAGCAGGCTCTCCATTGAAAACCCATTATAGCATATGATACACGTGCCCCCCTAAGATCATCTTCAGCGGTCCTCCAGGATCCAAAGGAAGTGAGGTGGGTAGCTACTAAGAAGAGGGCCATTTCTGCTGTGGCACCCCGGTTGTGGAATGAGCTTCCCAGAGAGGCTCGCCTGGCACTTACATTGTGTTCTTTTAGGCACCAGGTAAAGACCTTTTTATTTTCCCAGGTGTTTTAGTTTTTTAGTTTCTGTTTTAAATCTGGTACTGTATTTTATTTTTTTGCACTGCTGCTATCTTCTATTTGGTTATTATTTTTTATTTTTTATACTGTAGTTTTAAACTTTTATATTGCATTTTATTGTCTTGTATTTTATGGTTTTAATCGTTGTGAACGGCCCAGAGAGCTTTGGCTATTGGGCGGCACAGAAATGTAATAAATAAATAAATTTATTGCTGCAATATACAAGAGTAGGGTGTTGAAGCAGTTGTGCTGAAGCATTATCTCTTGCATCTCAGCCTATACACTTTCTTGTCAGTGCAGTGGCTCATATGGCTGGTGCAGACAACAACTGTTAACCATGGCTAAGAAACTGGAAATACATCAAAGGATTGTATTTATTTATTTAAAGCATTTTTATTCTGCTCTTCAGCCAAGGCTCCCAGAATGGCTCACAAAGATAAAAAATGAGACAGTCCCTGTCCAAAGGTTAACACACTAAGGGACATGACACAAAAGGAAAGGGGATTGGGAGGGAGGAGGGAAAAAGCAAATTTAGGCACTAGATTCTTAGTTGCAAAGCTCAGCAAGTCATAGAGATGGATCTAAATACAAAGTAAGGGCTGCTGCTTCCTTGTCTGATGACTCTCAGCTGGAGCTGTATCCAGGCATGATAGAGAGTGCCTGACTGCTGCTGCTTCTCCCTCTGTTGGCTTCAGCAGATTGTATGATTCCTCCCTTTGGTGTCTTCCCTCTACTGTATGAATTTCCTCTCCCTTAGCTGCTGCCCTAAACCATGGCTTACCATTATAAGTGCATGGATTTTAACTAATGAGTAGAGTGCGGTTTGTAACATGGGGTTTCAAATAGCTTCAAACTAGGTTACAGGCACATCCGCAGTGTTAAGTATGGTTCACTTCTGTGCATACGAAATGACAAAGCATGAGTAAGGATGTCAAGGGATCTTCCGTGAAAATCTCTTAACTGAATTTAAGATAACATCTACACTTCTTGATTCAGGTTGACAACTGTGCTTTTCATTGAAGCAACTCTAAACAAATTTCCCGCTTAGAAAGGAGAAAATATGTTTTATGTAAAAATTCTAAATGAAATGTATAAAGGAATTCTTGTGTCTATAAGAAATAGCCAGGTCAGAGCCCTTCAATTATCCATCGTCTTGCTAAAGCAAAAAGAATAGTATATTTTCTGCATAAAACTGCAAATTGGTTTCATGCAGTTTCTGTTCTGGTTATATGAAGAGGATGCTTAGATTTCTTTTGAAATGGGAAGTATATTCATGGCAGATACTTTATGTCAATATTTTCATTTGACACAGATGACAAAAGAACTGAAGAAAAAACTGAATCCAGTGAAGGTGCTTCTGGGGGAAAGTCCAAAAGGCGTTTTCCAGATTTTGGGTAGGACTCCTTCATTTTTCCACAATAGAATGTTTGTTAACGTTCTTGTATTAGTTGACTGAAGTGCAGTCTTGCCATACATCAGAATGAGTTTGATGCTCATCTGAATAATTTGCACCTGGGAATAACTATGTGCATGTTTGTATTAAAATTGAAAATGCCACCATAACTGCACATTGGATTTTCTTTGTTCCTCTGGCTTCTTAAGAATCTTAATAATTTGCTTCATGCCATTAATTTCCTTCAGTTAGCTTGAATGACTGAGCATTTTGACTTACGGTAGGTAAAGTCTACTTAATAGGAAATAAGTCCTATTATTAAAGATAGGCATCTTTAGGATTAGACTGTACACATTCAAATAAGTCAATTGCTCTGACACATTATGACAAAATATAGATGCTATATTTTGGGACTGGATTTTTATGTTTAAAACTTGATATAATTGAGCATATAGCAAGAGAGCAATTGATTCTGCATTAGATACCAAGCTGATTTTAGAGTGGAATGACTTTACTGTTACATAACTGCGCATCTCTACATGGAAAGATGCTTAAGTCCACCTCTGTCAGGGTGAGGATGAAACCTAATTTTATTTATTTATTTATTTCATTTATACCCCGCTCTTCAGCCAGAAAAGGCTCTCAGAGCGGCTTACACAACTTAATAAGACAGTCCCTGCCCTCAGGCTCACAATCTAAAAGACATGAACACAAAACATCAAGGAACACTGAATATAATATTCAGAAAAATAATCTACAGAATATAAGAGCAGCAATACAAGTTAAAAAATATATTAAAAAACACTAAATATTCAAAAAAAACAACAGAAATAATTACAGATAACAACAAACAAACAAAGGCAGGAGCAGCAGCAGCTTTTGTGACTGGAGTCAGTCAGGCCCCACCCTCCCTGGCCAGGTGTAATGAGCCAGGGAAGCAGGGACCAGGTCTTGCAGGACTCACAGCTAGATGGTCTCCAGGCACCTTCAGCAGAAGCAGCTTTTGTAGCTAGAGACAGTCAGGCCCCACCCTGGCCAGGTGTAATGAGCCAGGGAAGCAGGGACCAGGTTTTGCAGGACTCGCAGCTAGATGGTCTCCAGGCACCTTCAGCAGAAGCAGCTTTTGTAGCTAGAGTCAGTCAGGCCCCACCCTGGCCAGGTGTAATGAGCCAGGGAAGCAGGGACCAGGTCTTGCAGGACTCACAGCTAGATGGTCTCACAGCTAAGGTATACTTCCACAGCATATAGCTGAAACATGGGTCTCGAGGTGACATCCTCATTCTGGAAAGTCTGGAAATGGGTCCTTTCTAACTCTTTCCCATGAAACCTGGGAGATGAATTCTGGTTCATCACACAGCCAGCATTCCAGCACAGAGCAAGGCAAGGCAGAGGTGGGCTGGAATGTTGAGCTGTCGGTGTTCAGGCAATGCTTGGATTGGGGGAGACAGCATATATCTAGTGGCAGCCTATTATTGCAAAATGCAAGTCATATTTAATAGTTTGTATAATTATGGGTCATCTGCTTTCTTCAGTAAATATCTTCTCATAATGAGGCATAATACAATATTTATTGTACTCTGTTTCACTGTGAAATATTTTGAAATGTGAAACACATTTGGGTTTATAGACAATTGTGTGACACCTACTGTATTATTGTGCAATATGTAACTAAGTTTTATAAAACATTCAAACTAGCTATTTTCTTTAATTTCAGGGGCCTAAGGAAATCTGGTGGCAAAGGCAAGAAGCAAGAAAAAGAAAATACAAGGGGCTCTCTCGATAGCCGGTATTTACAGACACGTGTTACATTCTTAACTATGCATTCCAATTTAAGACATTGGTTTAGAACTAGAACATTAAGGTGCAATCCTATGCATATTTAGACAGAAAAATGTCCTACAACTCTCAGCATTTTGCAGCCAGCATGGCTAGCTGAGGAATGCTGGGAACTGTATGACTTTTTTCTGTTTAAACATGCATAGGATTTCACCCTAAATTAATTTCTGTCATCAGTTTTGTATTGTATCCTTTGCTGGGGAACAGTAGTTTCAGCCTCCTGAAATGGTGAAATGTTCACATCCAATCAGATTTACTTTTTAAAGTTTTCAGAGCTAGCAACGAGTTATTGTCCAGTTTGCAAAAAAATAAATAAATAACATAGTCACAAAGCTACTTCTGAAATACTTTTAAACATTGTAATATAAGCCTACCGGTCTGAAGAATATTAAATGTTTTAAACTGTTCTGTAAGATATATCATCATAGACTGAATGTTAAACTATATAAATCTTAAGTCAAATACATTTAATGCAATATAAAACAGATTTTTGCAGATCATTTATGAAAGTTATATTATTTCAGGGGTTCCCGAGAATTACTGGAAGACTCTGTCAACAACTTGTCTGCATCTGATTCAGATTCACCTATTCCCACTTGCATGCCTTTCTCTTGGTTTGGAGACAGCCATAAAGAGCATAGTTCTAGTAGCACCCTGAGCTTTTCCCAGGGTGGGCATGATGTTGTTTTTGAACAGAGCCAAGAGAAGAACAGAAGCAAGGTAAATGTAGCTTATTTGTATACTCAATGTTGTGCTTTGAGATTCAGTTACTATTGATCAAGAGTTAAATGTCGTTTGGGTTTTACTATACTTGTCACATGTGCAAGCTGTGACGGCAAATTTATTACACAGCGCTATTTAAGCAGATACCCAGTACTTTACAGAATTATCAAATGTTCTAGTAAGACTAACTTGAGAGCTCCAAATATCTATCCTAACGCATGAATTTTCTACATTATATGTTGTCAAGAAGAAAGTGCAAAGTAAATGTATTTTGCTAAAATCAAGAAGTCTTGAGTTTATAAAATATATCGGGTTAGATCCAGAGCTTGTTTTCACCAGCATGAGCACTCCTTGGGGGGAGTTCCTCTCAGGACACCCCAGCTAGTGGGAAAGGTGGAGGTGATTTTTTCCAATTCCCCTCTCCTCCATTGCCACCTCCCATGCTATTCTAGAGGATCCAGAGCAGATTTTGTGGGGGCAGAACGGACTATAGGTGAAGGAGGGAATCGGTGAAAATCACCTTCTCCCCTGTTCCTCCAGTGGAAATGCTTTGCTGGACCAAAAGCCTTCTGTGGATGGAAGGAGCCCTTCTGTTCACAGAAGGCAAAGCCTGGACCCAAGCTACAGCATTTTACAAGCAGCCACTTAAACAAAATTGGTTGCAATCACATTTCACTTGCATTTTCTTTCTTTGTCTTCCACTCTCAGTTCTTTAACATAAGTACACTTTAACTCTTAAATTAATTAATGTTTATGACACTTTTCAAAAACATTCCCAAAAATAAAACAATAAAATCATACCACAATTAATACTACTAACTGGAAATACAGTAGAAACCACTAAAATTCACATGCCCAGCCTGCAAACCTATTTGATCAATGATGGACACAAGACCTCACTAGGTGGTTGTCAGCATATAAAGAACAACGTGTGGGAATGTAGAAATATGCAAGTACAAGCCTTATTTCGGTTTTTATTCGTAAAGATAACCAATATTTCTTTCTATTCAACTTATGATTTTTGTTGTACAGGGTTGGCAAACTGTGAAAGTACAGGCAGTCCCCAGGTTACGAACGAGTTCCATTCTTAAGAATGTCTTTAAGTCGAATTTGTATGTAAGTCGGAACAGCATAGCGTTCTATACATTAAAATCAGCACTTACGCAAATTGCGTTAATTACTCAAATTGTGTAGTATACTACGCTATGTACTCTATGTAAACGACGTAGTGCAGGGGAACCCAGAAGTCTGTTCTTAAGTATGGTTTGTCTGTAAGTCGGACGTTCTTAACTTGGGGACTGCCTGTACTAGTTTTAGAAACTTGATCTATGTGGCCTCATTTGTTGCCTATTGCTGTAATTCAACCAGTATTAATCTTCATAAATAATGGGCTGTGTAAACCAGTGAGCCCTTATAGCATTCAGAAGTGATTTTTTATTTGTACCAGCTTATTTTCTCCTCCTTTCCCAGTTAAGATATGGCTAGCCTATTAAAAGCCATGCAATTATTCAATATTATTTTTAAGACTTGAAGTAACTGCTTTTCCTAAGGTCTTAATAATACAACATCTTAAGTATATTTACTATCATTTAACACTGACTGGGAGGATGTTTTTGGATTCTTCTGTTTTGTACCAAAATTAGATTAGGGTGGGGGTCCCCTTGTTGAAAGTTGTATAGTTAAATGTTTTTAGCATGTTACTTTTTGTAAAAACAAACATCTCTACACTTACACTGATGAAAGTGCTTGCTAAAGCCATTACAAGTTGCATGTTTTTCCTGGTTACTCATGTTCTAATGTTATTTTATTTTATTTGTCCTTGTCTCCCAGTGACTGTTTATGCTCTTGTATGCCTGATCCTTTTTGTATGGTGACAACTATGACAAAACAAACTTAGTTTGTGAATCTTCCCAAGCATTGTCGATTCTTTAGTTTGTGCTAATCTTGTTGTGTGCATTTCAATCCATCCTTTCTTGTTCTCTGTCTTGGCCTTGGCAAAGGTATTTATATCTTGGAGACTTGTACAGTATTTGCCAACAGAAGTTTAACCAATATAAGATATTAACTTACATAATGCTTTTAATGCTTGCTTGTGTCTGTAGATGCAGGGGGTTAAACAGTTTCCTCACATGTTGAGGAAACAAGTTGTCTCTTACGAGTTGTCAGCTGGCAAGATAGGGTGAAGGTGACTGTAGTTCCACCCATGCAGGAAAGTGACTCAAGCTGTGTAAGTCTAACTAAGTGGGGCTTACTTCTGAGTAGACATGTATAGGATAGCACTGTCAGTCAGTGAAAACAAATTGGGTTGGATCAATGAATGAATACAGGTACCAGGATCCAGCAGAGGCTCCCCACTGGAGGAAGGGGACAGGGAGGCAATCCTCACTGATTCCCCTTTCCCCCTACAGCCCCCTGTGTCACCTCTCATGCTGCTCCAGAAGGTCCCCAAAGGATGGATAAAAATGGATGATTTAAAAAAAAAAAAACACCACCACAGATTTTTCAATTTAAATCAGATTTTAAAAAAATTAAATCGGGTATTTTTTAAAACTTCATAAATAAAATACTAAATTTATCTCTACTTAAAAAATAACATAGTTATAATTCTCATTATAGACATGCTAAACCTACACTTACAGTTTCATAAAACTGGAGTTACCTACCAATCGAACATGGGCATTAATTTCAGTTTTTCATCTCATAAAAATGGCTCTGTCTAGCCTAACTAATACCTCTTGTTTTTTTTAAGTTCTGGACTTTCAGCTTCTCTGAGTAAAGTCACACGTGCAAAGACACAGGCTAGATAGGATTGTTGTTCTATGCTTATGTGGTGGTAGAGTTGGGCCAAGCAGAACAGAGGAATTAAGACAGAATGACAATATAGCAGGGTGAATAAAAATCAGTGCTTTTAAAAAAAAAATCCCCACAAATATGTTTTAAAAAATTAAATTGGATTTTTTCAGCCCAGTAACTATCAAACCTTGTTTTGACCTATCAGTCACGGGCACTTCGTTTATGTTTGCTGCTTTTTTTGTGTGGGCAAGGCTGGGCCAAGACTGAGTGAAGCAGAAAGGAGCATCACTGGAAAGAAAAAGAGGAGACAAAATTGTCCCATTTGCATCTTCCTGTATTCTCATACTAAGGCTGCAATCCTGTATCCACATATCTGGGAGTAAGCCCCACTAAACTCAGTGGAACTTATTTATGAAGGGAGGTGTATAGGATTGTGCTGTTAACCTCAAACTGTAATGGGTGCTAGTCATAAGAAAGACCCTATGTGAGAATATTTTAAAGACATTCCCTCTATAGCTAAAAATGATAGCATGCAAAATATATACAGTGACACAAAGGGATGCAAAGCCTGCTGTAAGTATGAAATGGTGTAAATAATATTCAGTTTAGTTGTAAAATAACATGGCTTAATGGTCAGATTTGCACCATTGTTCAGGAAATATATGAAAACATTTCAATGGGAAACGTGATTTAAATCAGCTTTTTTTCTTGCTGATTTAAATCAATCCACCCTGGTCCCCCCGCCCACCAGAGCAACTCTTCAGCAAACACAAGGAGCTATAAAGAAGGAGGAACCACAATCACCTCCCCACTCCTTTTTCCAGCATCAGTGGACCTCTATTATGCACTAATCTGGATCCAAGCCAGTGACCTGGTTCAGACAACATGACAACACACCATGGGTGATCAGACATGGTGGGTTGTTGTGTCATCTGAACCCAGCATGATTTTGGCAGGGTGGCTTATTTTTTCTTGAACAAGCCACCCTGAGAACCCATGGCTTGTTTTAGGGTACTTCATAGCCATGTTGGCTTGTATCGTCCGAACCCAGCAGGGCAATTTCATCGTGGGTTGTTGAAAAGGGCTACAGAGTCACTTGGCAAGAACAGCCAAAAAAGTGCCACTAGTTTAGCAATCTTGCTTCCTGAACTCTGCCTAGTAACAGACTGTGCTGCTGTAGCCTCTGTCCTCCCTTGGCATTCTCCTCCCCCCCCCCCATGTGATTTTGCCACTTCACTTGTCAGCAGCCTTTTTTTTTACTTGTGATCCAGCTGTGTATAATCTGCATGGCAACCTTGAAGGAGCCTGTACTTCTGCCAAGTCTAGTTTTGCCTTCGTTGCACCCTGCCTCCACACACCTACTTCAAAGTTTTTGAAAGGCTCCTGGAGAAGATGCCTCTAATCTTTTAACTGAAGTAATGTAGGCAGTACTTTGATTCTTCATCTTGTACAGTCCATTACAATTATCTAGTGTGTAAAATTTCATTTTGCTTGTGCAATGGATCTGTACCAAGATTAACACCCCCCTTTTTGAGAAGTCTTCCCACTGTTGCTTGCCTATTCCTCTTCGTAAATAGAGCCTGAATCTATCATCCCACCTAATGGCCTTTTCTGTGTACGGGAACCTGCAGCTCATCATCTGGCCCCCAGGCTGGGAACAGATAAACGCAGAACCAGTGTGGCATTTGCTCCAGGTACTGTAGCAGGCACAGCTGGATCACCTCTACCTGGTATAGTGCACTTTTCACCCCACTCCACGATGGATCCCACAGAGGAGGTGGACATCAAGTCCTCGCCCCCACTATTCGCACCCACTCCAATTCCCTTGACACAAACATTACAAGAGTGGTCTTGTGATGCATCTGGGGCTTCGACTGAGGTGGAGGGAGCCCAACCCTGTCAAAGAGTTCAGGCGCATTTCTGGAATGAGAAGGAACTTGGAACATGAATCAATCTCTGGATAAGTCCAGAGGTGCAGGAATATCTGCAGAGCACCAGGAACGATAATTTTCCCCCTTGGTTTTCAGAACAGATGTTAATATGAGAGTCCGTGCTCTCCCCCTCATAGTGCAAGGGGGAAAATTCACAGCCTGAAGAAAAGGTTTAAGGAAATCGTAACAGGTGTTCTGGGGTCACACCGCTCACCATACCAGTAACAAGCTGGCGACTATCCTGCTTGGTCGAAGGGACCTGATGCCCAGTTATACTGCTGGCAGCAGGATTGCCTTGCCCCAACCTGAGTCTGGTATCGTCCCATGAAGACCTGCCACTCTCCAACCTGTGATTCCTCCTCCCTGACTCCAGGCACGTTAAGATGTGTTGAACCCTATACTGCATGGCCATCTGTATCCAGTACATCCAAGCCGCGCATCGTCCCATCTGCAATTTCAGGACCCCCAGATGTTGGCCCACCCCAAAAAGTTTTCCATGTAGAGCCTTTGGGAACAACAATATGCCCCAAGAGTCCATCCCTGCTGTCCCTGCAAGCTGCGTGCTCCGCTTCTGGGACAAGTTCACCAACTGTGTACTCCTCGAGTACAAGCAGCCCAATGTATTTTCCTCCTGCTGCGAGAAAAGCAGCCTGGCCCTCTAATGTGCTACGTGAACCCAGCTGCAGGTAGAGGGGAAGGGGAGGAATGGCTACAGAAGAACCCTCTGCTAGGATGGCCGTAGACAGTTCAGCAGTTTGCAGTGGCTGAAAATGTCTGCCTATTTGGACAAAGACTGTGATGCCGTGATCACAGCAGCTGTAGCGGAGCAGCTTACAGCAGACCGATGTGTTCTCTGGTGGACACTGACGCATACTGAAGCTGTTTGGACATGGATGCCTGGGCATAGACGCTTGAGATGATGCCAGATTTTGTGGAACTTTCCATATGTCCTGGGCCACTTTTGAAACAATGCCAGCAGCAATAGGTCCCACAATTTGCCATTCAGACATTACATATGTAATGCAGAAATCCGTATCAGTTTAAAAAAAAAAAAAAAGTTGGGGCTGACTCTACAAAGTTGGGAAATTTCCCAACTTGGGAGTTGGGAAATCTATTGCGTACGAAATCTTCAAAGAAATGGTGCACATTCTGAACAAGCTGTACTTGTCTGAGATCATATAGGTAGTGGACGAGAGAAAGAATATGAAAGGGTTTTGTGAGCTAGGCTTCCCTCGTGTGGCGGGGCACTGGATTCTTCGCACATCCACATATTAGCTCTGCCTGGGAGGGGTGATGAGTTTTGCAACTGTAAAATGTTTTATAGCATGGTGCTCCAGGCACTTGTGGACTGTAAGGGCAGATTTATGGACGTATATGCTGGTGTTTTGGGAGGAGCCATGACATTGCTATATTCTGGAATTCGCCATTGGCAGATAAGCTAGCTGCGAGATCAATCTTCACCAGCCCCCCTCCCATGGTAAATGGACTCCTCGTGCACCTTCTCATTCTCGGCAACCAGGCTTTTGCACTTCAACCGCGGCTCATGATGCCATACTGGGTTCAGAGGACACCCCAACAGAAAAACTCTAGACTCCCTGTAGAGCAGTGATGGAGAACCTTTTTGAGCCCGAGTGCCCAAACTGCAACACAAAACCAACTTATTTATTTCAAAGTGCCAACACTGCAATTAAATCTGAATACTGAGGTTTTAGTTTTAGAAAAACAACTCATACAGTTGTCCGAACTAATTAACATCTTTTGTCTTTAAAGAAAAACACAACGACAGAGCTTTCAATGATACAAACAGTTTTTTGTTGAAAAAAAATCAACTCAAAAAATGATTATAGTACTACATTGTACACATAGCCTGAAGGGAATTTATACAAACTTTTTAAATAATTAGGCACATGTATTTTTGGATAAGGGATTCTCAACTTGTAATATGATTATATGCCAGACTGAAATTGTATGGGGCAAGCTTCTACAGGTGTCGAATTAGTAAAAGTCAACCTGTACTAGGATGAGCAAGATAAACAAGAAAACTAAACATGCTTAACACATTTTAAACACTTTATGTCTTGGACTGCAAACACTGCATTAGGTAAAAGTTTGCATTGGGCATGCTTTTGCACAATTAATGTGATTTTTGCTATTGCATGCATGCTGATAATTTGTCAAACCTTGGCTCATACTCCGTTAGTTTGAGAGCAACACATGCAGCACTCGGGTCAACTGTTAGGGCTTTACATCCAAGTCATGCTCTGTGCATCATTCTTCAAAATCTTTTAAATGTGATAACAATGTAGAAAATTCTGTAACAGGAATTCTAGAATAAAATCATTCTGTTCCACACTGTGAGAAAGAACAAGATGCTTAGTGTTTTGCAGAAGGGGATGGTCTTTTCGTGATCTGGTGACCAATGGCTCGAGTGCCCACAGAGAAGTCCCTGCGTGCCAGCTGTGGCACCCGTGCCATAGGTTCGCCATCACTGCTGTAGAGCATGTTTTTGGCCACTTAAAATGGTGGTGGTGCTCCCTTTACATGCTTCTGGATGTGGAGGAAGATCTCATAGCAGGTATCATTGTTGCTTGCTGCATCCAGTACAACATTTCATTTGTGAATCAAGGGAGGATGTGCTCCTTCAGGACAACCCCCAGCTTCCAGGGGCTGGGAACGACATCATCGATGATCCCCCAAATTAGCCCCCACTGTGTCTGCTGAATCCACCATCCAAAACAGCGACACGGCATGAAGCGCATACAATCCACACAGCTATCATCACTGAGTAGATCTGGGAGAATTACGCATGTGTATATACTGTGCATAGGGATTGCGGAGCATTGAAAAGGGACTTACAGTAGCAGAATTACCTATTCCACCTGCAACTGTTATACTAGCTAGAATACAGTAGGCAAGCCTCCACACCCCCACTGATGCCATGCTAGTCATACCCCCATGTTAACATCCTTTCCCCGTAAGTGTACCTCTGGCAAGTCTGAGCAGTGTAAGATTTCCCCTTTCCCAATCAGCCACCTGATAGCATTCCCTGTGTAAGCCCCCGCTTATTAGTCTATCAATACCTCACATTTCACATATAATTGCACCCCATTCTTATACTTCATAGGGTATCCCATTTAAACCACCCACCCTATCAGTGTCACTTTAGGTAGCACTTCCCATATGAGCAAAGCCTATAGCCAGTAAAGTTCAAACTCCTCATAGTGCCTTACCAAGCTAATTTAAATTAATAGCCAGGACTGTTCTCTCCGTGCCAAGAATTGTCTGCATAACATGCCACTAACCACAGTTTCACAATAAAGATTTTTAAAGAGTTGCACAGCCATGTCTGCTTACAAGAAACAACAGATATAAAAACTAGGGAACCGCTCCACAGTGGAGATGGAGGGTGGTGTGTGTGTGTGTGTGTGTGTGTGTGTGAGAGAGAGAGAGAGAGAGAGAGAGAGAGAGAGAGAGAGAACCAGGCTGATATAGTGGGGGTGGCATAGCAGGTGAGGAGGGAGGTGTGGGTAGAAATGCTTTATCTTGCTCTCAAAGACCAGGGTTTTTTTTGGGGGGGGGGGGGTTGGCATCATGAGCGAAATATGATTCTCTGGCTAAAGGAAAGTGTGGGGGTGGGGGGCGGAGCAGGTGAAGGGGGAGCCACATCTCAAATGGCTTCTTGGGCTGTTGGAGACCAGGGGTGGTGGTGGTAGGAACAGTCGCTTCTCCAACTGCCAGAGCAGAGGTGGGAGCAAAGTTGGGAGGGTCAATGAAAGCAGCTTCTGTGTGTGGTGGGGGGCAAGCAGGTGAAGAGGGAGCCAAAACTCAAACCACTTCTTGGGTAGTGGGAGTGCAGAGGGGGAGGGTGGGGGGAAGGAACAGTGAGTGATTGCCACTTCTACAGCTGTCAGAGAGCAGAGGGGAATGCAAAGGAGGGATGATGAGCGAAGCCTGCTTCTCGGGCAGGCAAAGAAAGCATTGTGCTATCCATGGCCAAAGCACAAGACAAAAATAAAAACTACCAATGGGAATGTTAGGGTTTACTATTCTTATTTGAAAGACAAGTGTAGGCAGGTATCAATCTGCCAAGGGGCGGGGGAGGGACCAAAAAACTTTCTCTGTGGAGCCAGCAAAGGCAGGACATGCCCAGAGCACTCAGTGGACTAATATTAAAAAGGCAGGTGATGTAGTGAGGGAGCAAGGGGTAGCAGGATGGGAATTTTCCTGCAAAGGCCCCTGGGATACGTGCTGGCAGTGTGTGGGAGGAGTGAGTTGGAAACAAGCCATGACAAGCTTCAGAGAGGCTGATTGTTTGTCAGCATCATGGTGGGTTATTCAGGGAACAACCAACTCACCGTAGCTTATTTTCAGGGTGGCTTAGTGTGACGTACAGAACTGCCCACTGTATAACGTATTCATCCAATGCTATAGCTGTAAATCTTTGTCTTTAAAACATTTCAAATTCTGTATCTCTGGCTCTGCAAGTTCAGCGAGCGGTTGATAACTTGCAACTGCCACAAGCACATTGCTGCTTAAAAACCCACTTAAATATACTTGGGTTAAAAAGCACCTTGTTCTTAAGTCTGCACATTTTTGTTAGAGAGTGGTTCATTCTTTTATGTCTGGATAAATAAATATTATCTCTTATTGCAAACCGCTGAACACATGTTGCCTACCCCTGTGCTATACTTTTTTTGTGACATCTTGCATTTAGATTGGACAATCTTTGGGCAATATTGATACAGCTGATGTGAATTCAATAGAACATATATAGCCAGTCTGTCACAAATGAGCTTCTTGTTCTCTCTGCCTCAGTTAAGTTGGTAGGGAGATTCTCTTGGCTTTTCTGTCAGAATTAGTTCATATTTGCATTTGAGCAGTTGTATTTAGTTACAACATTAAATATATTACCGTAAATACAAAAGATATTTTACGTTTTATTAAGAACAAATCGATTGAGTTGTATCCAATGGTGCCATTTCACTAGCACAAGGCTCCTACCACTTGAGGAAAAACACACATACATACACACAATTTCATTTGAGCCATCGGTTCCCTAGGTAACACTGAGCAATAGTCCTGAGCTTTTATCTTTTTAGAATGGCTGGTGAATTTGTCTACAATACAGCCATTAGTACAGTTGGGTTCTACTGATATGTTGTGTATATTGATTTGTGTATATTAAGTGTTCTAGACAAAGATTCAGTATATCTGTACTAAAATATTTTACTATTTGTACTATTTCAATGGTACAAACTGCAATTTCACATTATAGCAGCTATTGCATACAATTCAGTTTAATACCTTTTTTTCATTACCATTTCATTGGGACAGTGAGAAAAATTAATACATCTTACTATGCTAGTCTGCGGTAGGCAACCTTTTTGGGCCATGCGCACATTTGGCAGTTTGAGAAACTGTCCTGCGTCCCACCACAAAATGACTGCCATGGGAGGTGACTGCCATGGGAGGTATGGCAAAGGACAAGTAACCTGCCCAGAAAACTGAGTACAAGGCAGAGGTAGAGTCTGAGCCTCAGCACACTAAAACACTCCTTTGATCCCACAGAAAATATGTTTAAAACATTGTTTTAAGTGGGAGAGGTTGAGTGCCTTGGCGGGTGCCAAGAAGGGTGTCTCAAGAGTACTTTGTGCCTGTGGGCACCATGTTGCCTACCCCTGTGCTATACTTTTTTTTGACATCTTGCATTTAGATTGGACAATATTTGGGCAATATTGTTTGATATAAAGCCAAGCACCCTGAACTTTTGTCAATTGCCACCAATATTTTGATCTATATTTTAAGTGCATTAATACCAGAATATACACCCTTCTACATCCCTTGCCCCTCCCTCCATGTCATCAAGAAATTCAAAGTTATATTTGGATTTAACATGCATGGTTAGGGGACGCTGAAAGCATTCATGTACATTGTATTCTGTTTGTAACATGATGCTACAGGAGAGTTGGTTTTTTAATACCCAATTTAATGTACTACTGTGCATATTATTTAGTCTACTCTTCTAGTAGTAGCTGTCTTCTAACAGTTTACTTGTAACCTTATGTTTTCTAGTTGAATGACAATACTATAGTACTACTGGGGACAGTTGCCTAATGAGAGAGTTAAAAATCAGGGGAATTTTAAAAAATGAAATTCAGTAGTGGGAGTTGTAAAATGGATAGAATTATGCCATCAGCATTTTTTCACAACATGAAGTAGTTGAGTCAGTGCATCAGAAATAGAGATATGACATATACACTTGCCATATTAACTACATGAGATATGACATATACACTTTCCATATCAATAACTACATAATTCAGTATATTCATTAAGGAGCATGGACTCTTCTTGAGCTTAAAATTTGATCTCAAATATTTGACCACAGTTTTTTTAAAAATAAGATAGCTGCCAACATTTGACTTGTGATTAACCCATATTGCAACCCTAGGTACAGCCACTGCTGCCTCCTTTCCTAGCTGAGGAAGCAGGTTTAGAATGTGGGCAAATAAACATCATTTACTGCAGTCTAGAAGAATCATGGACTTGGACTAGGGCCAGCAAAAAGCTCACAAGCTGATGTTAGGCTAGAAAACCCTTCTTAGCCTAAAATGAGGATAAAATAGAAACTCAGTACTTTGAACAACTTGGACACCTGGCATGGTACACATAGGTACTGGTGGTACTGATTCATAGATTCATAGATTATAGAGTTGGAAGGGGCCTACAAGGCCATCGAGTCCAACCCCCTGCTCAATGCAGGAAACTAGAGGAGAGGTCTCCCATCCAAGTAGTAACCAGGCCTGACCCTGCTTAGCTTTCCACGCTCAGACAAACTGAGCCAGCGTTAGCCACAGGCCTGTATATTAGTGCCTGTTGTTACTACACCTGCAACTTGAAGGCACAGCTGAGCTCTTCAGAGGCAGAGTCTAGGTTGTGTTCCTCAAGATAGAATGCCAGTGATGCAGTCTTTGGTTCCAGTCCTCTTCTAAGAAATAAAGTTGTCCATCCTTGGTTTATGCTGGTGCAATGTCAATAGTGCTAGCACACTGACACAGAGTTGGATCCTTCCCCTAGTCAGGAAAGGATGGCCAAAAGGGAAAAAGAGCAGTTACTAGTCAGAGTGACTAGCATGGGTATCCTGAGAGCTGGAGGAAACCTCCATGACAGGATGGCATGTGGCATGGCGGGGGGGTGTCAGGAAAAATCTCCTTTGTGTAATTGAAAGTGCCCAAAAGCCAGTACTGCTGGTGGAATCTGGGATTTCAGTTTGCATTTAAAGTTCTTATCTAAGATGCATGCAGGTTTTAAGGTGTTTTGAAAATAAGTTACTTAGCATAACTTTCTGAAAGTGTGTTCCTATAGACCAACTGGAAAGAACCCTATACTTATATACCGTATTGCAAGTTGGGAGAGAATATTATATAAATGATTGTATGATTAGCTCAAACTTGCTGCTAAATGATTAGGTACTTTTAATTTTTAAAAAGGTACTGTCTCTCCTTGTGATTTATTATTCCAAGGGGGTAATTTAACAAAACATTATTTTCACTTATTTGCAGAGTAGAATTGTCATAGATGATTCATACCATAGCAAGCCAAGTTGTGATCTGTCAGGGTTAGTGACAGAGCCAAATCTTTCAGGGCGTTCACACACTTTAACCTTCTCTTCAAATGAGGTGAGTTTCAGTGTGTCTGTGTGTATTGTTGATGTCACCATTCAGACTACATTATGGCATTTGGGTTTGTTTAAAATGAAAACGGTAGGGTATCATCATTGCACCTTAAACATTTTATAGCTTAATATTGAAATACATACCTAGGAAAGGATCACAATTTTAAGGCATTATTTGCCCCTTACCAATGTTTAGTTCAATATATTGTATGTGATGTTTGACTATTCTCACTAGTCCTATTGTTTGTTCTTTTATTTTATTTATTTTATAAATAAAACAAAACAAGCTTTGAATTTTTAAATTGCAGCACTTTTAATCAGAGCACAATTAAATTAGTTCATATTTACATTTAAATCCAACGTCGTGTGAGTAGACTTCCCCATCTCTTCCACCCCCTGCAGCCCCTTGGGTACCCCAACCTTCCAGAGCAGATTTGGGGAGCGTGTGAGGGGCTGCAGTGGGGAGGGGATTCAGCCTTAATGTTTTAATTGTATTTCTAGGTGTAGAGATAATTGATATTTAAGTGAAAGTTCAATATTTAGATGAAGTGGCAACATTCTGTACTTTAAGGTGATTTCCTCAAGTAATGCTATTTAGAAAATTACTCTTTAAATGCATAGCCATTTATTTCACTTTATTGGCCATATAAAAGTGTGCATTTAGAAAACTTGTCCTTTGGGGGGGGGAAAACTGATGATGACATTACTGAAGAAAAAACTGATTCTATAAATCAACTAAATTTTAATTACATCCCTAATGTATAGGAAAACTGCTTAGTGATGAATAGTGCTACCAGCTAGTGCAGTGTACTTTATATGAGCATGCATGCTGTTCACTTGAGTGAACAGTATATGATGATACTTCTAACAGAATACAGAGATCGTATTACTCATTTCTAAACGGAAATGTCTTTTTAACTAAAATGTGTAATTCTTGCTGTGTACTCGGTTACTGTTGAAATTGTTCTAGATCCTTTTTGAGGCCAAACCTTTTTTGGATTGCCTACATTGGATCTTCCAAAACTTTACAGAATTTAATGAGGAGGTTTTTGCGGGGCAAGCTAAAGTCAGCCTTCATTGATGAGACTCACAGCTCCTCATGTAGAATTAGTCTCTAGCATGCAGCCTCTTATGGAAAACTTGGCTTGGGTGACTTCTGTGTTTATGCACTGTTGACCCTCTTTAAAGCTGCTCTGTTCTTCAGAATTTAGACAGGTTCCATCCTTTGTGTCTCTCTTCCAGTTGTCTTGAGGATTTTGTTCTTTCAAAGCAGCAGGACTGTGTTCACTCTTTATTTTCTCTCTTGGTAAGAACTGGAATATCAGCAGGGCCTGTGTCAAGGGTAGGCATGGTTAGGCACCTGTCAAGGGCCCAAACCCCAGCAGGGGCCCACTGACAAGAGCCCTCCTCCTCACTATTGCAACCTGCTTATTCACCTGCTTCTTGCTGTGGCCCAGACAATAGTGGAGGTGGTGGTGAGGAGGAGCAGTAGATACTGCTACCCTCTGGCAAGAAACTGAACTTCTCACCTGAAACTGGCTACTTACCCTTTAAGGGTGCCTGGCCTGTGGGATGGGGTGGGGCTAAAAACCTCCCTCCTTATTATCACCTGGACTTGGCAATCAGGTGCAGGTGTGGGAGATGGGTATGTGCAAGCTAGCATGGTTGCCTTGTCACCTACCCATTAAAAAGAGGGGCTGGAAGCCCGGGTCAGTAGACCAGGGAGGGGTGGATCCATCGAGAGCCAAAACTGAGCCACTCGGGACCAGAAGCTGACCCCACGGAGGTGGAGAAGATAGAGCAGGGGTGCCTCCCCTGGAAAATTGGTCTGCACATAAGTGGTAGAGGTGCAGGTTAGGTAGAAGTGGACAACAGTGGTGGTAGGGAGAAGGAGGAGCAGGAGATGCTGCTGCCTTCCTCTCCACCACCACTGTTTACTCACTGCCTCTCTGCTGTAAATCAAGCAAGTGGTAGCAATGCTGAGAAAGATGCAGAGGAGCAATAGCAGCTGGTGACAATGGTAGTGAGAAGGTAGACTCACTGAGGAAGGGGGCCCATTGAGGGTGTCTTTCTAAAGGACCGTCAGAACCCTGCAGCAGGCACTGAATATTAGGAATTGATCTTTGTTTTGTCCCTAGGAATAGAATCTCAGAGGAAGGATGAGTTAGAGCCCTTGTAATAATCTCCAATATTTTGATGTTTGAGTGAACGTTAGATACTTGCTTGTTCTGAACATATTAATGCAACAAAAAAGTTTGTTACCGGTATTTAAAAAAAAAATCCAGACTTTTGACATTTTGAAACTGACTGGGGAAGAGGTGTTCTGTATTCATGGACATTTCTTGCCAATGCCTTGTTTTTATATTACATCTTTGAAACTTACTTTGATTTTAAATTCATATAACAAGTGGTTCCCACCATACTTTTAGATTGTCCTGAAAGTAGTAGGATTGTGAGCCGTTTCGGGCTTGCTGTGGCTTTTTTGCTTCCCCCCCCCTTTTTTGGGGGGAGATCGGGAAATCCCGATCGGTAAATCCTGATACCCATTTTGACAGCTACGAGCAGTCCCTTCAAAGTGCCCCAACAGCACCTTGGAGGGGCTGCCCATGGTTGTCCAGTCTTTAAAAAAATATTTTGGCATAAAAAATTGTGTGCAAAAAAATTAATTTTTATTTTTTTAAAATTAATTCTAGCCACAGTTACGTGACTGCCGGGGTTTGCAGCCTCAGTTGGGGCAATGTCCAGGGGGGTGCCTGCTGCCAAAGGTACCAACCCTGGAGATTGCCTATAAGAAGCTCCAAATACATTTCCCCCCCTTTGGTTTTTCTTGGCAGCTGTTAGAAGGCGAGCTGTCAAAAAAACCCCAAAAACACGAGTGATCTTTACTTGCGAAAAGGGGGTGGGGGGATTTAAACCCCCTTTGCAGCAAGATCCTCAAACCCCCCCCCCCCTTCGTTCCCACCAGGGTGCACATTTTGCACTTATTATTTATTTATTATTATTATTTATTATATTTATTAATCGCCCATCTGGCCGGTCACCCGGCCACCCTGGGCGATGTACAATTAAAATACAGTAATACAACACAATAAAATATAATAATTAAAACAATATAAAAAATTCTTATTAAAAACCTAACCCACCCCATATTCCCGCCTGAACAGCCATGTTTTTAATGCACGGCGGAAGCTCATCACGGAGGGGGCATGGCGAAGGTCACTAGGGAGGGAGTTCCAGAACTTGGCGGCCGCCACAGAGAAGGCCCTCTTCCTAGTCCCCACCAGCCTGGCTGCTCTGGCTGATGGGATAAGGAGAAGGCCGTCCGTGGCAGACCTTGTTGAGCGGCCTACTTGATGTTGCTGGAGGCGCTCCTTGAGATAAGCTGGGCCGGAGCCGTGTAGGGTTTTAAAGGTCAAAACCAACACCTTGAATTCGGCTCGGCAAGCAACTGGTAGCCAGTGCAACTCATTAAGCGCTGGCGTGATGTGATCACGCCGGCGGCTGCCCTTAATCAGGTGAGCCGCCGCGTTCTGTACCAGCTGAAGCTTCCGGACCGTCTTCAAAGGTAACCCCACATAGAGTGCATTACAGTAGTCTAGGCGAGAGGAGACCAAGGAATGAACCACTGATGGGAGCAGGTGATTAGGAAGGTAGGGACGCAGCTGCCATAGCAGATGGAGTTGATACAGCGCCGCCCGGCTCACAGCTGCCACCTGAGCCTCCATGGACAGCTGGGAGTCTAGAATGACCCCCAAGCTGCGGACCTGGTCCTTCAGGGGTAGATGTACCCCATTCAGCACCAGGTCAACATCCCCTAACCTTCCCTTGTCCCCCACCAGAAGTACCTCGGTCTTGTCGGGGTTCAGTTTCAGCATGTTCCTTCCCATCCAGCCAGCCACTGACTCCAGGCACTTGGACAGGGTCTCAACGGCCAACCTCGGTGAGGACTTAAAACAGAGGTAGAGCTGCGTGTCATCCGCATACTGATGACACTGCACCCCAAACCTCCTGATGATAGCTTTGTTCCAAGTACCTAGAGGTTGCTCAAGGAGTTTTGACTAGTTGTTAAAACTCTGGGTCCTTTTAAAGGGTTTTTTTGAGTGGGAACTGGGTGTTTTGGACTGGGACATATGTTTGTGTATGTTGCAGTAGAAGCTTGAAAGTACAGTCATGCCTTGGATTGAGAGCATAATTCGTTCCGGAAACATGCTTGTAATCCAAAACACTCTTATATCAAAACGGAAAAATTTGTACAGAGATTTTTAATTTAAGCCGTACTACAGTACTTGTATTGCAAGACGTCGCTTGTATATCAAGTAAAAAAAAAATTAAATAAATATTTAAAAATTTGCTTGTCTTGCAAAACGCTCTCAAACCAAGTTACTTGCAATCCAAGGTATTACTGTAACCTGTGGCTATATGCAGTTTTCACCCATGTCCATGGATAGTTTAGTTGTGTTTAAATTTAAAGCCTTTCAAGCTTTCTACCACATGGTGAATTCAGGGTAATAATATATTTTGGGTCAAAAAGAGCACACAAACCAAAATAGTGGTCTTCATAATATGTTCACAAGCCACTACTGCTATCTGGAAAAATGAGATGGAAGTCTAATAGGAAAAGTGTTGATTGATCTGATACCGCTTTTTGTCAAACCAGTTACAGCTGAAAGAAAACCTTTTACTTGTAAAGGAGTTGGAGGTGTAACTTGGTATGGGTGAAATTTATTTAATAGAATTGGTTTTATTATAGCTCATATGGCCGTTGATCTGAGCACATATCAGTGTTCCAAGAACATAGATACATAACAAAGACTTGCTGTATTGTAAGGCTTGTCTTCTTCGCATAGTGAATGAACCATGTCATTTTCAGTTTATGACAGTAAGAAATAATACTGTCTTTAGACAAAGATTGTATGTTGTTAGCTTTAAACAAACAAAACTCCAGTTTTTGTTTCTGACTTTGGAAATCATAATAGTGCCAGAAGAGGAGAGGGTGGAAGGGAATGGTGTCCATACTCCCGCTAGCTAGATGCCTGTAATGGGAACTAGTACAAACAAACCATGGCACTCAAGTAAAAAAAAAACACAACCTATAGATACATCATCTTTGCTTTTTGCAGTTAATTACACATCTAAACTAAGGCGGAATTATTTGCATAACTTAAATGCTGAGTTATAAAAGCTGTGTCCCACTACCCCCCCCCCCATGAGTTCAGCAACAGACAGGATCTGTCTAAATCAATGAATACAAAGGAGGTTTTGTTCCCTTGCCTCTAGTGTAGTGTTCACTCAGATTTCGCTAGTAGTTTTTCATTCCCTTTTGCATTAGGTTACTTTTAGCTTAAAGGACATTTTGCATTGTATGTATGGTAAAACTATATTAGAAGTGGACTTTTCTATATATGACTCAAGCCCTACACCTAGAAAACCAGAAGTTGAAGGATCCCTTACAGTCACTTTAAACTTATTTTTCTGACATTTGGTTTGTTTGATCATACAATGGCCAGATTCCCATGACACTTTAAGCCCATGAAGGCTCTGAAGCCTCTGTGGCTTAAAGTTGCCTGGGGCTAATGACTGGGCACAGTAGGGGTCCGCAGACACCACCTCTCCCTCCTTCAGTCATCCCATTGGTATCCCAGGGGATACCGCAGAAGCACTGAGGGAAGAGGAGTGGGGATGACAGCAGCTCGAAAGTGTCCAAGCTGCACTTTTCCACCTCTGTCAAGGCTCCCCTTGCTGGGCATGGCAGCTGCTCAGCTGAGCTGCGGGAGCTCCCAGGAAGGGGAAGGGGATGAGGTATGTTCTCCTGGGTGTACCTGGGAGTAGGCCCATGAGAACAGACCTCCTCCCGCCCACCTGCCATACGCAGGGTAGACCCAGGAGAATCGCTCCCTCCCGCACTCCCGATTCTGCTTGCCAGCGCCTCACATGGCGCTAGCATGCAGAATCGCCTCACCACAACCCTCCTAGTGAGAAGCTCTCTTGCTATGCGGGTTGGAGTGCCTCCTTTTCCTCCTTCCGGGCAACGCCATCACGGGGGGGGGCTGCTTTCCCCCATGGCCTCCTCCCAGGGATTGCAATTGCAAGGAGGGGCTTTCTCCCCCAATTCACCCCCTGCTCTTGCTCGGTGTGGTGCCCGCAGGCGCACCGCCAAGCAAGGGGGGGAAACAGCAGGTGGAGCCGGCAGGGAACAGGAGCACACTTCAGCTGAAGTTTGCTCCTCTTCCCCGCAGGCTCTGCCTGCCGTTTCGGGCTGGTGGGGAACAGGAGGGAGCTTCAGCCAGCTGGCTGAAGCTCCTTCCTGTTTGCTGCCATGGCACTCCCTAACAAGGGCAGATTAAACCCGCCCTTGCTAGGGAGCGTGGCAGTGGTGGCTGTGACGGGGGTTTGTCGAGTGCACAGCAACCCCCCGTCATGGACGCCATGGCGGGTTCTGCCGCATGCCCTCTTCCCGCTTGGGCTTGGGGAGGAGGAGGTGTGTGGTGGCGGGTGGGATCCAGATGCTGCCCTTTTTTGCCGTTCTGGCCAAGGGGCTCCGTGCCTTCTTGCCTTGCAAGAGGGTTAGTGTGCCATCTGGCTTCACATGACACGTTAACCCTTCAAGGGTTTTCTAAACCCTAGCACGAGCCATGGCTACTTGGGGTGCTTTAGAAGCCACCCCCAGGTCGCTACCAAAGCACCCCCCTGGCTTCCGACAACATGCTAAGACTCAGTAGTAATTAACCTACTGAGGATTACCATGTTGTGCGAACCCAGTTGAGTGAGTTTGATGATAGTTGTAAGTTATCAAATAGTGCCTGAAATACTATAGCTCACCAGAATTTTGAATCTTAACACTTAGATCATCCACTTAATAGAGTCCACTTTTTCATGACGGTGTTCAGGATTTATTTATTTATTTGATTTGTGCCCCACCTTTCTACTTAGAAAAATGGCACTTAAGGCGGCTTACAATCATAAATAAAAATTGATTAAAATAATAATAAAACAATGCACTAAAACACAATAAAAACACAGCATTAACAATAAAAATAGCATCCAACCCAACAGTCCCACTTACACACCAAAGGCCTGCTTCAATCAGCATGAGAGTTCTTTAATTGCTTATCTTCCACATAGAAATCTTCTTGCATTTTATGATTTAATTCCTAAAGTGTAATAAAATGTTGTGTGTCACAAAATATGCTAAACTAAAATGTGGGTGTGGGACACAAGCTCTGCTCTCAAAAGTCTAGTTTCTTGGATTTGTTTTGACATTGGCATACATAAAAGAGGGGAAAAAACACGGCAAGTTGTCTGTGAAAGTCTGAGGATTTTACACATCAGAAATCCTGGTTATTTTTTAAATTAAAATCAGTAAATTAAATTTATTTATTTATTTATTTACTGTAAAACCTGTTTTGTTTGGTCAGACTTTAGATGATGAGCCATCAAGTACAGGGAAACAAAACCAGTGGCACAATAGGCCCATTTCTGAATGGACAACACAACAGGTATGCCATTGGCTAATGGGAATGAACATGGAGCAGTACATCGTGGAATTCACAGCCAAGAATATAGATGGACAACAGTTAATGCTGCTTGACAGTGATAAGTTGAAGGTAAGCTTGTTCTGACCCAGTGTGAATTAACACTCTTTGATTGAGATCAGTAGTATAAATTATGGTGAGCAGCATAGGCTGTTGCCCAGGGCTCAAGTAAATCCTGTTTACTCTCCCTCCCCCCACCCTTTTATGCCGGAAAACAATTTTGAGTGTGGAAAATTTGCCCAGGATACAAAAAGCTACTAGTTAAGAGGAGGTTCAAGAAGCTACTCAACCTCCCAACCTAAAACACAATATCCTGTACCTCAACCATTTTGTTCAACCTTTTTTCTTTAAAAATTTAAAGTGAGAAAATGACAAACTCCATAGGCATCCTGTTTCATTGCTGAACTGTTTTAAAATATTCAGTCTAATTCTCTGTCCCTGAAATTCTCGTTTGCCTTTTCACCTACTTGTGAAGGTTGGGCTGAACAAAAAATGGGTTAAAACCAGAGGACACCTTTATGGCTAAACTGGACTATCATTCATAATATCTCTTCTTTCTAAATGTTTTTCTATATTAATTTTGAGTTTGTTTCCTTTTGATTTCTAGGTAAAAGACTCTTTTTAAAACATTAAGTGGTTTTTAGTTTTCTTCTTTTTTTAAGTTAGAATGCTTGCTTGCTCTTACATTCTACCTGCTCTCTTCTCTTAGGACAAAAGGATGCACTGTTTATCTGAATGTTGCGTAGCTCCAAATGATAATGCTTACATTGCACATTCATTAAGGCTGCAGTCCTGTATGCTTACTAGGGAATAAATCCCATTGGACTCAGTGGGACTTCTCAGGAAACTACTTGCTCAGGATTATACTGTAAGATAACTTTGGGAGTTGACATTTCTGCTGAGCATGTGCAATCCTGTGCATGTCTACTTGTGGAAGTTCCATTGAGTTCAATGAGGCTTACTCTCAGGTAAGTTGGATATAGGATTTCAGCCTACATTTTCTGTTCATAAAACAGGTTCACTTTAAAGGTTTTATTTGGGTTGAACAAGAGTGAGAATTTTAAATGTATCTTACATTGAGCTTTGAAAGCGAGGAATATTAGCATGTTCTAAAATAGCCAAAGGACTTGCCATTCTTATCAGATGTTGCCATCTGCTGATTAAAAACTATATTACACCCTGCTAACAACTAAACCTATTACTAGCTTTTCCTATGCTATGGTAGCACATGTATTTTTATTTAGCAGATGAATGTATAACCTGCCCTTCCTCTTAGGAGCTTAGGGTGGTGTATGCGAGGTTCTCCTTTTATCCTTGAAACAATCTTGTGAAGTTGGATTGTGACTGGCCCTAGGGTACCCAGTGACCTTCATGACCAAGGAGGGATTTGAATCCAGGTCTGTCCAATCCATGTCGAACAGTCTATTACCCTACTTTAGGTGCACCCAAGGACTTGCATGTGCCCAGAGTGAGTTTTGATTTTGTTCCCTTTGAATAGCAGACCTCTCTGCCACAATATAAATAGTTTTTGAAAGTTCCCTCAAATTTAGCAGCAGTTTGCCTGGGGGTAGACGGGGTTGCCACTATTGAGAAATACAAATTAGATTCTAATCACAGGATGCTATGCTAAGAGGTTTTTAAAGAGATACATGTTCTGAAGAGGTTGGACCCTATCCCAGGAATTTTAATTGCACTTAAGCCTATTGGGTTGGATCCAAGCATCAACAAAACTTTTGTTAATCATGACTAACTTAAATCCCATTGATTTCAATGGGTCTATTCAAAGTATGACTAAGTCTAGATCCAACCCATTGAAATTAATGGAATTTAACTTAGTTATGATCAACTTGTCCTAGTGATTTCTAAAAGCTACTTAAGCACAGCTAATGCAATCAGATCTCTGACATGTGAACGGGCACTGTGTCATAATTGATTGGGTAAATTTTAATATGAACTAGTCTGTATATGGTTACGTCTGACAGCAATTTCCATGGCTAGTGAAGCATTTTCTTCAGCTCCTACAGTCCCAGTACTTGTTGCAGGTGTATCCATGCAGTCCAGTTCACATTGTGGGTGAGGAGAGGTCCTGATTGTTCATACATATTGTAATTTTAATTGAAGACAAATGGTATGATATGTAGGCATCAGAAAGGTGGGGCAACAATTTTTCTTATATTTTAACATATAAATATGAGGAAAATGTGTGAACATTGAGGTCAGTTATAACCTTGCATTAGTGGGGAACAACTGCTTGTGCAACAGGAAACTAGTGCTTCATAGGGCAACCCTGGAAACTAGGACTTCCTGAGCGAGACAAGTCAGCGGAGCTTGTGGAAGGGAGCGTTGCAGACTTGTCCCATTCTGGAAGTGCTACTTTTGGCTCATTTCCAGGGTTGCACTGTGAAGCTCTAGCTTCCCGTTGTGCTAGCAGTTGTTCCCACTAGCACAATGTGATTGGCGCTGGAAGATTGCCAGCATTGGATACTGCCCAATGTATTTAGAAATTAAAGTAATATTAGGCAGCAGTCTCTCACAGGTAACTTGTACTACTTGCAAAACTTTGGTTAGTGTCCATGTGTTTTAAGACTGTTATCCTTTTTTCTTCTCACCATCTCTTTTCAGCATGTTTAAATACTTGTATTCCTTCTATATATTTGCTTAATTTTATAGTTTGTAAAGAGAGATTCAATTTGTATGTTGTTTTTGTTGTGCTAATTTCTGGCCGTAGCTAAAACATTTGTAAAACTCTTATTCATGAAAATGCATGCCACATTAAATGATTATTGTTTTTGCTGCAAGCACTGCTACTTTTCTAGAATTTAATAAAATATACCTTTTCTTTGAAAGACCCTGGGAGTATCCAGTCAAAATGACCGATCAACAATAAAGAAGAAAATTAAAGATATTAAAAAAGCACAAGAAAAACTGGAGAAACAGAAAGAAAAGTTTCAGAAGAAAGAGAGAGAAGTTCGGAAAACTGGCAGAGTGGTAGCCACTGTAGAATCAAGCTGCTAAAATGATTTGATGTCATATGCAACTGCTTATTCTGGTGTAGTCTCAAGGGCTAAACGGCAGCTATACCAGTGTAATAGTTTGTTATCTTTGTTATCAGGCTTTACTTCATCTTGAAGAAGTGTAGCAACTGTATATTACTGTATAATTTTGAAGGGGGGAGGGGGGAAATGATAGTTTTACAACATAGGCTTTTTTACCTCAAGTTTCCATAATCCTTCCCCATTTATACGATTCATTTAAATGAAATATTTTCAATTTTTATATTTAGCTCATTAACTTGTACTAATGGAAAGTAAATTAACTTTGTCATAAGTCCTGTGTATATAAGTGTCTGGCTGTTTGAACTCCCTGAAGTATCTATTGAAAGCGGTATATACAGTTTTTGAAAAATAGGGTGTGACACAGATTACAATATAATGTTGGGTGGCTTCTGGTATAGAAATACTATCAGGTCATTATGTTATGTTGGATATAGTTTGTTGCCACTAGTGTTGTATAGAGAAAAATTAAGTTTTAAAAATAGAAAATTAATTTAATCAAATTTAATGAAGTGTTTAAAATCCTGTATTTTCCAGAGTTCATTTAAATTCAAAACATATTGTAGTAATATAATTCATGACTTACTTTTGTATTTTCTAAAATAACACTTAAGTTTCTAAATTGTTGAGTATGTTGAAGCAGGATTTCAAAGTTTATCAATCAATTTTATATGCTTTTGTATGTAATACGGTTTTATAATTCATGTGATGAATAAGTTCAGATTGTAGTAGATGCATTACATTTTCCTACTCAAGATATTTGAGGACCAAAATTATATTTTTGCTAATTTTTACATGCTATTGGTCTTCCGGACTTAAAATAATTCCAGAATGGGAATTATCTGAAAAAAACATTAATGAAGCACTGGGTTTCTGCATTGTATATAATTGCACTGTAGATTACAAAAGTCTTCCTTTTCATGAGTAGTGTTTGTTTTTTGGAATACTGTAAAACACAATTGCCATCTGCTATTGGGTAACAGAACAATCTGTTGTAGAAAAATACACAGCATTAGAATGACATTTTTGAAAAACGGAATAAATTTCATTAAAAAAAACTTGTTCTTTGGAATTTTTAGTATGCCAGTTATGTGGAGGAAGTTATTCAGGGATGCCACTAAAATTTCATTTCCCATTTCCCTGACTTTCCCTGACCAACTTTTCTCAATTCCCCTGACCACCATGGAAAAATAATTCCCAAGTTAAAAGAATAGGTTACATTACATTAAATAACAGTTTTATTAAATGATTTAGAACAACACCATTTTTTTGTTTACTCTAAGGCAATTTTGGGGGGGTGGTTTAAGATAGAAGCTTCAATATGAGCTTCTTTAAAGATTGAGACTGGGTTTGCATGACACAACAACCCACTGTGGTTTATAAACTACAGTGGGTTTCTTCGTGGTCTCTGTGCTTCACACACATATGGATTCTCTGCGCCTGCGCTGAGATCGATCGGAACTTCTTTAGCTGAGCTGAACTGGGCGGGAGCCCCTCCCCCTCGCACGTGCTCCTTAGCGCGGCTCCCGCCCATCTCCTCAGTTCCTCTTCGACCGCCTTTGCGACCAGTCGATAGGTTCTTCTTCTCTTCACTTTCGAGTTTTCAAGCTGAGTTTGTTAGTCTTTCTATTAATCTAAAAAACTTTGTTCTCTTCATAAACTTTCTATTTCTTCATTCTCTTTTGACCTATACTTTCATTTTTCAAAAAAAAAAAAAAAAATCTTCAAAAAAATCCTACCTAAAACCTTCTCTCCCCCGTTCTTGTCCTAGTTACTGTATTATTCTCTATTTTTCTTTCCTAATCTAATCTCTAACTATGCCTCTCAAGGCACCATTTAGAAAATGTCAGCGGTGTGGGACTAAAATCCCCCCCGCTGACAATCACTTACTCTGCCTGCTGTGTCTCGGACAGGGGCACGTCGTGGAGTCCTGCAAGCATTGTCAGGCCTTCACTAACCAGGCCAGAAAAGCCCGCCAAACGAAATTGAGGGCCCTTTTGTGGGAGCAATCCCTGTCAGCAAAAGGCCCCACTCCAGAAAAACGGCCTGGGGGATCCCAGCCTGCCAAGAAGCCGTTAACGGACACGCTAACGGCAAAGAAACTGGCAAAGAAGGCTCGTAAGGATAAGGCGAAACGCCTTAAGGAGAAAATGGCGGTTGAGCCTGAGGAAATGGCGGGCCCGTCGACTTCGTCCACTGTGGTGGTATCGAAGCGTACGGTGGCGATGTTTGAGGCTCTGACTGGTGCTCGAGATCGAGCTTCGGGACCGATTGCCCACCAGTCCGCCCCGGCCCCGACTACGTCTCCTCGGGGCCGAGAGATCGTAAAAGAGCCGATGACTGCGGCAGCTTCCCTGTCGGAGGGAGAGCTTGTGGCTTCGCCAGCCCAGCTCGAGGAGCAGACGACATCGGACAGACCCCGTTCGGGCTCGAGGGGTCCTCCACCGCTGCTGTCTCCGTCGGTTGGGTACGCAGAGGAGCGTCAAGAGCACCGCCGCCGATCACGATCCCCGCATTATCGGGCTCGTGACTCGGTCTCCATGACTTCGAGCCATCGATCTCGTCTCTCCCGATACCAAGATGAGAGGTCAAGGTCTCGCTCCTACTACTCGGGATCGAGTTCTAGGAGTTACTACTCGAGGTCGAGACGCTCACCGAGACGCGAGAGGTCTGAACGTCACTACTACCACAGGCGTTCAGTTTCTCCGGACAGGCACCGGAGTCGGAGGCATTCTCCTTCACCTCGACGAGATGCGGCTGTGTCTCGTGCCCCGGCTGAAGTGGTGAGAGAGCCGATTGCGTCGACATCGACGGCTCAACCACAGACTCTCGTACGTCTACCGGTTGCGACTGATGTTGTTGGCCACTCCTCGTCGGGATCGGCATACCTGTCGGATTCGGACTCGGCGGCTTCCTCCTCCCACTCCACTTCGCCGGACGCGCAGGTGGAGTCCAAAGACGCGGTCTCCCCATCGGAGGACATGGGGAGTTTCGCTGAGCATGTCAGCCGGCTGGTGACTGCTCTGGGAGTTGAGGCGAAGTCTTCGAAAGGAAAGGCCAAGGATGACATTTATGCTGTCCTTAGGACGACGCAGTCGAACCAGCTGCTCCTTCCATTCCTGCCGACACTGTTGGTGACGGTGCAGGAGACCTGGAAGACTCCGGCCTCAACTAAACCGACGGCCAAACGCCTGGAGTCAATGTACAAAATCCAGGAGGAAGGAGCGAAATTCCTGTTTTCTCATCCGACCCCGAACTCGCTAGTAGTCAAATCGGCGCAGTCTCGTGGGGGGAAACAGCATACCACTCCAGCAGATAAAGAGAGGAAGACACTAGATTCCTACGGCCGTAGGATCTACTCATCGTCTTCCCTCGGACTCAAGATATCTAACTACGAGGCGTTGTTGGCTAGATATCAGATGTACATCACGGAGAAGCTGGGAGACCTCTGTGATTATCTGCCGGACGACAAGAGGGACCTGGCAGCGCAACTGGTTAAAGAAGCGACTAGCATCGGTGCCCTGCAGATGAATACAGCAAGGCACCAAGTCGACAGCCACGCCAGGTCGATGGTCGGTTCCGTGGCTTTGCGGAGGCACGCATGGCTTCGCTCTACCGCCCTGACTCCCGACGATAGGGCGAAGATCCAGGACCTCCCTTTTGACGGCGAGGGGTTGTTTAATTCCTCCACGGACGACTCCCTCGACTCTGCCCAGAAAGCTCTGACGACGGCAAAAAAGATGGGGCTTATCCGCCAACAACCGTCCCAGAGTTTTCGTCCACGACGTTGGTCTCGGTTCCCGTTCCCAGCCAGACAGTACCAACAGCCAGGCCAGTACAGAAGCGGGAACCGAAGGCCCGGAGCACCGCAGCCTCAGGCGCCGCAACGACCGTTCCAGCAGCGGTCCAGAGGCACCAGGAGGGGAGGCGACGCCGGCCGGCGTCGTCTTTGACTGCCTCGCCGTCCCAACCGTGCTGTCATTGACTCACCACCTCGACACCTCTGCACTACCTCAGACTACTCTCTTCGGCTCTCGACTTTGCCACCACCTCCAATCGTGGAGGACCATCACGACGGATCGATGGGTGCTGCGCATCGTGGAACACGGTTACAGGATCTAGTTCGGAGTTCTCCCCCCATTTCTCGGGATCAAGACCACCCGTCCAACTCGGGTGCTGATGGAGGAAGTTTCTACCCTCCTTCGAAAGGGAGTGATACAGCCAGTCCTCACAGAAGATTCTCAGGACGGGCTATACTCCAGGTACTTCATCGTGAAGAAAAAAGGAGGGGGACTCAGACCGATCCTGGACCTTCGGACCGTAAATCTTTTTATCCCACCGAAAAGATTCCGCATGGTCACGCTCCAATCGATCCTTCCGCTACTCCAAAGGAGCGATTGGTTTGCATCCATCGACCTCAAGGATGCATACTTTCACATCTCCATCCACGAGGACAGCCGGAAATACCTTCGGTTCCGAGTGGGGGACGACTCCTACCAGTTCGTCGTTCTTCCATTCGGACTTTCCACCGCGCCGAGGGTATTTACGAAGTGTGTGGCGGTGGTGTGCGCAAGTCTAAGGGCAAGAGGCATCACCATCTTCCCCTACCTCGACGATTGGTTGCTGGTGGCATCCTCGAGGGTCGAGCTCCAGGGGGCTCTCAAACACACTCTCGATCTCATGCTCGAATTGGGACTTTGTCTGAACACGGAGAAGTCGGTCTTACAGCCGACAAGAGAGATCCAATACATAGGAGCAAGGCTAAGCGCGTTCGATGGTCGGGCGTATCTCCCGGACGACAGGGCGTTCAAACTGATCTCCCTTGCAAGCAAAGTGTCCAAACAATCGGTGACATCAGCTCATGTCGTACAAAGACTTCTGGGGCACATGGCCTCGACCATCGCAGTCGTACGCTACGCGAGGCTTCGCATGCGACCTCTTCAGACCTGGTTTGTTCGACCCTTCGAACCAGAAAAGGACAGACCTTCTCTTCGTCTACTACTCCCACGAGCCGTAAGAGAGTCTTTGAGGTGGTGGCAGCAGGAATCAAATCTACTCGACGGGGTACCATTTCAACCGCCGGTACCGAGCAGGATACTGACGACGGACGCATCCTTACTAGGATGGGGGGCCCACTCCGACAACCACGTCGTACAGGACACATGGTCTCCGACGGAGGCCTCCAAGCATATCAATTGGCTGGAACTGATGGCTGTTTGGAGGGCGCTCCGAGGAATGGAACATTATCTCACCGGACATCACATACAGATCGTAACGGACAACACCACAGTGGTGGCTTATATCAACAAGCAGGGAGGCACCAAATCCATGCGCCTCACACGACTGACTATGCGACTCTACGAATGGGCCCTCCTTCGTCGGATGTCATTTGTGGCGATCCATATCGCTGGAAAAACGAACGTACTGGCGGACGCACTGAGCAGAGTGTCTCTGCAATCACACGAATGGGAACTGAACAGGCAAGTGTTGACTTCCCTATTTCAACAGTGGGGTCGACCGGACATGGACTTATTTGAAACCAGCGAAAACGCAGCATGTCCACTGTTCTGCAGCAGGGCAGGGTCGGACCCGAAGTCGATAACCAACGCGTTCCTGTTGGAATGGAGCAACGGGTTTTACTACCTATTTCCTCCAATTCCTCTCCTAACACGAGTACTAGCCAAGATATCGCTAGACAGGACAAATTGCATACTAGTTGCTCCGTGGTGGCCGAGACAGCCTTGGTTCGCCCACTTGCTCAATCTGTCCCAGGGAGATTATCTCCATTTACCGACTCGAGACGATCTGCTGACACAGCACCAGGGCAAGGTACTTCATCCGAATCTACATCCCTTAAGCCTCACAGCATGGAGGATCAGATAACGATGGATACGGACCTGTCTGAGGCGGTTAAAGACGTTTTGCTGGCAGCACGCAAACCTTCGACAAGGCTTTCTCATGAGAGGAAATGGCAAGCTTTCTCCAGCTTTGTCTCGGCTTCGGGTAAAGACCCTGCAGCATGCTCGGTATCCACTGTCCTTGATTTTCTGCACTCGTTGATGACCCGTGGACTAAAATTTTCATCAATTAAAGTTTATTTGGCTGCAATTACGGCTTATCGCGCAACTTCTACCGGCATGTCACTATTTGTCCATCCCCTAGTGAAGCAGTTTTTGAAGGGATTAAAAAATTTATGTCCTCCAACGAGGAATATTACACCGGGATGGGACCTTCAACTGGTTTTGAAGGCACTAACAAAAGCGCCGTTCAAACCCATGGCGAAGTCGGACCTACGCCTTCTGTCGCTCAAAACCCTGTTTCTTGTAGCGATTACATCTGCAAGGCGCGTTGGCGAAATAGCCGCACTCAGAATTGATCCTCCGTATACTACCTTTCACAAAGACAAAGTGGTTTTGCGGCCAGATATATCATTTCTTCCTAAGGTCATTTCCGAATTTCACCTGGGTCAGGACATTATACTTCCAGCATTCTTTCCATCACCAACGTCGGATGTCGAGAGACTTTTACACAGCCTCGATGTCCGTAGGGCCCTAGCCTTTTACAAGGCGCGTACAGAGCCCATAAGACACACTCAACAACTTTTTGTCTGCTACGGCCCACCGAAAAAGGGCTGCCCCGTGTCGAAGCAAAGACTGTCCTCATGGCTAGTCGACACTATTAAATTGGCCTATCAACTCGCCGATCGCGCTTTACCGGGCTCGGTAAGGGCACACTCTACGAGAGCCATGTCGACTTCGACGGCATTTGGCAGAGGAATTTCTCTATCGGACTTGTGCAGGGCGGCAACTTGGTCTTCACCCTCCACCTTTATCCGGCACTACCGCCTCGACGTTCGAGCCAGGGCGCAGAACGCTTTCGGAAGAGCGGTCCTATCATTGGTCACCATCTGACTACCGACACCGACCCACCTCCGGTAAGTCAGCTTGCTAATCTACCCATATGTGTGTGAAGCACAGAGACCACGAAGAAGAAGGACAGGTTGCTTACCTGTAACTGTAGTTCTTCGAGTGGTCATCTGTGCATTCACACAACCCGCCCTCCTTCCCCTCTCGGTGTCGGCATCGAGTTCGATGGATACCCAGGTGGAAATGGGATGGTCTGTTGTCTTTTTGTTTTTTTCCTTTTTTGAGACGATCTCGATTGCATCGGGATCGAGACTTTATCTATCGATCTCGAGGGCATCGAGTTCGATAGTCTATTTTTATTCTGTCTTTTCCTTCTAGACAATCTCGATTGCTCGAGATCGAGACTTTTTACTATCGATCTCGTAATCATCGAGCTCGAGGGGTGTAGTGGGCTCCTTTTTTCCCCTGGATCAGCCTCGGTTCCGAGGGTCGCAATAGGCGGTCTCAGGGAACTGAGGAGATGGGCGGGAGCCGCGCTAAGGAGCACGCGCGAGGGGGAGGGGCTCCCGCCCAGTTCAGCTCAGCTAAAGAAGTTCCGATCGATCTCAGCGCAGGCGCAGAGAACCCATATGTGTGTGAATGCACAGATGACCACTCGAAGAACTACAGTTACAGGTAAGCAACCTGTCCTTGTCATGTTGTGCAAACCCAAGACAGGTTTGTCAGTGTGGCTTATTTTGGGGTCATAAGTCACCCTGAAAAGCCATGGCTAGTAGTAGGGTCTGTCGCCCACTTTTTTAAAAAAATGTTTTGTACCGATAATGTGTGCAAATAATTGCTAGGTTTAAAAAAAAAAAAAAAAAAAAACCTTGCCCAATTTACGCAAATTGGACAGGGTCGGTTAGCATGAGGGAGCCCCAAGGCTAGGTACTGGCCAGGGTGGGTGCCTGCTGGCTAAATCCAGCAGGCACCCACCTTGTACTGTGCCTACCCCAGGCTGCAGGTAAGTATTTCTCCCCTTTGCAAGGAGCTGAGAGGTTCGGACCTGACAGCTCATTGCAAAGCCCCTGGAGATCACGGTTTGCAGGAAAAGGCTCTTTCCCCCCTTATTGTAGCATAATCCCCTAGTTTCTTGGGGGAGATCAGGTGTCCCTAGTGTCCCCCCCCCAGTTTTGCAAGTGTCCCCCCCACTGCTAACATTGGGGGAACCTTCAAAACTGGAGGGGATTCCTATTGACAGGAGGGAGGGCTCAAATTGACGTGTCAAAGTAACATCAAACTCACACACCCCAGCACTGAGTATCCTTCCATGTTTTGCTGCTCTGAGGTGCTAGCAACTTTTGGTCAACGGCAAAAACTTGGGACTTGCGATCACACCAGCCTGCCCCCAAGGATCCTGCTGGAAAGGGGGGGCAACTGGGGTGGCCCCCAAAACACTTTCCTGCTTGATCCTCTGGTTTTTTGGAAGGACCTCATGTGCCCGAGTTATCCACACTTGGAAAAGTGAGGGCAGCCTATGCACATATGAGCACTCCCCAAAGATTCTGCTGCTGAGGGTCCTTCCTACATGCCCACCCCTTTTTATTTTCAGAGCTTTTAAAGTGGGCATGCAAAGTGCTACAATGTTCATTTTGGGCAGGTACACTTGCTGGGAGACAAACTGGCAGGACTGAACTTTACAGCTGGCTAGAAGACATAATGGCTGGCTACGAAGTCCAGCCAGCCACAATTTGCTGACCCCTGTCAAAATATTCACATCTTCAAATCAACTGAAACCGAGTCCAGTTTAAATGCACAAATTACCCAGTTGCAAGAAGCCAGTCAGCTTCTCCATAATAAACTGCTATCACATGCAGGTTCATTTTTATTGTTTTACTGTTAACAACCATCAGCCAATACTCATTTTCAGAATCATATACCATTATGGAATATGTGTGTATCATTACATTACACTTGTATTCTGCCACTTCTCTACTCCAACTGCCTCAAGTACAGACTGTCCTCTTGCAGCAGCATCTTAAAAAATCCATTACATGAGTATATCTTAATCACAATTTCCATTTCCTTGACTTTCCAGAAAGTGGCAACCCTGTTATTGTATATGAATTAGTTACATAATCTTGTCTAATAAAATGAAAATGGTTTCATAATAAAACATTGAAAACTGCCAGTTGTAAAAACTAAATAGAAATGCACATATTGAGCATTTGCTCAATATGCAAAATAAAGCATTTGCAAAATAAAGTTTAAATTGTTCATGTCATGATAGTATTATTAGCGTGGATTCAAAGAACCACGAGTGATTCTTTGAATCCATGCTAATGGGTGCTATGTTGTATTGGGCACATTATAGGTCCAAGCCATTAAGTTTTAAGTTAATAGAGATCTGAGGAACAATTTTGAGATGAATCATGCTTCCTATTAAGCTGCTATTTGAATAGATACATGGGCTAATTGTACTGTTAGCAGTTGAGTCCAATATTATCCTGTTACATTGCTTGGTTAGAATCCAAAACATGCTTAATTTTAAAAAAATCGGATAGCTATTTGCATATGGGACTCTGAAGCTTGCAGTAAATTCAGCCACTGGCAGTTTCAAAAGGTACTTTAAAGAAAAGCTATTAGCTACAAGGAACGACTGCTGCTAACAAGGGAGCTTATTCCACTATTCAAGCCAGGTGCTGGAGTCTTATGACAGAGCGTAAATCAGTGTGGAAAACCTATTTTGAAATTCTGATGAGACTTATTAGACCACATTCTTGGTCACAAAATAATTAAATATTTAATAAACTCCAAATCTTAACCATGAAATAGGAGCAAGAATAATCTATTTATTGGCTTATTCTAGAATTCTCTCATTCTCTTTAAAAAATAATAAAAGTTCTGTTTGGAAGAGAACTTTTGTGAAAGAATTGTCGAAGTGAGCCTTCCTGGCTAGAGTTCCATCGAGTACCATACCTGAGAAGGCCCTACATCTTGTGCCCACTTGCTGTACTTCAAAAGGTGGAAGCATTTGTAAGTCTTTCCCTAGAAGACCTCGGAGCTGTTGGTAACATACAGAAAATGGTGCTCCTTCAGATAACTAGGGTAAGGATACAGAAATACCAGTGATCTTAAAATTGGTACTCTTGTTTCGGTCCCAACCTTTACACTAATACAGCTAGTACCTGCAGCCTCTTGGTGGGAGGTGTTTACCACAGATTTTTGGACAGAAATGTACGGATTTTAGAATATGGGTCCCCTGCAACACTCTTCTAACAATTCATTTATACTAGACGAACCAAATCATCTTTATTGAATGTTAAATAGTTTAGAAGTCATAGAACAGTGTGATGTATAAATGTGCAATAGCATCTGTTCATTTCTATAAGCGCTCTGGGTGGTTCACAAAAATTAAAAAAAAACAATATAAAAAACCTTATAATGTACTTGTTCCCATATAGTCAATGTAATATTGCAACCAAAAATACGTATGGAGTTGGGTCCAGGAGGTGCCATCTGCGAGAGGAAGGGCTCTGCTTGTTGAAGTTCCATGTGTCTGAACTTTTTAAGATCCCCCCTCCCACCATTCAGCAGTGTCTCCTGACTCTGTGTAGCATTGTCAGAGGGCTGGAGGGGTTGCCGTGGGAAGGAGGGGGACAGGGAAGTGCATTTCCATCAGTGCAGTTGATCCAGTGTAAATCTAGACCCAACCTATGGTTTCCACAATAATATATACTACAGGACTGAAATAGCAGCAGTTACCCATGCAATCAGCTGAAAACTTGGTGTTGTTTTTTTTAAAAAAATGCTTAGACTTTATTGTCTCTTACAAAAATCACCACACGCTATTTTCTTGCAAGCCAAAATTATTTTCACAGTATAAGATTAAAATTCTAGTAAATACAAAATGTCTGGTGTGAGTTGTTTCCATTTTACTCTTCAAACTGCAAGCAAAATTATTTTTATGCCTAACTCTAGTACTAGCAGCAAGTGTACAATCCATATAAGGGTACATTATAAATTATGTTTTCTGAAATACTGTATTAAAGGGAATCAAACTTAAAAATAACAGCAAATGAATGTCTATGATTGAACACTTGAGTTTCCTACCACAACCAGTTACGTTTTTTTCTTTAAAATTTCAGTAGTTAAAATAGTTGAACAGTGATATCATCCCAATCCAGCTAGGACAATTGCATGTGTATCCAGACCTATAGCATGCAAATTGTGTAGGATGTTTGTTGAATATTTGCTAATATTATTTTCAACCCATCAGACAGGGCTGTATATACAGCTTCTGTTAAAAGACCAAGACCATAGCCCTAATTGTGAGTCTCTGGCATTCAGATTTCATTCCAGGATAGAGGTTACTGATTCCAGTCTCTCTTTTTCCTCACCTTATCAAACTTGAGCGGCAAATATGTGCATACAGCTGAATTTGACCATTTTAATGGTACTAAACCTACTAAAACCATTGATTGACCACTCACATGGCAGAAATGTTTACTTCCAAAGATGAATCGGTTCAAGTAATGGATTCATGTAGGCTTGATGTGTTCCTCATTCAAAAATTGCTCTGCTAAGCTGCTATTGGCTGGATTAAGGGGATCCACATTCTTTACAATACATTTTATGATCCAATCGACATACCTTTGTTACTGAGAAGGAACAGATGGGGGATTTCCTGATACAATAAAACATATCCCAAAGAATAAGGGGTCTTGTTCTGTTTTTCCCTACCACCCAAAATCTAAACACATTTGGCACTGCCATTGTTAAAAGGGTTTTTTCCCCTGAGTAAAATGTATTTAGGATCATGGCCTTAGGCACTATACTCTAAATCAGGGTGCAAGAAGTACACACACACCCCTCAAGCCCTGTCTGGCAGCCCCCGAGAAGCCCAGCATCTGCTGCTGCCCGGAAAAAAAGGGAAAACACTCTAGGAACAGGCTCTATAGTTCTTGCAAAAGAGGCCTCATTCCTAGCGTCCCTGGATGAGGCTTCTATGGAAGGAACAACAGAGCTTTTCCTAGATTTTTTTTTTCTTGTTTCAGTGGTGGCAGAGGGAAGGGTTAAACCTGCGAGTGAGTAGGTATGTGTATGCTTGAGTGAGTGGAGGGAAGTGAGTGGAGGGAGTTTTGTGTGGGGGTCTGCATAGTGGGACATCAAGCCTACATGAAATTACCCCCTCCCCAGGGAATGCAGTACAAGTTGCCCAGCCCTGTCTTAAACTGACGTTCTTTTTAATATTAGAACATATACAAGAGTGAGGAGTGAGTGGCGTGTGTGAATGTGTGTGTGTACGTGCACACGTGGGGGCCCTGCCACCCCAGCAGACACCCAGTGTGGCCATAGGGGCTGAAAAGTTTGTGCACCCTTGCTCTAAAAATACTTCTCTGTCTCAATGACTTCTGCTCAGTTTGTGCAAACTGGCTAAAACTACATTCTTGATTTCTGGAAATGCATGTTAACAGAGAATTATGGACAGCAATTAAATTATCATTGAAGCTGTGGATGTGAATTAAAGATAGTTACAATAATTTATGAGCAACAGAGAGCCTAGAATGAAAGAAGAGGAAGAGTTGCAGGGACCCTTTCCATCTTGCCTGTGAACTGGTTTGCAAGTAACAGTGTATGCTGCTGCTGCTTTGAATATGCAACTTCCAGTTGGCCCAATCCTCGGATGCTTCATGATGTGTGGACCTGGCCACTGAGTTGTTTGTGGGTTAACAACCCAAAGTTAACCTAAGAATGAATTGTGGGTTAATTTTGGATTGTTTAATCCACAAACAACTCATAGTGTTCAGGTTCACACATCATGAAGTATCCTATGATTGGGCCAGCTGGAAGTTGCATATTCAAATCAGAAGCAACTCACACATGGCTCACAACCCAGACTTGCCACCATTACATGCAAATGGGCCCTGAATGTCACATTTGCTGGATATTAAGTACAGCACCAAGAAATATTTACACAGCTTAAGATTGTGTGTGTTCATGCAGCAGAAAAAGGTTATGAGCTCCTGCACATCTGGTAACAAACGTACCTCAGCTGAATTAGATGTCTGGGTTTGTAACAACAGTTGCAAAATTTATGTACTCCAGTACTGACTAAATTGGAACATCTGGTGAGTAACAACTATTCTATATGATGCATTAACAACTTATTAAATAGCCATTCTGTGAGTTGTAATTTCTTTGTAATTCTGGCATTAAATTCACTAACAGAGCAATCTTATGCATGTCCCACTATGTTCAAGAGGGCTTACTCCCTAGTAAGCATGTTTAAGATTGCAGTCTAAGGCTGAAATCCAACTTTCCTTAGAATAAATCCCATTTAAAATAGAAGAACATACCTCTGAGTAGACATATAGGACTGTGCTCTAAAAATGACCATAACGGTAATAAGGGGTTTCTAAATATACCAGAATTCAACTGAATTCAGCAGAATGGAATTGGTTTAATGCTATTACTTTAGCTTACCTGGGTTGCTGGTCAAATTTGTATTTCTGCGCATACACAGAAAGTTAAATATGTATGGGGATACTTAACAGGCTAGAGCTCTGAAAGGAATGTAGAGAAGTGATATGCTGTTAATGCTCCAATTTCTAAGCAAGAGAGCCCATTCCAATGTTTTCAGAGAAATACTGTAAGTATGCAAACAAACAAATCCATAGCAATCAGATGTCAAAAGAACAGTGCACATGATGACCAAACTGCGGTATTCAATTAGAAGGAAGGCAGGGTTCTTCTTTGTGGTCTCTGTGAATTCACACATATGGGCTCTGCGCCAAGTCCGGTTCGGGAAAGTTCTATAGCTGAGGGAAATTGGGCGGGAGCCCCTCCCCCATTGCACATGCTCTCTAGCGGGGCTCCCACCCATTCCCTCAGGGCGGGGTCTACATCAGTGGCATTTGGCAGAGGGGTGACCTTACAGGACCTGTGCAAAGCGACAACTTGGTCCTCTCCAATGACTTTCACCCGACATTACCACTTGGACGTCCAAGCTTGAACGGATAACGTCTTCGGAAGAGCTGTTCTCTTCTCAGTGCTGCCATAAGCCTGACACCGAGCCTCCACCGGTAAGTCAGCTTGCTACTCTGCCCATCTGTGTGATGCAGAGACCACGAAGAAAAAGAGGTTGCTTACCTGTAACTGTGGTTCTTCGAGCGGTCATCTGTGCATTCACGCAACTCACCTACCCCCTGGCCCTGCTTCGGTGTCTCTGTCAAGTTCGATAAGTCTACCGATGACGTTTGGGTCCTACTCTTTAAACATCCTTTTCAGGATCAATTTCGATGTCGACTTTTTATCTCGGTCCCAAGGTCGCAATAGGCGGTCTCAGGGAACTGAGGGAATGGGCGGGAGCCCCACTAGGGAACATGCGTGATGGGGGAGGGGCTCCCGCCCAATTTCCCCCAGCTATAGAACTTTCCTGAACCATACTCAGCACAGGCGCAGAGCCCATATGTGTGAATGCACAGACAACCATTCGAAGAACCACAGTTACAGGTAAGCAACCCGTTCTTTTATCAATATCCCTGATTTACCTAAAAAGTGGTAGCAAAATTCAGCCAAAGTTAAGCACTTTTAAATCTCATTAATTTCTATTGGAGAGTAAAGCTGCAATCCTGTACCCACTTGCCTGGGAATAAGCCCCATTGAACTCAATGGGACTTACTTCTGAGTGTACAGGTTTGCACTGATGACGACCTGCTTAACCCTATCTAATTTTATTCAGTGACACTTGGTGTTAGTATTTTTCATTTGTAGCTGCTGATAGACAAAAGTCTAAATACAAAATGCCTGGCAATTTTGATTAGAAGCAAATATTTATTTTAAAAATCAAATTCGTTAATCTTTAATCCGCTAATTAATGACATTTTTATGCAGTACTGCAGCTTAGAGATTTTAATTCAAACTTCCCAAGGCTGGGAAAACATAGGACATGATCCAGCCAAAGTTCAGTGCTTTCAAGTGCCATTGATTTTAGTGGTATGTGCTTAACCTCCCATTAAAATAAATGAGACTCAACCACTTTTAAATCTAGCTGAATCATGTGTAAACATTTAAAGCTAAAGAGTTGTTTGCCCAGGGCCAACACTAGAAGTAATGAAATGTTTGATTCCAAGAAATATTAGAACAAAACATGATAATCTTTTATCTAGTATCTCTCACATTGTAAAGCACTTTTGGAGTCCTTGAGAACAAAGTGCTATGCCAGTGCAACTGATTCCCAGAGGTGATTTATAAAGAAATAATAATCCTATGAATGTTTCATTCAAATGTTTGATAGTTAAATAATACAGTACTTGAACAAGTGTGCATTGGTCTCTTTATATCTAATCTAGAATTTGTATACCAGATCCACCTGCTGAAGCAAGGCTCTAACAAATTTAGAATATCCACTTTTTAAAATGAACACTGCACAATATACTAGAGAAAGACATGTGGTTTTCGACTTCTGTTTGTGGAAATGTATGCTCCCACATACAAAATAGTAGTGCTGGAGTAAGCCAGAACACAAACCAGTTGACACAAACTAGTGTGCTAAGGGCTATCTTCAGCTTAGCGAATCTGTCCCATATTGCTATGTACTGCGGAATGTTGTCATGTCCTTCGGTTCACTACTTGGGACACACCAGTCATCTGCTTCATGATTTGCTGTGTAATGTCTCCAAGCTGATTTGTTATACACAGGCAATCTTTCAACAGATTCTGTTGATAAAGCCTGCAGAGAGAGAGGGGGTGAGTTAATTTAACTTGAATCGGATTCTGTATTTTAAATGGAAAGAAGTCTGTCAAAATAGGTGGTAAATGACATGCCTTTATGAAGATAACAGCATCTGTCCCATAACCCTCTAGAGAATAGAGCTTCAGATCCCCTTGGAAGTACTGAGCATAAAGACGCGATATTGGCAAGCCATAACCAAATCCAGCCTAAGTGAAAAAACATACTTGAGTTAATTGAAGCATCTGAAGAACAAAAAACTGATGTAGTCAACATTTCCTATGTTTGTTCTTCTATACAAATGCCCTTGACATGCTGACCTGGTTTGCAAGTCATGCTAAGGGTGGCTTAGCATGATGTCTGAACCCAGAGGAGGTTTTCCATGTGGGTTGTTTTTCGCAAACAAGACACCCTGAGAACCCATGGCCTGTAGTAGGGCTGTTTAGGGTGGCTTGTCCTCAGGGTGGCATAGTATGAAGTCCGGACCTGGCAGGGTGATTTTATCATGGGTTGTCGAGAACGGCTAGCGAGCCGCCCGGCAAGAGTGGCAAAAAACCCTGCCGCTCCTCACGATCTCGCTAGTGCTGCCATCATTCCTCCTCATCCCTTCTCACTGCCCTCCACCTCAGGATGGATTTTTTTCTTCATAGAAATCTTGAAGAAAGGACACTGGAGAGTGTCCCAAACACATTCACAATTATTTTTTGGTCGGTTTTGTGCAAGTGCGCAGGAGCGAATACATGCTGCTAGGAATTTTGCATAAGTTCCCCGTTTTACTGCACTGCCATGAAATTTACGTATTTTTAGCAATCGGCCTCACTTGTCTTCCTTGAAATTTGCCTAGGTTTACCCACTCAGTTCTCACTCTGCCTTGAAATTTGCCTATGTTTAGTGATCCCACTCACTGCTCTGTAACCCATATGTATATCTGACAGCTAACAATGGAGACCAGTGGAGGGAAGCAACAAGCATGAAGGGGGTGGGGGGGGGGAGCCAAAAGTAGCTGGCAACTGCAGGAGAGAAGGAGCTTTAGGGGCAGGCATTATTACTTTAGTAGAATGTGAAGCAGCCTTTTAAAAAATGGTGTGCACTAGCAAGGGAAGCACCCAAGCAGAGGATGAAATTGACAAGGACATTGACAAGAGGGGGATATTGCCATGCTGGGCTCAATAGTGGACAGGCTAAAAAATTTTTTTTAAAGTTTGCAAACACATTCCCACATTCATAAGGGTTCAGAAACTTAAATCCCTTTGGTGATCTGATGCCGGGGGTGGCAAGGGGGAGTTTCCCTCATGAGCCGGCGACCCCAGCAGATCAGTTGCAGAAAGGGTACTGATGCAGGGAACAAGGAGATGAAGATTTCTGCCACAAAGGCCCTTAGGATGCACGCCGGCAGTGGCCAGCAGGCCTGAGAGGGACAGAGGGAGAAACAAGCCTATCATCTCTTTTTAATAGGTTGTTTGTTATATTTTATTAATGTGATATCTTGCTTTTGTAAGCCATCCTGGAAGCACTGCTGAAGGGCAGTATACATGTCTACTCAGAAGTTTAGTGTCATTGAGTTCAATGGGTTTTACTCTGAGGTAAGTGGATTTAGGATTGCAGCCTTTAAGTTTCACTGATCACTAGTACTAATAGGAAGGGTTATCAACTTTTTTTACATGCCCATTCCACTGATTTTAACAGCGGTTTGTTCTTCAGACATTAACAGGTGATATTGCTCATCTCTATGCCATGAAAAGTTTCGCCTGCTGATGTCTGCAGATAAAGCTGCTATTAGAGGCACAGGAACAGGTCAAGCAGCATTCCTAGTCAGCTGGCAATTCTACTAACAGTTTGCATTTGCCAAGCAGGGCAGAAGGGATCTGTCTTGTATTTCCTTTCAAATAAGAGAACCTCCTTTTGTAGCTGAAACACAGAATACTGTTTATAGTTTCTGAATGACAGGGATGCTGAAACATTTAGTAGAAAAAGGCTACCCAAAAAACCCTTTGTGCATTAATATTCTTTTGTGCTACAAAAAAGATGAATCACTTACCGTACTTTAATCATGGTGACAGGATTAACCTGACCCATAAGAGAATGTGTGTGTGTTTAAGAAAACAGAAATAATCTATTTTAAGAAGAGTTCAGGAAACAGAACTTCTGCTCCTTTTCCTGAGCACTATTGTTCTAGGAATAGATACTAGTAACTCTTAATATTACATTTATTTTACTGCAGCAGCTTCTGTAATCTCTCAAGACAAACAGAGCTAAGGTGGGTATTACTTCAATCGGCTAATCCCTATACTTAACTGTTCATACTAACAGTTACTCATGTGGGCAGTGTTATGTTGGAGGAGGGAATTTGCAGAAGATTACAGCTGTTTCTGTATTAGAACGTTTTCCACATCTAGCAAACCATCACAAGATGTGATTTTTGTGATCAAGAGGAGGGGTGATCTTCTATCTAGTCCTGTGACCTGATGTTACACTGCTCAAATGATTGCTTAACTGAATGGCTTACCGGTACTTGTCCAGCAAAATAACATTGGAACCAGTTCGTAACAGCTCAAACAGGAGTGTGGTTAAAATGATCAGCCTTTTGAATATTTGACCAGCACTCTAGTAGGTTGAGAATGGAAAGAGCAAAGGGATTGTTCCTGCTCAGGAGCTCAAACAAGTTATATGCATGGTTAACTGTATGAAGGAGGCTTCTACAGCAGCAATGAAGTCCCTGGCTTAAGCTTGATTTTCGTCATAGAGGTTTCTTGCATTTGGAAGTCTGTTTCTACATATGGAGGTGGAACTCTGGATCCTAGCTATAGTTCATTAAAAGAGCAATCCTACTGTTAGGTGTGGAGAGCACCAATGCTGGAACCTCCAAAGAATCTAAAGCCCTGCTGGGTTCATGGCAGCAGGACGGAAGAGAGGAAGGAATAGGGTTTCTGTTTTTCACTCCCCTTTCCTTTCTGGTTTTATTCAATTAAAAAAAAGAAAAGAATTCCCTGCCATTGACACCAACGAGAGGGAGTTAATCTACAACTCCAGGGCTTGTGTAGATCTGCAGCCAGTTTTTGGGGGTGGCTGAGGACCAGGCATGGCACGCCCACTGGCACACCCCTGGCATGCCTCCTTTCTGGTACTGGCATTCCAACATAAGAGAAAGACTGGCCTCGGAGGTTTCCAAGGTGGCTGGGAGGGAGATTCTGAGGTGAGATCTCCCCGTCCAAGGATGGACCTCTATCTCCACCCTGGGAGGGGATGATCCGCATTTCCTATGGCCTCTAGGATGCCATAGGAGTGCAGCATCATTTTGGTCTAACTGAATAACATTCCAGTTTCCATTTAATTATTTATTCATAAGCAGTGGTCTATGTAGATGAAAGTTTTGTTAGAGAAATAAGGAGAAATGTACTCATTCATTTCTCAACTAATAATGTAAGATATCACACAGTTTACAGACCAGTGGTGTTGCTCGTGATGTCTCGACACGGGGACGGGGTGCAGTTGAATACATATAGTTAAACAGGCGATCTATTTTCCTCAAAGGAACACCACCACCACGATCACACATCTAGAACATTAAAAAAAATGCCCTGTTTCTGCATGTATACGAATTCCTGTCATTGATCTTTATGAAGAATGTGCCACAAACAGCGACACAAATTATTAGGGCTTGGGACTGACTCATAGAACAGATTTTAGAACTGTCCCCAGCATAACCATCTCCACATTACAAAATACCCACCTCCAAAAAAATGAATGTTGGCCTGCATTTTATTCTATTTAAAATACTTTCTATCAGTATTGATATTCAAGGTGGCAAAAACAGATGGGATAAAACAATGATACAAATTACAAAATTGCCGCCTACGGTATTTCTGTATAGGCAGGATATAAATGCAAACTGAATAAATAAATAAAAACCATCAAGATTATATTTCTTTTAAATGCCAAAAGTGTGTGTGTGTGTGTGTGTGTGTATATATATATAGTTACAGTCATTAACCAAACAAGCCAAAAGTACTGTATTTTTCACTCCATAAGACGCACTTCCCCCCCAAAAAAAACTAGGTGGAAATGTCTGTGCGTCCTATGGAGCGAATACAGAAAAAATATATATATTATTTTCTTTTCTACTTTCCTCTGCTGGTCCGGAAGAGCGGAGGACTCCTGGGCAGGGCGGGGGATTCCCCGTGGAACAGCTGATTTTTTTAAAAAAATTATTATTATTATTATTATTATTATTATTATTATTATTATTATTATTATTATTTACTTTCCTCTGCTGGTCCGGAAGAGCAGAGGACTCCTGGGCAGGGCAGGGGAAGCCCCCGCCTCTCAGCTGATTCCCCGCGGAACAGCTGATTTTTTTAAAAAAAAAAAATTGGGTACCATACATTAAGTGCGTCTTATGGTCCGGTGCATCTTATGGAGCGAAAAATGCGGTAAATACAGCTGAAAGCATTTCAATAGGACTTCCAACAACAATCAGAACACAACATCCTCACAAGCCGTCTTGAAAGGCCATGTGCTGGGAAGCAGGAAGAGAGCATGACAGGCTTTCCGGAGAGGATATTCTACAGCTAAGGTGCTTTGACCAAGAAGGCCCTGCCTCATGTGCCTGCCGACTGAAGTTCAGGTGGCAGAGGAACACAAAGTAGGGTATCTATATTGAACGGTGCATTTGGGTTTGGAAATATAACTGGCAACCCACGTAGATGAAATAATATTGGAGTAACATGCTCCATCTCCCTGGCTCCAAGGAAAACTCAGCTCCAACTGCCGGTTGCCCTGGGGTTGCAGACCTGAAGGTAAGTGCTCTCTAGCCTCTACCATCAGTCAGGGGACTAAGGGTCACTAGGAGGTTGTGCCCTGCCTCCCAAGATCTCCTGCAAAGCCCCAGGAGATTGTGATTCACAGGAAGGGGCTCTTTCCCGAAGTCATGGAATTTTATTAATATATGTTTGTGAAATGTATACTAACGGTTAGTAAAGAGGTTGGATAATTTTTTGTCAACACTTAGAGAACAATTAATTTACATTTTGGGTTAATTGGAAACTTCTAATAGTTTATATGTAGAAATTAAAAAATGATTTGTGTCCTTTGTGGGTTAGATGAGTATAAAGAAAATTTGGGTATAATGGGAAAAAGAGAATTTTTTTTGTAATTATAGAGTAGGAGAAATTATTCTTACGTATATTTGCTGTGGAGAAAATCGGAAGTCCATTTTAGTTTAGTCTAGCTGTATGGATTTTTTTGTAGCGTTTGTGTTTTCTTGTATTTGTGTCAATAGAATAAAAAAATAATAAAAAAGAAAAGAAAGGGGCTCTTTCCACACTTAACAGCGTGATCCCCTGGTTTCTTTGGGGGAGATCAGGTATCCATAGTGGTGGCCCAGTTTTCCAAGTGTCCCCCCACTGCTAGCATCAGGGGAACTGTCAAAACTGGAAGGGATTCCCACTGCCAGCAGGGAGGCCTTGGTTTGACATGTGTCAAAGTAATATCAAGCTTGCATACCCCTGGCACTGAGAATCCCCTCCCTGTGTTTTGCCACTCCCTGACGTGCTAGCAATTTGGGGTAAATGGCAAAACCAAGAGGACACTTGGGACTTGCGATCACGCCAACCTGCCCCTGAGGATCCTGCTGGAAAGAGGGGGCAATGGGGGGGGCAAAACACCCTTTTCCGCATGATCCTTGGGTTTTTGGGGGGGACCTCATGCACCCCTGGATTATCCACACTTGGAAAAGTGAGGGCAGCCTATGCGCACATGAGCACCCCCCCAAAAAAACCAAAGATACTGCTGCTAAGGGTCTTTCCTGCACGCACACCCTTTTTCTAGTGCTTGAAAAGTGAGTTTTGCAAAGTGCTACCATGTTCATTTTTGGCAGGTACACTTGCTGGGAGACAAACTGTGGCAGGATTGAACTTTACAGCTGGCTAGAAGAAATAATGGCTGACTACTAAGTCCAGCCAGCCACAATTTGCTGACCCCTTAATCACAATTTCCCTGACTTTTGACCATTTCCCCTGACTTTCCAGAAAGTGGCAACCCTGTCAAAGGCAGCCCTGCACAGAATGCATTACAATAGTCCAATCTGGCATGAGTGACTGTCCTATTAAAAAGGGGTGCAGAGGCACTCTGGCCATAGCTGCCACTTGAACTTCCAGGAGCAATGCTGGGACCACGAGTATCCCTAAAGTGCTCACCTGATTCTTAAGGGGAGTGCAATTACATTCAAAAATAGGCTGAACTCCTAATTCTGGATCAGAAGATCCCCAGAAACAGTGCTTTAGCCTTTTATGGATTTTCTCATCAGGATTACCGGTAATTGGCAAAGCAGGCCGTAATGGTCCTGGTCGAATCATAGTATGTTGCTTTCACTTGCTATCTTATGATACAGTATTTCAAGTAGATTATCCATTAGTAAATCAAAATATTAATTTCAAAACATGTGACAGACAGGTCAATGCATCTAAAGGTGCACATTATTGGAAGATCTTTATTGGTTTTACAATGCAATCCTAATCCCCACGGCCACAGAAGTCCTTCCCCCCTGATGGGGCAGGGGCCATCTGCCCAGAGGCCTCATTTATGTCTCTGGAAACCTCTAAGGGCGTAAAGCTACAACCAGTGGCATCCAGTGTAAGGCCATGAAACTGGGTGTTCTGAGGGTGGAGCAGGGGTGGCTTTGAATCCTCCAGATCCAAAGTTCCTCCATTCCCCAATGAGACCCCAGAATTGGGCTCCATTGATTTCAAGGCACGGGGGGAGAAGGACTGAGATCTGCCGGAAGAAAAACTGGTGAAAAACTACCACCCCCTCTGGCCCTGGCTATGTTACAGCAGGGTGAATGAAACAGTGATTCCACAGCAGAGCTCCCCACTGGGCAAGGCTAGGATTGCTCTGTTAGTCCAGTCATTTGCCAGGTTTATGAAGTAGGAAGTGAGAGAACAACGTTGTTACCTTCACAGTTAAATCCTCACTGCCTAATGTGACATGGACATGAATTGGAGGGTAAACACTTCGATCCGCATGATGTTCCATAGTAGCCCTCATTGCATTCTAAGATTTAAAAATATAAAGTACCAGTCAAATTATATATTTACAGGCATACCTCGTTTTACAGTAATACCTTGGATTGCAAGTAACTTGGTTTGAGAGCGTTTTGCAAGACAAGCAAATTTTTAAATATTTATTTATTTATTTTTTACTTGGTATACAAGCGACGTCTTGCAATACAAGTACTGTAGTACAGCTTAAATTAAAAATCTCTGTACAATTTTTTTGGGGGGGGATTTCGTTTTGATATAAGAGTGTTTTGGATAACAAGCACGTTTCCGGAACGAATTATGCTCTCAATCCAAGGCATGACTGTATTGTACTTTGCTTTATTGCGCTTCGCAGATATTGCTTTATAGAGTCAGATACTTTCATAGCTAGAGAGAAGTCAATGCCTGGCTTCAAAGGACAGGCTGACTCTCTTGTTAGGGGCTAATGCAGCTGGTAACTTTAAGTTGAACTTGAACTTTTAAGTTGCTCATTTACCATTCCGAGAATCCTAGGGCCCTTAAGAATTATGCTAAATCTACTCTGCCTGTGCTCTATAAATGGAACAACAAAGCCTGGATGGCAGCACATCTGTTTACAACATACCATAGTTTACTGAATATTTTAAGCCTACTGTTGAGACCTACTGCTCAGAAAAAAATATTCCTTTCAAAATATTACTGCTCATTGACAATGTACCTGGTCACCCAAGAGCTCCAATGGAGATGTACAATGAGATTAATGTTGTTTTCATGCCTGCTAACACAACATCCATTCTGCAGCCCATGGATCAAGGAGTAATTTTGACTTTCAAGTCATTATTTAAGAAATACATTTCGTAAGGCTATAGATGCCATAGATAGTGATTCCTCTGATGGATCTGGGCAAAGTAAATAAAAAACCTTCTGGAAAGGATTCACCATTCTAGATGCCATTAAGAACATTTGTGATTCATGGGAGGAGGTCAAAATATCAACATTAACAGGAGTTTGGAAGAAGTTGATTCGAACCCTCATGGATGACTTTGAGGGGTTCAAGACTTCAGTGGAGGAAGTAACTGCAGATGTGGTGGAAACAGCAAGAGAACTAGAATTAGAAGTGGAGCCTGAAGATGTGACTGAATTGCTGCAATCTCATGATAAAACTTTAACAGATGAGGAGTTGCTTCTTATGGATGAGCAAAGAAAGTGGTTTCTTGAGATGGAATCTACTCCTGGTGAAGATGCTGTGAACATTGTGGAAATGACAACAAAGGATTTAGAATATTACATAAACCTAGTTGATAAAGCAGCGGCAGGGTTTGAGAGGATTGACCCCAATTTTGAAAGAAGTTCTACTGTGGGTAAAATGCTATCAAACAGCATCACATGCTACAGTGAAATCTTTCATGAAAGGAAGAGTCAATCGATGCGGCAAACTTCATTGTTGTCTTATTTTAAGAAATTGCCACAGCCACCCCAACCTTCAGCAGCCACCACCTTGATCAGTCAGCAGCCATCAACATCGAGGCAAGACCCTCCCACCAGCAAAAAGATTATGACTCACTGAAGGCTCAGATGATGGTTAGCATTTTTTAGCAGTAAAGTATTTTCTTAATTAAGGTATGTACATTGTTTTTTTAGACATAATAGACTACACTTAATAGACTACAGTATAGTGTAAACATAACTTTTTTTTATATGCACTGGGAAACCAAAAAAATTCATGTAACTTGCTTTATTTCAATATGCGCTTTATTGCGGTGGTCTGGAACCGAACCAACAATATCTCTGAGGTATGCCTGTATACCATTTTGTGCTTACTAGCATTTGGGAAAACCTTTTCCCTTTCATGTGAACACATTTTGGGCCAAGGTTCTGAAGACTTGCTTTAGCAATTCAGGTAAATTGTTTCCTGCTTTATAAACAGTTACTCTACCACCTTAACTAGTGTGTATTTGGCTGGTTTTGTAAGCAGAGGATTTTTGCAACTGGAGGAATTTTGCTTTAAAATATTGAACGTTGTTTCATCTGGAATTTAAATGCGGCCAGAGTATTGTTGTATTTTAAAAAATGAAAGTGTTTATTATTATTATTATTTATTCTATTTATACCCCGTCTTTTTTCCTGAAAGGAACCCAAGGCGGCTTACATAATCCTCCTCCATTTCATCCTCACAACAACCCTGTGAGGTAGGTGAGGCTGAGAGTCAGTGACTGGCCCAAAGTCACCCAGTGAGTTTCATGGCGGAGCGGGGACTAGAACCCGGATCTCCCGAGTCCCAGTCCAACACCCTAACCACTACGCCACACTGGGTGTGTTTCCATTAATTTACAGGGTAATCAATGACCAAAATATCTAGGGAACAACCCCACCATTTCCACATGCAACACTGCATTCATGAAGGGGGATACACATGGGGGTTGGACTAAGCCTTGCCAACCCCACTCCTGCTGGACCTCAGCTGGACATGCTGCTCTGTACCAGGCACCCAGACATTCTCCAATAGTGTGAAGCCTTCCTATGGTTAGCCATCGGCCTGCTCTTCTGCAGGGTCTTTAGCGCACAGGCTATTCCCACATCTGATGAGGTTCACCAGAAGCTCGGAAGTTAATGGTGATGTACATCTAGCTGGGGGTGGGTGGGGGGTGGGGTGGAGTCTCACGTTACCGGAAATGGCCGGCAGAATGGTTGTATGCCTGTGTGAAGGCCAGACAGGGATGCTGGCTCAACAGAACACCTATGAAGAACTCCTACGAGGGCACAGATTATGCATATGCTGCATGTTATTTTCAGGCACCTGTCTTAAGAGAATTTTTTTCTACTTACATTTTAACATATTAAGTGTGAGGAATTACCGTGTTTGTCCTTCCCGACAGTTTGACTATGGAAAACGGGGGGGGGGGGGGGGGAGAGAGAAAGAAGAGTACACACAACGTATCAACATTTTGTACAAACCTTGAAAAGTTCAAAAACCATGTAGTAGAGATGTGATGGTACATACACCACCTGCATGGGCTGCCCTGGTGATTTTACTGCAAAAAGAGGGAACAAAAACAATCAATTAAATGCTGGATGGTCATTATCAGTCTTGGCAAGAGCTAAGAATGACTAAATAGTGCGGTCCTTTAAGAAGATTACCATGGCTTGGATCCAAAAAGCTACTTTAGGCATGCCCAAAGGCATTGTGTCCAGTGGGATTTTTGGCACTCCCCTCTTGGAACACTTGAAACCCCCTCCCCTTAGCTATATCACAAACTGATTGTGAAACTCCCCCAAGTTTCAAAAGTAGTTTGTCATGAGGATGCGGAGGGGGGAGCTGCCATTCAAGAAGTAAAAGTCCAAAGCCTCACTAGGAATGTGGAACCAGTTGCTTGCTTATTTGGATTCTGGCATATTTTATTATTCAATACCTAGTTTCTAGGAAGTTTTTGTTTTCTATCTTAGATAGCCAAAGCTGCAATCCTATGCCCACTTAGCTTGGAGTAAGTCCCATTGAACTCAAAGGGGTTTACTTCTGAGTAGACATGCATGGGATTGCACTGTAAAACACATTATTAAAAAAACCTATTTCAGCTACGGTACTTATCACAGTACTGAAGACATAGCATGTCTGAAGAAGATTAATTCTGGACATCACAGGTTGTCAGTCTCTCACTTCTTCTCCCTTTGTCCCATTATCTCAGATTGTTTTGAGGACTTCAGTTTACTGTTAGAGCCAGTGGGTGGGAAAGCGCGTTTATTCACCTCTCAATAATTAGATTTAGCCATCAATATTTCATAAATCTTCACAGTTAAAGTTAAGCCATATCTGTGGCTGAGGAGTGGCATGTGCTGCCTCTACTGGAAATTAGAGCATGCTATAAGGCAAGTACTCTGGCTGCATACTAATTCATCTATTTGAATTATATGTAATCACATCCATCCAAACTTGGATTTGTTTTTATAAGGGAATCCACAAAAAATTAAGTAGAGATTTACACTGATACTAGCTGTACACCCGCCTACAACACTGGTGTGTGTGGGGAATATATGCATTTGTATACATGCTTTGCACTAGATTTATAAGCAACAACTTATTCATCTCCAGAATAAGCGGGATTGTGACTAGTATTACAGAACTTGATGTTGATCGGAGTTTCTACCCCCTTGCTCTAGCATAATTTTCTCAATCAATACATGAAGCAGCAGAAGAATGAAGCATCCTTCATGTCAGGGCTGGGAATCTGTGTACCTCCAGGCACTGTTGGACAATCAGTCCCAGCCAGCCTGGCCAATAGTGAGGGCTGATGAGAGTTGTAGTTCATCAACATCTGAAGGGCCACTGGTTCCCTATCCCAAAATGAGTCTTATTTAGACATGATGCAGGCTACAGGTAAAGCAGTTACCTGTGTTAAGTCCTCCACACAACTATCACATCATTTAAACATGATTGATACATACACTGGGACATATGCACACGAGCAACTCTTTAGCCTGGCCTGCTGCACTGCTTGCACACTAATACTGCACATGTATTTGTTTGTTTTACTTTTATTTATTTTATTTATTTATTTATTATATTTATACCCCGCCTTTTTTCTTGCAAGGAACCCAAGGCGGCTTACATAATTTTTCTCCTCCTCTCCATTTTATCCTCACAACAACCCTGTGAGGTAGGTTAGGCTGAGAGTCAGTGACTGGCCCAAAGTCACCCAGTGAGTTTCATGGCGGAGCGGGGACTACCTTTCTATATAAAATGCTACCTTTCTATATAAAATGCTTGAGGTGGCTAGCACAATCAAAACAGTCAAACAACTCTATGATCTATGAACTAGGTAATAGAAATGTTCAAATGATTAGCAGTAATAAACTTTAAATAGCATTAAAAATCAAGATAGCAATATAATAACTTTAAAACAATAATTAGCAGAAAACACACAATAAATCTCAATAGCAGCAGAAAATAGGTAACTATGCTGTAATATCACCACTGTATTCTGCAATAGGTGGATCTTTACCATCCACCAGAAGACCAAGAGGGAGGAAGACAGTTGGCTTCCTAGGGAGCGAGGATTCCAGAGCCTGGGGGCAAAGATTGAAAAGGCCCTCTCATGTGACTCATATTGCAATGTATACAGATTCAGAATCTGTACGTTCCAAGTAAACCTTAGCCAGCTCATCTCAAAGAGTAGAGAATAGAAGCGGATGGAAGAAAATCTTTCCCACAGCACGGCTGTTACACTGTCAGTGTAGGATAAGTTATCACATGACAAGGCTGTACCTAAAGAAACTATGCACTATGGCACAGCTCAGCACTGAAGGCAACTTCACAAGCTCCAGCCCTTCATGTTATGGGATATTCCCCAAACACACGATACACATTCTGGATTGGATTCAGGATCTGCCTTCCATGGGTGGAAGGGAAGACACCTCCACCCAATTTTCAGGTATCCCCCCTCACTCCTGCACACTCCATTCAGCAGGGTCCCCCGACCCTCTGTGTAGCATTTTCAGGAGGCTATGGGGGGGAGGAGGGGGCAGGGAACTCCACTTCCACCAGGCCAATTGTACGCACCTAAATCTGGATTCAACCCTCTATGTCTCTAACAAGTGAAGTGACACTGGCCTTTCTCCTGACACTGCAGAGGCAATGCCCCAGAGCCAGCACCTGTCAGTATCACAGGCCAGTCATGTATCTGATGCTCAAGCAATGAACAGACTAGCATTCAGAAACGGCCTAAACTGAGAACTGTACAGAAAGAAAAGAGGCATGAAAAGTCCTTCTACTGGGGTCTTGTTAAGAGCTTATTATTTCCTTCAATAAGCCACTCCCCTTCCCATTCTTACCATACTGCTCATCAAGTACAAGTTCTGGAGAGCTCATGTAATACAAGTCACAGAGCCTTTTTGCATTTTCATAGCCATCTACAGAAAATTAAAGCAACAACATTAACTTACATTAACATTAACTCCCGGCTTACACAATCTGTTAGCAACAGTCTTCAAAATGCCAGAGAGTTCTTAAAGAAAACAGCTTAAAGGCTGTCCAGTTTTTACTGTTCAGGAGTAAAATTCTGAGGATTGCATGGTTCTGGTCAACTTAAAATTACTACTTTAATCAGAACTGTGTTTATGGTTTGATTTTATGCAAATATTTCAGCTTCCAGAGAATCTGAGCTAGCTTGCTTTATTTGTTTTTCTAAAAAGAAACTATCTAGTGCCTGTAGTTGAAATGAATGTGTTTGAAAGTACGTGGGCAATGCCTGGCAAAAACTCTGAAGCCAGAGGCACTGTGGATTAAGATTTCCAATGGTCAGAAGGTGGGGCTTCAGTATCCTTCACAGCATTGTCCCAACCTCCAACTAGCCCAAACCAAATTATACAGAATAGCAGCGCCTTGTATTTAAGCACTAGCCTGGTAGCCACAGGTGACCAGGAATTCCATGTAGGCAAGTGAGCAGGCTGGCAAAGCAGGGATGGAATGAACTATCCCTCCTCTGTGCCCAGCACAGAAACCAAATGGGCTGCTAGAGGAGGGGAAACCCCAATCTCTGCACCCAGCATAGAAATGCTATCCCTCCCCCCAGCAGGCTACTAGAATTTTTTGCAGGTTAGCAACTTTTGAGGGTTTATTTACAAGGCTGCAATAGAAAACAAAATAACGGCATAATCCTATGCATGTTTACTCAGAATACAGTCCCACTGAGCTTGATGAGGTTCCCCCCCCCCCCTAGTAACACTCCCCCTGAAGACACAGGTTTGCAGCTTGGGTGTACTTCTAGATTCAGCCCTGAACCTGGATGCCCAGATTTCAGCGGTGGCCAGGAGTGCATTTGCACAGTTAAAGCTTGTGCGCCAGCTGCGCCCGTTCCTGGACACATCTGACTTGGTCACAGTGACACATGCCTTAGTTACATCCCGTTAGGATTACTCTACGTGCTCTACGTGGGGTTGCCTCTGAAGAGTTTTTGGAAACTTCAGCTGGTTCAAAGAGCTGCTCCCAGACTGCTGACTGGGCCTGGTTACAGGGAGCATACAACTCCTCTGTTACAACAGCTTCACCGGGTCCCAGTCTGTTACCGGGTGCAATTCAAAGCGCTGGTTATGACCTATACAGCTCAGGTCCAGATTATCTGAAAGACTGTATTCTCCCCTACGAGCCTGCCCGCACTTGTACCATGTTCATTTTTGGCAGGTACACTTGCTGGGAGACAAACTGTGGCAGGACTGGACCTTACAGCTGGCTAGAAGACATAATGGCTGGCTACTAAGTCCAGCCAGCCACAATTTGCTGATCCCTGTCAAAATATTCACATCTTCAAATCAATTGAAACTGATTCCGGTTTGTTTGAATGCACAAATTGCCCAGTTTCATAGATTTCATAGATCATAGAGTTGGAAGGAGCCTACAAGGCTATCGAGTCCAACCCCCTGCTCAATGCAGGAAACTAAAGGAGAGGTCCCCCATCCAAGTAATAACCAGGCTTGACCCTGCTTAGCTTTCCACACTCAGACAAGCTGAGCCAGCATAAGCCACAGGCCTGAAGCCAGTCAGCTTTTCCATAATATAAGCAAGAAGCCAGTCAGCTTTTCCATAATATAGTAATGCCATCACATGCAGGTTCATTTTATTCTGTTTTACTGTTAACAACCATCAGACAATAGACATTGTCTGAAACATATAATCATATTATGGAGCATGTGCGTATCATTACATTACACCTGTATTCTGCCGCTTCTCTACTCCAACTGTCCTCTTGCAGCGGCATTTCAAAAAACCCATGAACGAGTATAACTTAATCACAATTTCCCTGACTTTTGACCAATTTCCCTGACTTCCCCTGACCAATTTCCATTTCCCTGACTTTCCAGAAAGTGGCAACCCTGTATATATTTTCTTTGGTAGGTCTGCCTGAATTTACCTTTTATAACTTCAACAACACTGCACTTAGGATCAATGCTTCCAATATGCTTTGGATGAGCTGGATTAACTTTGACTTTTCCCCCAAACAACAAAGCTGCCAATGAAAGAAGAAAACAGAATGCATCACAAGCGATTTCACAATTTACAGGCAATGAGAACAGCAGATTTTATGTTTGGAAGGCAAAGAATAATTTTTCAAAATTACCTGGCAAGCATTTACCACTGTATACAGAGGAGGAAGATACTAAAAAAAAAGCAGTGCATATATATGTTTTTCTTTCTTTCTTTCTAAAGAACATGCTCTACACAAAAGCTTCCTCACCTCGGTCAATAGAAGTACTTACTGTGCTGATTAAGAAGCATTCTGATTGAAATGCGACTCATGAAGAAACGGTCTAAAAAATACTGCACATTCTGACTGGTCACTGGATCGACACCATAGTGATCCTTATATTCTATCACGCCCTGAGCCATAGTAGGAATGACATCATTGTGACGATTCCGGATTGTTATCACAGTATCTGTAAAACTGAGATCAAGTGTACTCTCTGTCAAATTGATTTAAGGCATATTAAAGATTAGCAAACCTTTCAATAGAAGAAAGTCACAGCTTCCATTTAACTATTCAGTGCAAGGTTAATGGTCTAAACAATAACAAAAACCATCTCGCTATTCAACAATAAATATGTGGTGTTTACATACTACAAGGTGAGGTATAGATTTCCTATAGATGGAGTGAACATTCAGATATGGGGCTACAGTTGCTAGCACAGTCCTGATTATTTTCAGAGCAACGCCCATCCATGTTTGTTCAATGTCTCATTTTCTCAGGTGCTTAAGAAATAATGGCTCGGATCCTGAGATTCTGTGAGTGGAATTATGCTCATAGGACGCTTCCAATAGCAGAAAGGAGTTGAGGTGAATTTCATGGAGTCCCCCTTCCTCCAGCAGCTCCCTCAAAATCTGCTCTGGAGGACTGGGAAGCCCTTCCAGAATAGCTTGCAGTAAGGGTGGCTGCAGGGGGAAATGTGAGAAAATCGCCTCCCTGTTTCTGCTTGTGGGAGCCTCCGGGGGATCAGCCCTTCTGCTAATGGAACAAGCCTTTCTGTTTGTGGAAGAGCAGCCCAGGATCCAAGCCATCATAAGGTTAATAACAATAACAGTGATAACAAAGGGCATGACACAACCAAATCACTGCACAATGTGTACCACCCATCATGGTGTGGCCTTGGCTAAAGCTCTAACCCCACTCATCCATTGGCTGTTGACTGAATAGCAATACCCCTAGCAACAAAATGGTGGATGATTTTATATTCTCTAAAACTTTGTTACCACTAAATGTGTGAATTCATTTTATTTATTTAAAATATTTTATCCTGCTTCTCAATAGGACAGTCTACAGAATGGCTAACATAAACATATAACATACAATTCAGAAAAAGAAACATATTCAAAAACACATGTAAAGCCCAAAGCTATGTACCATATTTTTCACTCCATAAGACGCACTTTCCCCCCCCAAAAAACTAGGTGGAAAATGTCTGTGCGTCCTATGGAGCGAATACAGTAATTTAAAAAAAAATTTTTTTTTTTTTTACTTTCCTCTGCTGGTCCGGAAGAGCGGAGGACTCCTGGGCAGGGCGGGGGAAGCCCCCGCCTCTCAGCTGATTCCCGCGGAACAGCTGATTTAAAAAAAATATATATTATTATTATTTTTTACTTTCCTCTGCTGGTCTGGAAGAGCGGAGGACTCCTGGGCAGGCGGGGGAAGCCCCCGCCTCTCAGCTGATTCCCGCGGAACAGCTGATTAAAATAATAATAATAATAAAATTATTATTATTATTATTAAATTTTTTATTTTATTTTTTTACTTTCCTCTGCTGGTCCGGAAGAGCGGAGGACTCCTGGGCAGGGCGGGGGAAGCCCCCGCCTCTCAGCTGATTCCCCGTGGAACAGCTGATTTAAAAAAAAAATTATTATTATTATTATTATTATTATTATTATTTTACTTTCCTCTGCTGGTCCGGAAGAGCGGAGAACTCCTGGGCAGGGTGGGGGAAGCCCCCGCCTCTCAGCTGATTCCCCATGGAACAGCTGATTTTTTTTAAAAAAAAAAATTATTATTATTATTATTATTATTATTTACTTTCCTCTGCTGGTCCGGAAGAGCGGAGGACTCCTGGGCAGGGCGGGGGAAGCCCCCGCCTCTCAGCTGATTCCCCGTGGAACAGCTGATTTTTAAAAAAATATATTATTATTATTATTATTATTATTATTATTATTATTTACTTTCCTCTGCTGGTCCGGAAGAGCGGAGGACTCCTGGGCAGGGCAGGGGAAGCCCCCACCTCTCAGCTGATTCCCTGCGGAACAGCTGATTTAAAAAAAAAATGGGGTACCATACATTAATTGCGTCTTATGGTCCGGGGCGTCTTATGGAGCGAAAAATACGGTATGTTTCCTCAGACGTAATTCCTAGTGACCTTAATGGGGCTTACTCTCAGATAAGTGGGCATACGATTGCAGCCTAAGGGCACAATCCTATACATGTTTAGACAGGAAAAAAAGTCCTACAACTCCCAGCACTCCTTAGCCAGCATGCTGGTTGCTACAGGACTTTTTTCTGTCTAAATATGTATAGGATTGCACCGCAAATGAACTAAATCTAAAAAGAGTACAAACAGCCAACAAATATAAAAAAGTTGCAGAAGATCCCTCAAGCTACCTGCCATTAAAAGAGCTTTCAAATAAAATAATTTAGGAGCTTTAGGCCTGCATTCATTCCAACTGAACAGGAAGCCTTTTTATTCATAAGATTGCTAAATGTCAATAATTTCTAATCAATACAAGTTGAAAGTACATTACAGCTTTAAATCTATAATGAAATGCATTATACCCTGCCAGAAACACTGGCTATTATCCATCTTGAGTGGTAAAAATCACATCTTTTGGGAGGGGCAGGGGGAGATTTTTTTACTCAGTGTAACCTTGTAAGTCTTACTTTTATTGTGATACATCAAAATGTTATTTTGATCTCAATTATTACTTAAACTTTAGAAAACTGCCCAGAGAGCTTTAGCTACTGGGTGGTTTAGAAATGTAATACATAAATAACAACAACAACAACAACAACAGCAGGCTTCTTGAAGATATTCACCAAGAGCTTCACCCAAGCAAACTCCATCAGAATAAACAGCAGCTGCACAAGAGAAATTCTGAATCTGTACCCTTTATGACTATGTTAGGAAGTAACCAAAGAAGCAGAATCTATGATCGAAACCAAAACTGCACCAAAAACTGAAGTTAACTGTTTTACACTTACTCTTGCATTTGGTGAAATATGGTCTGTCTGCTCCTGTTCTATAAACCCCCTAATCCAGGGCTCTCCAACCTTGGGTCCCCAGATGTTGCTGGACTACAGCTCCCAGAGTCCCTTGCCATTAGCCATGCTGGCTTGGTATGCTGGGAGCTGTAGGCCAGCAACATCTAGGGACCCAAGGTTGGAGAGCCCTGCCCTAATCTATGTACCCACCTAAAACTGAAAAAGATTGGATCCACACAAAACACTGAAATACACAATTTATTAAGAAATATCACCTAACTGCACAATCCTATCCATGTCTACTCAGAAGTAAGTCCCACTGAGTTCAGTGAGACTACTCACTGAACTCATATGGGCCTCGGATTGCTGCATAAAAGTATTCTAATAAAATCAGTTCATCAGACGCTAGCTGTCAATTCCCTTAGTGCAATACCTGAAAATTAGAATTCAAGTTCATGCAGTAGTTTTTCAGATTCAACCAGAAGTAAATGCACTCTCCTTCTACCCAAGGGGGTGAGGAATATCCCATCTAAGTGAGGATGTGCTGCTCCAAGGGGAAGGGGAAGTCTCCTTTCCTTGCAATAGCACAGCTGACATGCCTCTGGGGAAGCAAGCTGTACACACAGGGAGATTAAAGCAGCAGCACACTGCACTACAGTCTCAACATGACCAAGATTAGTTGTGTAACAGTGTGTGCCTGTGTTTGACATGCTACGAGTGGAGAGAACAATGACATTATGTGCTGGATCCAGACCAAAGCTGGAGAGAACAATGACATTATGTGCTGGATCCAGACTATAAGTCATACTTAAAGCAGACCCACTGAAATCAGTGGGACTTCTTAGTCATAACCAAGTTGGGTTCCATGGATTTCAATTTGTCTATTCTGAGTATGACTAAGTCTGTATCCAACCCTATACTACATTTTTAATAACACTTGAAGGAATTAACAGACTAATCAGTTCAATTAAAACATTAATTGAATATTGAGATCAGAGCTGACTGCTTCAAATGGGCCTTCAGCACATGATTGAGGCTGCAATCCTAGCCATACTTGCTGGGAGATTAACCCCCTGAACTCAGTGGGATTTACTTCTGGGTACATATGCTTAGGACTAGGGCCATTAGATTATTTCCAAGAAGTAAGTTATTTGCCTACAACTTCTTTTCATTCAGAATACTCCAATGCTTTCTGTTGAGATCTATACAATGTCATGAAAGGATGGCACTCAACCTCTCATGCTAAAACAAGATTTGCCTAGGAAGAGCTTAGAGAATCCATTGCCACAGTATATTCAAATACATAAAAATGCCAAAATGTGCTTACCAAGAAATGGCTTCTAAATCTTCAGCACTTTTGTCTTTAAAATCGAGGATCTCCTGAAGACTTTGGACATACCTACAAATACAATTTCTGCATGTTAGCCTTTGTGATGCATGTTTCATATGAAATTATCAACCATGTTCTTCCTAAATGAAAAGAGCATGAGTTTGCTAAAATAATATTCTAGGGAACTAAAGGGGCTGCTTTCAACTTCCAGCATAATCAAATCTTTTCCCACAAAGTAGAAGAAAACATCCTTGTAAAGTGTGTTATTTCTATCACTCATATAAAAAAGGTGGTAAGTACTAAAGTCCAAAAATATATCTTTCTACTATGGGAAAAGCATTCCTAACTGATCGTTAGGAAGAAAATGAAGGACATGCCAATCCTATGGAGTTCTGGGCTTCCAAACAATGGGTTACACTGCCATAGTTAGCATTGTGTCCATGCTGAGTCTGCTTCCCTATTTAGCTCCCTAAAGGCACAATCCCATGTCTGTTTAGACAGAAAAAAGTCCTACAACTCCTAGTATTCTCCAGCCAGCATAGCATGGCTAGCTAGGGAATGCTGGAAATTGTAGGACTTTTTTTCTCTGTAAACAGGCATAGGATTGCACCATAAGTAACACTTCCCCATCCTTAGAATGCCAGGTGATGGGGTCATCTGCATCCCTCTCCCCACTCCTGGCATCAAAAAAATATTTGTCTTTTAAGGCCTCATCAACATAGACAAAATCATCCTGTATTTCATGGAATTAAATGTTGTTACCGCTTTTTACATCACCACTATTATACAACATTAAGAAACACCTGTCAACAAAATAGCCCCAACTAAGGTAACTGCACTGATGCCAATGCCATGTTCTAGAGAAAAATCACAAACCAGGACATTGTCTTTTAGCAGTCTTAAGTGCCAGTCTTATGTACTGCTTTGTCAGTGCTGCAGAAGTTAGGGCTTCTCCAAGTCAATCCCCACTAGGGAAAAACTTATGGTTTTATATGCACACATAAACACTGAGTGCTACTGAACTGCATAGATGTGGCTAGAACAGAGGGGGGGGGGGTAGTTTCAGGCCTGGGCGGTAGTTTCGCAGCCAGGGCTGGCATTCCCCACCATCACACACCCATACAGCCACATGGGGGGAGGAGGAGGAGGAGAGGGGAAGGAGAGAGTATGAGCCGGAGGCTTGCTGTGGCTCATTCCTGCTTGTGCACATTATGCTAAACCATGGTTTACTGTGATGCACAAATGCAGCCAGTGTGTCTTACTTCCAAGTAAAGACACTACTTAGGATGGGGTTCCTAGTATCCTATCTAGACAGACAGATATAATCACATATGCTCATTAAATGATCAAGCTCTGTTTTGTGAGTGTTTGTTTTTTAAGTAGATTCTTACCAACTCTGGACGAGCTGAACTGAAGGTGTTTTGAGAAGGTTGTCTGGAAGCAGACTTATTTCTTTCATTATGTTTGCTAATCTTACAGGCAACTCCTGTCGCAGAAACATAAATGAAGTTTTCTCACAAGCATTGTCAGATCCTAAGGGGAAAAGTAAGCAGTGTCACAGGGAAAATAGGCTTGAAGTCATGGCAGACAGATTATAGACAATTACCGGTAGGTGGATCCATTCTGAATAAGGATGGTGGTAAATAAATACCCAAGATTTCTCCTCCTCTGCGATCCTGGGTGATATTTTATTAACTGTGTGATTGTGCAAATTCATGGGGAAGAAGGAAATGGATGTTCAGAAATGTACTTGTAGTGAGACTGATTCTTCCACAAACACGCTATGCCAAAATCTAATCAAATTTTCAAGATTTCAAGAGTTTATGCTATGCGTTGCTACATAACCATCTTCAGACATGCAGAAAACATTATTTCTTTAAAACCAATGGGCAAGACAGCCTGCAAAAGTGCTTTCTTCTTTACAAGTACTGGCTGGTACAGTTGACTACCCTCTACAAATCAATTAGAGCATGGCTTGCTATGGCAGTAGGAAAAGAGGGTAGGAAGGTACGTCACTGGGGCAAGAGAAATCTGCTGCTGCTGAGTAGGTAGCTCTTTGCCACAAGCCTATGTATAAAGACTACTTGGAATTGGATAGCTCTTCTCAGGTACTACTTGGCATAGAGAGGTAAATTTTCAGTGGACTGCATGGGCAATATGATTGAAAAATGTTGTCCACCTCACATAGGTCATTTGCAAGGAAGACTAGCAGGAGTACTTTGGGGGAAGCTGAGAGAATCCAGCAACTAAAGCACCTGCCTGCAGCAGAATTGTGCAATGTAATGTAGACAAGATGGGTGTCAAAAGTAAGGAGGGCCCACAGAGGTAAACACTAGCCTCCGCCCTACTGATTGTTATCCCATGCATGTGGTATGACAGAATTGGATCACATGCTGGTATAGGTGCAGTCTGCCTTGACCATGATGCTTTCACCATGCCAACACATTAAAAAAAAAAAAAGGCAAAATGGTAGCGGTTTCTACCAAGTAACTGGGACAATATATGATCATGCAGCCTGGTTTATGTTTAGCACAAATCCTACCCATGTTATGTGCTCCATAAGCAGTGAAACAGAGACCACTACACTGCAGTGTATTTTCCCCTCCAAGAATGTTTCAACTTTCTTTCATGCAACATTGCAGTCATGTCAACTGCAGTTGCTACTTGCAACTGCTCAAAAGCACTTGTCGCAAAAGGATTTTTTCACTTCCTGGTGATAACAGGCAGTATCCAACAGGCCACCCGCACCAATCATGTTGCGCTAGCAGGAATGACTGCTAGGAATGAAAGCTAGCACTTCATAGTGCAACCCAAGAAACTAGTTCAAACTAAGCCAGTGTGGCGTAGTGGTGAGAGTGTTGGACTGGGACTCGGGAGATCCGGGTTCTATTCAGGGCCGGCGCTACCGCTAGGCCAACTAGGCTGTTGCCTAGGGCGCGTAGCGGAAGAGGGCGCAGAACGCTGCGCTCCTCTTCGCTGCCGGCGCGCTCCTGCCTTGCCCGCCCGCCTCACCGAGAAAGCCAGGTCAGTGCGGGGGATTGCGCCCGGAGTAGTGGTGGGGCCGAGCCTGGGCGCCTCCCCCCCACCTTGCCTCGCCTTCGCGCCGCCTCCCCCCTCACCTTGCCTCGCCTCTGCGCTGTGTGTGTGTGTGTGTGTGTGTGTGTGTGTGTGTGTAGCAAATAAGGGACCGCTTTCCCTCCCTACCCCAGCCTCTTTTCTTTTGTTGCCCACGGAATCCGACTTGCTAATTACAGCAAAGGGGGAAAGGCATAGCAATGCAGGCTGCCTCTAACTCCTCTCAGCGCTGTGTGTATGGCAAAGCAAAAGACGAGGCACTTTCCTCGGTGCTAGACAGCTGGGGCTGAGGTGGCTTCGCTCGCTACCAGTCACCTCGTCCAAAAGCAACGCCTCGGCCGGGTTTCCCCCCCCCCCCGGATCTGGCCTTTTTTACTCCGATCGGAGCCACTTTGAGTTGGAAAAGGGGAGAGCTGGGGGATCGGAGGAGTGGAAGTTGCCTAAAAAGAGGTTGGAAGTGAGCGGGGGTGTGGAGCGGAGGTGGGGATAGAGGCATCGCCCGATACGGGAGTCTCCCCTAAACCGGGGCTGATTCATGAGCCTCCTCTCCCCTATTATTTATGGGGTGATTCCCCAATATCCCACCCACTCCCACTCTGAAATCAATCGAAATCTCCCCCCCGCCTCACCTCGCCTCCGCGCCGCCTCCCCCCCCCCACACCTACCTTCTCCGCGCTGTTTCCGGAGCCCCGCCCGCGCTCTGTTTTGGCGGAAGGAAACAGGGCTTAAACAGCCCTGTTGCTCTGGTTTCCCCCAGCCAAAAACAGAGCGTGGGAAGGTAGGTGGGGGGCGGCAGCGGCAGCGTGCGGGGGGGGCCCGGCGGCGGCGGCAGCAGCGGGAGGTTGCAGAGCAGGGCTGCTTTCCGGAGGCCCCCCCCATGACACAAGAGGGGGGGCGCTAAATATAATTTAGCCTAGGGCGCCAAACTGCCCTGCACCGGTCCTGGTTCTATTCCCCGCTCGGCCATGAAACTCACTGGGTGACTTTGTGCCAGTCACTGACTCTCAGCTTAACCTACCTCACAGGGTTGTTGTGAGGATAAAATGGAGAGGAGGATGAGGATTATGTAAGCTGCCTTGGGTTCCTTGCAGGAAAAAAAGGTGGGGTATAAATAAATAAACAAACACTTCCACTGGCTGACTTGTCATGTTCTGGAAGTGCTTGTTTGAGCTAGTTTCCAGGGTTGCGCTATGAAGCACAAGGGCAGCCTTGAATACTGCCCATTATTGTAAGGTTACCTAATACAGTAATACCTTGGATTGTAAGTGACTTGGTTTGTGAGTGTTTTGCAAGACAAGCAAATTTTTAAATATTTATTTAATATTTTTTTACTCGATATACAAGCGACATCTTGCAATACAAGTACTGTAGAACAGCTTAAATTAAAAATCTCTGTACAATTTTTTTGGGGGGGGATTTCGTTTTGATATAAGAGTGTTTTGGATTACAAGTACGTTTCCAGAATGAATTATGCTCTCAATCCAAGGCGTGACTGTACTCAATTTAGGACTGATTCACCAATCACACCTGCCTGGTGCGTGTGCACTGCACATCTTCAAATATTTAGAGATATGTATTTCCCTTCACACTTTTTTGACGCTATTGAGCCTCACAAACACCGATGTACATAGCATACAGCAAGCAAAGTGACTACATTTATTTTTATTTATTTTATTATATTTGTTAATTGCCCATCTGGCCGGCCACCCGGAGCGATGTACAATTAAAACAATACAATAAAACATGATAATTAAAACAATATAAAAAATTCTTTTAAAATCCTAACCCACCCCATATTCCCGCCTGAAATACCATGTTTTTAATGCACGGTGGAAGCTCATCACGGAGGGGGCATGGCGAAGGTCACTAGGGAGTTCCAGAACTTGGCAGCCGCCACAGAGAAGGCCCTCTTCCTAGTCCCCACCAGCCTGGCTGCTCTGGCTAATGGGATAAGGAGAAGGCCATCCATGGCAGATCTTGTTGAGCGGCCTACTTGATGTTGCTGGAGGCGCTCCTTGGGATAAACTGGGTTGAAGCCATGTAGGATTTTAAAGGTCAAAACCAACACCTTGAATTCGGCTCGGCAAGCAACTGGTAACCAGCGCAACTCCTTAAGCACTGGCGTGATGTGATCACGCCAGCGGCTGCCCTTAATCAGGCGAGCCGCCGCATTCTGTACCAGCTGGAGCTTCCGAACCGTCTTCCAGGGTAACCCTACGTAGAGCGCATTACAGTAGTCTAGGCGAGAGGAGACCAAGGCATGAACCACTGATGGGAGCAGGTGATTAGGAAGGTAGGGGCAGGCACAGCTGCCGTATCAGATGGAGTTGATACAGCACCGCCCAGCTCACAGCTGACATCTGAGCCTCCATGGACAGCTGGGAGTCTAGAATGACCCCCAAGCTGCGGACCTGGTCCTTCAGGGGAAGATGTACCCCATTCAGCACCAGGTCAACATCCCCTAACCTCCCTTTGTCTCCCATCAGAAGTACCTCGGTCTTGTCAGGGTTCAGTTTCAACATGTTCCTTCCCATACATAACATCAAAATCACCGGAGAATTCTTCTGCTATCAGATACATTGTATGTACACGAGATAGCAGCTGTCATGCCACTCCAACTTCACAAATGGTGGTATTACAATCATACGGCAATCAGATACACTAAGGCAAATGGCAGTCTACAAGTCTATAATTAATTTAGAGCAACACTGCTGAAACTGTGTGTTAAAGTATTATACAAGGCTGCAATCCTATAACCACTTACCCAGGAGCAAGCCTCCCTGAACTCAATGGGACCTATTTCCAAATACAGTCATGCCTTGGATTGAGAGCATAATTCGTTCCGGAAACATGCTTGTAAAACACTCTTGTATCAAAACGAAATCCCCCCAAAAAAATTTGTACAGAGATTTTTAATTTAAGCTGTGCTACAGTACTTGTATTGCAAGACATCGCTTGTATATCAAGTAATATATATATATATATATATATATATTAAAATTTGCTTGTCTTGCAAAACGCTCTCAAACTAAGTTACTTGCAATCCAAAGTATTACTGTAAACGTGTACACACAATTACACTGTAAGCCTAGTGCTTGCAGACTAATTACGGTAGATGGAGCATTACTGCTTCTCAAGAGATGAGTACACACAGCTTAGCTGAACAATATGTACATTTAAGTGAACACACTTGCAACAAATATTAACAAATAAGGAAAAATAGCCTATATGCATGCAAGTTTATATATAGTTAATCTTAGTAGTCTTGCACATGCAGCTTCCCACACTATGAACCTCCATGAGAAAACTTCAAAAATATGGCATGCCAGTATTAAATGTGGAGCCTATTCTAAACTATGACTGGGAACTGCAGTCCTCTGAAATAAGGGACATCTAGGGCAGAGTTTAAAAATCCCAGAATAAGGGGCAGCCTTTTAAACTGAGGATCATTACTTTTTATTTTTTTTAAAAAAAGCCACATCTGATCAGAGAATAAAGGGTGCTACATCAAATAATCAGGATTCATTGCACTGCAACACCACATCTCTCTGTTCAAACTCCACAATACCTTTTGTAAGGATTCTCTTGCAGGAATGTTCGTCTGGAATAGTTGAGTTGCAATTTCCCTTGCTAGAAACAACTGTTTAGGGACTCATTGTCAGGAAAGGATTGGGGCGCTCGTATTAATGGTATTTTTAATTAAATGTATAGCCCTAATTCTTAACTATGTTTACTCAGCAGTAAGCGCCTCGACGTACAACACAGTAATACCTTGGATTGCAAGTAAATGGGTGTCTGGACTGGAAGGGGCAAAGGGGAACAGGAGGAGGCACGCCACGGGAAGCGGTGGTGTCGGTTGGTGGTGGGGACCCCATGTCCTCCGACCTGCTCAGCATAGCTCACTCACCGAAATCGAGGAACTGTTTCATGGACAGCGGGGAAGGGGAGAAGCGGCAATAGAAATCCACCTGCTGAGGGATAGTGGCCGGGGAGACGCTTCTCAGCAGCGCCCGAAGCAGCCTCATGGCGACCCCCGACAGAGAGCGAGCACGAACACACGGGAGGGCGCTCAGGGAGGAAGCGGCGCTTTGCTCTCCCCCTTCAACTCGTCCCGGCCGCCATTTCCAGCCTCAGCGGCTGCCAGCCAAAACTCGTAGGCTTCCCAGGCGGGCTCTGCTCTGGAAGGACGTACAAGAGGGAGAGACGGGTGGGTGGGGACGCCCAGGCAGGGACAAGAAGCCGGGCGACAGTAGTAGTAGTAGCAGCAGCAGCGGCGGCGGCACCTCCTCCTCCACCTCCGACCCCGTCCAGCCCAGGGGAGGGCGGAGAGGCGCTGCTGGCTGAGCCGCCGGGGAGGTGGAAAGATGCGGAGCCTGTACAAGACTGGGAGGGTGGGCAGGCAGAGCCGTGACTGCTCAACCTGCAGGAATCCAAGCTATACAGTCAAAAGTGAAGCCCTCCCCCTTTTTTAAAGCTATGGCGGGCTGCATCCTCTTATTTACATTCAGAGTATGTCCTGGCCCCGCCTCTTCTATGCATGGCTTCTGTATCTTTTAGCAGCTGCTGAGCAGCATAACAAAAATATATATCGCGCGAGGATGTGTGCGCGGGGCTAGTTTCAATCTACCTCACACGACAGTATCTGGCGAGGAAGAATGCGCATGTCCGCGCCTCACGTTTCCGCTTCTGTCGTCAGGGCCGGATGGGCAGAAGAGTGGTGTAGGACAGTTGCAGTGTGATCTGCTCAGAAGTAAGTCCCATTGATTTCAGCGCGGCTTACTCCCACATAAATTAAGGGTACAACTTAAGTATACTCCCTAAGTAAAGGTACAAGTAAGTATATAAGTAAAGGTACTCCTCTTAAGGGTTCAATCCTTTGCATGTTTAGACAGAAAAAAGCTCTACAACTCCTAGCAATCTGACTTTCATAGATCATAGTTGGAAGGGGCCTACAAAGCCATCGAGTCCAACCCCCTGCTCAATGCAGGAAACTAGAAGAGGAGTCTCCCATCCAAATAACAACCAGGCCTGATCCTGCTTAGCCTTCCATACTCAAGCTGAGGCAGCGTTGTATGGCTGTGGGATGCTAGGAGTTGTAGGACTTTTTTGTATCTAAACATGCATAGGATTGCACCCTAAGTGGTTTGGGTTGCAATCCAGCACTTGTCTTTTGTTCGTGAGCCTCTTGTACTTTCTTACCACTTCTTCCACCTATTTCTTAATGCAGAAGATCCGTTGAGAAAAAGCTGAAACAACTGCCCAATGTCTTCTGATTGCTAGTGCTAGCAGCTGGGCATCTGGAAGCAGCCTGGTTCAGTAGGGAGGAGGAAATATTTCTGAAAAAGATCCGCCAGACTAAAAAGCATAGCAAGGTTGTCTCCCCCCCCCCCCCCCAACACCTACCAGCTGGATGGACTTTGAAAGTGGCTGGTCGCTCCCCACCCCGCCCCAGGCCCAGAAAGGATTACTCCCATAGTCACCAGGTATTTATTTCCACCAGTTTCCCCCCAAAATTGTTGGACGACTTCACAACGCCACCAAATATTCCAAAAGCCAACTTTATGGGCATGACACAGCCAACACTGATTAGATCCACTATGGTACATCTCTTGTATCCTGTGGGACCTTATGTAGTTTATCCCAGACTTGATACTTGCTCATTGTGTTTGGCACAATATGCCTTTTCTTCTATAGGCATAGTAAATTCCACCCATTCTGTATTCTACCAGGTACTATCCTGACCCTCCTGCTATCAGTTACAACCGTCAAAACAGCTGCATAATAATAGTGTCATATTTGGTAATGTCATCAATGACCTTTTGCTATGTAATACCTTGGCTTAAGTTCTGGGGATCTTTTACTTCCAAATTCATTCATTCATAATAGATTGAATCAAGTGGAACCTTTGAATAGTATTTTTACTGCCCTTTTTAAAAATAATAAACGTAGGCAACACACACATCTTAGCCATGGCAATCCTGCCAAGCCAAGCCATTTTTAGTTTTAGCTATTCCAACATCTTTTGTTTCATCCTAGCTATAATAGAATCAATATTATTTTTAATCAATTCATTGACATAATTAGAAAAACACAAAATGCAATCCAATACAGGTCTGTTCAGAAGTAAATCCCGAGTTCAATGGGGCTTACTCCTAGGTAAGTGGGTATAGGATTGCAGCCTCAAGTATCCAATTCTGCAGTTTTCATTTTACTTTACACATTTGTTTTCTTCTGTCTGGCTAGCTTTGTAACTTGTCAAGTCAGCAGAACTTCAGTAGTTAAGTTGGGCAAAGTATCTCAGGCAAAAATCCTATGGCCCCCAGTGTCTGGGATGCCATAAAATGCTGCAGATCTCCTACATGCCCATAGACATAGCTACAAGCACAAAAATCTGATCGAGGATCTTAACACACACACACACACCCGCAGAAAGCTCCACAGGGCTCCTCAGGAGAGGACAGGGAGGGTGGAAAGGGGGCATTCTGGTGACTCCATCCAAGAGCTTTCCCATCATCTGTCCTGCCCACCAAGAGGTAAGTCAGCTAGACGGGTGGAGAGGCCTGTCTAGCTGTAGGATTGCACTCCAAGACTGTTTCGCAGAATTCCTTGTATATTTGGGTTTAAACTACGGTAATCAAATGGGCTAGGACCGCCACACATTGAATATTAACTAAGATAATGAGCAACCTTGCCTTACCCCCGATTAAATTGTAGAATTCCTAACAATGGTCCATTTTCCAGAATCCTGGGCAAGCGGGTACTATATAATAAATTTATCCAGGCCCTCATAAGTAGCCCCATGCAGAGAGCCCTCATAAAAATGCCACTCTCCCATATCAAAAGCTTTTGCTGGATCAACAAAGTAACCTGTCAATCTGAACCAACTAAAGTATACTTGTATCATTAATTTCAGTGATTTATTTCTCGACTGATGGTTCCTTTTTTAACCCTACCTGATCTGGCGATATACACAAACCCATGATTTTATTCAGTCTATCTGCTAATGTTAAGGCTAGAATTTTATAAACCAGATTCAGTAATCCACAATATGAATGAACGCCTGATAAATCCTTTTCGTGTTTTAGTATTGTATCTGCATCCATCCATTTTCTGGGAATATCTTTATTTTTATACAGTATGAAAACAAGTCAGTTAATCTTTGGATTAACTGCACATTAAAGGCTTTATATAATTTATTGGTAGAACATCTGGGTGAGGCGCCTTATTCTGTTTTAATTTTATAGCCCCTTCTGTCTCTTCTCTAATGGGTACATCCATCAATCTTTTTTGTGTTTCTGTAAGTTTTGTCTATAAACTGAATTATTTTTCATACAGGAAGTTTAGGGCGCAATCCTATGCATATTTAGACAGAAAAAAGTCCTACAACTCCCAGCATGCCCCAGCCATCCTGGCTGGAGCATGCTATGGGTTGAACTTTTTTCTGTCTAAACATGCATAGGATTCCACCCTTAGTTGATACATAAAGGTTTTTTATAGTATGCTAAGAATTCCTGAATCTCATATTGTCAACAATGTGCAATTACCACTGGCTTGGTTTAGTGCTGGAATAGGTCTCCAATCTGAGTCTGAAACATATGTACTTGATTTAACATACCATGTTTAACATAACATATTTAGGGCGCAATCCTATGGCGCTCCAGCTTTGTCTGGGAGGGCATAGGAGAAGTTGGACTCCGCACTGCGACCTCGGAAGGGATTTCTGAGGTCACAGTGGGGAGAGTCCGAGCATGGAGTGCCCTCCTCCCCCACCTTGTAGCGGGTGCAGTTCTTTCAGCGCTGGCTGGGAAACAAAACTGGAAGACCAATTTTGGTTCCGGTATGGGGCGGGGAGGGGAGGAGCGAGGCACTGCCGGCTTCCGAGGAATCCAGGTGGCGCCTCAGCCTCTCATTCTCACGAGGAGAGGTAAAACATTTAGACGGCCAAAATCAGCAGTCTAAATGTTTTTGAGGGCAAGGAGAGCACAGCAGCAATCCTATCTGCCACGCTCCTCCCACCCTCAATTGGATGCCCGTAATCCTCCGAGTTCAGAGGGTTACGGGCACTCACATAGTTAGTGGATTTGTCTCGGCACTCAAAGTATGTTGGTTAGAGTATAATGCGTTTTTTGCTGTACACTGAAGATCAACTATTTTTAAACTTCAGCTGAACTGGGCATGTGTTTTGATCTGTATAACGTGGCCCTGACTGAAACAATTATTTGTAATGCATTCATAGAAATTAAAAATGTGTAGTACACAAAAACTAACAGCACAGAAATAGCTTTTCATACAAAATTTATTTCACACTTGTATAGAAATATCCACAGGTAACTTTTAGCCATGGTTTAACATTAGATGTTAGTAGCAGTCAATGTATAAAAATGAATATATACCAGTGATGTGACGTGAGATGACCTTTTTATTTAAAACCAACATTGCCTATATATTTGGTTTCTTTTTAATAAGATACCAGAACGCAACTGTGTTTTTATGAAAAGATACAGTAGTGTTTCAAAGTTCTACTTTTTCAAGTTACTAAGAGAGTGATCCTGTGGCCCCCTAGACACTGTCTAGGGCAGTGTTCTCCAACCTTGGGTCCCCAGATGTTTTTGGCCTACAACTCCCAGCAAAACCCTGGGAGTTGTAGGCCAAAAACATCTAGGGACCCAAGGTTGGAGAACACTGGTCTAGGGGGTCATAGGATAATTTGGATTCCCAGATCCAAGGTTGGAGACAGAACGCTGACCTCAGAGCTGGGGATCCACGCTCCAATCCCCCTCCCCCCCCAACAGCTGGCGTGGAAAGAACAAAATCAACCTCGGAGAGGGGTAAAGGGGGCATTTTGAGGCGCAGGGAGGGGGAGAGACTGGGGCCACCAGGATAGAGTGTATCCTGAGGCCTCTCCAGCCTTCCCTCCCCTTTGGTCACGCCTTCACTAGATAGGCAAAAAAGCCTGTCTATTGAAAAATGCAGGGCGGGAGGACAGGAAGGTGAAGATCGCCTCTGCCACTCACCCTTCTCCGCACTGGATGCTTGTAAGACGCCAAGTCTGGGGGCTTACAAGCATCGAGGGTGCAATAAAAAAGATTGTACCCTAAACCCATTCACAGAGATGGGATTTGAAATGATCAGGTGCTATCCACCATGCATGTTGCTATGGGGCTCTTCTGTAGCCCCCATTTAAATGAAGTGGCGGGCGGTGGATGGGGGAAGAAAGCAGCAGTGTTTGGTGGAATACAGTGTCAGGCACCAGAACTGTAACTGAAGTTTGACAAAAGAGAGTTTACACATTTAGTAAACAAAGCCTTTTGAAAAATTAAGAATTGCTATAAAATGTGTGGTCAGAGTACTTTGGATAACAATAAGAAGTGGAATGAGAGAAATTGAAATTAACAACCAGAAACCAAACATTAGAAAGGACAATAATCACTCCCAACTGATTTTTTTTTTTTTTTGGTGTGACTAGAGTGCAAAGCATATCGCATCTGATGTTTCAAGGTAAATATTTAAAGATTTGCATAGTTTTCATCCCTTCTCAAATAATATCCACATATTAAAGGTTTTGTTGATATTTCATATACAGTAAATGTTAGAGCACATTTATAATTCTTACTTTACTAGTACCAAGATATATATTTTTTTAGATGTAGCTTAAAAAAAGTAAATACTTTTGTGATAATCACAAGTATCAAATAGCACAACTGTGTGGAACTATTCTTACAATTAAAATTTAGGTATTTAGGACATTTATTCAGTAGTCTTAAACTGGACCGGTATAGATCCATAGTTAAATTTTGGAGCTTATGTTTTGTTTCAAGTGCTATAACATCTGCAGTAGTTAATCTTGTTTCAAACACAGAACTAGAAAACCTTTCCCCACCCCAAGGAGTACTTGCCATATTTTCCATTAAGTTAGTCATATAAAACTTCTATAGATAAAACATCTGTAGGTATGAATTAGTGCACAAATTATTTAGAAGATAAAATACCTCCATACTACATAATCAGAAATATGTAAAGAAGAGCTTTCCAAGAATGTTTTAGGGCACAGCCCTATGCACGTTTAGACAGAAAAAGGTTCTACAACTCCCAGGATGGCTGGCTGAGGCATGCTGGGAGTTGTAGGCCTTTTTTCTGTCCAAACATGCATAGGATATGATTGTGCCTTTTGTCATTAAAATGCAAAGGTTAAAGTATTGGCACATTTGGCGGATTTGCTTGTAATCACTGAACTCTTATATACTATTGCTCCCTATTTTTAAAGTTCAGTTAAAAATCTTTGGCTTAACAGTTAGTTAAAGGCAAAGATTTATGATAAAAAATAAATATATAAAGATGACTTACAGTATATACAGAAAAAGTACAAACAATATTCAAGCTTTAAAAAACAAACCTGTGTATATTTGGTGTGAGCAACAGATTCACACAACTTGATTTTTAAAACATTATTGAAACATGATCTATTGCACATTTAAGATCACACTAACTACCATAGCTACACATGAGTCTTAGAACAAGGAATTAGCAGTTTTAGAGATCTCAAATTTACCTGAAAAAGAACAAGCCCACGCCACTGTGTACAATGGTGGTAATTTTTAACGGTGGGGCTGTAATAATTAAACTCCCCTCTCTTCTCCACACTACGATTGGTACAGTACTTAAAGGAAAGAGTTCTTTTAAACATGTGCAGAGTGCCATGGTCTCCCTTCTGAGAAACACCAGCTATTCTCTACACATCCACAGATAGAAGGAATGACTTCCATATGAGCATGACTTCCAGACAAGGTTGGGCTTCAGCACCTCCTGCTTAAAAATTGAGCCGCGCCACTTTGCATCAGTTCTTAAACACATCGGGTTGAATCCAGACTCAGCCTGCAATCCTATACCCACTTACCTAGGAGTAAGCTCCATTAAACTCAATGGGACTTCTAAGTAGACATGTATAGGATTGCACTGTAAGTTAGTTGAACTTATTGCTCATTGACATGAACGGGACAAGTTAGTTATGACTCAACTTAAACCCAATTGATTTAAATGGGAACTAAGTTCAACTAATCTAGGCTGCATCCAACTCATACATTTTATGGAAACACGTACACACACACACTTACCATAAAAACAAAACAAAAAACAAATACATCAACACTTTACAAATACAAATATCAGGAAATATTTGCTTTCGATCACATGCAGTTTTTTCAGCAAAAACAACCACACAAGATATTTCAAGCCTCTCAGTCCAGACCACTTGTTCCCCTAAAACTGAAAGAACTCATTATTTCAGTTACATGAGTAAAGATTTAATTTGAACCAGGGCCCAGTAGAGTTTAGAACCTATTTTCAGTACGTAATAACCTCTGACCATGTGCAGAGGACCTCTTTCCACTGAATAATTACAACCAGCTTCCATATATATAGATATAGATAGATATGTCTGGGATTAAGGAGAACATCTTCCAAATTTGTGGGTGGGATAGGATGCCAGGCTTCATGGCAGCCAGACAGGTTTGAGACCCCACACTCTTCATTTTAGAAATTCATTGACAAAACAGTCTCTCAGACAAGCAAACTCATAAGAAATCAGGGAAATACAAATCAAGCTGAGAAGCCAATACCTTGCTTGCTACTACTGAGGAATCATGGCCATGCTGTTGTCTAGAAGTATGAGTGGGGGACAGATTATACCACTCTCTCTGCCCCACTCGGAGACCGGTTTCGCACGACTGCTGTGGCTCATGTCTTATTTAAGCCATGACGAGCTGTGGTGCCCTTGGGTGCCATCCTGAATATTCAAATCGTGGCTTGTCATGTCATCCAAACCTGGGGCTTTGGGTTATGCGAGGGTAAAACAACCCTCACAGAACCAGTGGCTTTGTTTCAGAGTTATGCAAGGGTTCTTTTACCCATGGTCCCCAGGTCTGGATGACACAGCAAGCCATGGTTACAGCTTGAATATTCAAAACGGCCACTTGCACATACCACAACCCATTGTGGTTTAAATAAGCCGTGATGGGCTGTTTGATCTTGTAAACTGAGGGTCCCATATAATTTTTTTTAAAGGGGGGGGGAGGAACCTGTGGCAAGAGACAACTTTACCTACAAAAAAGTGATACCCAATGCAAGGTGGCATCACCCTTCTGCCATTTAAATAATGAAGACTAATAAACTGAAATATAGGAATACTCATAGTTAGGAAAATTATCTCAGTATCTTTCCTTCAAGTGGGAATGATGATTTAGCTGCTATGGGATGCAACACAGGGCAAGAAAGCAGAGTCTAAGAACTCAAGACAGGTTGAGGCAGAACCGAATTTGCATTTCAAACTCGGGAGGCAAGACTTAACATACAGCTCAGGCTCTGGCAAAGGACTTTTAATGAGCCGCACAACAGCTCGGGTTGCTTCATTTCTCTCTGGACTGCAGCCAAACATCATTCCTCCCACACAGCCGGTTCCTGTGTAGCTAGGTGAAGGGCTGTTTTTTCTGCAGCCCAAGAGGCAGCCATTGTGTGTGCCTTATGGAGGGATGGTGGTGAAGGAGTTGCTAAAAGACAGCCTGGATTATGGCTGCAAAGTTTGAGCTGGGAGAAAACAGACCCACTACCTGGGAGGGATTTGTATGGCTCCATTCTATAGAAAGAAAAGGCAACCGGAGTCATCTTGCCACTTCTTCTGCAGGCTCCTCTCTCCTTCTCTGGACTGGTGTTCCGGATTTTAAATGGAATCTTTTAAAAAGATTGGATCGTTTTAGATCATATGTACATATAGGTTTAGACAGTCTTAAAATTTAGGTCTGTAAAACAAAACAAAAAAGCTTTAATATAAAAGTAATATCTACAAAAAAGTGGGGTGGGCAGCCACTTCTGTACATAGGTCTTCCTCCTTTTGTCCATCCATCATGTCAATCAAGAACACCTTTAAAACCATCTGACCCTTCAGTTCAAAGGGGGGATCCCTAGGAATAGCTTTCATTTTCATTCCACTTTGTGATCCACTGTTTTTTTGCATGATTTTCTTTAGTTTTCCCATCTTTGATCTGCCTCTCCTCTTTCCGAATTCTTACAGCATGGTAGCGGGGGATGCTGTCGTCGTACCTGGAACGCTGGAAGAACCCGCACTACAGGAGGGGGGAAAAATCCAGAATGCAGTTACATGAGTGACTGTCCTTGCACTAGTCCTTTCCAAGAGAGAGGCAGCTGCAAAATGTGACACTCCAGATAATAGCGACAGGTGAAAGCAAACAGTGCAATCCAAGCATTGAAGCAGAAAACACATCCATTAATTTCAAATGTATTTAAAAAATTGAAAATTGGTTTTTCAGCCAGTGTGGTAATCCTTCCCATGTATTCAAGATCAAGATAAGCTTGTGGATTTTGGAGTAACAGTCCTATATTAACAACCTTCTTGGATCATGAAAACAGGCCTTGTAAGCAAAGTCCCACGAATGGCGTCAGCCTGCACGGGACAGAGCTCAAAGGGCAGTTGGGGCGACGGTGTACACATAAGCCCCACCTCCAACACCCCTGTGTACACTGACCCCACCTTCATGGTGTTAAAGCAGGGAACCTGATCATGTGGAGGCTCCTACTTGGGTTCCAAGTGAATGCGAGTGGGAGCCTCCTGCCAACCCGCATTTGTTTATAAGCTCAAAGCAGGAGACACCTCTCCCCTCCTGAGTTCTCCATATCACAGAGAACTTGGGGAGGGAATAGGAACCGTTATCTCACTGTGTGTCAGCCAGCCACCAGGGAATCCATGGAGGCTTGCAGAGGGATGATGGAGACTTCCATGGAGGCTTGTGGGCTGGGGGGGTACTATCAGGAAAGTGCTTTACCTGAGGCCCCCTCAAACCTGGCAGCAGACATGCATTTACGCAAACATATTCTGGGGCAGCCTTCCCCAACCTGGTGCCTTCTAGATGTTTTGGACTACAACTCCCAGCATTCCTGACCATTGGCCATGCTGGCTGGGACTGATGGGGAGATGAGGTCCAAAACACCTGGAAGGCACCACCAGGTTGGGAAAGGCTGTTCTGGGGCCAGCAAACCGTATCAGTAGAACTGTCCCCGAGATCACAATAAGCTTTCATCATTACGATGCACATCCCTCCCTCTTCTCACTGCCAGACCTCGCTGGCTCTTCTGGCCTATGTATAGAAAACGTCAGCAGGAACTCCAGGCGTTGGACTCGATGGCCTTATAGGCCCCTTCCAACTCTACTATTCTATGTTATATAGGAAAGCACACATCTCTGTAATGGGCCCAGGCAAGCAGCTCATTGTTTATAGAGTGTTGCTCGTTCTGTTCTAAAGCTGCTTCTGATTGGCTCCAGCCAATCAGAAGGTCTCATTTTTGTCCTCATAGTAATGACTTGCCGCCTAGATTGAGGGCCCCTAGATCATGGTCCCACGTAAAGTGTCCCCCTGCTCCCAAGCTTGGGCCCTGGAATATTTTAGTGGGGACTAGGACTCTTGAGATAATTGCTTGATTTGTCTGAGGAAACTTCTCATTCTCCTCTTGTCCATAATGTTTCAGCTTCTTTAGCAGTAATGCAGCAAATGAAAGTGGTCATCCTGGAGATCCAGCAAATGCAATGCATATTTACATAGATGAATTCAAGTTTTGCAAGAGCACAAGGTATCATGCAGTAGGCAGGCTTCAGTGGAGATATGCATATTCAAGTATAGGAAAAACAGAGGCGGAAAAGTTTCCAGTAAACATCCCACAGAAATTGAGAACCAAGAACAGCCTTTTCCTGGAAAAGGCAGCAGCAGTAAAGGCTTTGGACATGCATTAGTGGTTAATAAAGCTATTAAATTCTGAGCATAGGAGATGCTAATATAAAATCAAAATATGTCTTGAATCTTGAGATTTGTATAGGGTACATCCCACATTCTATTGAAGCCGAGGACACAAATCTCACGTTGATTAATGGTTGTGGTACTTACATAGGCCATAATCCAAATGGACTTAAGCACACATGCATGTTTATTCAGCAGTAATTCCCACTGTGTTCAATAGGGCTTACTCCTGAATAAGCTAGGGTTGTAACCTAACAGTGCAATTCTATGCAGGTCTACTCTGAGGTAAGTCCCACTTGGGTTGAATGGAACTCACCCCCAGGATTGCAGCCTTAATCGGATTGTGGCCACTATGAATGTAAAAACTGAAAATGCTAATTTAACAGTAGCATATAAAACTTCTTGTCTTTCTTAAAGTTTATTTCTTTTATTTTTTTGTTTACCATATTTTTACGGCTGCCTGTCAGTATGTGTTCACCTTTGATGTTGGGAGAACCCACAGACAGGATTAAATTAATAATCTTTAATAGTTTCATTGACTGCTTATATAAAAACAAGATGCATGTTTTAAGGCTGCAACCTCAAGCATATGTACCAGAAAGTTAGGTTGTACTGAAATATTTATATAATAAATAAATAAATAAATGTGAGAAAATGTTTTTTTCCACACAGGAAGCTTAAAGAGGTTCTTACTTCAGGTTTACAGCATGAAAGCAAAAGCTAACTTGGCTTTTGGAATGTTTGTTCCACCTACAGCTACAGTCATGCCTTGGATTGAGAGCATAATTCGTTCCGGGAACGTGCTTGTAATCCAAAACACTCTTATATCAAAACGAAATTCCCCCAAAAAAATTTATACAGAGATTTTTAATTTAAGCCGTACTACAGTACTTGTATTGCAAGACGTCGCTTGTATATCAAGTCAATTTTTTTTAAATAAATATTTTAAAATTTGCTTGTCTTGCAAAACGCTCTCAAACCAAGTTACTTGCAATCCAAGGTATTACTGTACTTCTCTTCTGCTTTCTCTTTCATATTATCAACTATCATTCAAACAAGTTGCACAAGAGAGGCCGTAATCCTGCAGGGGTAGACAACCTGGTGCCCTCCCGGTGTTTTGAACTACAACTCCCATGCAATCCAGTCAGCATGGCCAATGGCCAGGGACTATGGGAGTTGTAGTCCAAAATACCGGGAGGGGACTCTAAGGGTGCAATCCTACGTACTCCCAGCATGCCCCAGGCAACCAACCTTAAGCACTAGCTAACTATTAACTACTGAGCCAAGTTCAAGGTCTTTGCTGTTGGCATATAAAGCCCTGAACAACTTGGGACCAGGTTTACTGGCAGGTCGCCTTCCCTGATACAGACCTGCGCAATCATTAAGAGCATCATAGGAGGCCTTTTTGGTTGTACCAGGACCTGCAGATTGTTATCTTGTGGCGACCTGGAAGTGGGCTTTCTCCGTGGTAACTCCCACCTCATATATAGAATGCCCTGCCCCCTACTATTTGGGAGGCACCAGTTAAAAACCCATCTCTTCACTCAGGCCTTCTCTGATTGATTGTGCTGCCCAGTCTGTTTGTTAATTTGAGTATTTGGTTTTAATGTTTTTATAAATGTGTTTGTGTTTTGAGTATTTGGTTTAAATGTTTTTATAAATGTTTTTTTTTATTATGTTGTATTTTAATCTTTGCTTAGTAAACAGCTTAGAATATTTTTTTAAGATATAAGTGTTATATGAATGTAGTAAATAAATTAAAAGCCTTGCATATGAAAATGCAGGCAAGAGGGATGAAGAGAGCTTCGGCTAATGGGCAGTATAAAAATGTATTAAATAAATAAATAAATAAATACGTTTCCTGGGTTCTCATTGTTTACTAGGAAATGGCAGCTTAGCTTAGTGTTACCCCTTCACTTTCCCTGTCAATTTATCTCTGGGTGACTGCTATAGAGCCCCTACACATTGCAGGGGATTCTGAGCCATATCCTAGGATGTGCACGCAGTTTATATGGGGCACAGACCAAATCCTCATGGACCCATGTAGGCTGAGTGTGTGGTCTGGGCCACCCTCCATTCTTTCCTGCCCCTTGCAGGGAAAGATTAGTAGTGGTTGGCAAGCTGTCCTTCAGGAAAGCTTGCCGGATATTACTGATCTTCGCCTTGAAGTAATGAACCCAAGGTTCTTTTGAACAAAGTTTGAAAGCCACATAACTTGGCTTAGCACGGGATTTTCCCTCTGGCTTAGCACGGGAATTCCCTCCTTTTTCATAGCAAAATAAAAAGGCTCCAGGCGGCACATTCTGTCTTCTAGATTGAGCCTACAAGTTTCGGATAGGGGTATCAGCTTTAAGGGGGAAGCCTTCAGAATGTCAAGGAAGAATGCACAAGTAGACAGCTGTTAAAAAACAATTGACAAAAGGATTTGCATCATTGTGCATTGAGAAAGGGGATTATTATAAACAATGTAAGCAAGCAAAAATTGATGTTTTCAAAACGAGGCAATTAATGGAACAGATGCAGCAAGCTTCCAGTCATTAGCCACCACAACCAAAAGCATGTCCCGCAGCTAACAAATTCAAAAACAAAATTGATCAATTACCAATTACAGAAGTAGATCAATACTATGCATCAGAAGTAAGCCTCTCTTTATCAGATGGCTGAGCATGGATCTCAGCCTTGTGATATGCGGCATCATAATGATCTTTCTTATTTCTCTTGAAGAAACCACACTATAAGGAAGCAAGGCATTTAGTCAATATTATGGACTTAAGTGGAAAGCAAAAAAGAAACGGGTGAACCAGATTTCTTTGTATGTACGTTTAAAAATATTCATCCGATTATGTCACAATAACCTACAATATTATGTCCACTATAACCTTTCAAGCTGACATGCTTGCAATAGGATTTTTCCATAGCTGACTATCTTCTTGACTGCTTTAATCCTTCAGTTATGTGCATGATACATTAGCGATCAGTAGACTGGTAAACATTTCTTTTAATCATTCTTTTAGGAGCCTGACACAAATGTTCAATGCATGGGGATGGCACAATTGAAATCATGCAATGTTTGCTTTGTGTACCCAAACTCACTTTTCTACAGAATCAGACTTTGGTGTTAGAGAGAGAGAGAGATAAGGCATTGTGTAAAGTCTCAATAAATTTGGTTTCAATTCAGTATTCAAAGCTGCCGGATTAAAAAAAAAGCTTTTTAGAAAGTGCCTTCCCATAAAGGATTCCCACAGGACTCTTGTGTCCCATTTCTTGCAGGCATGTTAAGACTTTGAGTAATTTGATCATCACTAAGATGGAGAGAAGCATGAAAATAGGGCAGGTGCACACAGACTCCCCAGTCCTTGCAATGTTTTGGCACACTGCACCTGCATGCCAAGGTAGCAGAAGGGAAGAAATATTAAGTCCTATGGGAATCCTCCCAATCCTAGGTAACCATCATCACATGGTAAAAGATTGTGTCTATCATATTTTAAAATAACACGTCAAAATAATTAAGACACACACACACAATCACACGTAATCCAACGTGAGAGAGAGAGAGAGAGAGCGTGTAGCTATAGATGTATGGATAAACCCTAAACAAAAAATATCTCAAGCCAGTCTCTTTCATGATCTTTATCAGTTTCAGAATCTTGGCCTTTGTAGATATGTAAATAGGGACCCATTGCTGACAATCAATCCTACCTGGATTGATTCATTTAAAATTATGTATGTAAATAATATGTGATTTAAAATTAGGAATTGCTTCCCCATTTCCTAACATTTAAAAATATTTACATGTTATAAGAATTTTCTAAGTACCATTTTGCCCCTTCTAAGATAAATTAATGTTATCCTAAGTCTCTGTGTCTTTAAAAGAAAAGAAAAAATCAAATGAGTTTTAAATGAGCATCTGGTATCTTCCAGGCAAAATAATTAAGAATTTAAAGCTACTATTTGCTTGTTTAAGAAAGTTGTTTTATGAAACAAAAGGAACAGGGAACACATTTCCCTATACTAAATTGATGATGGCTTCTTTCCATCTGTAAAAAAATTGTCAAAAGGAATTTCAAAAGCACATTTCAAGTAATATCTGAGCAAATCTTAAAATAGCTTATTACTAAAATAACTCACCTTCCACAGTAAGAACACCAGCAAAGAAAGCATTAACAATCCTGCAAGAATGGCTACTAAGATGATCCACCAAGGGACCCCTTTATACAATGCTACCGTCTTTGCAGGGAAGACAGTAACCCGCACCTACAGAAGAACAGGGAAGTATATAGATGTTATCAGGGAGAGGAAAGTTTCATGTGTTCAAACATGTTAAAATGTCAGATTTACATCTATGTTGAAGATCTCTGAGCAGTCTTACCCAGCCTGGTGCCTCCCAGATGCCTTGGACTATAACTACCAGCATCACCAGCCAGCATGAGGGATGATGGGAGTTGTAGTCCAATACATTTGGAGATCCCCGGGCTGGGGGAGGCTGCCTTTCAGCTATGAAACCATAGTAGACAATATTAAACCTATTTTTCCAGTGATTTCTCAACAGCATCTAAAAGTAGAAGTGTGATCTCCACTCCCCATGCACACATTTTTTGCATTCTGCAATCTCTTATTACAACTCTTATTTTTAGGCCACCTTTAAGGGTAAAACCCTCTCAAGGAGATGTTTAAATTGATCTTGTGGTTAAATAGATGGAAATCTATTTTCCCTATTGCAGGGCTCTCCAACCTTTGGGTCCCCAGATATTGCTGGACTACAGCTCCCAGAATCCCTTGCCATTAGCCATGCTGGCTGGGTATGCTGGGAACTGTAGGCCAGCAACATCTGGGGACCTAAGGTTGGAGAGCCCTGCCCTATTGACATGATCTGTATTTCCAATGTAGCCCTTTGTCCTCCATCTAAAGCAGCCTTCCCCAACCTGCTGCCCTCCAGATATGGACTATATCTCCCATATGCTGCCTGGGGATGATGAAACAGATGCAGTTCAACACATCTGGAGAGCATCAGGGTTGGGGAAGGCTGATCTAAAACATTTCTACCCATTCATAAGAGCAACATGCAACAGAGTTTGTTTCCCAGAAAGAGTACCGCAGACACTCTTTGGAAGCCAGCTAAACAAACAATGAAGTTCTAGAGTGCCAGCAATGACCAACTAGCCTATGAATATTTTGAGGGTGGGGGTGAATAGAATCTGCCACTCGGATGTACTGGAGTATTCCTGGTTTGGAGATGGTCTGCTGATCTCATTCAAAGAAACACTTTCCAGTCTATGAAATGTACAGCCATCATCATTGAAGAAACGCTACAGACTCACATTGGTAGCTTCATTTGTCAGCTTAATATTATCTGCAGCAGCATCAATACTGATTGTAGCTCTAAGAAGAATGTCTAGGTAGTTCATTTTAGAGTACTCCTGGTAAGTGGGATAGAAAGAAAAAAAGATACGCTTTCATTAGAATTATGAAAGGGGCTGATCTGAATCTATGTGGAATAAGTTTATGGAACATACCTCCAGGAAAGTGCTATTCCACAGTCTTGAACGCAACACTACAGATGCTTTGCTGTCCAAGCCTTGCAAGGGACATCTTATGTTGATGCAGTTTGCCTCCCCATTACATTCCTACATTAAATACACAAAAACTTTTCAAAGGTGCCTCCTTGAAGGTATTCGGGGTATTTTTGTTTGTTTGTTTGTTTGTTTTGCAAAGCATGCCATTCTGCAGCCATAAGGAAGCCAAAACCAAAACAAAATTTTAGAAACAGCAGGAAAACTATTTACAAAGCGATCCTATGGAGTGAGGGAAGGAGAATCCGAGATGAGGCTTCCACTGGCAGGACAGAAGATGGGGGCGGGGCGGGGCGGGGCAGCTTTTACCCTTTTTCTCCATTCAGTTCCTTCTGCTCCCACCTTGGGTTTCCATGGAAGGGAAATTAACTATGTCAGCTCCAGTGCTGGTGTAGTTTTGCTGTCAGTCTGGAGAATGGGAAGGCTTTGGATGCTGTGGATCCAAGCCTTCCCCCACAATCTGCCCCTCATACCTCCTTTTTGCCCTCTCTGAGGTCAGAGCACCAACAGAGAAACAGGGCTGCGGAGACTTCCAGGCTAGCAATGGGAAGGCCTTTAAGGGTGGACCGCTTTGCCAAAGGCAGATATCCCTTTCTGCCTTCAGAGTGGAAAATCTGCTCTATCCTATGGCCTCTGTGATGACCTTTCTGGAACCATACAATCGCACCCTTAATTTCATTTAAGCCACTATTCGTACGAAGGGATAAAGTCCTATTTCCACTAGAGGCACTGAACAAAACTTTCAAAATTTCAATACAATCAGGATATAATAAAAAAAAAATATGGCTCAGTGTTTACTTCCACAAAATGCCTTTCCTTTCATTACCTCTGCCCCTCTTTAAAGTTACAAACGGCTATATTATTTTGTTGTGACTAAAAACAATAAAGAGTCATGTGACGCCTTAAACGCTACCAGTTTTATGGTAGCATAAGCTGTTGCAGGCTAGATCCGACTTTGTAATCCTGAATATGACAGAGTGGGCTCTATTCCATGAAAGTTTATACCACCATAAAATTGTTATCCTTTAAGGTGCTAGAAGACACTTTGTTGTCTTTAAAGTAGTTTCAGTTTCAAAGAGACAGTGATTCTAAACATCTAAATGTTGGTTAATAACGCTGTGGAATTCTAGAGAAACAAAGCAAGGTTAAAACTCGCATTTTGGCGTGCACACTTCATCACTAATTCCCCAAATAAAGGGGAAGGGGGAAAGCCCACAAAGCTGCTTAAAGTAAATGCTTACCAAGGTCTTATATTTTCTTTCTGGAAACAAAGAAAAGCCTTTGCCGCCCTCTGTCTGCTTCTCTGCAACTTCACGTTTTGTCCTCGAGCTTTGAAATTTCTAGAAAAATGATCAGGTATAGAAAAGCAGTCAATACAAATACCAATTAACAATATCCAATTTATATTTCTGACTCATAAGCTCTAAAAAGGGTTTCCAATTATTGGAAAAAACTTCCTTCTTTCAATCTCATTTATACATATTCTGTTAGTTTTACTATTTCCGCTATTTCCGGTAGTTTCAGTAACCAGCTTTTAACAGTAAGTACCTCATTCTTTCTCCATTTGGTGGCTATTAATATTTTGGCTGCAGTAAATAAATTCCAAGCTAACTCTTGATGTTTACTCAACACTACATATTCTAATAAGATAACAACTGGGTCTAATGATATCTCATAACGTAACATAAAATGAATTGGGCTTATTGTTTTCCCAAAAAAATGTACCATCTTAGGACAACTCCACCATATATGGTAAAAATTTGCATTTCCTTCTTGACAGCACCAACACTGAAATGTTCTACTGTTGTTTCATTCCATATTCAAGAAGCCAACCAAATGCCCCAGACACAATACTTTCTTTTAAAAGAAAACACCACTGAGTGGATGGATGGCAATTTATCTAAAAAAATATGCAGACAAACACTGGTTTACCTTTATTCCCAAAGGATTTGTTTCATGCGGAGGGTCACACTGGAGTTCTCCTAATTCTTTGGAGTGTATTGAAACCAAATACAGCAACCACTTGCCTCCCTTAAGTTCTTTTGGCCACAGGATGTCCAAGAAAGCTGTACCAAATGTTTTCAGTGGCTTACCAAAGTTAGTTATCTGTCAGGAATAAATGTTTTAAAAATAGACATTTTTCCTCATGCGATAAGATTTTATAGATATAGATTGACAAGCATCCATTTTTTGAAAATAAAAACATAATATACCATAAAAGCAGTCATTCCAACTTCACTTTAAATCTATGCAATTTTCTTTTAAACGTTTTTTGACTACTATGAATTGAATACAATGCAGAACTTCTACTTGTAGTACAAACATACAGACTAGGTCCGCACGACACGGCAACCCATCATGGCTGCATATGTCCATGTCAAAAACCCTGTTTAGCACTGTCTAAAACCTTGTTTTAAAAGAAACCCCTTACTTTTGACAACTGTCAAAAGTCAGTGCTACCATAAATGGGATGGGCTGCGCTTTTCCACTTTCCCGAGTACCTAGAGGCTCAGGAACAGGTGGAGAAGGCAGAGAATGCTGAGAACTGTCAGGTCCACACCTTAAACCCAGAGGATCTCGCAGTGAAGGGGTGATGTAGTCACCACCCCCTTTTGCAAGTGAAGATCTTCTTGCAGCTTTGCTTTCACTTGACAGCTTGTCGTTTGACAGCTGTCAAGTGAAAGCCAGGTAACCCGATTTGAAGCCTGCCTTGGTCAATGTCCCTGGATGTTGCCTGTTTTGACAGTAGGCACTTACCAGTACACTGACCAGGCAAGCCTTCAGATTTTGGGAACTTGCACAACCAATTTTTTTTTAAAAGAAAGGTAACAAAAACATTTTTGCACATCTCTGACGCAAAAATAAAAAGGTGGCGACCCAGTGACGGCTGCTACAATGTGCCGCTTGGGCACTTTGGAGGGTCTGTCACTGACTGTCACTTCAGAGATCACAAAAAGCAATCTCCGGGAAAAAAGTGGGGGGAAAGCCACAGCGACTGCAAAAAGCGTTGCGATTGGAACGGGGAGAGGAAATAAGACAGGTCCCTGGGATACCTGAGGGAGGACTGAGGGGGAAGGACTGGGGGGGACGGACAACCCATGATGAACCTGATGGTCTGTTGGACACACTGGGTTGTTCCATGAACAACCCACACTGTGTAGCTAATTTGTAGGCAGGGTTGCCATGTTGTGCAAACAGCACAACACGACATTGGGTGCTTCCTGGGGGAAAAATAGGCTGACATGGTTGTAGGGGTGGTGTAGCAGGAGAGGAGGGAGGTAGTGGAGGGAAAGGAAAACTTTCCAATGGACGCTGGCAAAAGCAAAACACGCCCTGAACATGCAGCGGACCAATAGTAAAAAGGCTGCTGGCGTAGTGAGGGAGCAAGGGATTGTGGGATGCGGATTTCGCTGCAAAGGTGCCTAGGATATGTGCCGGAGCAGGCTGGAGGAAGGAGGGGCAGAACAACCCACGACAAGCCCAATTGTCGGGTGTACCATCTGCGTAGCTTATTCACAGGGTGGATTAGCGTGATGTGCAAACCCATCTTAGATCTAGTTTCAAGTGCCCTGAATACACATTTTTTTAAATATACATGTATGAATAAAATCCTACACACAGGTGAACAGAGGCCACTTTTTGAAAAATCAATGGCCGCAATGTTAAATCCAACATCACATGAACAGATTTCTGCTCATGTGATGTGGCTTCCCCCTGCTCTCCTTCCCCCCAGCAACCCCTCTGCACAATCCCCAAATCTGCTCCGGAGGGTCCTCAACCCTCTGAAACTGATTTGGGGGGCTGCAGGGAGGAGAAGGGATATCTGTCCTGCCAGCAGTTTCTGTTCTGATGGCTGACAGCCACTACTGGATACAACCCAATGTCTTCACACTGAAGGTGGCCCATTTTTAAAAGACACCTTTACGCTGCCAAGACAAGACCACCCTTTGAAACAGTCGAGCATGACGGAGGACTGTTTCTTAAAGTTGATTAACTTACGCTGAACTCATATTCAATTAAGCTACCAATTTCATCTTCCGATTTCATAGCACTTTCACCAATGACGTGGCCTCCAAAGTACACTTGGGAAGGCTTAGCAACCCTGTTGTTAAAAGAAACATCACATTGTAATGACCATTATACAAGGTTTTGTCTCTAGCATTGATTTGCTATGCTAACTATGACACTTACCCAGTGAGTGACAAAAGCAGTTCAATAACTACTTTAGCCCTGGCAGTAATTGGTTTCAAATTAACTTGATTGCTTGTTCTGAGGCAAAAAGGAAACAAAAGGATACTTGTGGGTTGTTGTTTTTAATAAAAAGCATCAACTATTTTTGTGCTATAATTCAGTTGCCTTCACAACCAAATCACAGCAATTTCAGAGTATTTACGAGCATTAGGTAAGGTGAAGGAATACATTTTTTTAAAAAAACCTTACGTTTCCAATTTCAGATTAATGTCCAAGTCCCTTGTGTCCACATTAACTTTAGTTGTACTTAAAATCACATAAAATGTAACCTAAAAAAGGAACAAATGCAGAGTAGTTAAGATAGAGCATAGACATAAATCTTACATGACAAAATTGTCTTACATTCTGGGACAGGTTGTTAACATCAGAGAGAGATTGTTTAAAATGCTGGCAGTTTTTTGGTAGGTATTAGAATAGACCAAAGCTGTATGAAAATGTTCAGCAAGAGGTTTTAAGTATCATTTAAGCTTTATATATACCGTATATACACAGTAATACCTTGGATTGCCAGTAGCTTGGTTTGAGAGCGTTTTGCAAGACACGCAAATTTTTAAATATTTATTTAATTTGTTTTGACTTGATATACAAGCGACATCTTGCAATACAAGTACTGTAGTACGGCTTAAATTAAAAATCCCTGTACAAATTTTTTTTGGGGGATTTCGTTTTGATATAAGAGTGTTTTGGATTACAAGCACGATTCCGGAACGAATTATGCTCTCAATCTAAGAGGCATGACTGTAGAGAGAGAGAGAGAGAGAGAGAGATTTTGAAACGAAATTCCACCCTCTTCCTTGGGGTGGGGAGAAATAAGATTGTTCATACCGATTCCACTGGAACTCGTTTTTCTGTCATCATTCGGAATTTCTGCGTAAGTTGTTCCTCAAAAAGCACCCCAAGCTATTTAAAGGCTTTGACTTGCTCACTTGGAATATCATGAACCAACCTCCCTTGGTCAAACATTTTCCACAAGGTTAAGGAAAAAGCCACTATATAGCAACACCAGAGGTTTAAACCAGTAACTGCCGAAGTGTGCTCTGGGCAGAGTTCCACACATTTTTGCTTGGCTTACTAGCCAAAGGTGTTGCCTGTGATAGCCACACATCTATGCTACCCGCACAAAGCACCCTGCTGCTGCTGCCTTCTGCAAAAACCCCATCAGAAGGAAAAGAAACCATCCCTATTTTTGCTTCTCCCTCCCCACCCCAGTACTCTTGAGAGCACAACCTTCCTCAACTGGACACCCTCCAGATGTGTTGGACTACAACTCCCAGCACAGTGTGCTAGCTGGGGATTATGGGAGTTGTAGTCCAACCTATCTGGAGGGTGCCCAGTTGGGGATGGCTGCCCTACAGGAAAGGAGGAGTGGCTTCTCTCCTACAGGCAGGCCTTTTCCTGGATGTGCAAGGGCATTTGCCAGGTGGGGGAAGGGTGCCTGCTGCCGGCGAGCCAGCGAGGTGGTTCGTGGAACCCAGGTTCCAAGACACAAAGGTGTGCCATGAGAAATACATTAATTAAATAATCGAAGGCACCGGTGAGCCAAAAAATACCCAGCCACAGAGAAAAATGCTCACCGTTAATTAATATTAATTTTCTGCCTCTGGCCTTCTCTCCTGCCAATCAGGCTCCTCTGCAGAGGGTGGGTTATTCTGCCATGGGTCTGAACTGTGTGTGTGATTCATCACACACATGAATTGCAGAAGAATTACCCACCCACAGAGAAGGGTGCCCCCACTGCAACTCTGCATGAACCACCACTCTGAGCTTGCCTCTTCCCAATCAGGACACAGGCTAGAACGATGGCTCATAGAGACATACAGGGAGGCATGCCCAAGACCAGGTTTGTGGAGGACCCGGGCAAGGCACTCTCGGGGGACGGACGGACAGACAACTGCTTCCCATTTGATTCTCCCCCCACTCCCAGATGATCCCTCCCCCCCCACCAGCTACCTCCATCCTAGGTAATTCTCCCCATCTGTGAGCTTACCGGGTGGTGGAGGCACGCAGGAGCGAATGGGAGTTGCTGGGCCTGGCACGTCCCCTTCCAGTGCCAGGCCCTGGAAAGGAAAACAGCTGTGCTAGCCCAACACTGCTGGGGTTTTTTTCCTTTTGGTACCCAGCGATGAAAGGAAGCACTCAAGGCTGGGCAAGAGCTGCTGCTTCTTTCCTCCAAATGCCTCTGGTCCCCAACCCAGTGTTATCTAATTGGGGGCAGAGTCCAGAGGCACTGATAGGGGCGGGGGCGGGTGGGTAGATGGTGGCTGCTGCAGCTGTGCGTGCTTGTGCTTCACTTTTCCGTGACAGCACGGGCCTTAACATTTGTTTTTTAAAAGTAATTAAAATCCTGGCATCAGCTCCGACGTGTCCTGGCATTTGCCTGACCATGCCGGGTGCCGATGCCAGGCCTGCCAGAATGGGGGATCTCTTGGAGCTTGAAATACTCACTCTTGCATAGTTTAAAATGAAACTTATATGGGGCGTAATTGTGAAGCATCCCTCCAACTTTAATTCAGGGGTGGTGATGGGAAGTGTGCCTTGGCTATCAGAAACACTGATTTTCAAACATCCCAGCCCACGCTAGAAAGGAGAACATCACTTACGTTAGAATTTCTCTTGAAAGGATTTCCAAGTTCACAGTCTACTTGAGAACCATTGGGATTCGCACCACAGGTCAGCTGTTTCTCCTAAAGGAAAAATGGGCAGGCGTTTCAAGGCAATGCTAAATGAAATAACCATGTCTTGGAATGTCCTCCTCGTCCTCACCTGGAAGAAATACTTACCGGAAAGCTTTTCAGCTCCCTGAATGCAGAAAAAGTCAAGCTATCTGGAAAGGTAGCTACGAGTTTCGCTTCATGAGCATCTTCACCGTCTTTCTGGGGCTGTCGTGGATCTGATGGGCTGTTTGTCACTGTGATTTCGAGGGCAATATCTTTCTGGTCTTTCAGGACAAGCACAGGAACATTGTTCTCCCTGGGGAAATAGATTGAGTCCCGTTTTGGGGGTCTGCCTTGCCAAGAAACAAAAGACACTTCCTTTTCAAACCAGCACTGCATCCCGTAAGACTTACACTGGAAGGTAGGCAAATCTGTCTTCACTTCCTTCTTTGGTGCAAAATCTGTAATGAAGCTTCAGGTTGCTATTGCATATGTTGTCTGCTCCACAACCTTCTTTCAGGAACTGCACCTACAAAGAACCCAAGCTTAGTAGGTTGATATTAAAAGATTACAATTGATTTAACACAATGATTTAAAAACATGGGGTTGGATCCAGATATAGGACATAGGAATGTAGGAAGGAGCCTTATACTGAGTCAGACCATTGGTCCATCTGACTGGCAGCTGCATCATGTATAGATTGTCAATACCGACTGGCAGCAGCCCTCTAGGGTTTCAGACAGGGGTCTTTCCCAGCCCTACCTGAAGATGCCGGGGACTGAACCTGGGGCCTTCTGCCCTGAATGCAAACATGGGGCGGAGTGCAATGGAAAGGGACTGAGGGGAAACACCCACCCCATGTTGTTGCAGTAACATGTGAATCAGCCCTCAGTCTTCTCGGAGGAGTTGCAACGTGAGGAACCACAGAAAGGACAGTGCTGAGAACACCTGTGGAAAACTCAGCTGTGACTTTCATTACTATCTGTACTGTAAGTGCCATTGTAGTAACCCCAACAAGACAAGAAGTTTCTAGATTTCACAGCCACTGCCTGTAGGTAGCCATGTTTTCTTGGCAAAATAACTTGCACTATTTGTTGATGTGGCACTATTTTTTCCATGCCTGATGAGTCCTACGTTGGAAGGCAAATGCCTTAAAGCACACTTAACGCCAGCAAAGAAAGGGACACTAATCTTTTTGGCCCAAAGAATGATATTGTTCAGCTTGGAATCTAAACTGGAGTAGTCGGAATTAAGCCACTTTGGCATTGTGGTAATCAAAATCAAAACATTTTGCCAAAACAAAAGTACGTATCCAACGCAAATTACAGCAGCCACATTTGAAATTGAGGTCAGATGATTCTGTCTTATGTGCCGCTCTTTCCTTGACAACACCTATGTTCACTTTAACCCATTGTTGCCTTACAAATTTCTACACACACAATATTTCTTAAATATTTTTAAGGTGTAAAGTGGGCTTTCAAGGGGTGTGAAAAGGCCGTTTCCGACCCGCACAGTCTTGCATGTTTTTTCTCTCCACCTGTTTACAGTCTCCATTTGTTGCTGCTTTGGCACCATTCACTGCTTGGTCTCAGCTGGCCAGGGATCACGTAGTGGATGTGATGGCAACATGTCACCATATAGCTAATTAGATTCAACTACTTGATGACATCACTGAAGGCAAATAAATTGGCATGGGGAAGAAGGAACATGTCACCATTGCTGAAACTATTGGGCTGACTCTTCCACTCTTGCCATGCTGTGCTGGTGGTTTCATTGCCTGCCAGAGATGTATGGCAAGATTTCTGACCTGATTCATTTCTAGTTGTGCATAGTTACATGCAACTAGTTGTGGATTAGAGTGATATGCCTCCAAATATGGATATTGTCCATCTGCACTGCATTACTTTCAACAGGCTCTACGCTCAGATGCATATCGCCATCTACCTTCCGCCCAAACTAGTCAATTCTCTGTGACTGGAATGGAACACTAGCCCAGTTGCAATACAGACATGTTTGCCTTTCTTCCTTCTCAACACTTGCTCCTTTGCAATACCTTTAGCACCCTTTCTCAAGGGGATGAGAAAAATCGCTGAAAGGCTGAGGCATTTTTTGCGTGGGTGAAGCGGTTTGCGAAATGCAACCCCCCACAATTTGGCTCAGGACGAGTTGCAAGAAGCAATCCACAGAATGAATGCAGATGTCTGAATGATAACTGTACAGACAAAGGTAGAATAATTTGCTCAGATAACCCTTCCTCTCTCTCTATGTTTCAGAAATATGGTGCAGTATAAACTGTGAAAACTGGAATAGATCTCTGCATTAAACAGGTAGTGAGTGACTTACTTCTGAATGAACTGTTTTTGGCTCATTTGAATTTAGAATCGGAACAAGCTGTGGGAGTGACCTTCCTTGCTTCCTCCTCGGCTGTGAGCTGGACACAGGATCATTCATTGTGACGCCAACTGTTACAGGAATTGGACGCAGTTTATCTTTAATTTTTTCCTAGCAAATATGAAAAAGGCCTCATTAATATATGGGATAAACCCCCACTGGGTTTGGTAGCAGGCAACCTGAGTTCACAAGTGCTGTGTGCCTCTGAATAAAGCATGCGTATGGAACCTCTTTCAGCCCAAGGGCCAAACTGCATTTCAGAGAAGCTCTTGGGGGCCACATTCCAATGGTGGGTGAGGCTGGATGCAAAAAAACCCCAAAAACAAACCCAACCCCCAGAAAATTTTAACTTAAAGCTCTTATTTCCAGTAACTAATCCTGATTGGGACCCCAGGTGGGATAGATTTGGCCCTCCAGGCCTGAAGTTCTGCAACCCTGAAATAAAGGCTTGGAATAGGGGACACTCCCGGCTGGCGTAATTTCATCACAAAACAGGATGGTAATGCAAGCATTGTGGCAACATACCTGTTTCCAACATCAGTATGTCGATGTAGAACAAAGGAGCATTTAGGACCAGAGAGAACTCAGAGGGTTGGTTGGGTGGGTGGTCATCCAGCCCCCCACCTCATACTGGTTACCTGCCCCTCGTATATATTCAGCCCCTTCTCCCAACACACACACACACGCACACACATACATATACCTTGGGGTGGTTTTGCCTCTAGTTTACTGGGCAAAACTAAGAAACTCAGTGCCAGAGGGGCAGGCAGCAGAGGGGCAGGCAGCAGTCGGGCCTTCTGTTCCTGCGAAACTCTCACCTCCTGTGCTGCTGTATGTATTTGTTACATTTTTATCTTGCCCCTCCTCCAAGGAGCTCAGGACAGCACACACGGCTCTCCCCTGCATCCTCAGACTCCTGAGAGGGAGGCTAGACTGAGAGAAAGGTCACTGAACACAACTCTCCCTGGTCCTCGGCCAGCACTCTAATAAGCCAAGGGCACTGAACCTCTTTCAGCCAGAGGGCTGAATTCCATTTTGGAGAAGCCACATTCTTGCAGTGGGTGGGGCCAAAGGTAAAAGGAGGCGGGGTCTGAGCATGGAAAACTAAGCAGGGTCAGGCCTGGTTATTACTTGGATGGGAGACCCCTCCTCTAGTTTCCTGCATTGAGCAGGGGGTTGGACTCGATGGCCTTGTAGGCCCCTTCCAACTCTATGATCCTATGATCCTAAACACACCAAAAATATCAGCATATTTTAGCTGAAAGCACTTCGTACCAGTAACTAAGCCTCAGGAGAGGCATTTCAACCTTTTGGAATGGGGGGAAATTGCACAAAAGCTGGGAAACCACCAAACGACAGGTGATCAGGGGAAGGGGACATGGCTACCTGAGGAACCCTATGGCGGCCACACTGGTATCCTATGGGCCAGATTCAGCCCACAGGCCTGAGGTGCTGCACTCCTGCTCTAACCACTATACCACACTAGTTGGCCATCCATAAGTTAATCTGGACAAGGTTAAAACAGAGCAAGGTGTTCCTTTGTGTTTGGCATACCTGCAGGCCAAGTCGGGTCATCACACACTCTTCCCTCTTCTGTCCCGAGAGAGTCACCCTTCCGCTAAGCTGATCGGAGGAAGGTCTGGGAAAGTACACCCTGGAGGGCAAACCTAATCGCTTCCTATCATTTTCCGCTTCAAATGTGTAGTTCAGAACTGAGAAGGGGGAAGGGGTTGGGTGGAGAGAGAGAGAGAGAGAGAGAGAGAGAAACAAACCCCTTAGAAATAGGAAGGTAAGACATGTTGCACCATGAAGGTTACACTCTGACCATGCTAGCGCTAGAAAGAAAAAGAGGGAGAGAGAAAGAAATCAGGCACTTGCCAACAGGTAGATTTATGTTTCGTTTGTTGCTCTTGGGTTGTTCAAATGTTCCTGGAAATAATACAGTATTGACAGAAGTTGTACATTAACCAGTCATTTCCCTACATCCCCTGCAACCTTGCCCTGTAAGGCACCAGCCTTAGGACATGTTGCATAAGTGCACAGCACAGGGCACACCCATTGCTACAGCTGAGCACCGGTGGCCTCAAACTGAGGTTGTTTCAGGGACATTATGATAAACAACCTCAAGTACTTCAGAGGCGTTCGGGCTTTATAATTAAGAGAGCAATCCCATGGCCTCTAGAGCAGTGTTCTCCAACCTTGGGTCCCCAGATGTTTTTGGCCTACAACTCCCAGCATGCCCCAGCCAGCATGCTGGGAGTTGTAGGCCAAAAACATCTGGGGACCCAAGGTTGGAGAACACTGCTCTAGACAGTGTCCAAGGGGCCACAGGATGCTTAGCATTTCCCCCTCCGAAGCCGTAGAGAGAGCTACAGCCTCAGGGGGGGAAATCCGAGCGGGGATTTCCACCCACCCCCCACGCCTACCAGCCGCCATGGAAAGCTCTGTGACTGCTCCCTCTCCTGAGGTCTGAGTTCCAACCTCCGTAAGAGGGCAGAGGGGGAGAGATGGGGACGTGCTAGTGGGCAGGGAGGGGAGGAAAGAGGCTGTGGATCCACCAGATCCAAAAGCCTCTCAGCCACCACTTCACCCCTGGCAAGATGAGTGAGCTAGATGGGCTCAGTGGCCTGTTTAGCAAAAAAGAAAAAAAAGAAAACCTGAATTGGAAGACAGAGAGGCTAAGAAAGCCTCTGCCATTCTTCCCACCCTGCGTGTTCTCGCTGGCAGAGCTTAGGATGGGCAGAGGGCTCTGAGATTTCCTCCATCCTTGGAGCCCTCTGTCTTCTCAGCGTCTATCCGATAGGATTGCACTCTAAGTGACCTTTTTATTTGAAAAAGGAAACAATCAAACAAAAAGAGTAAGCAAACACAAACAAACAAAGAGAGAGAGAGAGTGCCATGGCACCCTGAAGTTTGACAGATTTAACACGGTTACTGCTCAGGGTTGGACAATTCCAGAACATAGTTTTCTTTAAGTAGGAAATTGGTTTAAGTAGGTAGCTGCACTGTACTCATTCAGGTGTGGCTTATGCTGGCTCAGTTTGTCTGAGCGTGGAAAGCTAAGCAGGGTCAGGCCTGGTTGTTACTTGGATGGGAGACCCCTCCTCTAGTTTCCTGCATTAAGCAGGGGGTTGGACTCAATAGCCTTGTAGGCTCCTTCCAGCTCTATGATCTATGAAATCTACACAGGGTTACTTTTGAAGACTGTCCAGAAACTTAACAGCTTAGAATGCCGTGGCCAGAATATTGGCAGGTGTTGGTTAAAAGGCACACACAACACTGGTTGGCCAGTGTGAACAGAACACTGGACTGGATGGATGTGTGGACTGATCCAGCATGGCTCTTCTAGTGTTCTTAACACCTATGCTGGAAGAGCTACATTGGTTCCTGTTTATTTTCCAGGCACAATTCAAAGTGCTGGTTTTTACCTAAAAGTGCCAAATAGTGGTGAACCAGCCTGCTCCCAAATGAACCCCCCAGTACACTTCAGTCATTGGAGAGGGCCCTGCTCCGGTCACACGAATTCTGATGTTAGGTCGCCAGGCCTGAAAGGCAGGGCCTTCTTAGCAGTGGCATCTTCCTTAGGGAACTCCACTCCTAGAGAGGCCCACTCAGCCCTGGTTTTTAGGAGGTCAGTTCAGATCTTAACATTCTGGGAAGGCATGAATTTGATCCAAGATGTACTTAAACTGTTTTATTACCAACTGCTGCTGCCCAATGGTTATGTATGTTGATTATTTTAAACTTAATTTTACTGAACAGATGACATTTCATTGTCGCTTTTAATTGTACCTAAGTGCCTGGAGACTTTTTTTAAAAGCACGTGGCAATACACTGCAATAAAGAACAAACAAACATTTGTCCTGGCTCATTGGTCAACAATGTCGGTGTAACGTCACAGTTGGTGGAGCTGTACCAACAGAGTGATCTGTACAATCGGAAGCCGTTGTACTTAGCACAAGTCTCCTCACTGGTCTATTAGGTACACAATGCAGGGAATATTATATTCCAGATATTTTATTTTGCAGAAAGGAAGTGATATAGCCAGCAATACTATTTCCTCGGTTAAAAAATGGCAGGCACCCTGTGAAAAAAGGTACTGCGATTTTCATATGTCCATCTACAACCAACTATCTGTATGACAGACACATGCCACCCCCCTTAAAAAAAAACATGATGAGAAAACAGGTTTTCCTGAAATCATCCACAGGCAAAAAAAAAAACCCTTAGTGATATCCATGTATTATCGTAGCAACTTACTTATTTTCTGGTTGAAGTCACTGGGTTTAGCTGTATATTCAAAACATGCTTTAATGTTCATGCTGTAAAAATTCAAGAAAATACAACTGGCTTTAAAAATATAGTTCAACATGGCAGACATTTCATTCATTAAGAGCTGCTGGAAGCTCAAGAGGAAAACAGAATGCTTTTGGGCCCTTCCTCGGTAGCCGAGTACAGTACTTGGTGTCATCAACACGTCTTCTATGGATCTAAGGTCTGGTACTTGCATTACCTTAACAACATGAGAGCTGCACCAGCATCACTCCTTCCAGTACCACTGGGGCAACATGAGAAGCCCTGGACCTCTGGGGAGGAATCCAGACTGTGGTTCTTCTGCCTGCCAGCATCACCCCTCAGGAAACTAAGTTTTAACACCGGTGTGGGAAGGAACTACAGCATGTAGAGGCGGCTTCAAGGATAGGCATTTTGGGGCACCTGACAAGGCCCAAACCCCAGCGGGGGGGGGGGGGCAGACTGCTACTCCATGGAGCCCCTTGGCCCTGCTGCTCCTTGCTATCACTGGCTGTTTACCTGTCCCCTCTAAGCAAGTCAGCAGTGACAAGAGCAAGGAGCAGCAGCCTCCACTTCCCTTGCTCTCCAGCACATTTGTGCGCATGTGCGTGCGCGCACACACACATACACACACACACACACACACACCAGCTATGTACTGTACCCAAAGAGAGAAGGTAACTGTGCGTGCAACAGTGAGCAACAGGAAGGAGGAGGTGAACCAAAGGAGGAGGTGAACCTGCCCAGGGAGGAGCCTCACCAGGGCTGGCATCAAAGGTAGGCATGGTTAGGTACCTGCCAAGGGCCCACATCCCAGCAGGGGCCCACAGACAAGAGCTGCCTGGCGTTGCTCCTCCTCTTTACCATGGCAACTTGCTTGTGCACTGTCCTCTCACTCTGGCCCAGACAACGGTGGTGGTGAGAAGGAGGAGCAATACATGCCACTGCCTGTTTGGTCATTGACTCTCTGCCTGGCAAGCAAGCTGGTGGAAGCGAAGATGAGGAATAATAATAGCTGGTGACAACGGTGGTGAGAAGATAGGAGGGGACCCACTGATGGTGTCTTGTCTAAGGGCTCTCAAAAACCTGGAGCCAGCATTGGGGGCCAACAGAGGGCATTTTACCCAAGGGCTCCCCAAAACCTGGCAGCATGGACTTCCATGTTCCTCACATTACCCACGCAACATGGGAAGGAGCAACACTGCTTTCATTCCAACACCACTGGAGTAATGTAAGGACCCAGCCCAAGAGATATAGTATTAGCAGGCTGAAGTGGGAACCTCCACTGCAATACACCATCTCACATATAATTGATGTTTTCATGCCACAGAGCCAGTGTGGTGTAGTGGTGAGAGTGTTGGACTGGGACTCGGGAGATCCAGGTTCAAGTCCCCACTCGGCCATGAAACTCACTGGGTGACTTTGGGCCAGTCACTGACTCTCAGCCTAACCTACCTCACAGGGTTGTTGTGAGGATAAAATGGAGAGGAGGATTATGTAAGCCGCCTTGGGTTTCTTGCAGGAAAAAAGGCGGGGTATAAATATAATAAATAAATAAATAAATACCTATGAAATGCATGAGAGTGCACTAAAACTGGAAACAAAGATGAACAGTTCAGTGGCTTACCAGATTCCACTGTCCTCCTCACAGTTCCTTTGGTTTAGATCGATTTTTTCCGGAGATATCACAATGGTTTTCTTAATGTTTATCACAGGCCTTGATCTTGTATGTTTATGGGGAAGGGTGGGAAGGAGAAACAGTCATGAAAATTAATGAAACTCTATGAAAGGGAAATGTATTATGCTGGTAAACAGTAAAAGCAACACCGGGTCTTCCATCTTTATTGGGGGGGGGGGCGTGTGAGGAGGAGAGGCAAAGATAACATGCTTTGTTCTTTGCAATGCATTACCATCAAAAGCACACCAAAATCCCCCTTTTCATAACCGCTTTTTAAAATTATTTTTTTTAAGGGAAACATTTTGTCAAAAAGTGTAACATGCCTGATAAGCAAGGTTCGAAAGACTGCTCTGTCTTTAGAATGAAATCATTGACTTCTTCTCCCCAGTCCCGAGGTCTTGTCTGTCTGTCTGTCTGTCTCTCTCTCTCTCTTTTATACCCCAAAGACTGAAAAAGTCACAGCAATCAGTCCTGTACCAGTGGTAATCTAGGCCTAGTTCTCACAAACAGCCGATGATGTGACAGCCCTGTGTCTGGACTGTTCCACTTCAGGCAGCAGGTGGAGGCTCACATGACTGACTGATCATCCATATGGAAAACAATTCCCTGAACACACAAAACTGGATGTTAGGGGGAAGGTTTCTAGCATAGCCTTCCCTCTCATAGTCTGAAATGGTACAGTCCAAGACAGGTTTTGCCACCTCATTCAGGACCAGCACCAGGTTTGGCAGGGCCCTGGGCAAGGTATCCTCTGGTGCCCCCCAGTACCTCCCTAGTATGCCCCCCAAAGCTTACAGGTCGGGAGAGTTCTGACAGGTTGGGTGGCCAGGTGTTGTACTTTACGTAGGACAGTCCTCCATTTTGGACAGCGGCAGAGGATAGTCGTCCTCTATTTGAAGACGTCCTGTATTTGATGGGCTGCCCAGCCCAAGTCTGTCTGAACGATCGGAAGGGAGATCAGCGGGCCTTGAAGTTGCCCATCAAGAGTGAGCACCTGAATAACAGACTGAGCAGCAGGCACACTGGTCACACTTTTCCCCACTATGTTGAGAGGTCTTGTATTTCTATTTAAATAATAGTTATCGTTTCTAAATTTGCACCTATACATACACATTAGCATATGCATGTTGGCATATGCGAGAAGATGTCAACTCTGCAGGGAGGGTTTCTAAAGTTGACTGCCCAGTAAGGGGTTCAGATAGACTGTTGTAGTCTAGTTGAAGGGCAAAGGGAGAAACCAAGCTTCTCTGAGAAGTCAGGGGGCAGGGTTCAGTGGAGCAAACTACTTGATTGAATCAGGGGAGGGAATGCTGGACGTTGCCTAGCAACAAGTTAGAAATTCCATTCTCCCTCTCTCTGACAGTTAGGACTTTCTACAGTTAACGGACTTAACTGATGCTTGCTAGAGTTTAGCGAGGAGACATGTTCTGTGGTTTTCCTTACCTCACAGTATGAGTAAAATGTAAGAAACTGCACTCACTAGAAATTTGTAACCATCAAGCTTATAGTACCTAAGAAATCTTATGATACTGTTATTTACTTTAAAATCTTCTACTTAGAAACAAGTTGTGTGTGTGTGTGTGTTGGGTGAAGTCTGCTGCTATTGTGCTCTGCCATCAATGCAAACAGGTGTCCTCTTTTTTTGGGTGATGCGCAACTGGTCACCCTAGGGGCAGGTGGTGGCCACCTGGCTCCAGCCGGTGAATCTTGGGGTTCTGATCAAAGAACAAAGTAGATCCCACAGGCCTGAAGTCTGCCCACCCTGTTCCAGAGATTACTCTTAACATGCCTTAAGAACCTCCCCCTGCCAATTACGCATGCAGGCAGTTAGATCACAGGGCACCACACACCTGTAAACTGATACAAAATCTGAGAGAGACCCAACAGCGATGTCAGGGTAGGTGTTTCTATCAAGATCCATATTTCCAGTGATAGAATAACCAAAGGATGCAACTTTATTTGCCTCGCCATCAAGGGTCTAAAAACCGGAAACAAGAGGATACAAGTTGTTATGCTGCACAGCATTAGATTAATCTTTTAGCAGCTTTATCCATCCATCCATGCATAAGAACAGTGCAGGGAGTAAATCAGGTAGAGTGACAAGGAAGAGGCATGGGGACAGAACAGCCACAGCCAAAGGAAGCCAGAGAAAAGCCATAATGGGATAGGCTGCCCAGAAAAGGATGCTGTCAAACAGCACACAATTATTGCGCCAGGAGCTGCAGGCATCTATGGGCGATGCCCATAAATGCTACACATCTACATACAATCATAGAGTTGGAAGGGGCCATTTAGGCCATCGTGCAGGAATCCAGTTAAGCATTCCCGAGAGATGGCTGTCCAGGCTCTGCTTGAAGACCTCCAGCGATGGAGAGCCCACCACCTCCCTAGGTGGTTGATTCCATTGTCTGACTGCTCTGATGCTTAACAGGTTTTTCCTGGTATTCAACCAAAATCTTCCTTCCTGAAACTTAAACCCATTATTTTGTGTCCTGACGTTTTGGATGACAGAGAACAAGTTGCAGCCCTCTTCTATGTGACAACCATTCAGGTACTTGAAAAGTGCTATCATATCCCCATTCAGTCTTCTCTCCAGCCAGCTGTGGATAGACCTAGTAGTAGTGCCATCCAGGCCACACTTAACTAGCTTGCTAATCAAAATATCATGGGGCACTTTGTCAAGTGCCTTTGTGTAGTCCAGATATATTATGTCTACAGCATTTCCACAGTCTACTAAGAAAGTTTGCCCTACTCCAGTCCTGGGTGGTGAACCACTGAACAGAAAGTGGCAGCTTCTCGCAGGACTGATTCTGATTGGGGGGTCGGGGGCAAAGTGGATGGTCCCCTAGGGCACCAAGAGACCCAAGGCATCAAACAACCCCCAGGCAGGCAGCAGCAATAGTGGCTGCTCAAGGCTTAGCACACAGTAAAGGGAAGCTCTACATTGGCCATGTGCCATTTTAAATTAATATTTTCCCTAGTGTGAGAGGCAGCGAGCTGAACCAATCAGCTTTCTAACTTTGGGGGAAGTGCAGCCCCACTCTACGCTGTTCAGGAACTAACAGGTTTGCATGGGGGAGGGCAGAATTGTACCTCGCCGAGGGCACCAAAATACCTTGAGACAGCCCTGGCTTCTCAGTGAAGAAGCCTCTGGCCCTGGACTGATCCCATGTACCCAGGCTGGACCCTTCTGGGCAGGAAGAAGTAGAAGAGGGCTTCCTGTCCTAGCCGGGCCTCGTTCAAGCAACGAAACGAAACGTCTTCTTGAGCGCTGGTGTGCTTTCTGCATCTTTTGTTTTGTTTGCTTTTCTTAACCTACCCAGGACCGGCGTCAAGTGTAGGGATATAGTTGGGCACCGGCCGAGGGCCCGCACCCCAGCAGGAGCCCACTGGCAAGAGCCCCCTCGAGTTGCTCCTCCTCTTCACCACTGCAGCCTGCTTGTTCACCTGCCTGCTGGTAAGGAGGAGCAGCAGCAGGTGCCACTGCCTACCTGCCGTCTCTCTGCCTGTCAAGCAGGCAAACAGCTGCAGTGAGGAGAAAGAGGGTGAGGAGCAAGAGCGGCTGGGGACGATGGTGCCGAGAAGGGAGACCCACTGAGGGAGGGGTCCCAGGGAGGGGTCTTGCCCAGGGGGCCTCCCCAAAACCTGGAGCCGGCACTAGTCCTGCCTCCTAGTTTGCCATCCAGTTCCGACTTACGCTTTGGTCCTGACTGCCAGCTTCTTGTCCCACAGCTCCTAGCCTATTCCAGGCTACTACCGCTGCCCACAGCTTATCCCTGACACAGAAATTATGCAAGCTCTCCCCACCAAAGAGAACTAGCCAGGCATCTCTGCAGCATTGACCTCTGAAGGAATGATTATAAGAATGATTGATCTGGGGCACAATCCTATGTATGTTGCGAGAGAGAGAAAGTCCTAGAATTCCTAGCATTCCCCAGCCAGCACGCTGGAAGACTTCCCCCCCCCACCCCGTCTACTTGCGTGTAGGATTGCGCCCTTACAGCGTTAAAGAGTTTATTGATGAATGCGCAGAACAGACAGTCAATTCTTCCCACTCCCCAGATTTCCTGTCTGCGTAAAGCTGATAAATAAAAATGGAAGAATCAATAGCCGTTAAAGACGAACAAAAAAAGAACATCACAGCTGCATTTACGAGAGGCTACGCTCATCGTACCAGAAACAAGAAATACTGCGATTCCCTAGAGAAAAGAAGAATGCAAATCTTCAGTGAGAGAAAAAAAATGACTAAATCTCACGCATGCACACAAAAGTGCTATGCTTGTATTCTATTGAAGTCAATAGGCTTATTTAAGCAGCACAATCCTGTACACGTCTACTAAGAAGTAAGTCCCATTGAATTCAATAGGGCTTACTCCCAGATAAGTGGGACTAGGACTGCCGCCTAAATGTGAGTATTATAAGCAGCTTCTGGAAAAGTAGTAGCTCAGTGAAACAAAAGACTAAATTTTGCTTGCTTGTCGCCACTGAAACGTCTAAATCCTACTTATTACAAAATACATGTTTCTTTTCTGTTTTCTTCTCTCTCAGCCTGGCCTGTCAGCTTATGGCTGCCTTCCCCAACCAGGGAAGCCCTCAGAAGTGCTGGATTACAGCTCCCATCATCCCTAGCCAACTTGCCCGTGGGGGCCACTGGCCGGGGGCGATGGGAGCTGTAGTCCGGCACTTCTGGAGGCCACCAGGTTGGGAAAGGTTGGCTTAGGGAAGCCAGGAGAGGGCGAGTGTTAAGGAGAGTGCAGATGAGCGTGCATTTAGCGAACACGTGAGAGGAGAGCAGGACTGTGCCCATTAGCCACGCCTCCCAATGCGCCTGCTGGCCACGCCCTCCCTGCGGCCAGACGTTTGTGGAAAGTGTGAAAGGTGGCCTATGTACGGAGGGCTCCACGTGTATGGGGATCGTGGCCAGAGATTCCTGTCCACAGAAAGAAGCTGAACGCGTGTAGGCCCTCTTCCTCGCTACCACGTTGGTGGGGGGCGGGCGGCATGGCTTGTTGGCGTGGTCCTGTTTCCCCATCGTGTGTTCACTGAATACATTTGGGGGCGGGTGGGTGTTAATCTATATAGGGCTAATAAATAAAAGGCATGATAAAAGGCAGAGAAGAGGCTATGTAGACCTGGTGGAAGAAGGAAACCGGGATGGAGGCCAGTCCCCAAGAGGTGCTAGCTAGGTGATTCATTGGGGCATGAAGAGGGTGCAACATTAGTCAGCGTGGAAAGCAGCGCACAAAGGCAAATAAGAGGCAGGTGCTGGTGGCTGACAGAAATGAGTGGACAGTTGTTCAGGCGAACCGGAGTACCCAAGGAATACATTAATTCCAGTATAAACAGAAGTGGACATGACAAGTTAGTACCTGTGTTGCCGTTGTGTTTATTCCATCCTTGGAGCCATGATATATATACACCCTGCCAAAATCTCCATCATACGGAGCCCCCACAGCAATATCTGTCGTGCGTGTGTTGTATTTTTAAAAAGAAAAGAACACAGAACATTCAAAGTGATCTTACCATTTTTAAATTGACAGCATATGATAAAGTTGTTAATGGGTTTACTGCTGATAGCTTTAAAACTGTACTTTTGTACATTATTATTATTATTATTTATTTCATTTTTATACCGCCCAATAGCCGAAGCTCCTGGATTTTTAGGGTTTTAGGATGCAATGCTCAATGCTCAAAAGCCCCTGAACTCAAGAGGCTTACAAGCATCCTGTGCAAGGCGGGAGGAGCAGCAGAGGTGATCTTTACCGCCCCGTCCTCCTGCCCTACATTTTCGCTAGACAGGCTTTTTTGCCCATCTAGCAAAAGTCTTTCAGAGGGGGAGGGAAGGAGGTTGGAGAGGCCTCAGGAGAGCTTGTATCCTGGCCTCTCCAGTATCCTCCTCTCCCCGCCCACCAAAACACCCCCTTTTACCCCTCTTCGAGGTTGTGTTCCTGACCTCGGAGAGGCAGCCGGCGTAGTTCTTTCCATGCTCGCTGCAAGAGGGTCAGAGCTCTGATTTCCAGCTCCAAGGTCAAAACGCCGTCTCCAACCTCAGAGCTGGGAATCCGAAATATCCTATGGCCTCTCACGACACTGTCTAGGGGGCCAAAGGATTGCTCCCTTAATCTTTATAAACCTCCCAGAGATCTTTGGTTATTGGGTGGTATAGAAATGTAAGAAATGAACTGAAATGAAATGTGAAGCTGCAACAGTCAAACTCCACACTGTGACATTTTGCAAAAATGGAAACAAAAGCATGTTTTGCCGGGTGCAAATTTTGTAACAATAAACTCAAGTTTCAAAAACTCATAGAGCTCTAGACATTAAAAACATTTTATTTTATCACATTGTATTCTTCTTGTGCTGTTAGCTGCCTTGAGCAGTTTAAAAAATAAAAATAAAAATAAAAATGGGGTACAAATAGAATAGTAAATACACAAATAATATATGAAAAACACAATTTGTTGGATTCAAGGAGATTAGCTTATGGGTAAATTCAGCAATTGTGAATGTGGAAAAGTCCACCCAAAATCACTGAATGTCCTTTTCAGTACTAGTGAGCACACTGTAGGCAGATTTCATTCCTGCTTACCTGGAAAGCCATCTTGGTTAATATCCCCGATATTTTCAACTGCAATTCCAAACATGGAATTTGCTGGTCCAGTGAGCCGAATCGGCTTTACCCCTTCCCACCTTCCTTTCTGATTAATGTAAACATACACAGCACCACCAATTTCTCCATCTCTGTCAAAATACTGCGGTGCTCCAACAACAATATCTTGCCAACTAAGAAAAGATAAAACAGAAGTACATTTATTTTGAAGGCAACTGTGAGAAGCAGGTGAAAGAGGCAGGCCCAAATGATGCCAAAAAAGAGGAGATGCAATGCCAAAAAGAGGACACCAATTTGCATAACGTTTATATATGCAAATTTGTATTTATAAGTGTAAATTTAGAAATAATACATATTATTTAAATAGTATGCTGCCCAAGGTGCTAACCCTTGATGGGCAACTTCAAGGTCCCTGCTCTTCCTTGTGATCTTTATCTTTAAACTGGACTTGAACTAGGCAGCCTATCAAATTGAGAACATCTTGAAATAGAGGACTATCCTCTGCCAGATGTCCAAAATAGAGGACTGTCCTCTGTAAGGTAGGGCACCTGGCCACCCTAGTAGTGTGTGTTTTGTGTTGTTGTTGTTGTTCGATGTTTTAGAGATCCCCAAACTAATGAGGAACCACCTCATTTCTCCCTCTTTGCAAGAGATGCGGCCACACCACACCATAGAGGAGGAAGTAGAAGAAGTAAAACCTTACCTATCCCTGTTGAGGTCCACAACTGCCACATCATAGCCAAACGAAGAGGCCAGCCCCTCGCCTTCAAACTTATGCACGAGGGACAATTCCATTTGACTGCTATCTTTTTTCAAGAGGACAACGGCTCCGCTATGGTTTGCTCTCGGGGCTCCAGAAACAAAAGTGATATTTTCTTGAGAAATTATCCCTTTTCCAGAATCCAAGGAAAAACCTGCAACACAACACATAACATAAATGTGCACTCAATGGCTTTATGCTGTTCCCTGGAAAGGATTTATAATGATTACTATGTTAAAGTGGTGGTTGGAAGTACTGTAGGTATACTCATAGACTTTAAACCCAATTATTTACAAGATGTTACACAGCAGGCACAGGTTAAAGGAAAACTTGCCTATATGACCTTCACATATATTAAAGCACAAACCCACAGGCTCTCGGCAGACAAGGCCCGAAGAAGCATATATGCCAGGAGTGGGGAATGCTTTTTCTGTCGAAGGCCGCATTCCCTCTGAGGTAATCCGTCAGGTCACGTGCCAGTAGTGGGTACAGCCAGACCACTCTTAAGTTCATCACCACCCCATACTGTTTCTCAGAGTGTGTTTGTGAGAGAGCGCTCTTGCTCTATTGCTCGCTCTCGCGCGCTCTCACACACATACACACACACTGTCTTTCTTGGTCATCACCATCCCACACTATTTCTCTCTAGCCCCGTGCAGGGGTTCACCTGCTCATGTGTAGAGCAAAAGTGGGGAGGGGGAAGTGGACGCATAAGCCCCCCCCCCCCCGCAGCATCCCTGCCCCATGCCCGGCTGCCAACTAGATCTTCACCTGTTGAGTGTGAAGGTCTGCAAAGTGCATTCAGCTGAATGTTGCCGGGCATGCAAGGACGTTGCAGGGCAAAGCTCACATGCACGCCCATATCCCCCTCCTCAATTTTGCCCTGCATGTGTGCAGGCAAATCTTAAAAGAATATCTTTTAAGATTCTTGAGAGAGAACAAAATGGTGTGGTGATGATCAAAAGAGACAGAGTGTGTGTGTGTGGGGGGGTGCTTCTCTCTCTCTCTCTCTCTCTCTCTCTCTCACACACACACACACACACACACCATACATCTATTCACACACACACACACACACACACACCACAAAGGGGACACCTTTTGAAAGTGTGGTCCCAGGGAGGGTGTGGAGATATCGGAGATGTCAGGCCGCATGCCGATACCCACAGGCCTCCCCGCCTCTGATGTACACAATGACAACTTCACACAGATGATCAGATTCATTGACTAATCACTTAATACATTCTGCCTACTTCAGACATAGTTATTGCTTTTTTAAAAAAAAAAACAAAAATGTTTGCATTTTATAATGTCTTGCTTTGTACCACTTTAACATAGCACACCCATGATGTTAAATGAATGTTAGCACCTCATGAAAAATGAACCATGCTCTTCACATTTCACTACAATGGCATGCTTTGCCATGCACATCAAGTGGTATTTCATGACTTAAGGGGTCGCACACACACCCCAAGCACTGACACTGTACCTCGACATTCAATTCTATAGGACTCGCACAGGCACAGCACACAATGAACTGAGACTTACAAAAGAAGCAGTGGTGAAATCATCAACGTTACTCTGGAAAGAGCCATAAAGAATGCATAAAAGAAAAAAAATAGTCCACATTTCCCATTTAAAAAAAAGTAAAACCCTTAATTAACAATGCACTTAACATTCGGGACAGAACTACATGTTATGCACATGTGATTAACTTTGGCCATTGAACAAGGATATTGCAAAGCAACCGCTCCTGACTGGTACGTGTCTGCGTTTCCTTTCTTTTGTTTAATCCTGTCCTTCCTGGAATTCTCAATTTCAATGTTAATGTATTCTGACCTAATGGGAATATCATTAATGATTAGCCCAGCCCTAACTGGCCCAGAGTAGTGGTGGTGTGGGAGTTGAAGCCTATTTGCACTGGCTGCTTGTATGTTTCCGAGCCTGATCCAAGGTGCTGGTTTTGACCTATAAAGCCTTACGCAGCTCAGGATCACAATACCTGATGGAGCACCTCTCCCAGTGTGAAGCTGCCCATACAATACGATCAACATCTGAGGCCCTCCTCCAAGTGCCTCCTCCAAGGGAGGTTCAGAGGATGGCAACAAGGGAGAGAGCCTTCTCAGTGGTGCCCCCCCCCCCCGAGTATGGAATGCTTTCCCCAGTGAGGTCCCCATCTGGCACCGACATTGTTATCTTTTCAGTGCCAGGTTAAGACTTTGCTCAACTCCCAGGCATTTGCCAGCGGATGATGGGGCATTTAATTTCAGTTGTTTTATCAGGTCTTGGTATGTTACTGTTAACTCTTTTTAGCTGTTTTAAATTGTTGGATTTTTTGTACATTAAAGATTTTATATCATTATTTTTTTACCATGTTGTATTTTAGGGTTTTATCTGTTGTGAACAGCCCAGACAGCTTTGGCTATTGGGTGGTACAGAAATGAAAATAACACCAATACTAATACTAATACTAACGGCTGAAAAGAGGTGGGACTCCGGTGGTTCTCTCTTAGTGCTAGGTTCTGTGATGGCTGCAAAGGGGACTGCTTGGCTGTTCCAACACCTGGACAGCTTAGGGCAGGGGTGGGCAGACAGCAGACTAGGATCTGCTCTTCGATCCTTGGGAGGATTTGAGGTAGATCAGCAAGGGTTTGTAACTCCGATTGTTTTTAACAATAGCAACAACAACAAAAGAACCCACACAAAAATGAATTTGTTGCATGCAGGGTTTAAAAAAAACCAAAAACCCACTGGACTTCTCAGAAACCAAACCACTTCTTTCCTTAAAATGTCAATGATATGGAGAGAGAGAGAAGGGTTTAATTTGAACCAGGGCTCACTGTAGCTTACCATGAGAAGCTATTTTCAATGCTATGGCAGCCATGGAACTGTGACGCATGTACTGTGCACATGGCCAGAGGTCATCTCACCACCATGACTCTTGATGGTAGCAGACTTGTTTGTTTAGACATGGGTCTGCCCCAATTGTGTATAACATGGAGTAGAGAATCCAATATTTGGAGCAAGATGGACACATGGGTATGGGGCAATCGCTGATAAACAGCCCTTGCCAGCAGAGTGAATTGCCGACCAGGCTTGGGCTGAGTGTTTCACTCCTGTGGATATGCACCAGGAAGTTTAAATGCAGTAAAAAAGGAGAGGTAAAAACCATTACAGCGCAACATGGGGCTGCTGCCAAAAATGGCTGAATGCTCTCCCCTTCTTCACCATAACATGTAGCATCGCCCATATCATGTGATGACATCAATCATGCATTTCCATGTCACCGCCAGTGGCAATCAAAGGAATGGAGAAGGCGCTGGGCGTGTGCAATGCAATGATGCCATTATAGGGTAGAGTAATACATCACATTGTGGGAGAGAACTCTGCACAGGGATAACATTTTCAGTGGCAGACCTGCATTATGCACATAACACATAGTTCCCCGCTCTGTTTAATTTGGGTTAGAGAAAATTCTAAAATCCGTGCACGTGTTGTTGGGGATTTTGTCACACCAGTTCACCTCAATGGCATATATAGATATATATGAAATAATGGTTTCCAATTCTGAGGGAATAGTCATGACAAGTTAGAAAGAAAGCACTGCACCCTACCCAACACCCTCAGGTTGTTTCACCACTGCCATTCTAATTGTCAACAAGAGAAAATCATTACAGGACCAGAAGTTCAGCTAAGATGGCGGTATTGACAGACTGGAACTTTCAAAATGTTCCCCAACTTGAGAATTCTCCCTTTGGTGCTACTGCATTCACCCTGTCGTCTCCCCTCTGTCAATGCATTTGTTAGTAGGGTAGGGGGAGGAAAGGCACCTCAGGGCACGGGCGCCCTGGGCCTTCGGGTCTCACTGATATAAAGTCCCACAGGCCCCTAACCAATTGTGCACCTGGAAAGCTCAAGTTCCAGTGCTTCTCCACCAAAAGTCAACATCCTCTTTCCTAAATCGTCTCATCTCGTCTGAACTTCTGTGACATACCTTAACTTGAAATGGAAATCAAACAATGATGTCAAAGTCTGGAATGGAGCACATCAGGGGTGGGGAACCTCTTTCAGCCTGAGGGCCAAATTCAATTTTGGGGAAGTTCACTGGGGCTGCATTGTAGTAGTGGGCAGGGCTGAAGGCAAAAGGGGTGGGGCCAAACACACACACACACACACCAGCATATTGTAGCTTAAAGCTCTTATTGCCAGTAACAAAGCCTCAGGAGAGGCACTGCAGCCTTTTAGAATGGAGGGGGGACTGGATAAAAGCCAGGAAACCACCAAATGATCAGTAGTTGGGGAAAGGGGGCGTGGCCTTCTCAGGAACCCTGGAGGGCCGGACTTGGAGCTCGGGCCTGAGGTTCCCCACATCTGTAATAAATGAAGTGACAGGGGCCATCACTTCAGAGATCACAAACCTAGATAGCTATTCATCATCAGATCGGTGGTTTTGTTTAGTCTGACATTGGGAGGCAGTGTTTTGTACACAAACTGATCAGGGTTAGCATAAGACACACTTGTCATAAAAAGAAGACCTGTACATGTGAGTGGAGAAAGAAGATGCAGAAAAGAAAGGAGGACAAGTTAAGCAGAGACCATGACAGCACAGAGCCTGGGGGGCAGCCTGAACTACAGCAGAAGCATTTACTAATGTACAGTCATGCCTTGGATTGAGAGCATAATTCGTTCCGGAAACGTGCTTGTAATCCAAAACACTCTTATATCAAAACGAAATCCCCCCCCAAAAAAATGTGTACAGAGATTTTTAATTTAAGCCGTACTACAGTACTTGTATTGCAAGACGTCGCTTGTATGTCAAGTTAAAAATAAATAAATAAATATTTAAACATTTGCTTGTCTTGCAAAACGCTCTCAAACCAAGTTACTTGCAATCCAAGGTATTACTGTACATACAGGCTAGCACTTTGACCTAGTTCGCACACCACGACAGCCTGCCGTGGGTTAATTTACCTGCAGGGGCTGTTGCGTTGAACTAGACACCTGTGGGCACCTGGTTTGCCATGGGTCGTTGTGTCGTGGGATATTTGACGGTTATTTGAGGGTTGTCAAACCCTCGAACAACCCCTGCCCCCTGGGTTTGCACAACATAACAACACGCGGTAAGCCAGGTGCCCGTGGGCACTATGCAAAAATGGTGCCTGCTGGCGCCTGGCACAACACAACAACGCCCACAGCGGGCCGCTGTGTCGTGTGAACCAGTTCATCGTGACACTGCATATCATTAATCAAGCAATAGTACCAAAATGAAAAGTCTGCAGAAAACAGATTCAGGAAGATACAGGAGATTTATAACAAAGCTTTATTATTAACAAACATCACCAAGTGTCATTGCCATATTTATTTCAGCAAATCGGAAACTGATTTATAATGCCTGGAGGCAGTGTAACTCACACTTCTTCTGTTGCCACTTCAAGTGAATGTGCAAAGCCACACTTAGGGCAATTCTCAGCATGCACACGCACACGCGCACACACGCACACTTATCTGCCCAAAGAGTTGGTGCAAAGTTGCTGCAAAGATGGCATCCAGTTATGCATCACAGTGGCTCAGTAATTCCTACCTGACCACTTAACTACACAGATCGCTAGCCCTGGAAGAAGCCTGAAAAAAGCAACCACATGGTGACTGTGGCTAGGGGGGTTGCTATTCCACAGCATGTTTTTGTTGGAATATGCAGCAAGAAGATGTCAACCCTGAAGGGAAGGTTTTTTAAGTTGACTGCCCATTAAAGGGTTACGGTAGATTGTTGTAGTCTAGTTAAAGGGCAAAGGCAGAAACCAAGCTTCTCTGAGAAATCAGAGGGCAGGGTTCAGTGGAGCAAAATACTTGATTGAATCTGGGGAGGGAATGCTGGACGTTGCCTAGCAACAAGTTAGAAATTCCATTCTGCCACTCCTTTGACAGGCCATTCCTACAATTCACTGACTTAACTGACACTTGTTAGGGTTTAGCAAAGGAGACACATTCTGTGGTTTTCCTTACCTCACAGTATGAGTAATGTTTAAGAAACTGCACTTACAAAGTCTGTAACCATCAAGCTTATAGAACCTGAGAAATCATCTGTTACTATTGTGCTCTGCCATCAGTTTGGAGGCCTATTTCCTTGAAGGATCTGAATCCAAAAACCCATCTCAGATAAAGGAAACAAACTTGTGTGCTTTTTGATTATATAAATTCCCCCCTTACAATACCTTCCCTGCAACACTGACTTGTTGTGTGTCACCTAGAACCAAATCCCGCTCAGTCTCCTGTACAATCCCGGTCAGGCAATCTAATCTAAATTGTAGGGAAGGGTTTCTTTATGCACTTCCAGGTTTTCATCAGGCTTACCATCAGATTTGGGGGAAGGGGGGGGGGGGTTCCTGAGGAACAGCAGCAAAATATAACCCTGATCAACTGCAATGATGCATTCTCAAAATCGCAGCCAGGAGCCCAGCCCAGCCCGCCCCCGCCCCCGCTTGCAGGAAGGTTGCAAGTGTTGGGACTGTGTGACAATAACCCAAAGATGCAGTGAGCAGGAAAGCGGCAGAGTGGTAGGGCAGATCCGCTCTCCAAGACCCAGAGTGGGACATTTGCAAACTGGAGTTGGACAAAAAGCTTCCTCAGTTGCTGCCCTTGGCCCAATGCCTTGAGCAGCCAGGCGTGCCCTGTTGCCAGGCAAGAGAGTGGGATGAAGGGGGTGTGTGAAAAGAGCGGGGGTGATGTTAGCATTCCTAGCCATTAACGCATGGGTGCTGAACCTTATTCAGCCAGAGACTGTGGATATGCACCAGGAAGTTTAAACGCAGTCAAAAAGGAGAGGTTGTTGGGACCCCGAGGCTGGGACCCCGAGGCTGACGTTCCCTACCCCTGCTTCAATATATCGATAAGAGATTGTCACAAGCGGAATGGTGGGATGGATGCCACTGCGCACGGGAACCTCCCCACACGCTCCACCAAACAGATGGTTGGTGTGGGGGCTGAAGCAGCCCCAGATCATACAGTAAGTATGGTGGAAGTTCAAAATTCAAAAATACTGCGTAATACTGTATTAACTCTGCTTGCTCGTGACCAGACCTTTCCTTCCCTCCCTGGAGCAGTCTTAAATAGCACAGGATTGCCCTCAGTCAAGTGTTCTGCGCTATCTCCCAAGCCAAAGCTTGCTTGGGGTAAGGGTGGGGAACTTTTCTCAGCCCAAGGGCTGGATTCCAAAAGGAGCCAAAATTCCAAAAATACCAGCATGTTTTAGCACAAAGCTCTTACTGCCAGTAACTATGGCATAGGAGAGGCATTTCAATCTTTTAGAAGGGGGTGGGGGGACTGCACAAAAGCCGGGAAACCATAAAACGACCAACGGTTGAAGGAAAGGGGCGTGGCCACCTGGGGAATCCCTGGTACCCCAGGAGGGCCGGAATGGGTCCCTCTTGGCTGGAGGTTCCCCAGCCCTGCCTTATGAAATGGTCACTATTCCATTCTTCAGAATCCCGAAGTTCCCATATTGGAGGAGGTCCCCGAGTTGCAGGATATACTTTTTGCCCTCTTGGTAGTAGTTTGCATCAAAAGGGGGCTAGATTGACCACTGACCAATGTCAATCCAAATTCCCAAAACAAGGCATCTAAACACAGGCCGGCCATTCCTGTGTGATGTGCCAATCTTTCGAGATAGCCATTAAAACACTGCAAAGCAGCCTCAGGAGTTAGCTGACCGTTTGGGAGAGCTAGGTTGATGCTTTCACTGGGAAAGCCACTCTCAGCTGTCACAGGCCTAGTTCGAGTGACAAAGGGTTTCACGGACTTTTCGATGCTTCATGCGTGAGGTCATGTGACTTTGGGCTATTGAGCCTTGTCTCGTACTTACCATGTGTGAGGGGGAGCGATTATAATCACAGCATAAGAATGTCTGAGCCCTCGTCAGCGCTCTCAAACATCTCATCACATTAGACACTCTTAGGGCTACCTCAGCCAGAGTACCGTTTTTCACACGTCAAAGTAGCCATAAAAATGGAGGAAGAGGGCGTGAATGACCAGCTCTTGACTTAAATGCAAGGGGGGGGGGGCTCCATAACCGAATTATATTCCAGCAGCATTTTATGTTATTGCTCCATATTTGGGTCGCGATTGTCTGTGGAGATCTCTGAAGAACTTAATCCTACCTAAGTAACTGTTGGCTGGAACAGGAACTAGGGTCTCATCTCGGGTTCTCTCACCACCTACTTCATAAGGCCCATCCTCAAGGATAACCCTTTCAAAGGAGGTGTAATTCCTTTGCTCTGCACGAACCACTCCTGGAAGAATGAGATGGCAAAAACAAAAAAAACAAAACAGAAAGTGGGATGAATGACAAAGGCAGGGGAGGGAAATTAAATAAATCAACGATTCTTTAAAAAAAAAAAAACAGAAGGAAAAAGCAACAATGGTATAATTTTGTGGAGAAGAGAGGGAAGAACCATAACACAACACTGTGTATAATGAGCCCAATTCTAGACTTGGTTTGACAGTTTCAATGATACCAAGAAAGGTTCTCAGATGTATGATCAGGGCAATGTATACATGCTATGAACAAACAACCACATTTTGTATTGGTAGTAAAGCATGCCATCTAGACACATTCCCATAATTCATTCTACTTTGGATATTTGGGGTTTGCAGATTATCTTGGCAGGATCGGGATGGCAAAGGGCCAGGAAGCAAGAGAAGCAGTAGAGTAGCAAGTCAGGTAAGGAGGCTTGACTGGGTTCACATGACATGAGGGTGGTTAATAAGCCACAGTGGTGTGTTAACCACCCCCGCACGTCCCAGTCGCATGTCAGGTCATTTCCCTAATTACCCTCACCGAATGTGGCTTGTCGTGACATCCAAACCCAGTGTGGGTGGGTGGCAAATGACTGAACAAAACGGGTTCACGCAACACAATAAGCCATGGTAGCTTATAAGCCATGTTTGTTTCAAAGTGGCTTGTTGTGTTGTCTGAACCCAGCAGCATGGCTGCTAACCACGCACAAGTCACTCTGGCCGGGTCCAGACAACACGACAAGCCACTCTGTGACAAACAGGCCTTATACGCCACGTGGCTTTTATCGTGTTGTGTGAATCCAGTTGTAAGGTTGCTGGATGGTTTGTGAACACACCAGCCACCCACCCTCTCTGGGTTCGGTCATCACGACAAGCCGTGCTTGGTGAGGGTAAGCAGGAAATGATCCAGCACGCGTGGAGGCGGTTAACAACCCACCATGGCTTATTAGCCACACTTGTGTCGTGCGAAACAGGCCAAAGAGACTGGAGCTGTAAGGAAGAACACAAAGATGGGGATAGTACAGGAACCTTGAGAAGGCCAGAGTGAAGATTTTGAAAATGAATACACAGGTTGCAGCCTGGCACACTCTTAGGCCTAAGGTACATGTACAAACCTTGAGCCTGCCACAGTCACCCCTCTGGGGGAAAGAACAAACGTTCCCCTGGGAACGGAGTCCAGGAACAACGGATTCCTCCTGTTTCAAGGAGAAGCTGGCTATGCAGAATGCTGATTGGCTGGCCATGGTGGCAATCACAAAGCCATCCCTCCTCCCACTTACTCAGACTTAAAGGGGGGGGGGGACCATTGCCTTGGATCTTAAAATAAGCTAATTTAAAGAAGGTCAGGAGAAAGGCTTCCTGTCCCTTCCTTCCTTCTGTAGCCTGCTGTGCCCCTCCACAAGCCTCTCCGAAGGGCTGGGGGGCCCTCCTGAACAACAGGAGATGGGGCATGCTGGGCTGCTGGGAGAAGGGAGACAGTGCTTGACTGTGGGCAATTCCCCCCTCCCAGCCAGCTCCCGGTGCCCGATCTCACATCGTTCAGGAGCACCACCACCAGTGCTGGCTCCAGGTTTTGGAGGGCCCCTTGGGCAAGACCCCCTCACTGGGGGCCCTCCCTCAGTGAGCCCACCTTCTCACCACCACTGTCACCCGCTGCTCTTGCTCCTCATCCTGTTTCTCGTCATTGCTGCCACTTGCTTGCTTGACAGGCAGAGAGCCAGTGAGCAAGCAGGCAGTGGCATCACTGCGCACTGAGACGATTCCTCCAGGGGGCAGGGTTTGGAACCCAAGCCCCACACCCTGGAGGAACCCCACGAGGTGGCACAGGCCGGATTGGGGTTCCCCTGTGGGCTGGATTAGGCCCACAGGCTGGAAGTTCTGCACCCCAATATAATATAAAGGTTCATTTTTGTGCTGTGATTCAAGCAGAGCATACCTGTTACAGAACCGGCCCTACCATTAGGTAGAGTGAGGCAGCTCCCTTAGGCAGCTGATCTGGGGTGTCATGAAAGGGCACCAAATTGTTACTTATTAATTTATTCTTATGGGTCGTGCCAGTGAGAGGCACTTGTGGGATTTTCTGCCTCAGGCGCCAAAATAACCTGGTCAGCCTTAGGTACTGCTGTCAACATAAAAGACAGAGCTTGAAAATTGTAACACACTGTGCATACCCCAATTCCAAAATTAGTGTCATGAATTCTCAGAACTAAACTGGAAGGCAAGTGAAGCAGAACACAGGGCAGAGGGGTGGATAAAACCAGGGGTGGGCAACTTGTGACTTCTCGAAATGTTTTGGTCTACACCACCCATCTGCCCTAGCCAGCACAGCCAATGTTGAGGGATCATGGGAGTTGTAGGCCAAAACATCTAGAGGGCAACGAATTACTCAGTCCTGGATGAATCAGCAACAGAACAGAAACAGGGAAATCAACTCATTCCTAGCGTACATATGCGATGGCATTTCATACTAACAGAGCACCACTGTTGCTCTTCAGTGTGTATATCTATTTGTACATTTAACAAAGTATTTTCTTTTTCAAACACTAGCACCATAACATTTGAAAATGTTTGTCTTAAAATCCCTGCTTCTGTCAGATGAAGAACTAGGGTAACTCTCCACTATCTACGACAACTCACTTCCACTCACTTTAAAGAGTAAACCCTTCTATTTTGACAGGTGTATCTAACAATATACCCTCACAAAACACACGTGATTTCCCAGGGACATAAAAGAGCACTCTTAAAAAGCAAGCGCCGTGACAGGAAGTACTAAACAATTAAAGTCAAGCAATCGCTCAGTTTAAAATACTGTATCAAGATGGTCAAATTTTCTTTCTGGGGGAGGGCCAGTTTCCCCTGAAGTACACCTTGTGCCAAGGCTCAGAGATTTTGCTCGGTTCATGTGTTAGGCACAGGTGTGCACCGCACGGATTTATCACAGGGATGAAAGGTCAGAGGAGAAAAGAATTCCACGGCGGTTGGTATAACAGCAGTGCAGCAAGAGGAACAAGGCTTTCTTGAAAAAGAAAAGAATTAGCAGGGGTCTGTGTTTCACAGCTTTTCATCATAAATAAGCTGAGGCAAATCCCCTGGCTCTGTACTCTAATTTGTAATCTGTCTTGATTTATTAGTACCTATCTCAAGCATGTTTTGCTTTTTTTCCAAAGAGGTCGGTGCATTTTTTCCTGGTTACAACTATTTAACAATAATCTAGGCAAATTTCTACATGTCTATTATTTCTTCTGGCCGAATCTCCCACGGCATTTATGCACCAATTTATGGGGCTCCTTCTGCTTTCTCATTATAAGGACATGCCCATAGATGTGTTTGCATATTTAGGGGCTCCGATTAAAAACACACACATTCTATTCCATAAGCCCCTTCCCCAGATACGCAGGAGCATAACCCATGCTGATCCCATAGCACAGCGGAGAGGGTAACCCTCTTTTCAGCGCGAGGCCCAAATTCCATTTTAGAGAAGCTGGGGGCGGGGCCAAAGGCAAAGGGGGTGGGGCAAAAATACCAGCCAGTTTTAGCTTAAAGCTCTTACCCCCCAGTAAACTGAGCCTCAGGAGAAGCATTTCAATCTTTTAGAATGGGGGGGGGGGACTGCACAAAAGCCGAGAAACCACCAAATGATTGATGGTTGGGGGAAAGGGGGTGGGGCCACTGGAAGGGGTGTGTGGCTATCTGGGGAAGCCCAGAGGTCTGAACTGGTACCCTGCAGTTCCCGCACCCGTGGAATTCCCTGCAGTTCCCCCACCCCTGAGGGCCATCCTCTGGCAGCCCTTCAAATAGAGGACTGTCCTCTGTCAAAGATGGCATCAAGCCACCCTAGAACGGACCCCAGAGGGCCAGACTGGGGTCCCAGGAGGGCTGGATCTGGCCTGAGCTTCCCCACCCCACCCCTGCCCGAGCACTCTGCATCCAGACTAGGGAAACGGGAACCTTTAGATCAGTGGAGGCATCACATACCAGACATAGGAAGCCTTCCAAGAATCTGCTGCCTTCTCTCAAGTCCTGTTTCCCACATTTCCAACCTCTATGTTCAAGGGCCGTATACCCAGGATTTCCATACCCTGGAAACTAGCAGCGCTCTGGTTCCGCGGAGCATCAGTCTGGCTACGGCTGGATTGAGTACAGGAGTAGGTGGACCTTGGCAGCGGCATTTTTATTCTCACAATTTACGTAGCTAAATCGCTGATTCCAGAGCATGAAAAGCCGCTATGCCGTGCCTTTGTGGGTTCTCTTAAACTTTTTGGAGAAGAGCATGAAAGGCAGCCTTTTTACAGCTGAAGAGTTTGCAAAGTGCAGAACTGTTTCTGCACTTAGATTCTTGGTTAGATTCTTTCATAAGAAACTGAATACAGAGGGCAGTATCCAGTGTCGGTAATCGGCCAGTGCCCAATAGGTTGTGCTGGTGGTGGGAATGACCACCAGCACAACGGGAAGCTATTGCAACCCTGGGAGCTAGCCGAAACTAGCATTTCTGGAATGGACGGGGTTAGCGGAGCTCCCTTCCGCAAGCTCAGCTGACTTGTTCCACTCCGGAAACGCTAGTTTCAACTAGTTTTCGGTTGCTGCAAGAAGCGGTATGTTCCCGTTGTTTCCGGTAGTTTCTGCCAGTGCAAGGGCAGGATTGGATACTGCCCTTAACCTGAGAGTCAGTGTGGCGTAGAGGTTAGAGTGTTGTACTGGGACTCGGGAGATCCGGGTTCTAGTTCCCACTCGGCCATGAAGCTCACTCTTTGGGCCAGTCACTGACTCTCAGCCTCACCTACCTCACAGGGTTGTTGTGAGAATAGAATGGAGAGGAGGAGGAGGAGGAGGATTATGGAAGCCGCCGTGGGTTTCATAGATTCATAGATCATAGAGTTGGAAGGAGCCTACAAGGCTATCGAGTCCAACCCCCTGCTCAATGCAGGAAACTAGAGGAGGGGTCTGCCATCCAAGTAACAACCAGGCTTGACCCTGCTTAGCTTTCCACGCTCAGACAAGCTGAGCCAGCGTAAGCCACTCCTTGCAGGAAAAAAGGTGGGATATAAATATAATAAATAAATAAATAAATAAATACAAACATACATACATAGATAGATAGATAGATAGATAAGAGGAATGCAGAAAAAAGCAAGCCATACCTTTCCAGTTATAGGTCCCCGGTGCCCCAAATACAATATAATGATAATCCCCGGTAAAAGTGGCGGCAACACCTTGCTGGCATGTACCAAACTTCTCGTGGCCTCTCAACCGGCCGTCACAAAAGCTCCATCCCCCACCATCCATACTATCATTCTCATTGATGGTGAGATCCTGGCTCAGGACATAGCAATTCCCAATGATGTCTCGGGTTTCCGTGTCTGTGTTTATGAACTGCCTTTTCTCGTAGCGATGTGCACAGGTCTGTAAGGTACAAAACAAACAAACAAACAAACACTCCCATAGATAAGCAAAACACAATCCACAATCCTCCTCCTTCCCAATCCCTTTTCCTTTTGTGTCATGTCTTTTAGATTGTAAGCATGAGGGCAGGGACTGTCTTATTAATCTTTGTAAGCCACTCTGGGAGCCTTTTCTGGCTGAGGAGCGGGATATAAATGCAATAAATAAATAAATAAATTGCCACCTCCACCGCAAAGGAAATGAAAAATTGCCATTGCTGCTTTTAATTATATAGATCTATGCATGGAAGCACACAATTGCCCTCTGCTTTAACCAAGACCAAATCACATGATTAGCTTAACTGTACCTGGAAAATATATTATTAAAGTATATTATTAATAATATATTATTAATATTATGCATATTACTCATGAGTATGACCCACCAAACTCAGTGGGATTTTCTTCAGTGGTGGGGAGAAAAGGACTGGGCTGCAAGGCTTATAATGATTTATTTTATTTATTTTAGTAGCTTATATCTCACTTTTCTTCATGAGGTGATCAGCTCACATAATGCTCACATAATACATAAAACACATCAAATATAAAATTATACACACAGAGACACAAAACAAACAAGCAAACAAACTCTCAACCACAAAATAAATCATGCAGTTAAGAGTGCTAAAATAACAAAATCTAAGAGAACTAATCAACTAAAAGACTTCTGAAACAGCCCTGTTTTGGTCAGATGCCTAAAAGAATAAAAGGTTTGGGCCTGGAGAAAGGCTTTTCATGAAGTAATTGCCACTACTGAAAAGGCCCTGCTTCTAGTGCAGGGGTTGGGCAATGTGTAGTCCTCCAGATGTTTTGGCCTACAACTCCCATCAGCCAGCCTAGCAAAAAGTGAGGGAAGATGGGAGTTGTAGGCCAAAATATCTGGAGGGCCACAAGCTGCCCACCCCTGACCTAGTGGCTGCCTGCCCGATCTCATTTGGCAGTGGTACCTGGACCTCAGATCTCGATGTATAAGCTAGATTGATTACCAAGCACCCCAAATAAGTGTATAGGTCGTATTTTGCAGGGCACTGCACTTCTCTTATTGCAGCAGATGAAAGGAACTTCACCTTCCTGGTGCCACCTTTGGCCCACGGGCTTTTGCTGATCAGGAGAGCAGGGAGCGATGAACGCCTGAAGGGTCTGATGCTATGAAGTAAGCAAGCAGGAAGGGAGCAGACCCATGGCTCCAGGTAAAAAAATGGGTGAGTAGTTGGGAACCAGGTCTATATCCTGAGCAAAAATAATGCAGCTGACAGCACACATCTGTGCCTGTTTACTTGGAAGTAAATCCTACTATTTTTAACGGGGCTTACTCTCAGGTACGTATGCACAGGATTGCAGCATGAATGTGTGCTAAGAGATTAAAAATAAAAATAAAAAATCTTTGGCGGCAATCCTATACCCACTTACCTGGGGAAGTCCCATTGACTCAGTGAGGCTGCTGTCTGTGTAGACACAGATAAGATTGCACTGTTGGAAATGCTAAATATTGCAGGTGCTTTTCTAGTTAATGACAGCGGCAACAGCACTCGTAGACTGAACATAAAAAATAGAGGGAATTCTATATTTCTCAGCTCTTACGGCAGGAGTTATACCTTTCCTTGCATTTGTTTGCTTTTCATTCAAATATAAATAACAAATGTTGGGGGAAATACCATTAATTAAGTCAAATAAAATGTTTACAAGCTGGTGACTCCTGGTAAACTTACCACTATTTTCCCACCAGGGCCTTGACTTTGGACCGTTACACCCATCCATTGATCTTCCTTGCTTTCTTTGCTCAGATCAACTGAAAAATCAACACAAGGTGGGTCCATATGCTGTTCTTTTATTTACTTACAAATGTATTATTTCAACCATGAATCCTAAATTCATTTCGTACCTGAGACCATCTGTAGATGGCACTGTTTGTCTACAGTATCAATACAGGGCAAAGTCTTAACTGAACATTGTGTTGCTTTATGACAGGGATGGGCAACTTGTGGCCCTGCAGATGTTTTGGCCTACAACTCCCATCAGCTCTAGCCAGCATAGTAAATGGTGAGGGATCATGGGAGTTGCAGGCCAAAACATCTGCAGGGCCACAAGTTGCCTTTCTCCGCACTATGGGGACATCAATATTATATTTCAGCGGTGCCTACATAGCTCTCCCCACCCTGCCCCCTTCAAAAACATTGTTTTAAGGAAAATGTTATGGTAGTCTCCTTCTCTCCCTTTCTAGCCTCGCTCTCTCTCTCCTCTCTACCCCTTTACCTTGCCCATTTCCCCCTCCCTCCCAGCCTCTAGCCTTGCTATTTCTCTCCCCCGCCACCACCTCTTTAGCTCACTTTTGATTAGCCAGGCCCCCATGGCAGCCATTATGTGACTAGCCACATCCTCTGTCGGAGCCATTTTGTGGTGGTGGCCACAGCAGCTTCTAAAATCCCCAAATGTGCCTATGGGTCCAAAAAGGTTGGGGACCCCAGGTATATTTTCATAGAATCATAGAAAAGTAGAGTTGGAAGGGGCCTACAAGGCCACTGAGTCCAACCCCCTGCTCAGTGCGGAATGCACAAGTACAGTGCGGAATGCTCCCTGTTCAGGATTCCAGCCACTCCATTCCATTCCTCCCCCCTCCTCATTTTCTGTTTCCCCCCCCTTGTGTGTGGGTGGTGACATTTTGACTACGCAAGGAGTGGCACTCAAGAGAATTGATATATACAATGGGCACAATTTTGAGTGGATTCTATACTTTTTAGAAGTATCATGAAACTGTGACTCCTCCATAAAATGCCTGAATTATCTGAACATGGATTTCAAAAGGGCACAACCCACAGGAAGTTCTCCACTGCAACCCACATGGAAATGAATAAGAACATAAGAAGAACCATGCTGGATCAGACCAAGGGTTCACCTAGCATTCCAGCATTCTAATTTGACAGTGGCCAACCAGCTGAATGTGGGAAAGCCACAGGTAAGACATGAGTGCAACAGCAACCTCCCACTTGTGTTCTCCAGCAACTGGTACACATAGGTGTACTGCCTCTGATACCGGAGGCAGCAGCCAGACATCAGGACTAGTAGCCATTGATAGAAGTGTCCTCCATAAATTTGTCTAATCCCCTTTTAAAGCCATCCAAGTTGGTGTCCATCACTACATCTTGCAGCAGTGAATTCCATTGTTTAACTACGCACTGTGTGAAGAAGTACAGTACTTCCTTTTATCTGTCCTGAATCTCCCTCCAATCAGCTTCATGGGATGACGCCAGGTTTCTAGTATTATGAGAGAGGAAGAAAAACATCTCCCTATCCACTTTCTCCACACCATGCATAATTCTGTAGACCTCTATCATGGGAGCTCAGTAAAAGCATACGGGCTGCACCTCAGTGGTAGAGCACCTGCTTTGCATGGAAAGGTCCCAGGTTCAATCCCCGGCATCTCCAGGTAGGGCTAGTAAAAACTCCTGCCTGAAACCCTGGAGAACCACTGTCAGTCAGTGTTGACAATACTGGCCTAGATGGACCAATGGTCTGACGCAGTATAAGGCAACTTCCTACATTTCTAACCTGCTTGTGCAGAAGAATTTGAGGATTGTGCACACGTTTAGCTCCTTAATAGTATAATTAAGGGGCCCTAAAGCAGTGTTTTCAACTGAAAAATAATTGTCAAGAGGTTCCAAAGCATCAATTAAGTCAACTGACAAATAATTAAGTCTACTGACAAAAACCCCAGCGGTTTCAAAAATAAATATTCACACTAGAACAGAACAAAATCTAGATAGTGCTCAGCTCACCTTGCTCATCAAATTTTATGCGTGTACATGGCACATCTGGAGAGGTGATGTCGCAGCTATACAGCCCTCCAGTTCTATTGGCTTGCTGGGATGGGAAAGCTTTTTGACGAGGTGCACCAACCAACAACCTGTGGAGAGATGAACAGCAGAGCACGTTTGAGAAACGGATGGCTGGTATTTCACAGAAGGACTTCCAAAGGGAGAAACTTGAATTTAAAAAAAGCTGAGGGGAAGAAAATAAAATGTCATTTTAATATTTTTTTTGGCTACTTTCTAGGACAGGGGTGCAGAAACTCTTTCAGCCCAAGGGCCAAGTACCATTTCAGAAAAGCTTTGGGGGCTGAATTTCAGTGTGGGCGGGGCCAAAGGCAAAAAGGGTGGGGCCAAAAACCCAGCATATTTTAGCTTAAAGCTCTTACCTCCTGTAACTATGTAAATGCCTTAGGAGCGCATTTCAGCCTTTTACATTTGGGGGGAAAACTCAATAAAAGCTGGGAAACTACCAACCAAGTGGTGGCTTGGGGGAAGGGGGCGTAGTCATATGGGGATTGGGACTCCAGGAGGACCAGATTTGGCCCCAGGCTTGAGGTTTTGCACCCCTGTTCTAGGAGGACATTGATTATTCTCCATTTGCTTATTTGTTTATTTACAATATTTATACACCACCCAATAACCAAGGTTCTGTGCGCAGTGTACATGCAGATGACATCAGGGTTATGAAGCACATGCTTCATAGAATCATAGAATCATAGAAATGTAGAGTTGGAAGGGGCCTACAAGGCCATCGAGTCCAACCCCCTGCTCAATGCAGGAATCCAGGTCAAAGCATCTCTGACAGATGTCTGTCCAGCTGCACCTTGAATGCCTCCAGAGTGGGAGAGCCCACCACCTCCCTAGATAGTTGATTCCATTGTCTTATTGCTCTGACAGTCAGGAAATTTTTCCTGATGTTTAGGTGGAATCTAGGTTCCTGTAACTTGAGCCCATTATTCCGTGTCCTGCAAACTGGGATGATCGAGAAGAGATCCTGGCCCTCCTCTGTGTGACATCCCTTCAAATACTGGAAGAGTGCGATCATATCTCCCCTCAGTCTCCTCTTCTGAAGGCTAAACATGCCCAGTTCTTTCAGTCTCTCCTCATAGGGCCTTGTTTCTAGTCCCTTTATCATCCTTGTTGTCCTCCTCTGAACCCTCTCCAGTTTGTCTATGTCCTTCTTAAAGTGAGGTGCCCAGAACTGGACGCAGTACTCAAGATGAGGCCTAACCAGTGCCGAGTAAAGGGGAATTATCACTTCCCGCGATTTGGAAGCTATACTTCTATTAATACAGCCCAAAATTGCATTTGCCTTCTATGCAGCCACATCGCATTGCTGGCTCATATTCAGTTTGTGATCTACCACAATTCCAAGATCCTTCTCACTTGTAGTATTGTTGAGCCAAGTGTCCCCCATTCTGTAACTCTGCATTTGGTTTCCTCTCCCTAGGTGCAGCACTTGGCATTTATCCCTATTAAATTTCATTCTGTTGTTTTCGGCCCAGCGCTCCAGCCTATCGAGGTCACTTTGAATTTTGTTTCTGTCTTCCAGAGTATTAGCTGTTCCACCCAACTTTGTGTCATCTGCAAATTTGATAAGCATTCCCTGTACCTCCTGATCCAAGTCATTAATAAAAATGTTGAAAAGTACCGGGCCCAGGACCGAGCCCTGTGGTACCCCGCTTGTTACCTCTCCCCAGTTTGAGAAGGAACCATTGATAAGCACTCTTTGAGTCCGATTCTGTAGCCAATTGTGGATCCACCTGATAGTTGTTCCATCTAGCCCACTCTTAGCTAGCTTACTAATCAGGATATCATGAGGCACTTTGTCGAATGCTTTGCTGAAGTCCAGATATATAATGTCCACAGCATTCCCACAGTCCACAAGGGAGGTTACCCGATCATATCCCAGCTCCTCTTTGTGTGGTGGATATGTCACCTCCAATGCCCAAGCATCATTGTGCTCTGAGCCTGGTTCAAAGGTATGATGTGGACCCCACTCCCAATCCTTTGTCTGGCTGGGGGAGGGGGCAGGAAATGGTGTTGTCTGACTTGGGGGGGGGGGAATGGATGACTGTTTGGTGTCATTCACCTTCTTTTAGCTCCCTTTCCACATGTTTTTAGTTCCTTTTCCACATGTTTCTGGATGCCTTACTGGTACTTAAAAGTCATACATGCTCATATGGCATGTACCGGTACATCTATTACTTATCCAGGAGTGACAACCGCCCTTGAGATGCCGCTTCCTGCCCCATGTTTCCAGTCTTAGTTCTCCTATGCGCTCTAGAGAGCGACTCATTGATTCACTTCTGTTCTGCGGCCTGTAAATCCTATCAGCAGCACTGCTTCCCACAGAGCCTGAGATCCCAGTATCCCGCATCACAATGGTGCTTGCTCCTCCCCAGTGCCGGCTCCAGGTTTTGGAGGACTCTTGGGCGAGACATCCACACTGGGTGTACTTTCTCTCCCGCCACTGTCACCAGCTGCTCTTGCTCCTCCTCCTCGCCCTCATCACTGCTGCCACTTGCTTGCCTGGCAGGCAGAAAGAGCCAGTGAGCAAGCAGGCAGTGGCATCTCCTGCTCCTCCTCCTCAATACCACCACTGTTGTCTGGGCCAGAGCGAGAGGCAGGTGAGCAAGCAGGTTTCAGTGGTGAAGACTGAAACAACTCCAGGGGGCTAGTTTCAGTGGGGCCCTGCTGGACTGTAGGCCCTGGGCAGGTGCCCAACCAGCCCTGCCCCCTTCTCACTGCTCCCAGTTCATTTCTGGGAGACATCTGCTTTAAAACTCTTGGCTTTGCCACACATTAAAGGCAACCGAATTAAGGTTATTTTATTGCCTTTTATGGATGGCTTTTCTCATCTTTTCATATGAGTAAGCAACTGTTTAAGCTTTTATTACGTTTTGAGAACTTGTAGCTCTGTAAATTATTAAATTGCATTCTCCCCACTGTACTAATGTTCCATCTGCAGGGTTGTTGTTGTTATCGGGGGGTTTTTAATATTAAAGAATATTCAGAAATTGCATTCTCCACCCGCAGTACACAGTGGCGCAGTTCATTCTGCCACCTCAGCAGTTTGCCCCCTCATTCTTCTAAATGAGTGGGCCAGGCCTTTGATGCAATCACAAGTGTCCTTCTAACCCACTCCACTGCTGTTGCCTTCACCCGTCCTGTCCCTTAGTCTCTCCAAATAAACAAGATCTGGGGAAATCTTTGTCAGTTTAACCAATGCCTTATCAGTTTCTGGCTTCCTTTTTAGACATTAAAGTATCTGTGTGCAGAGCAGCAAGGGTGCACATATATGCTCCTTTGAAAGGGAGGGGATTAAAACTCCCCTTCTATTCCCCAAACCACCACCAGCAACAATGGTGACAGGGGAACAGGATGGACGGGTGAAGTTTTCCTAGCATCATTGAAAGCAAGAAGACTTACTCTGACTTTGTCAATTTCACTGGGGAGCAGAATGGGAGAGAAGGTGAAAGAAACAGGCAGAGTGAAACTGACACAGAGCCTTGTCAGTTTTACCAGAGAATACAGACAGTAAAGGAAATTGACATACAGTAGATGAATCTGACAAAGCCCCCCCCACACACACACAACTTCTGTACAGGGAAGAGGAGTTGAAATGTGAACAAAATCCATCCCTAAATGTTACAATGTGCTGGAAAAAAATGGTAGGTGGGAGGCCTGTTCACAGGTAACCCCCACCCACCCCCAAAAACCTACAGGAAGATTGAAATGCAGCTGTGAACCCACCTTGCTACAAGGCCCCCGGTTGATAAAAATTTGATATCAGCGCATTTTAAATGGCATTTCTGATTTTCACTTGTGCACTCTGAAGAATATGGGGTCCTAAAAATGCTTTAAGCAGCATGTGTGAAATCCATCTGGATGCAACCCTTCTGTTCAGCTTTAACACCGGTAGTGCCATTTTAGCCAGTGGAAGACCACACAGCAGCCTTCTCCAACCTGGTGCCCTTCAGATGTGTTGGACTACGGCACCCATCAGCCCTAGACAAAATAGCGGTGCTGGCTGTGGGTGATAGGAGTTGTAGTCCAGCACTTCTGGAGGGTATCGCGCTGGGGAAGGCTGCCACATGCCTTGATGCAAAACTTTCCAGATTCGGTTGCTAAGTTAAGGGAGCCAGGCTGGGAAAGGCCCCCACCTGCTGCCAATCAAATGAGACAACGCTGCGCTCAAGGAGCTAATAGTCCAGTTCTGAATATGGCCATTTCACACATTCAACGGCAGGTTTGCCGTTTATAGGGCAGGTTTGCATGACACTTTAAGCCCAGGATGACTACGTAGCCACCCTGAGCTTAAAGTCAGCCTGGGGCCCGCGCTGTGCCTGACTAACAGGAGAATGCGCCTCCTCTCCTCCTGCCCGCCCAGCGGTGCAGTCACTCCACAATTGCAGCAGTGGGTGGGTGGGGAGAGGCATTGCCGCGTGCCACTGCTTCAAGCCACATGCGGGGCTTGAGAAGGCAGCAAGCAGAGGCGGCAGCGGGGAAGACGGTAACAGCCAACTGTAAGTGCCGCTTGGGCACTTTGCGGGCCGTTGGCGCTCGCTGGCAGCTGCTTGGCAAGAGAGGCATGAGGATTGTGCCGCTCTTGCCGAGCAGCTCGCTTGTTGTGGGGCTTGCTCCTCCACACCACGGGTCGTGCTGTCCGGGTTTGGATGACACAGCAAGCCACGGCTTCGCAGGGTGGCTGTGAAGCCAAATTTAAGCCACCCTGAGAAAGCCATCCCGGGTCCAGACAACACGCTAAGCCACCATGGCTTCGTAGCCACGGTGGCTTCATGTGTTGTGCAAACCCAGTCATAGACTCAGGATACCTTAGCATTCACCACCTATTTATTTATTTATTATATTTATACCCCGCCTTTTTTCCTGCAAGGAACCCAAGGTGGCTTACATAATCCTCCTCCTCCTCCATGTTATCCTCACAACAACCCTGTGAGGTAGGTTAGGCTGAGAGTCAGTGACTGGCCAAGAGTCACCCAGTGAGTTTCATGGCCAAGCGGGGACTAGAACCCGGATCGCCTGAGTCCCAGTCCAACACTCTCACCACTACGCCACACTACGCCTAGTACTGTATCTCTGGGGTGGCCAAACAAGTGCCCCTGGAAACCTCATCACTGGAAGCTTGTCCCCTGGGGTGCTGCCTTGGAGCACAACAGTTCCATTTTGCTGTCCTGCCTAGCAGCCACTACAAGGCCTTTCCTCTGTGGAAAACATCTAACACTCTGATCCAGCCTTCACCAAAACAGGCCTGTGGCTTATGCTGGCTCAGCTTGTCTGAGTGTGGAAAGCTAAGCAGGGTCAGGCCTGGTTATTACTTGGATGGGAGACCCCTCCTCTAGTTTCCTGCATTGAGCAGGGGGTTGGACTCGATAGCCTTGTAGGCTCCTTCCAACTCTATGATCTATGAATCTATGAAACCTGGCATCCTCCAGGAGTGTTGGGACTACAACTCCCGCCAACCCAAAGCACAGGCCTTTTGTCTGGGGATTATGGGATTTGTATCCCAACACCTTGGAAAGGTACCAGGATGGAGAAGGCTGATCTAATCCTTTATTAAAGGCATCTAAAACTAGAGGCGATCACCACATCTTAAGGCCGTGATCTTAAGGCCGTGAGATCAATAACAAAGAGTGCAATCCTATGCATGTCTACTCAGAAATAAGCCCCAATGAGTTGAATAGGATTTACTCCCAGGTAAGTGTGTATAGGACTGCAGCCTTAATTACACATTGTCTGAAGGAATTCCTTTTGTCTGCTCTGAACTCTCCGCCATGAACCTTTATCATGTCCTCCTTCTCATTTCCCCTGAAAAGAGAAAGCCCCAACTTCTTTTTCAAAAATGTCTGTACTAGAACTTCACTTCTCTACCTTGGGAGCAAGCTCCATTGAACTCCGTGAGACTTACTTCTCAGTAACTGTGCATATGATCGGGCTGAACACAATATACAGAAGGAGCCAATGACTGTGTGTGTGTGTGTGTGTGTGCGTGCTTTTTTCTTTTACTCTTACAGAAAGTTTTTTTTAAAGGACAATGTCAAGAAGTTTCTTTTATAAAATTTTAAAAAGTAATGAAAGAGGAATCAAGGTGAATTTACCACATGTCACTGATAAGCATCCTAACAGCAGTTGACTGCCAGGTTTGGGTGTTCCCCAAACAAATATGTATTTCCTTTTGAATTTCAACCCAGCCACAGTGTCTGTCTGGTGAACCGACTCAGTTTGGCTTGGGGGAAACGCTCAGGGCAATTCAAAAAACTACTTTCAGTTCCTTCTTGCTGCTAACTGAAAGCAAACATGTTTAAAGATACTTGATCAATGCAAGTGAATGAAGGGCCCCTTGGGATTACAGGTTTGGCGTTCAGAGTATTCTTTCATTGCATCATTCCAAATAAATTGATCAATCAACTGGGCTCCTGGCATCTTTAATACTTGTGCAGAAGAGGGGATTTCTGCAGATATGGCTTGCATGAACAACATACAGCTCTTCTGCACAACTATTAGAGGTGCAGGAGCCCACTTTTGAATCTGACCACCCTATGGTAGAATCCAGGAAACCAACAGCTTTCATTCATGCAAACCTGGAGATCACAGAAAATCCCACACATGCGATTTCCCCCAAATACAGCCATTATAGTACTATGTCTAAACAGGATTTGGCTCAAAAGTCAAATCCTATGCATGAAATTAGGAAAACAGGAAGCTGCCTTATAATGAGACAGACCCTTGGTCCTGGGGATCAAACCTGGGATTTTCTGCATGCAAAGCAGGTGCTCTACTACTGTGCTAAAATCCTTCCTTAAGGATCTTGTAGAATCCCAGAGGAATTGTGTACAAAACTCTGTGAAGTCTTTCTTCAAATTCTCCAAGTGTGCACTTCCAGGAATCACTCTGAGGCCAATTTGATTCCTACAAGTTTGCCCAGGCTCACGTAAGGAAGGTGTAGTGGTGGGAGTGTTGGACTGGGACTCGGGAGATCCGGGTTCTAGTCCCCGCTCGGCCATGAAACTCACTGGGTGACTTTGGGCCAGTCACTGACTCTCAGCCTAACCTACCTCACAGGGTTGTTGTGAGGATAAAAGGGAGAGGAGGAGGATTATGTAAGCCGCCCTGGGTTCCTTGCAGGAAAAAAGGTGGGGTATAAATATAATAAATAAATAAATATAAATAAATATACTTGTGATGGCAGGGCAGCTAAAGCCATAAACAACAGCTGAGGTATATATCCATACATTTAAGTGCTTGCTATCTTATTTTCAAGCTGAACTGATCAGCTCTATGAAATAATGACCTATGGTTAAAGTTAGCAAACTTTTTATTGAACTGGTGCAGATGTGGCACTACCAGTTGCTTAACTGTGCTTACATAAACCATGAATCACGCACTTCTTCCCCTGCTGCCTTCTTTGTCAAGCATGAATTCCCGCCAGAGACCTTAACCAGTGCAAAATCTGGGATAAGCTGAAAACCTAGTAAGTTCCAGAAGTAGTGAACACTGCTGCCAATGAGTTGGATTGCCCATGCAACTGGTCTGATGAAAGCAGACCTCCACACCCCCTCTTCCCCATGGCGGCCGCTCTAGTGCCCCACAAATGCACTCAATTTCACTCAATTTCGGGGGATCTCCTGCCTTCCCCCATACCACAGCCTGACCCAGCCTTCCCCAACCTGGTGCCCTCCAGATGTGTTGGTTGGACTGCAACTCCCCATAATTCCCCAGACAGTTATGCAAGCCTAGCATAACCCATTCAAGCAGGGTTCTCTGATCCTGTGTCGCATTTATGGGGTGCTGAAGGGGCTACCATGGGTAGGAGAGGGTGGAAAAGTGTGCTTCCAGAATTGCACATGCCCACATCTGGATCCGACTCAATGCAACTAGGGTGGTGAGGACAGGGCTCCTGCGCCTTTAAGAGTTGTGCAGAAGAGGGCTTTTCAGCAGGTGTAGCTTATCATAGATATAAATATGGTGGCCATAAATATAATGCTTAACTGCACAGGAGGCCAGCAGTGCACTTCTGGAGGGAGAGGGCAGGGAAAGATGCTTAGCACTCAGTAGCACTATATATACGTAAGCCTTGGCCCACCATGGAAGAAAATGATAGATTACCATATTATAAAAAAACACTCAATGGATTTGTGGCTTCTGGATAGATCTGTCCCACCCATCACAATCCTACACCACCCCTTGCGAAGTGGAGTAGTAATTGCTTGTACAGATTTATTGGAACGTAAGAATTGCCTTGCTGGATCTAACTCAATATCCATCTAGTCCTGCACTTTATCTTCAGGAATGTCCTGCTAGATGTTCCAGGAAAGTTCACAAACAGGGCATGATGGAGGAAGCCATTCCCTGCCATTTGTCACCAGCCTCTGGCAATCAAAGCAGCTTCTGGATATGAATGTTTTCTTGGGAACGGGCTCATCTGTCACAACATGATTAAACTGATATGCAAACTGCACATTTGTCTGATATCCGTGAACCTTCCCGCTACCCTCAGGAACATTAGGATCATGAACGTTAGCCAGATTGGAGGAAATGCGTACACACAAACGCCCAGTTCACTATTCTCATGTCTGCTCCCCAATGTACACATGACCTTAAGAGCATATGCAAACTCTGGACAGACATCAATGTTGAAGATAGCGGCCTGGTTCAGACAACGTGACAACCCACCATAGGCAGCGAGCCATGGTGGGCTGTCATGTCATCCGAACCCAGACTACTTTTCTCAGGGTGGCTTGTTTTTTCCCCTAACAAGCCACCTGAAGAACCCATGGGTTGTAGTAGGGTTTGTTTCACCCATGGTGGGTTGGCACGTCATCCAAACCCAGACGACCGTCCCCACCGTGGGTTGTGGGCAGCGGCGAGTCAGCTGCTTGGCAAGAGCGGCAAAAAAAAACCCCTTGCTCCTCTTGCCAAGTTCGTCTAAGCCACAGCCAGTGTCAGCCGCCCCACCGATGCCCAAGCAGTATGGTGGGGCAACTGTCACTGGCTCGCTAGAGGGGACGGGAGCGAGCCAGTGACAGCTGTCAAAACTCTGGTTACTTTTTAGTTTTTGACAGGGCTCCCCATGGTTTTTTCACAGGGACATGAATGCATAAATGCCTATTTCCCTCTCAAGAAGTGCTATCTGTCATTCTACTGCCCAGTCACTCTGGATATGTTTTTTCTTTTGCTGACACCTGTAAACTTGGCTACCTCACTGGCTGCCTGTGGCTCCATATGGCTCCAGCAGTCCCAATATGGCTCCCTGAGTAAATAGTCACACTCCGAGATCAAGACTGTTGAGGCCACGAGATGTTTTAAGGAAAGAGGAAGAGGGGGGAATCCTTACTGAGCTCAGTGGCCCTGACTTCATAGAATCATAGAAAAGTAGAGTTGGAAGGGGTCTACAAGGCCATCGAGTCCAACCCCCTGCTCAATGCAGGAATCCAGGTCAAAGCATCCCTGACAGATGGCTGTCCAGCTTCACCTTGAATGCCTCCAGAGTGGGAGAGCCCACCACCTCCCTAGGTAGTTGGTTCCATTGTCTTGACTTCCAATTACTATGCATAGGATCAGGCGGCACAACACAGTCCTCAGCCTATTTAGTTGGGAGCAAAATTCCCACTGAAATGAACAGCAAGGACTGAGCTGTAATTCTCTTTCAGAGTGAAATATTCCATAACAACCAGTTAATTTTATAGCCTGGACTGTTAAAATGAAGGTGTGTGTGTGTGTGTGTGTAATCAACCTTAAAAGCAATCCCTGCCTTTGGCGTGGCTGCCCTTTTAAAATGTCCCTCACTGAGGAGAGGTCTTTTATTTCAGCTCATTTTTATTCTGCTTCCATCTTGCTTTGGATTTACTAGTTCTGGAACAATGCCCCTTTGCCCAATAGTCAGCCCAATCTTGAGATGCTTCAGACCAGCAGAGAACCCACTTTCATTTTCATTCCAACTAGGGGTTGGCGGTTTCTGTGAGAACTTTCCTGGATAATTGTCTTGTAAAGGAGTAAGAGGATTCTTGGTGGAGCCTCTGGCTAGATTTTTTAACAAGAAAGAAAAGGGAGGGGAGGGGGACTACGCTGGAATCTGCCACACTTTGCAGCTTTACAAAAGATGTGCTCTGTTAAGATGCCAAACACCTTGACTGAGACAGTGCTGTGGGAAATGTTCTGTTTTACTTTTCTTGGGGGGGGGGGGGACAGGCACACCAGACAGGATTGAATGAAATCTAAAAAACATTCTGTTCTTTCACTAGCCTTAGAAGCAATAACATTTATAGGATGCCAGTTTCCTCGCTGGGGCTCCGCCTGTGTATGCTGCTGGCACACGCATGAACGTTCCTCCAGAAGACTTGCACCCAGGCCTATGATTGCATGGAGGAGGTTTAGGACTGCTCACTGGTGTGAATGGACCCAAAGCAAAGACCAGCAGTAGCTTCACAGTGGTGCAGATAGGCAATTTTAGACCCTGGATTTAATGGTTGGGGGGGGGGCTTTAGATGGCTATGTGTATTATTTCATAGATTTCATAGATCCTAGAGTTGGAAGGGGCCTACAAGGCCATCGAGTCCAACCCCCTGCTCAATGCAGGAAACTAGAGGAGGGGTCTCCCATCCAAGTAACAACCAGACCTGACCCTGCTTAGCTTTCCACGCTCAGACAAGCTGAGCCAGCGTGAGCCACAGGCCTGTATTACTTCAGTATTGTGAAGTATTGTGAAGTATTACTTCAGTTGTGAAGCTCACTGCCATCTCTCTCCCCCCCACCCGCCCCGCCCTGGCCTCCAACCACCACTTCATGCTTTATGTGGAGGAAGGGGGGGCTGGCTGACCCGCCACACCCCCACCCTTTCCTTCCCAAAAGACTCCAAGACCCCCAGAGATCTCAAGGTATCAGATTGCCAGCCTCAGCTGTCTGCAATCCTACTTGAATCTCTGTTCAGGGACTTGCCTTTCTGACTGTAACCTGGATTTAGTTGCTGGAACCACAGAGCAATCCACAAACACCATGTGGGGTAAAAAACCAAAGAAGGTTTATTTCAGGTAGCATTTTACAACAAGAATAGGGAAATGAGAGAAGCACACAAAATTAGAGAGACACTTTGGTACACAGAGTAAAGCTACAAAATAACAAAACCTGATTCTTTATATCTCTCAGGCACACACTCTGTTACCTGGGGGTCAGTTCTCTTCCAGGGTTGGATCCAGCACAGCCTTGCCGCCCGGGGGGACTACTTCACCTACCCGAAGGTCCAAGATGAGTAGCCCTCCACAAGGCCTGCCTTGCCAAAGCCCTCATTCAGCTAATTTCACCAGGAGCTACCTGGGGTCGGATCCTGAGGCCGCCCAAAGGCTTGGGCCTCTGCTTGGCTTGCTGCCATTGCTCCACAGCCAGCAACACGCGACAAACAAAGACAAAGACAAAACCCACACATTGGGAAATATACCTTTTCCCCCCCTCCCCTCCTCTCTGTAGCTCTGCTGTCTCTTAGCCAATCAGGATGCACTTCACCTGGCCAGACAGGGGGAGGGGGACTCATGACTTACTGGGCCTGAACTACATTTGCATTTGAAAGCCGGGTCTCCAGCTTTTCAGGACTTCCAGGCGCCATCGCCTCCTCCCAGCCTTACTTGGGTTTACACATTAGGAGGCGTGTGCGCGTGTGTGTGTGTGTGCAGGCGTGTGTAGTGTGTGTGTAGGAACCCTCAGAGGCTCTTTTTCTCTTTCTCCACACTTTACAACTGCTTCTACATTCTTTGTGGGTTAGAATGTTTGCCAGCCCTGATAAACAAAAAAAGCAGGCTGAGCATGTTCCCTTGTGCATTTCAAGCTCACTGAAATTAAAGCATCACCCCCATGACTACAGGAATAAAATGCTACCGTGATGCCCTCATCGCCTCTTACTCTCTGGGTGATCGGGGGGGGGGGCTTGGGTTGCAGTGCCCTGGCCTTTGGCTCCAAGGTCAACCCCAGCTGCACCACTGAGTCCTCACCTCAAAGAGTGTACGACCACTTCCACTTGCTAGTTCAGAGTCCCAATGACCAGGAAAGCAGAAACTATTTTCCCCCTCCCTGCACCTGTTTCAGAGAGCCTTTGGGGTCTACTCCAGGTTCTGAGGGACAGGGACATAGGAAACTGCCCTATCACTGAATCAGACCACTGACCTTTAACCTGTTGCTTGATTATTAATTTAAGAGCAGACCCCTCAATGTTTTCAATATTTTTAAAATGTTTAATATTGTACTACTTTGATACTTTTGTTGTTGTTGTTACTTTGTTGTTGTTTGGTTTTATGGTTGTAAATCGCCCTCTGGGCATTTGCCAGTTGAGCAGAATACAGTGATACCTTGGATTGCAAGCATAATTCGTTCCGGAACTGTGCTTGTAATCTAAAACACTCTTATGGGGGGAGGAGCCTGCGCTGGCTATGGAGCAGTAGCTTTTCTGCCGAGCTCCCGGAATGATTTGAAAACATCTGCAAATACACAGGAGAGACAAAGCGTGAGTTTAAATTCCTTTGCTGTTTGCTTTCTGGAAAGTATGCAGATATAGAGCTAATAAAGAAATAACAAGAATAGCTTTCTTTTGATGTGCTTCGCTCTGGATTGTTTATGAGCTCCAGACGGGTGAAAAAGTCCCTACCCCCTCTTTGGAAACGCGATCGGGCGCATCCCTCGGATAACAGTTTGAAAAGGCTAATTAGGATCCTTGACACTAAAGATATTGAATGTTCTTATCAAACTGTGCAACAGGGTCCTGATAAGAAGCCACGAGGTAGTGAAAGTTTCGAGACAGCGAGGGGGAAGGGCGGAAAAATGGCGGATTCAGCTGGCAAATTCCCTGCTGGTGCCAAGCCAAAGTCAATATCTCCAGCCAAGCTTAAAGGGGCAGCACCAGATTGGGAGAAAATTCTATCACAGTTTCAAAGCTCTATGGAAGCAGGCCAGCAGAAACAAATAGAAGCAATTGAGAAATTTCAAAATCTGCATCAAGAGGATATGAAGCAAATGCGAAATTCCATAGATCAATTAGGGGTTCAAGTTAAAGAGCTGCAAGCTAGAGTGGATAAGGTGGAAAAACTCCAGGTGAAGGATGAAAAAAGTTTTGAAAAGTATGAAATGAAATTTAATGAGATGGAAATACAGATGATTAACATGCAAGACAGGCAACGTCGTTCCAACATTCGGATCAGAGGCTTCCCCATGGAGATGGGGGAGACTGGATATAAGTTAAGAGGCAGTATTTTGGAATGGATGAATGAAGCTGTCTCTGGAGAAACAATTTTTTGGGATGATATGGACATTGAGATTGTGCATAGAGTGGGAGCATTAAGGCGTGGTATGACATCCAGAGATGTTGTACTGAAATTTGCAAATTTATACAAGAAGGATGTCTTCATGAAAGAGATTAGAAAGAAAGGTCAAGTAGCTTTCAAGGGGGCTACTTTGCAAATCTACAATGATCTTTGTCAGCAAACAATAAAGTGGAGGCGAAGTGTTAAACCGTGTACAGCAGTCTTGATCAGAAAGGGATTACAATACAATTGGGGTTACCCAGTTTTTCTTACTTTTGTGTGGAACAGTAAGAGATACAAGATTTCATCATGTGATCAAGGCATGGGCCTGCTGGGAGAGTTGGGGCTTCATGATGATGCGGAGGGTCCAGAATCGATGGGTCAACTGGAAGAAGAAGGAGCCAGTGGAGGAATTGTATAAGAGGTCGTTTCAACACGAGAAGAAAAAAGAAATAGAAAATGTTTTATAAAGAAGTTATCCGGGAGGGAATGAGGGGCTGCTGTTCGGGCTGGTGATGGGTCCTTTCCCCCCCCCCTGGGATAGGTGGGTAGGTTTAGGGTGGGGCAAGTTGCCCTGGCTAAGCAGGGGGGATAGTTTAGATGAATGTGGGGGTGGGTTAAGGGGTATGTTATTGTGTATTATTTTCACTTTTGGGGACCAAAAAAGAAAAAATGTTGTTAATAGATGGATTATAAGTTAAGAATTTCAACTTTAAATGTTAAGGGGCTAGGGTCAGTTACTAAGAGAAGGCGAATAGAAGCACTTCTTAAAAAGGATAAGGCAGATATTATATTCTTGCAAGAAACGCACCAGGCAAGGAAAGGAGTCAATGAATTGAAATTGAGGTGGTCTAGAATATATGAGATAGCATGTGGATCATCTAAATCGCGAGGAGTAGCAATTATAATTTCAAAGAATTGTGGTTTTAATGTTCTAAAGGTGAAAAAGGATGATACAGGTAGATATATTATAATGTATGGGACCTTGGGAGGGGAAGAATATGTTATTGTTAATGTTTATGCTCCCAATCAAAATCAAGGAGAATTTTATCAACATGTGTTTAAAGAAATGGGTAATTTTCAAAATCAAAGGGTTATTATGGCTGGGGACTTTAACATGGTATTGGATAGAAGAAAAGACAAATCCAATCCGACGAGAGAAGATCAGAGAAATAATCTAACGATCTTGAATAAGTTAATTAGTAAGGAAGGGTTGCTAGATGTTTGGAGAGGGGTCAAGGGGAATGAGGAAAGATATACATTTTACTCATCAGCAAATAAGAATTATTCTAGGATAGATTTTATTTTTGTGTCCAGGACACTGTTTTCAAGGGTCCTGGGCACAGAGATAGGAGTGATAAAAGTTACAGATCATGCTTTGGTTAACATGGATTTGAAGATACATAAGGATTATAGAGAAGCGAAAAGATGGAGATTGAATTGTAATATTTTTCGTTATAAACATTTAACAGAGAAAATAGAGAAGGAATTGAGGGAAATTTGGGAATTTAATCAAACAGAAGAATGTACTGAAGCGATAATATGGGATACAATGAAGAGTGTAATGAGAGGAATAGGATTGAGAGAGGCAATAAATTTGAGGAAACAACAAGAAGTTTTTTATCAAAAGCTAGAGGGGGAGATTAGGGATTTGGAAAAGAAGTATTTAGAGAAGAGGGATAAAAAGATTTTTGCAGAATTACAGGGTAAAAGGAAAGAATTGGAGAATAAAGAACTGGACAGGGTACAAAGGAATTTGATTTACACAAAAAGGGAGTATTTTGAGAATAGTAATAAAAACTCTAAAATGTTGGCTAGATTAGCACAAAAAAAAAAAGAAAAAAGCTTAGTGGGGATGATTAAGGATAAGAGGGGTAAAGAATATAATCTAGTAAAGGATAAATTGAAAATTTTTCATGAATATTACACAGAGTTATATAAGGCAGGAAAATGGTCGGAAGCTGAGAGTAGAAGATATATCGAGAAAAATTTAAAAATAAAAATCCAGGATGAAGATAGAGAGAAAATGGAGCAACCATTCACAGAAATTGAAATAGAAAGTGCTATAAATAAATTAAAACAGGGGAAAACGCCAGGACTGGATGGTCTGGGGGCGGAATATTATAAAGTCTTTAAAAAAATGTTAATTCCGAAGTTAAAACGGTTGTTTAATGATATTTTACAGGGGGGAGAGATCCCCCCGTCATGGAAACAGTCCTTGACCATTTTAATCCCGAAACCAAGGAAGGATTTAGCAGAACCAGGTTCTTATAGACCAATATCATTAATTAATCAAGATGCTAAACTATTGACAGCAATTTTAGCTAGAAGAATGAATAGTTTTCTAAATAAGTATATAGGGATAGATCAATGTGGGTTTATTCAAGGAAGACAAATGGCAGATTTAACAAGAAGGGTTCTGAATATAATTTATTTAATAAAGAAAAATAATTTGAAAGCGGGGGTTCTTGCATTGGATATTTTTAAAGCCTTTGATTGTGTGGAATGGCCTGCATTAAAGATGTTAATAAAAACTATGGGGTTTGGAGAAAAATTTATAGGTATTACTAACCAATTATATACTCATAATGTCACGTCGGTAATTGTAAACGATGGAATAACAGAAACTATTAGCCTAGGCCGGGGAACTAGACAGGGTTGTCCCCTTTCCCCAGTATTATTTGTGTTAGTTATGGAATTGTTAGCGAATTCGATAAGACAGGAGAAGAAATTATTGGGGATAGGAATAGAGACCAAATGTAAGATAAACCTTTTTGCAGATGATATCTTGTTAACATTAGAACGGCCTATAGAAAATTGGGATTGGATAGAGAAACATTTAGATGAATTTAGAGAAGTAACAGGGTTAAAAGTTAATTGGGATAAATCGGAGATAATGACATTTAATTATAGTAAACTGGAGGAAAGGGGATTTAAACAAAGGGGAGTGGATATAAAGATAAAAAATATAATTAAATATTTAGGTATTGATATATTAAAAGATTTGGATAAAATAGGGGAATGTAATTTTAAAAAACTAAAAGATGAAGTTAAAAATCAAATAGAGGATTATAAAAAATTGGGATTATCGTGGTTTGGTAGGATAGCTTTGATTAAAATGAAGATTTTACCGAAGTTTAATTTTTTATTTAGAATGATACCATATAAGATATCAGAGAAAGAAATTAAAGAGTGGCAAGTAATGTTAAATAGCTATTGTAATGGGGGGAAAAAATCAAGGATTACTAAGAATAGATGGTATAAAGCTCAAAAAATAGGGGGACTTGGTCTCCCTAATTTAAAATGGTATTATATAGCTAATCAACTTAGATATATCATGGATATTATTGTTAGAAAAGATTTTATGTGGTGGGAAATAGAAGCATTTGAATTGGGTAATAGGGTGGATAAATTCTTATTTACAAAACAAGGACATATTATGACAAAAAGATTAGAAAATCCCTTTTTAAAAAATATGTTAGAATTTGGGGTAGAAATAAGGAAATATTTTTACCAGGTATATCCCCGCTTACTCCAGTGGTGGTTATGGAAGATTTTCCCGAGAATGTTAGACATTTAGAACGAATTTTTAGAGAGAAAAAGGTGATAACTTTAATGGATTGGCTGGAAAAAATGGAGACAAGACAGCAAATAATTGATAGGGTTGGGGCAGGAAGAATTTCTTGGTTAAATTTAATTCAATTAGTACAATGGGGTAAGAAATGGAAGAGAAGACATGAGCATGAAAGGGATTTCACTGCATTTGAGCAGGTGGTTATGTCTAGAGAACTTGTAGAAGGAAATGCATCAGCTAGGGGTCTTACAAAGATGTTATATAAAATGTTGCAGAAATCAGAAGAGCAAGCAGAAAATCTTAAAATAGTTTGGGATACAGAGTTTGAAGAGGAAATATCAAAGGATGAGTGGAATAAGATTTGGGATAGGCGAATATTGAAAAATATGTCTGTAAGAATTAAAGAGAATTTTTATAAGCTGATTTGGAGATGGTATTTGACCCCAGTGAGATTAAATAGAATAGATAATAAATGTTCTCCAATGTGTTGGCGAGGATGTCAGGAATTGGGTACATATGCTCATATGTGGTGGAGTTGTAAAAATGTAATGGATTTTTGGAAAATGATTTTTGAGGAAATATCAGAAATTGTTGGAGTTGATTTAGAGGTATGCCCTAAACTAGCTTTGCTAACAATAACGGAAAAGGTGATCGGTTCACAAAATGTTAAAGAATTAATCATAAATTTGTTAACGGCAGGTAGACTAATGATAGCAAGGAAATGGAAAATCCAGCAAGTTTTCACTATTACTGAATGGTATAAGGAAGTATGGGATATGGCTTTGAATGATATGTTGACTTGTAATATTAAATGCAAAAGGGGTCAATTAAAGAAAAATAATTTTAAGGATATTTGGGGTTTATTTTTGGAATATGTGTTTAAAAGGGGGAAAGGGAGTTTACCCTGTCAAGATATATTGTATTTTTGGAATAATGAACAATTATAGAGTTATTGGATTGTTTGGTCCCATGGTGATGGGAGCACAATATTAGTTATGTGTGTATGTTATTTTCTTTGTATTGTTTTTAAAAAAAAAAGAATAAAAAATATTTAAAAAAAAAAAAAAAAAAAAAAACACTCTTATATCAAAGCGAGTCTCTGGCCGGTGTGAGCGGGGCCGATTTCGGCCCGCTACGCCCGCTCGAGGCGAGCGGTTACATCCCTATCAAAACGTCGCTTGTTTATCAAGTCAAAATTTATTTTAAAAAATTTGCTTGTCTTGTAAAACGCTCTCAGACCAAGTTACTAGCAATCCAAGGTATTACTGTACAACGCTAATAAATAAAGTCTGCTCTATCTCATTTCCACATTAATTTGCCAGGAATTGAACCTGGGACCTTCTGCATGCAAAGCAGGTGCCCTACCACTGAGCCACAGGCCTTCCTTTATGTTATTATGTACGTAATTATGTTTCCATCTGCACATTAGTCCAGGAGATCAGGTCAGCTTGCACTGGAATTCGCAAAGACTGGATTCCTCAGGCATTCCAAGCTGTATCCAACAGGCGACTGAGGTGAGGTGGGTGGCTACGAAGGGGAGGTCCTTTTCAGTGGTGGCATCCCAGTTTTGAAATACCTTTCCCCAGTGACCTGCTTGGCACTTACATGGTAGTCTTTTTGACGAAGGCTTTTTTATGCTCCCAGGTTTTTTAGCCCTTCATTTTTAAAAAATCGGGTTTGTGCTTTTTAGATTTTAGTGCTGCTGTCGGTTTTACTTTGGCTTTTTTGGTTATAGCTGATTTTGTTTTGTTTTAGGCATTTATGCTATGTTTTAAGTTTTTATCTTGTAAGATTTTAGCTGTTTTGTGAACTGCCCAGACAACTTCAGCTATTGGGCAATACAGAAATGTAATATAATCGTACATAAATAAATAAAACAAAGAACTTTGGTTAGCAGGTGGAGGTGTGAGGAGAAGGATACCTATAAATAAATACAGGTTCAAAAACAAAGACATTTCTCCAAAGCTGAAAAGGAGCACTCGTGTACCCCAGCTCTACACCTCTAATTCTCCAGGCTACAAAGGACACAGAGAGAAACTGAAAGGAGGTTGGTAGAGAGACGCACCATCAACCCTCCTGTTTCCACAGATTCTGTGTGGGTGATAACTAGCCTTTTCAGAAGAGTTTTACCCAGTGCTTTTTTTCTGGAGAAAAGGGTACCGGAACTCTTGGATTACATTTCCTCAGGAGTAGATGGTGATTAAATTGTAATGCAATTAATAGAAGAAAAGGTGCTGGAACTCAGTTCCGGTGAGTTCCACCAGAAAAAAAGCCCTGGTTTTACCATATCCCAATAAATTTCAAATTATTCATTCAGATGCTTTGCTTATTAGGAAAAGCTTGTTAAAACCAGGACCCTTTTCGGCAAAAGAATTATTCATTAACAACTCCACTGAAGACAAAAGGTTTACATTTAAGGAAGAGACACGACTGTGCGTCTCTGGCTATATGGCAAAGGTCTGCCCATGTCTCTATGTGTCTACATCAGCCCAGTCTCAAAAGGAAGAACAAAACAGCTGTGTGTGTGTGTGTGTGTGTGTGTTTCATTTTTCTGACCTCTCTCCTTACTTATTTTGTGTATGCACCATTCTGGGACTTACCGGTAACTATTTTTAATAGTTCCAAGGGAGACTACTGAATTGGAAACAAATTATCCACCCGTACTCAACCCAGTTGAAAAGAAACAGACTGTTGCCTACGTCCTAAGCAAAAACGTAACATTGCCCAGGAAGCCTTCCAAGCCCATCAAATATACTAAATGAGAATCAGTATGAAGATCAATCTGTGCCGTTTCAAAAGCAAGATTCTGATTAGTCTTTGTGTGGGCAGTCGGCACCAGCCCACAATGGGGATGATGGGAATCCAACACGTCTGGAGGACACCAGGTTGGGGGGAAAGCTAGTGTAGACTCATCACCCTTTCCCATTTATCCCCCGGGGCTCTGCAGCATAATCCTATACATGGGGACCATGTTCCAGTAGCGGGCAGGGTCGAAGGCAAAAGGGGTGAGGCCAAAATACACAAAACATATTTTACCTTAAAGCCCTTCCTGCCAGTAACTTAAGCCTTGGGAGAGGCATTTCAACCTTTTAGAATGGGGCGGGGGGGGGGGGGAAGAGACATGCAAAAGCCGGGAAACTGAGAGCCAGTGTGGCGTAGTGGTGAGAGTGCTGGACTGGGACTCGGGAGATCCGGGTTCTAGTCCCCGCTCTGCCATGAAACTCACTGGGTGACTTTGGGCCAGTCAAGGACTCTCAGCCTAACCTACCACACAGGGTTGTTGTGAGGATAAAATGGAGAGGAGGAGGAGGATTATGTAAGCCGCCTTGAGTTCCTTGCAGGAAAAACGGTGGGGTATAAATGTAATAAATAAATAAATAAATAAACCACCAAACAACTGATGGTTGAGGGAAAGGGTGTTGCCGTCTGGGGAACCTGAGCAGGCCAGATTGGGACTCAAAACATGCTGGATTTGGCATTAGGTTGGCTCACGCTGGCTCAGCTTGTCTGAGTGTGGAAAGCTAAGCAGGGTCAGGCCTGGTTATTACTTGGATGGGAGACCCCTCCTCTAGTTCCCTGCATTGAGCAGGGGGTTGGACTCGATGGCCTTGTAGGCTCTATGATCTATGAAATCTATCCCTGCTTTATGGTGAACACTGCAGCAAAGAGCAGCATCCATGTGGCCAGCATTTTTTAAATTAATTTTTAAAATGTGAATTACACCAAACAAAACAAAAACAAATTTTTAAAATGTGAATTACACCAAACAAAACAAAAACAAATTTTTAAAATGTGAATTACACCAAACAAAACAAAAACAAATTTTTAAAAAGGGGGGGGAATATAATTTTCTTACAGAAATAATTTACTTACAGTAAATGTGTATGAAATGTATATCCATTAGTATCAATAAGTATGTAGTAATACAACTATCAGTAAAAACAGTTATGCATAAGCTTCAGAAAAAGCGGACCAAAAATCCCTATATTTATCCATCCGCAGGTGGCGTCTGAATACCACCCGCTCAAATGTCGAAAGCGTTATTAGGTCCTCAATCCATTGTGTGATAGGAGGTGAGCATTTATCTTCCCAGTGTTGTAATATCAATCTTTTAGCTGTCAAGAGGGCACAGAAAATCCACATGTGTTGTCATAGGATATCATAGGATCATAGAGTTGGAAGGCCGGGGCCTACAAGGCCATCAAGTCCAACCCTCCTACATACGGCAGGTAAATAATTTAAAAGAATGCATCCATGTGGCCAACATGCCTGCTGCCCAATGGGCTGGATCCAAATTTAGTCATGCATAGAACGGACCCTCTGAAATCAATGGGACATGTTAATTATGGCCAACCTAAGTTCCATTGATTTCAATGGGTCAACTCTAAGCACAACTCTTGCTGGATCCAACCCCAAACGTGTGAATCAGTCCTTCGTCTAGCCACATCTCAGAGTGATTTTTAGACACACTTACTTCATCCTCCGAGACGCTTTTCATACTAGAAGACCATTACTTTATCTGACTACATGAGGTTGATGTATTTATGCTAATAAACTAAGAAATGGATTGGTATGCTATACACGGATCTCAATCCTGCCTCTGCCAATTCCTTACCCAAATGAAAATGACAGAAGCAATGTATAAAAACCTAACTCTACTTTGGTGCTTGTGTTTTTGAAAAGCCATTCTAACTGAAGTGCATTCCCGTTAGGATGATGTACTTTCACACTGTCATCATAGTGCAACACCGTGGCTTGTAGAAAATTTCCGGCACAATCAGAACTGTCACACCTTCAAACACAAAAACCTTGTGCAGACACCATGGCCCAGGCATTAACATGCTCCACCTTCACCCTTCCTCCTCATGTGGTCAGATGCCCTCCTACACTTCCTGGTTCATGGTAACCTGCTCTGCTCGGCCTACCTGCTTCCCCGGCTCAACTCACGTTCTCGTGAGCCAAGCTGGGGAAGCGACTTCCAGGTTCCCGGCGCTAAATTTTTTACATAGAAAATGGCGTAAGATACGTTAAAAACGGCTGCAATTTGCGCAAGTTACGGGTTACTTTTAATGCATCTTACACCATTTTCTACGTAAACAACATAGCGCCGGGAACCCAGAAGTCCGGTGAGCACCTCAGCTGGCGCTCACTTTCGGCCCAGCTTGGCAGGGGCGCTGGCAGCGCTTGCCAAGCGCGCAGCGAGTCAGGTAGTGGGCAGATTGCCCACCCCTAGCCATGTCTAACAAAAAGGAACTAATTAGAAAACCCAAGGAGTTCTCCAAGATTTGTTTATTTACAGTGTGTAGTATAATATCACATGTCACAGAGCATGGTCTGAAGGCATGTGAGGCAGGCACCTTGCTGAAGCTGAGCAGGTCTGGGGCTGGTCAGTGCTTGGAGGGGAGACCACTGCATGCAGCCACCTGGAGTTCCACAATGGAAGAAAAGTGGGATATAAATGTAATAAAACAAATAATATTTATTTATATTATTTGATATTTATTTATTTGGAAGATCTTCCTATGGTTTCTAATACAGATGGAAATCATTAATGCCACCAGCAGCCATTCCAAAAGGCTGTACAGAGGGAGATGAGAGGTGGAGATAAAAGGGTAAGCGGGGCAGTTCCATCAGATCTGTTGAAAGACCTATGAAGCTAATTTTGGCCCCTTTTGGTGCTCTGTAGCCACTCTGGACACCTTTCTTTTAAAAAATAAAAATAGGTGCCACAATGATTGGGGGAGGTGTGCCTGCAGGGGACGGGTCCAGGGGGCAAAATGGTCCCCAGGTCCCCCAAAGTTGCCCACCCCAGGTCTACTCGAACCAGCAGGGTCAGCCCTCCCATAGGCAGAGTGAGACCTGTGCCTCAGGTGGCAGATCTTTGCATGCCGTGCATGTGCTCTTCCACTGAATTATGATCAAAC